>OZ026814.1:10670534-11315215 GCA_964023185.1 Macaria liturata | reverse complement strand
TGAGGCTTTCAAACACAGGTTATAAACTGGTACCTAAACTCAATAGCTCAATAATCTGCTGTTGAAATCGTGTGTTTATTGTTGTCTCCTTCTGTCGTTATAGTATGTAGGTATAATATGTATATGTGTTATATATTTATAGTTATTTACACTTATAAGTAATATGTGTTATTTGTTATTATGTATATAATATTGAATATTTTATTGTTTGTATAATATTTTCTCTTTTTTGAACACCCCATCCTTTATTTTTCTTTCGACTCCTGTCCATCCTACGGTTGCCTGGAAGAAATCGCTATTAGCGATAAGGCCGCCAGTTGTGGCACTATTTTTTAAGTCGTTTGTGTTTTTGTTTGTCTTTATTTTTTTTTTCAATGTGTGTTACAATAAAGTGTTTTATCTATCTATCTATCTATCTTTTCGTGAGACTTATATGTTTATTTAGAAATTAAAATCGTAAGTAAAATTTAAAAAAAAGTAGTGAGAAAAAAGATTTGTTGAGCGCACAATTATATTTGATGCAGTGATGAGTTGAGTGACATTATATACCTAGTCAGGTCATAAGAATTGTCACACAGTAAAAACTTTTCTTTTAGAATGCTGGCCACAAAAAAGTTTATTGAATTCTAATTTCGAATTGTTCATGAAAATAAAAATGTATACTTTTTAGATTTTTACTTATTTTGAAATATGGAGTGGACGCTTAAAGAAGACCGTGTTGCAGTTATTGCATTGCATCGTTGCGGTTACGCGCCAATTCAAATTTTTGACATACTGAAAAATTTTAATATAACTAAAAGATTCGTTTATTGTACCATCAAACGATTCAATGAAGACTCTAGTGTAGATGACAGGTCAAGAAGTGGTCGCCCTCGGTCTGTTAGGACTCCAGCAGTGATAAAAGCTGTGAAGGCGCTAATTCAAAGAAATCCCAAACGTAAGCAGAAACTGTTGGCCCCTGAGATGGGGTTAAGCAGAACCACGGTGAAAAGGGTGTTAAATGAAGACTTAGGGCTTCGGGCATATCGAAGAAAAACAGGACATCGTTTGAATGCTCGTCTAATGGACCTGAGACTGAAGAGATGCCGCGCTTTGTTGAAGCGGTACGCGGGAAAAAAAATATCGGGAAATTCTTTTTTCGGATGAAAAAATTTTTACCGTAGAAGAGAGCTACAACAAACAAAATGATAAGGTGTACGCACACAGTAGTGAAGAAGCGAGCAAACGTATTCCGCGTGTCCAACGAGGTCATTTTCCATCCTCGCTCATGGTATGGTTGGGAGTTTCTTATTGGGGCTTAACAGAGGTACATTTTTGTGAGAAAGGTGTAAAAACGAATGCAGTTGTGTATCAAAATACAGTCCTGACGAACCTTGTGGAACCTGTTTCTCATATCATGTTCAATAACAAGCACTGGGTATTCCAACAAGATTCGGCGCCAGCTCATAAAGCGAAGAGCACACAAGACTGGCTGGCGGCGCGTGAAATCGACTTCATCCGGCACGAAGACTGGCCCTCCTCCAGTCCAGATTTGAATCCGTTAGATTACAAGATATGGCAACACTTGGAGGAAAAGGCGTGCTCAAAGCCTCATCCCAATTTGGAGTCACTCAAGACATCCTTGATTAAGGCAGCCGCCGATATTGACAATGACATGGACCTCGTTCGTGCAGCGATAGACGACTGGCCGCGCAGATTGAAGGCCTGTATTCAAAATCACTGAGGTCATTTTGAATAAACTTTATTGTCATAAGAATCTATGTTTTGTTAAGTTCATTTTGGTATATAAATGGTTACATAAAGAATAAAGTTGTTTCAATTATTTTATATTAAACATGTGACAGAATTTATGACCTGACTAGGTACTTACTTATGTACAAAAACCGTGTACCTATCTACCAGGCCACTCAGAAAATTTTGCGAAAAAAAGTTTTTATGAATGAGAGACTGGCCAATTTAAAACTATTTTAAAAATATGATTATTTATAAGTAAAAATAGGCACATTCCAATTTCAAATTTTCCCTCCACATTTTTTGCAAGCTAATTTAAATTATCGTGTCTCAGTAAAAAATGGATCTGCACCGGGAACATTATCGCGCTATGATTTTATACGATTTCAAGTGCTGCCTGAAACCGGAAGAATCTTACGAAAGACTTCAAATGGCTTTCATGGATGAAGACCCTTCTAAGGCAACCGTGTATCGTTGGTATAATGAATTTCGGCGCGGTCGACTAACTTTGGGGGATGAAGAAAGAAGTGGTCGCCCTTCGACGGCTGTTACGGAAGAAAACGTGCTAGCAGTGAAAAATTTAATCCAAGACAATAGGCGAGTTACATACCAGGAGATTCAGCACATTGTGCAGATTGGATCGGGAAGCCTTGACAAGATTCTGCACGTGCATCTTCGCGTGAGGAGGATAGTTTCACGCTGGGTGCCGCACAACCTCACCGATGCTCAGAAACAGGCTCGGGTGGAATGGTGCCGTGATATGCTTAACAAATTTGAAGCAGGTTCGTCTCGGCGTGTTTATGCATCATTACAGGCGACGAGTCCTGGATATATCAATACGATCCAGAAACGAAGCGCCAGTCGACAGTTTGGGTGTTTCAAAACGAAGCAACGCCTACCAAAGTGAAGCGATCTAGAAGCGGGGAGAAAATTTTGATCGCGAGCTTTTTCAATTTGACTGGCTACTTGGTGTCCATTCCTTTACAAAACCAAAGAAGCATCAACGCCGAATGGTATATTAATAAATGCTTGTCAGAAGTTTTCTCTGTTGTGAGCAACAAGCGACCAAACACAGGGCTCCGTAGGCTACTGCTCCATCATGACAACGCGCCCGCGCACACCGCGCTCAAAACGAGGGACTTCCTGGACAGCATGCCGGTCAAACTCCTGGGTCACCCTCCGTACAGCCCGGACCTAGCACCGTGTGACTTCTTTTTATACCCAAAAATAAAAAATCTGCTCAAAGGGATACAATTTTTGTCACCGGAAAATGCGCTGTCAGCGTTCGAGCAGGCCGTAAACGAGGTGTCTGCGGCGGACTGGAAAAAGTGTTTCGAAAATTGGTTCAGACGCATGAAACTTTGTATAGATGCTAGTGGAGAGTACTTTGAAAAGATTTAATAAAAATATATTTGCTCATAAACACATTTTTTTTCTGTTTCGCAAAACTTTCTGAGTGTCCCACGTATGTATGTATGTATGATCTTGATGATAAATCCACTCACCCAATGTATTGTATATGGACAACGGAAAATACATCAGAGATTTTATTACACAGTACAAATGTCTAATTCATATTAAAATATGAATGTAATGTACCTAACTTTTGCTTGCCGTGAGGCAGAATATGTATGTACCTACCATTAAGCATTCCATCTGCTGTTATCTTACAATTTGTGCATATTCTCAAAATAAATGATTTGATTTGATTTGATTTGAACACCGCCAGAGCGCCTCTCGTAAAAACAATAGCAAGTGAAACTTTATCACTAAGCTACAAGCTACTTTAAGCAACTCTATATTGGGCCGGGAACCCCTAGCGAGAGTGCCTGCACGAGTAGATTGCATTCATTCACGGTCGCGTGGCCTCGACCCGCGGGCGAGAGTGCTCGATCAGCCGGACTACTTGCATATTACATACTTACCTACTTTATAGGAGTTAATCATTTTAAGAACCGTTCGGAGAAGTACTTTTCTTTGGCCAGTTATTTTCCTCCACAGTTTCTCAAGTTCCTTCACAAGTCTCGAATCAGCACGTTTGAACGGACCGGGCTGACATAACTACCAACTGTATATTGGTTATCCCTTCTGAGCTAACGAGGTTTTCAGAGAGTAGATCTGTGTAAAAATCGGTATTCAGCTACGATACGTGACTAGCAAGCTAGTGGAACACGCTAATTCTGTATATTTAAAAACTTTCAGAAGACTTCATAACTTCATTTTTTGAAGTCGGTTCAAAATGATGCCAGTTTTGTCTACGAAGCCAGACACTAACTTGCTAACTTACAAGCACTAGATTGCTATCCTAGCCTCAAAAACCAGCCTCGTGTCTCCCGGGCATTTGAAATAAAGGTATTCTTATCTACACGAAGCCAGAAACACTAGCTTGCTAGCGTACTAGCACTAGCTTGCTATCCTAGCTTCGCATGTCTCTCGCACAGTCTTTACAATGCCGGAGCTGGGAAACCCTGCCCACGAGACATTAGCGATTGCGTCCATTCATAAAGTGGCGACCTCGACCCGGCGAGTGAAAGTGGTCGCGCTAGACTTACTTGCTAGATGCAACTCTGCGGCCCGTTGGAGAGGTCAGGGACTGACAATTACATAGCAACCAACTTTAATACAAGTATACTGGTATTATGGGACTGACAATTACATAGCAACCAACTTTAATACAAGTATACTGGTATTATGGGACTGACAATTACATAGCAACCAACTTTAATACAAGTATACTGGTATTATGGGACTGACAATTACGTTGCAACCAACTATATTAAAACGTATACTGGTATTATGGTCTGGGTTAGAGCGTGCATACGAACAGCACCGATTAAGTACCGATTACCGTGCAGTAAGAACCGATTATGGATTAACGACTGTCGTACTATGACAAGCCGGGAAGCACCCACATGGAATGCCACTTTTTAGTCACCCTTCTAAGGAAGACCAAATTGACGATTTGACTGTTGCTTAAGATTGGATAATCGTATGCGATTGCCTCCGCTACGCTGAGATACGCTCAGTAGCGATAAAAGAAGAAAGACCGAAAACCACAATATCCACAGTCACCATGAACCAGTGTTCCATTCACACCGAACCGGCCAAATCCAGTGTACCATTCTCCATGGACAATACATATCATTGGACACGTCCAACGGATGACACACTGCATTGTTCGAGTGGACTGTAGCGTCTCGTAAACACAAACACACAATATTATGGTAATACATATATGGATATTGTTATACGTGTGTCATATATTATGTTGTCATGTGAGTGTGGAACGTAAATAGTGAACAGGTATAACGTAAGATCAAGGATATGGTCAAGAGACATTTAATTTTGATTTAGGTAGAAAACCCAGAACCGAAGAATTTATATGCAGAAGTCTAAAAAAACTATTGCGTAACATTAGGCATTATTAGTTTAGACAAAAGTGAGGATATCTTGCATAAAACAAGAATCTAGCAGGAAAAACACCGTAAAACCATTTTTCCCGACGAAATTACTACGCATCAAGACATCCATATCTTGAAGTGCAGAATTGGGCAAGTGTAATGCTTTAAAGTGTAAGCATATGGATTGCAGTTTTTTTGTATGCAAATGCATACAAAAAAACTGCAAAGTTCCATTTGTCTCGATACGGAATCAACAGTGCAGGTTTTAAAAAGTTAAACTACCACTTAGCTTCACTTAATTTCAAAGTCTACCATATTCCCTTAAAGTTCTTCTAAAACCCCTGAAGTGTTATATTCATTTAACACTCTCGCATACAAAACGACAGTTGAAACCATTAAGATACGCAAGTAAAAGCAGACATCTAAATAAAAAGTCAACCTAGTATTAGCATAGTCGTAAAGTACAGCCTTTCAGGTCGGCGAGTCAAAGAGCCTTGAGTTGCGTTTGGAAACGGTTAAAAGCACTAAAGTGAATGTGAATTTCCCGTTTTTTTTCATTATGTAGGTACACCCTTTTATTATGCTTAGCGTCAAATCAAATTTGGGTGTATTAGTGTCTTAATCATGCAGGACGAGCAAAATTTGAATGGGTTTTTGAAAAATGTTACGCAACAAAGAGATTTTCAATACCAATATGACCTTAACTAATACGGTTTTCACTCACGTGTAATTTCGCGTATTGTTGTTTACGCTGATTTTCATTGTTTGAGTAGGTAAGTAACTATGTTACTTATTTGTTTAGATACAGATGGATATTTTATCATTAAGTAGGTACTGTTATTTACTATTATTGCTAAATGCTGGTCGCATCAGCAAAAAGAAAGGTCAACTATACCCGCTTCGCTATGTTGATTTCGGTTTGTGTGTGCAATTTTAATCTATAATGAATATCTGAGAGCCTGAATATAATATTTCAATATCCGAGTGTAAAATGTCCGTTTCCAAACTAGCCCTCAGTAATTCAGTTCAAAGTGTTTAGAGCGACCGGTTTGCGCCGGTTCGCACATGTGGCAACTTCACTTTTATTCACGGAGCGCATTCGTTGCGGACTTTAGGGTTGCCACATAGCAACAATATTATTAGGCGTGTTTTGTAAGAAATTTGTGAACTTTGATTCTTACAGGTGTAGAGATACCTGGCTTAGCTAACTGTTGCCATACTATAACAAATAGGATAGAATCTACAAATTACACTTGGTTTATACTTACGTGAAATTTAAATAATTTTGCGCTTCAATGAATCAGATTTAGTATATTCCGGATTGACTGAATATAAATCCTTAGTACAGACAAAAGTGCATACGCGTATACGATACGATATTAAACCAACCTAAAGGCTCCTATTAGTTGGCCTTTAAACTTTTTTATGCAAGATGGGCTCACAATTAACTACAAGTTTGCCTAGATAAAGACGTTGTTTAAAGCCTTCATTCCGGTATATTTTTTATTTTTGTACGTTCGTCGATCAATCCACCAACATGTAGAAGTAGCAGAGTTGTCCAAAAAACACTCACAAACACTCGTTCCAGTATGGGAAGACCCCGAGTCATATATTAATATTTTCTTCTACAACCTGCCAACCCTAACACCAGCGATCATAGTTCACGAGTTCTCGCATTAGTGGCGTGTATTTATAACATCAAAGCGGGGCATTCGTGCGACGCGGACGTGGCAGACCGGCGGACGCCGCGACTAAAACGAAGACGAGAAAACGTGCGTCTTTTCATGGGAGATATGATGATATAGGCCAGTGAATCTACAAGTAACTAAATCTTAGTACTTGTCATCGCTTATCTGAAGCGCCCACGGATTGAGTGATTGCAATAATTATTGGAGTCAAAAACTGCATAACATAGTAACCAAAGTGACTCGCAGTCACTGTCTGGATGGGTCCATACAAACAAACAGTTGTAGCTGACTAGGGGACGCGGGATGTCGGGATCACACCAAAAGCACGACGAAATGTGCATTTTTCATGGGAGATGTGAGGATATAGGCCAGTGAATATAACTAGTCTGAGTACTTGTCATCGCATCTTAGAAGCGCCCATGTATATAGGTTTGCATTGATTGCAATTACTGAAGTCAAGCAATTGCCAACGCAGTCACTGTTTGGATGGCTGTTCCATTTAAAAAAGAGTTGCAACAGGCCGATCGCCGCAACCGCACCAAAGCGACGAGAAAATGTGCGTTTTTCATGGGAGGTGCGTTTTAGGAGTGAATCTCACGAGTCGGAGTATTTGTCACCGCTTTAGAAACACCCATGTATTTAGGTTTGTGTTGATTGCAACTACTGATACCAAGCAACTGCATACTAGCGACCATAGTTACTCGGAGTCACTGATTAGATGGGGGTTCCAAACAATAAGACTATTATATATTCGTTTTGTGTAAAAACAAGATTGCTAAAACTTCGTGTGTTTTTCAAGGAACCAAACGATCAAAATTAAAAATGACACGGGAAGCATTGCTTGTAAAAATCTGTCGTTTTCCCCAAGTACCTAATACACAGAAATATGTAATTAGACATTACCTTTGCATCGGTAAAACAATACAACGATTAACAATGGTTCATTCTTGCCAGTCTATGAGTAGTCTACGTCGCCTGGCGCCGAGTGTCGCTACCGTTGTCGGTGATGCAACGGTAGAGTCGACACGGCCTACTTGCTGGCCCTACTTAGTGATATGTCGGTCGCGGGGATGGTCGGCTTAGCCTGGCTGGCCTGGCTAGGGTTTGTACAAGATCTATGTACATTGTACATGTAGGTATATGGCACGTTTACTTCTATGCAAGTGTCACCCTTTTGCTAAATTTAGGTAGGTGGCGAGACACGAAGAGTGTGGTTGATTTCGTCCCTAGGTTGCTGCCACCTTAACTTAACTTAGCGAGCTAAGTTAAAGTTACTATCATAGGAAACGCATGAAAAGAACATTTTGGCTATTTTTACCACTTTGAACATGACTTTGTTTAAATAAAAAAAATAAGATTCATGTATTCATTAATCTATTATTCATTAATCTATTTATTAATGCTAAGTATCTAATCGTAGTTGTGTACCTTCATGTTAGAAGATACAATAGATTTATTCCTACATCGGATTATCGCTAAGTTCAGACAGTCCGTGTCGATTGTCACGTCGTCAGCCGTGGATCATTGCATCATATCTCGGTAAGACGGACGTCACGTCACGCCGCCAATAACGGGAACTTTCATGACGCTGAGACTATCACAGTTATATTGTTAGTTTTCGATTGTACTGCGCCTTAAAAAGTGTGGAAAAGTATCCGTTGGAACGATTTGGATTAAATTAGCATTGAAATCTATATAAACATGCTACTTTTCAGGGCATAAAGCTGATAGCAGCACAGAGCATAGGTAAGTACTACAATAAATCAAGTATTGGTCGTAATTTTTTTCTATCATGGATAGAATAGGCGTGACTAAAGTCGCTAATATTAATCTTCATAATGATCTGGGACGTAGCGCGCTTGCTTAGCACAAACCAATTCACCGTAATGCAAAGAACTCAAATCACCAGCCAATTACTAGAACCTAATCACAACATTACCAATAACCATAGTAAAGGCAAAATGTATCGAGTACAAGTAGCTACAAACCGTACAAGAGCACAAGACCCGCAAGAAGCACAGCCCTTTGTGTGCGTACACAACACGACTCCATTGTTGTAGCTCAACTGCTTCAACAATGAGTTTCCTAAGAAACGGTGAACAATCGCGCCAGCACGTGGAGACCGAGTGTGGGGCTACTATCGCTTTATACAAGGTTGGGGAAAGGTAATTTTCTTGCGAATTTTCATGGAACTGTAGGTGTGCTATTCGCCCAAATTTTTTTGCCAAAATTGCCGCCAAGCATCTAACGCTAAGTTCATGAAACTTTGTTTGAGAGCTAATTTCGTTGTACAGTGTCGCTTCAGGAAAAGTACGATTCAGTACACCCGGGAAAGCAGCACACATTTTCCAAAACAGCTCGCTATGAAACGAATCGATTTGTAGTAAATAAATAAATAAATAATCCGGGACATTGAAAACAGCGCTATCTAGCCCCACACTAAGCAAACGCTTGTGTCGTGGGTACTAGATAACGGATATAATACTTATATAATTTTCTTTTGTAAATACATACTGTACTGGGCAATCGTAAAAGAAACTAGAATCTATCGACTTCTTCGACTTCAACCCTCTTCAAGCACTAGAACAGTGAGCTAGACATCTCCGGAAACTTTCAAGCCGGTTCCAAGTCTTCACGATTCGGACATCTTTATCTTTTCAACTGGAATTTAGTTTTCCACGTGTAAGTATTACTTTCACGGGAAATACGAGAATAAAGATGGAGCCAGTGATTTTCTCAGTTAGGTAAGAAGTGGGTTGGTATTAGGAAGACAGTTCCGATTGACTGACAGCCCTCCAAGGATTCAAGAAACGGCGGGCGTTCTTGTATCCCTGTCACTAGCTGGGACATGGCTGAAGGCGGTAGATGTACGGATGTTAGTGGAAATCAAAACGTTTTCTTAGGTATTGGGTTATTCTTGGCTTGCTAAATAGGTATATCATCTAAAAGCAGGTATAAAAAATTTCGGTGCACCACGGGTTTCCCAGCGTAAGTAAATCCAAGAAAAGGAGTATATGTGTTGATGCAGGGCCTAATCTAGCTTCATATCAAATGTCATTCGAATCGGGTTAGCCGTCTGAGCGTGAAGAAGGAACACACTCACACATCCACACGTACCAACTTCCGCCTTTGTAATCTTAGTGTGACGTGAGAAGCTATCTAATACTGTCAATTTTGCAGCTGTGGTACCGGCTATAAATTAGACCATCCGAATAAAAAACATCTCCCTAAAAATTTTCCAAAAAGAAAAATCACGTACAAGAAAACACAACCAAAACGGGCGTAAAAGTCGCGAACAAAGCGCTGCTTTCACAGATAGACAAATAGAGATATTTTTCACAAAACCGTCGGACCGACGACGACGGCAAAACACACGAAATCTCCGAATCCTATCAAAGCGTCCCGCAAACAAACAACACACAAACGACAAAAAGGGATACAAAGAAAACACTGGTAAGTACATACATACATACCTAGTCTATGTATAGAAATAAAAAAAGTTGTGTTCAAAAAAAGATAAATGGAAATGTTCGCTGTCCGTCTATCATTTTGTACCTACGGCTACGTTTGACGTATGCGGTGGCGGACAGTAGCTCATGTTTATACTGAAGACGTTAAAAATGCTAGTTGTATGTACTAGCAGCTAGTATCTAAGGCCCGTGAATCTAGTCGATTTCAGTGAGTCATCTTAGGAGTCTAATGCAAAGTCAGTTTTAGCTACCGGTCGTCTTCAAAATCTAGTGTTTGTCGACGTTTACACAGTATAAAATACATAGATATCGTTTTTTTGACCAAGTAAAATATAAGGTGTATTGTCATTGTACAGAAGTCTCAGAAATTGGACATAAAACCGGGCTGTACTGTCCATACCCTACAAAGACCTCGCCCAATTTTAATTAATTAAATTGTTTTCTATAAATACTTTTTAAGTACTTTCACTTCAATTACTTTTAATTAAACTTTTGCTTTTTCGTCCTTCGTAAAAATTCTCGACCTAAACACCTATAGCTATAAGAGGTTTTGGTTGAGCTTTTTTTTAAAGCTACCCTAGTTCCATACCTACCTATCAAAGTCTGTACAAAGAGTACCGTATAGGCGGAGCTTACCGACAGGATAATCCTCCGGGAGGCTCTATTGTGCCTGTCCGCTATTTGCCACTTGAAATAACATTTGATAAAACAATCCCTACCTATAGGTATAGACAGGGTTGGGCAGTATTTGAATTACTTGTAATTAAAATACGTAATTGAAATACAAATACGTATTTAGTATTTGTATTTCAATTACTTCCTTACAATGTAATTTGTAATTCGTATTTCAAATACCTGACGCCAAGGTATTTTGTAATTAGTATTTCAAATACCTGCGGCTTCAAAATACATTTTAACATTAAAATACATTTTTTTTTATAGCATGAGTGCGAGGCGAGAGTGTAGTGATGGTAAAGCAGCTATTAGAGTTGGCAAAACTGCACCTGTTTACCAACAAAACAAAATGCAAAAAAATTACGTCAAATTGTCAATGTCAAGTCAAGATAAGATGTCAAATCAAATAACGGTTTGTTTTTAGCGGTTTTTAGCTAGGATTTTGTTTGGTCCTAGGTTTTTAGTTTTTTTCACGGATTAAATAAAGCTTTTGTTCTGTGTAGAATACAAATTTTTGTTTGTCGCGATGGATGATCCAAATCCCTCCGGATGTTCGTCGTCTAAGATGCCGGACAACGGTGGCGATGGAGTGAGCCAAATGGATGCTGAGATGTATCCGCTAATTTTATCTGGAAAGTATTTTACAGTGGTCAGTAGTGATAGTGTCCACGATAATGTCCACGCAACATGTGTTAAATGTAAAGCTTCCATCAAAGGTAGTTTGAAAGCAACAAGCAACTTTAGATTGCATTTGAAAGTAAGTTACTGAACCCTGTTATTTTATGTTGTAAAAACAATTGCACTTATAAATTATATTATTAATATGCATTATTATACAAAGATACGAGTATATATTTTACATACCTAATTACTCTATTGAGAGCTTGGGGTCGTAAGTACATTATGTACTTACGTAAGTATGTACGGGGTACATCTACGATTGTTAAGTCGTAAAACTCTTCTAACCTAAATGTACATAATACAATTTATATTTATTGTTTTTTTATTTATTTTTAGAGAAAACACCCTGATCTTCTGAGTAAATATGAAAACAGCAAAATAAATCAACGTGTTTCTGGTAAAAGAAAACTGCCATTAAAAAATGAAGAAAAAGTAAAACAAACTAAACTAGATTTTACATTGCAAAATAAAAATGAATGTCAGAAGAAACTTGATAAAAATATCATGAATTATGTTGTTCAGAGTATGAAACCCTTGAGTACTGTTGATGATCCCAATTTTGTCAAGATATTTACTGACCTTCCACTTAATGTTAGTGTAATGGCAAGAAGAACATTAGGAAGGAAAATTGAAATGTCTCAAAAAGATATCATGGAAAAACTTGTAATGATTTTGAGTAATGTGGAATATGTATCAACTACTGCAGATATATGGTCAACAAAAACTAGGAGCTTTTTGGGTGTAACAGCACACTGGGTAAGATTTCAATAATACTTTTTATCTTCAGGAACTGTATTTTGTTTTGATTACTAAGAAAGATTTTAATTGAATTTTAACTTTCAATAAAATTGAGGCAATAACAATAATTAAGCATTATTTTATTTTCAGATTAATGCAATATCGCTGGAATGTATGAGTTGTGTATTATCCTTCAACCGCTTTAAGGGGTCACATACTTATGATAAAATTGCTGAAATGCTTTTTGAAATCCAGTCTTCTTTCAAATTAAGACATGAGCAAGTAGTATCAACTACTTCAGACAATGGCTCAAATTTTGTGAAGGCTTTCCGAGAATTTGGTTTCACTGATTATGTGCCTGCCTTTTCCAACGATGATGTTGAGGGTAATGAAATATTATTTTGATCATACTATTAACCCACATTACATATAATATTATATAGAGAGTTTATCAAAATCATAGTTTCATATTGTTTAAGTACCTATCAAATTTTAACCAAATCACATTATTTGCTGTATTATATCCTGAATGATGTTGATGTTGCTTTGACTCCTACCAAGTGGAGCTTTATTTAAACAAAAATGTGTTTTGTTTTAGAAACTGAAGAAGTTGTAGTGGAATCACCATCTTCTGATGTTTTTTATGAGGAGATTTTGTTACCAGATAATATAACAGAAGATGAAACTAGGGAGAGAGAATTATATTTGCCTAGGCACCTCAGATGTGCCAGCCACACATTAAGTCTTTTGGCCACTACAGATATGAATAATTTCATCAAAGCTTCTCGTGTTAGCAGGAATCACTATTCAGCAATTGCTAAATGTACTTTGTTGTGGAATATGTCCAGAAGACCCAAATCAGCTGAAGTCATAAAAGACTGTCTTGGACATCAGTTAACATATCCCTGTCCCACAAGGTGGAACTCTCTCTATGATTCTGTTGTGCAGCTTATGAGAAGCAAATCAAAGTTAAATGACCTGTTTAACAAGTTGGATAAGAGTAACACTTTCTCTGCCATAGAACTAGAATATTTGGAGGAATTCATTGAAGTATTGAAACCAATTGCTACAGCTCTAGATTACATTCAGGGCAACAATTGTTACTATGGCAAACTTTTGCCTACTTTAATGTCTGTAAGAACCAGATTAGATCGACTGCAGGATAGCAACTTGAGGCATTTTGCTCTCATTGTACCACAACTAAAAGAGAGCTTAGAAAAAAGATTTGATAAGTTTTTTAAACTGTCACCTGAAGTAAATGGAGCCATATTGGCGTCGTGCTACCACCCCAGTTATAAAATGCGTTGGTTGCCAGAAAGCATCACAACAGACGAGAAGCAAAGAATTCAAAATCTGGCCATTCATGCCTTAGAGACCAGTTACAAAAAACATGAAATAATTCCTGGAAGCAACAGAAGTAGCACCACTAGTAAAGAAGATGACGATTTTATTGTTTTTGAAAACCGAGACAGTGATCAACCACAGACATCCAAAATGGAGTTAGAGTTGGTTAGCTTCCTAAATGATAGAAGCAAAGAGCTTTCAATTCTTGAGCGCTATCCAAATATAAAAAATGTGTTCATACAATTTAACACAAGTTTGTGCTCATCAGGACCTGTAGAAAGATTGTTTTCTTTAGCAGGTGTTATTCACTCTCCAACAAGAGGCTGTTTGTCTGACAGCACATTTAAAAATCTCGTTTTCATGAAAGGAAACTCTGGTTTTACTGATTAATTAATCTATTAGATTAATTAATAAAAACCAGAGTTTCCTTTCATGAAAACGAGATAGTAACAACCTATTTAATTTAGTCGGATCATATTTTAACGACGCGGGGCGCTATCGTTTGAGCTTCTTGGTACCGGGCCCGGTACCAAGAAACTCAGTTTAACAAGTTGGATAAGAGTAACACTTTCTCTGCCATAGAACTAGAATATTTGGAGGAATTCATTGAAGTATTGAAACCAATTGCTACAGCTCTAGATTACATTCAGGGCAACAATTGTTACTATGGCAAACTTTTGCCTACTTTAATGTCTGTAAGAACCAGATTAGATCGACTGCAGGATAGCAACTTGAGGCATTTTGCTCTCATTGTACCACAACTAAAAGAGAGCTTAGAAAAAAGATTTGATAAGTTTTTTAAACTGTCACCTGAAGTAAATGGAGCCATATTGGCGTCGTGCTACCACCCCAGTTATAAAATGCGTTGGTTGCCAGAAAGCATCACAACAGACGAGAAGCAAAGAATTCAAAATCTGGCCATTCATGCCTTAGAGACCAGTTACAAAAAACATGAAATAATTCCTGGAAGCAACAGAAGTAGCACCACTAGTAAAGAAGATGACGATTTTATTGTTTTTGAAAACCGAGACAGTGATCAACCACAGACATCCAAAATGGAGTTAGAGTTGGTTAGCTTCCTAAATGATAGAAGCAAAGAGCTTTCAATTCTTGAGCGCTATCCAAATATAAAAAATGTGTTCATACAATTTAACACAAGTTTGTGCTCATCAGGACCTGTAGAAAGATTGTTTTCTTTAGCAGGTGTTATTCACTCTCCAACAAGAGGTAAAGAAGATGACGATTTTATTGTTTTTGAAAACCGAGACAGTGATCAACCACAGACATCCAAAATGGAGTTAGAGTTGGTTAGCTTCCTAAATGATAGAAGCAAAGAGCTTTCAATTCTTGAGCGCTATCCAAATATAAAAAATGTGTTCATACAATTTAACACAAGTTTGTGCTCATCAGGACCTGTAGAAAGATTGTTTTCTTTAGCAGGTGTTATTCACTCTCCAACAAGAGGCTGTTTGTCTGACAGCACATTTAAAAATCTCGTTTTCATGAAAGGAAACTCTGGTTTTACTGATTAATTAATCTATTAGATTAATTAATAAAAACCAGAGTTTCCTTTCATGAAAACGAGATAGTAACAACCTATTTAATTTAGTCGGATCATATTTTAACGACGCAAAGCGCTATCGTTTGAGCTTCTTGGTACCGGGCCCGGTACCAAGAAACTCAAACGATAGCGCCCCGCGTCGTTAAAATATGATCCGACTAAACTAAATAGGTTGTCACCTTCATATAACCCGTCTATATTTCATGTCGATTGAATTTGGTCAATTTATTGGTCTCGCATTATAGAGTGTTAACTTGGTAGGGGATAATTGTTTACATAATTTATAGCTTCTCGTGACGGGTACTATAGTGTTCCTCTACTTTTCACCCCGTGCTAGATTACTATCTAGACCAGCACAGGCTGAAAAGTATTTTGTATTTTGTAATTTGTATTTCAATTAAAAATAGCTAAAATACTGTATTTTGTATTTTATATTTCAAATACCTTACTTAAAAGTATTTTGTATTTTGTATTTTAATTACCTGTGATAAAGTATTTTGTAATTTGTATTTCAATTAAAGCAAAGCATGTATTTTGCCCAGCCCTGGGTATAGATGTAGCATAGACAGTGTAATACAGACAGCCAGGGGTGTTTGTGTCTGGGTGCAATATTTGAAATAGCGCCCTCTAGTGAATATATCAAACAAACTCATAACTATCTATACCTACATCCCATTCTAGATTTTCGTAATGGTATGTTATACAAAATTTCTATCCAAGAATTGATTGGAAAAGAAAACTTTTAGCGACAAGGTTGCCACTAGTTTAAGATATTCATGTTTTTGTATGTTTTGCGACAAAAATAAAGAGCTTAGTATATAAATAGAGAGTGAAAAAAATATTGTATTCATCTTTTATACTAACCCAGTATGTCCAGAGCGGACCAATAAACCGGCTTATGTATCGCGTGATATTAGTAACTGACCTATTACATTTGGCATATGCGTGAGGAAATTTGCCCATAAGACGTTTATAAGATTTGATACCGTTGGGATAGTGTAGTAGAAAAGTATCACCGCCGTAGCATGGACGGAACATTTTGAGCGGCCGGATGGAAAATAACCTGATACCTGCGAAAATGAGGAAAAGGAAACATTTATGGCATCTTGCAGTGTGGGACGCAATCGCTAAACAAAATTTCTTCTATTCGGTACATGGGAGGGAGACATGGTAAGTAATAAATAGCTCCATAATAGTTGAGCTATGCCTATTAAAAGTTGATAACATAAAAATCGTATATATTGATGATATGCATATACTGTTATCATATTTTTTAAGAAAAAATACAAGACGGTATGAAACCTTGTGCTCATGCTTACGTAGCATTTAATGTTTAACTGGACTTCTCTTTATTGTTGAGTAATTTCAGCTTTCGTCTAGATACTGAAAAAACTTCCGATAGCGTAATTCACCACTCCCACATCAACTATAATCCAGCTATCTTCAAAGCGAGAGTGAATCGGTTCTTATAGGGTAAGCACGCTCCTCCATCTTAGACCATAACTTTTGCTTGCCATCAGGCAAGCTATGGTTAAGTGCAAACCCGTTCTTGTTAAAAAATCGTGATAACTTCCCTATTAATTCTGTGGGGGGAGTCACGACCCTCAGTAATGAGGAAGAGAGAGGAGAGGCGTTCGACTCTAGGAGGATACGAACGACTACAAATCATCACTCAGTCCATATTCATAAAACTAAATGGCCACACAACATATAGCCTTACCGTGCGGCCGACAGATTAGCGCATGACTAACTGTTAACGGGCCATGTACTGATATTATTTATTATATTTATTTATCCAGGCCGCACATAATGTGTAACGTTCGCATGATCAGATACGATTATTCATGCAGTTTGACACATCAATCACGACCACGAAACATTGACATTGTAACTGTAAAGGACAGGCCTTATCAATACTGCCTTTCAATCTCTCTCCCTTTTCCTAACTCTTATTTTTCATGATAGGTCAGTCTTCCTTGTTTCCCTCCGCCACTTCTTTCTATTTTCGAGATCGTCTTACCCCAATGCATTTCCTTACAAAATAATAAGTCACATGCACTATAGGAACAAACGTTGTTAATTTAGATTTCTGGGATCTGAAGACTAATAGCGCATTAAATGAAGCATGATTATGATACATACTGCTAGTTGATTTGAATCTCACTATACAATATGACTTTATTACAAGAAAACATATGTATATAGAAAGGATTTACACTATAAATATACGTTCACTGGGGCGGCCTTATCACTTCAAGTGATGTCTTCCTGGATTGCAGTGTTCCGTGCGCTTCTAAATTGTCTGTAATGCGCTAAGACCAGTCCGTTATAATTCTATGTGACCGCCACGAACCTATTAAAAGGAGCCGAGTACACGAACGACGCTCGTCGTGCCTTCATTTTGATAATACATTTCAGCGGCTGCTTTGTAGTAAACTCGCTTCAACGGTTGTGATGTCGATAACAATGTAAACCTTTGACTTTCTCTTTTAACGTTACGTGGGCCTCCTTGATGTGTCCGTCAATGGCGAATTTTTTTCTTTCTTTCTTAATATTTATTTTGCGAATATGTTGTGTACATTTATTAGATTATAGCAGATGTAACGCTTGTGATAAGTAATAACATATTCTGCCTTACGGCTTTTCGGTCTAAATGAAAACTAATGACTACAGCTTGCCTGATGTTAAGGCCTACTGTAGTAGAAATGTTGAATGAATGAATGAATGAATGAATGAATGAATGAATGAATGAATGAATGAATGAATGAATGAATGAATGAATGAATGAATGAATGAATGTATTTATTGTCCGTTGTGTTTGCTAGTCTAGACAGCCCCTATTTCATCTGGATTTGAAGACCCTTGAATAGTAATTTCTCAATAACAAGGTAGGTACCTGGTTTAACTTGAACCGATTGTGAAAAGCGTAGCTAGGTAATTTGATTTTATAGATTTTGTAGTAATGTTTCAAGTATAGGAATGTTTTAGATTCTTTATTTCGTTATATATATTCAGATTACTCCGTCTTACTGATCCACGCAAAAGAAAACGTGCATCGTTGTGTGATGAGTCTTGTACAAAACCTCAATATTTTGCCTTATTCAAGACGGGCCAGCGGCTTTTATAACATCATTGACCTTAAACAGGGCCCTTAATATTTTGTGGACTTATTTTCTTAATGTCATTTTAAGTATCGACGTAAACTTCTCCGAGTACAAAAATAAAGTTTTAAGCCCCAGTACGAGTTTGCGTAAAGTTAACATTTGCGTAAGCCGACATCAAATCGACAGATCTCTCGAGCGGAACATCTCAAGTTACTGTTGAACGTGGTCAAGCCATACGCTATTTGAGAGCATAAAATATTGTATTCCATTACTAAAGTAGATACATAGGTACTTCTGATGAATTCGCAAGAAATTCTCGAATATAAGAAGAATGTTGATTAAATTTCCCGGGAACGGCTTTGATATTGAGAACAATTGCTGGGAAAAGCAGTGTTATTATGATGTTAATTTTAATTGTTACTGTAAATAAAACTTCAATACTCCGGTTCCGGGAACGTTGAGGCCGGAACTTTCGCAATGAGAGAGGCCCAATAAATGTTGAAGTATTTATTGCGGATGTTGATTTCGGATATAAGCAAATGGCAAAGGTGAAACACAGAGACTTTTTAACCGGCCAGAAATGCTCTACTTATGACCTGAGTTGCTTGTGAATATCTCACTGGTGGTCTTAAATCCCAGAACGTTATGCATAAAAATGGATGAATTTAAAACACAAAAAGCTAGAAACATAATAAGTTAGCAAACTTCATGTAGAAAGCAAAACAAACAAATAAAGTAAGTTAGCCAATATCAATGTTATTTCTACTGTAGCTACATACTTATATGTAACTACATCATTTCTGAAATAGTCACAGATTACAGTGGTCCAACAATAATTTTAAAAAAAAAACTGTATGTTGCGCCTGAATTTTCTGTGCACTTCAGTTATACCAATAAAAGCTAGGGCAAATACAGCCATTGACTGAATTGAATACATACAAAATGCATGCAATCGTTGAACAAGTCGTATACCCAAAAATATACACATATTATTCCTGCCATGCAAAAATTCCAATTGTATGTACAAAGTTGAAATATTGTTTGGGCAGCTATGCTAACTACACTCCACGTGGTAACACGTAGCGAGAAAATACGGGGAAATAAATACGAGTATATATCAAGAACCACTAGAAAACTAGAATAATACTATTATACTATTGGGTCGACAGCATCTCTAATATTATTTTTTTACGTGGGATAGGTTTACGTTTGATTACAGCCTGATGTTAAGCAGTGCTGCAGCCTAGGGTGCAACACGTTTACCTATATAGACGATACGTATTAACTCTTGATTTGAAGACCCCTAGATTGTAGTTCGCAGGAAACACAGCTATAATATAGGTACGGTATCAATAACATTATGTTTCTAATTCACCATCATAATGTTCACTAATCAGTTAAAGAGCCAGTCAAGGTGCAAATTGTTGGTTAAATTTGGCTGCTTGCCTTAACGTAAAGAGACAAGTTTGAAGAACAATCAAGTAACGCGTGGTTTGTACAAAGTAATATAATGCCTATAGGGCGGTGATGAGGTTGCCGCCGTGGTGTAGCGCATCGGGGATGTTTGCGGAAGCACGTATAGACAGCTTCGCGGCAATAGTGTGCAGGCGCGTGGCGTCCCTGGTGCGCCGCGTCCGTGCCAGCTCCAACACCTACCTGCAGCTGTTTGCCTCGAGGATTGACCTAGACTGCTCGATGATGCAACATTGGACCAAACTACACGTCGAGCACTCTGGCTCCGCCCGCGGATATAGGCTAAGGTGATATTGTATTTATAGTTTGTATCTTGATGACAATTTAATGTGTACCTAATAATGATAATATGTGACTGATATATGATTATTTAATTAGTTAGCTGCATACAATTTTATTTCACTATATTTAGATTTGGACATTTTTAACATTTTAATTTTATTATTGTTTTTATTTTTATTGATTGTGACCTATGACTTTATATAAATATAATATTTAAAAGTGAATTATATTATTGTGAATATGGACCAACGTCTGAAATAAATGATTTTGAATTTGAATTTGAATATAATTTTAGCTAGCTAATATTCTATTTTACCGACAAAATGGCGCCCACTTAGCTGACCAAACAAATGAAACCCGTTTTAAAATCTGCGCAATCAACGTTTCCTTTCAACATGCGAAGCGAGCGTCCAACCGTTCAGCTTCTTTGTTTCAATATAACTCATCTGTTCAAATAATTTAATGCTGCATTGTTGAATATTGTTTATCTCAACACTGATCGATGGGAGACGGAACAGGGGGGAATAAAATATACAGTATAAATGTTTTGCTATCGATGGCCTTCATGTTTTATGGATTTGCGTACATTCCAGAAGGTTATGTCTACTGGGAATGTTTTTGGACATATACAACTAGAACCGAGAATGGTTTTCTCATTTAATTTACGAGTATGTATGGAATTGCATCACAGCAGCTTAACGAGCCATTAGCCATGTCAGAGGCCTTTAGGGCGGCTTGATAAACTCTCGACACCAGAGTTGGCCACTCTCATTCAATAAGAAGAAGACAGCAGCTTATATGGGATGGACGACATAAATATGATTAATTCGATTCCATTTATCTACGCAGGGCACCGCACCAAATACTACATTAAAATGTTGTTATAAGATACTGAACAATAAGAAGGAGAACATAGGTAGTTATGGACTGTGGAGATGGAAAATAAGATAAATGATTGGTAACTTCAAAAGCAGGGGGATTCAAGGAAATACAACAACAAATGATCCAAGTCACGCTACAAGCCCCTTTTTCTATATACCTATTAAGAATATTTTTTCGAATGTTGAATTCCATTTATATCATCAATGTTGAAATCAATATACCTATAACATCTACGTGGTCAGTGGTAGGTGACGTCACAGCACAATCAGCGGAATGTAAACTCTCCAGTTTCATGAAAAACAGATTAGATTACATTTACAAACGAGACCACATAAATACCTAGATGTGCTAATACGTATTGTAAATGCGAATGTGTTTGTTTGTACTCCTTCTACGTAAAAATATCGAAACTGGCTTAGACTGAATAACACGCAAACAAATTAATGAGACTACGAAAAATATTTTAATCAATTACTGTTTGTTCTACTCGTTGTTGGTACTCGTGACTTTGCTTGCGAGTTTTATTTTTCTAATCAACACAGCTACCTTGCTTTCGAGATCCTTTGCTACTCTATGTTGCAAATTACGACAATTCAACGCTATTGCGAGTTAAATAACACACATTTAATTTGCTATAAGTGTTTGATAGAATACAAGGGTCAATAGAATCTTCTCACTCAAACATATTTTCATACATCTGTACATTACAATTCGCAAATAAATAACTATGACTATGAATCCAAGATCTTCCAAGTCGTAAAAGCATGGAGAAACAATATTACTTTCCGATCTCCAGCGGAGCCGTGCCACGGCTATCAGTATACAAATATAGTCAAGATCTCGATCCAACCACTCGGAATAATAAACCATCCAGGGAGCGGACACGGGTACAACTTCAATTCATTTTACTGTTCCAATGAAAGATAGATATGTTACATATATGTACTTAAGTAAATATAAAAAATACCCTAGGGCCCTTCAAAGAGTGACTTCTTTCCGAGTGGATAAGTACTTTACATCCTAAACCATATATTTTATCGATCTATGATGATGATTGCCATCAGACGAATTATGGTAAGAGTAAACCCGTGTCTATAAAAAAAAACACCTAGATACGCAATAGGTCTCGAAGCATTTCAAAATAAAGAGATAAAAAATTGTAGGCCTACACAACAATGGGTTTTACAAGTGCTTACAGAGTGATAGCAAAATACATACTATTTGCTTACCAATTCATTAATTTTATTACTCTTAAACTTAACTTGTAAATTTTAAAAATATTGCACCATTAGTATTTTCTCATCTATAGTTAGTATCAAAGCTTCCAATTGTCATTTTACTAGGCTATAGATGCAAACTGCTTCAATGATTGAAAAAAACCTTTGTCCATGCTAAGCCCGCACTCGCTCACAATTCAGCCGCACGATCGTCATGTATAATGCATGGCCCAATTATGACTCCCCGTTTGGACGACATTAAGATGTCTGTCACAGTTTAGGAAACAATGGTTCACGACTTCGCTAATCTGTGTTGTACGTGAGGCTCGCGGTGCTGTGAGAGGATAAACGTACGGATGACGAGACGTTTTTACGCGTAAACATATATGTTAAGTTCTGATTAGAGTGTAAGTAGTTTTGAGCGTTTAACACGAGTCAGCTGTGGTAAATATTATGGATGTCTTCCCGGTCAACAGCAAGTCATTGCCATATCCTTAATATGGCAATGACAATATTTTCATCTTGTTGTTGATTGAATTACGCTTATTTTTAAACGGGTGCGAACCCGTTTACTCAACCAAAATTTCACGATTTTGAAGGCTAGCAGTAAATACGGTTTAAAACTTTAAACGGTACACTCTCTTGAACATTTTTGACCAGTAGCATACGTCCCTAACAAGTAACTCAGAACGAGCCTATTCGGCGGGGTGTAAACTCTCAGCACAAAGGTTTGGGCGTCTCGTTATAAACAAATACAATAATAAGATCTTACAGCTTCCAAATATAACTGATAAAGATTTCGTAGATCACAATCCAACTTTCCAACACCAAAAAATAAAACTACCGAGTTGCCAGTCGTACACGATGTTTATTTATTTAAGTCGTTGTCGAATGTGAGTGGGCTGGCAACATTGCTCCGTGTTGGGCTCCAATTAAAAGTGTCAAGTGTACCGTTCACCGTCAATCGGCGGCCATTGTGCCGATATTATTTATTTGCGCTGAATCCGTTCGCTCGCGCTGAATTTACTTTTTTGGGTTACGTGAGTAACTTCGGAAAAACGAATCCCGCATAGGACTTGCCTTTGTTTTTTTACCACAAGGTTTTGTGTTTGCCACTTTTTTGGTAAAAATAACTGCGTAAATAAAGTAATTTATATCATTTGGAAAATTATCGTATACATCATACATGTACACAGTTTGATAAGGTTGCCTCTTCTATAATACGATGGTACAGCAGCCTGCAATGAAAATTAAAGACAAAATGCCAGATTCTTTAAAACAAATAAGAGTATCATTGCAAGTAAAATTGTATAACTATGTAAGATCATTGATTTAATAATCATGTCGCTTACATTCTTTTTTACGTGGGACAGGTTTACATTTGACTACATCCTGCCTGATGTTAAGCATTGCTGCAGCCTAGGGTGTAACACGGGTTAACTTAATATTATAAATTAAGATTAAGTTAGTTTTACTTCAATATACATATAATACAGAACCCATCGCAAGGTCCTTACTCGCGCCTGCCCACTTTCATCTGAATAATGAACTCGCTGCCATGTAGGGGGTGAAACGGACATTGTTTTCTTGTTTTATTTCGTCAGGTTTTTTTGAGGGTGATTGATTGGGGATGAGGCGACGATATTGTCCAGGATTTTTATGATTAAGTATAATGAACGATGATTGATTGATAATGAATACTGGTTTTGACAAGCGAAATCTTCGTTGAGTCCTAATCAAAATTGGAATAAAAATGTGAGTTTTAAAGACACAGCAAGTTTTTCTAATTACAGCTAAGTAAATAGAAACATAATATTTTTACAAAAACATTTGTATATTGCTTTTTATACCATTTCAAAGAATTGGTAAATGATTGAAAAGTACTTCTTATTACAGCTAAGTATATAAAAAACATGGTATTTTTACAAAAACATTTGTGTATTGCTTTTTTTATTATATTTCAAAGAATTAGTAAGGGCCTTATGCCTTTATTCTACTGCTTTCATTGCTTACCTAAGACATACGATTTGGATACGCAAAACATTCCCACGGACACGCAAAATGCGTGCGCCAAACGAATTTACAGCTCGCCAGGCCCCACTAACTCGGTACCGTTAGGCGAGTCAAATCTGCAACATTTAGTGTGTCGACACTAAATAGTTTACGATACAACGCAGGAGTATAAAATAAACTGCCGCTTTGATATCTCAATTAGCTTCCGATTGACGTCAAGTTTGATATTAGTTTGACGACTGGGTGTTCGGATTCGAAGTGGGTATTCAAATCGGGATATTTGGGGATACTGTGTCTGGTTATTCATGTACATGTACTGGATTTAGTAGAATAGCATTTACTCATAGACAGACTACCATTTGACCGTTATAAAACCAAAGGATAAAATCAATTTTCTAAGAATTTCTTCAATAAACTGTCAAACACAATCATGGTATTTCAAAATGTCAGCAATAAGTTTGTTTTCATCTAACGTTAGCGTTTTGCTTCGTTTGTATGTTGATGATACGATCGTACACTTGATATACATGTATGTACATATTACATATGTTGTAGGCAAACTTTCAAACTACTATGCACCTCTGGACTGATCAAATCTTCAGGTCTGCCTTAAATACTTACTGTATTAGAACCTAAATATATTCGATAACAAAAAGAACTATCGGCATTTAAGTATTACTTTAAGACTTAAAAATTTTCGACAGTCTTTCTACGATAGCGACTAATTTGGTCAGCCATACGTAGGTACATAAGAAAGAAATTCCTCTTAAATCCTGAGTACACAGATATAAAGAGCTATAGCTAGCTATATAGCTTTCCGTGGAAGGTCCTGGGCGCCCACCACGATGTATCTGCCCAAGAGAACTCCCGAGTCACGACCCTCACTCATGAGGAAATACGACTCATATATCTATAGCTAGCTGCACACTCACCGATGAAAGGCTTCCCATCGAGCCGCTTCATCCAGTAGAAGCGCTGCGAGTGCGGCTTGTTCTCGCGGTCGTAGGCCTCCCACTGCTGGCGGAGGAAGGTGGAGCACACGCAGCAGCAGCGCACGCAGCCCTCCTCGTCCCCGTCCGGGCGGTAGCCGGCCGGCGTGCTGTGCGCGCCCAGGAACGGGAAGTACGGCTCGCTCGACTGAAACAGCACGACATGGAGTGAGAACAACTCATATAGATAAAGGTGTACATCATCATCATCACCCACAGCCCTTGGGATCCCACTGCTGGGTATAGGCCTCCCTTTGTATGTGCCATCTGCGACGATCTCGTGCAGACCTCATCCAGGACCCTCGACTTTAAAGGTGTACAGAACAGCTAAATGTCTAAAGAATTAATAGGTTTCTCATAGACAAGCGCAAGGGTCGCATTGTCGTTTTCCAGATTGTGGCCTGTATATTCATGAAATGAAACAATGTGTGCGTTTACCGATTCTCGTGTGTTGTTGGAAACTTCCAATAAACGTGGCTCTCGGGAACCCTTTAACAACTAAGTGTCAACAACCACTGCTGGCCCGTTCCTTAAAGAACTTGCAGAGTAAATAAAGTACTTGTAGCTAAAACAACTAGCCCACGACGTCTAACTTACAAAGCTCCGAGATGATATATCAAGATCTACATACCGAAAAACGAATCTAATTTAATAGAATCGCTGTCTGGTAATCAAATCTTGAGTAAAATCCTCCTATCCATAGATCGATCACACACAGACCAGTCACCATAAACTTCTATTTCCAGAACGTCAACAAACTTCAATAAAAACCGAATAGTTTTTCGCAGGCCCATTGTTTTCGAGAAATACTAGTATTGATTGATTGCTTGTTAGTTTAAGTCGTTTCGGAATTCGGCAATTTAGTATAAAGTACATGAAATGGGTCGTGTATACATACAACAACCAATTTCATAATAATAGAACTAGTGCATGCCCGCAGGTTGGTTCACGTAGTGTTACGATAAAAAGGAGGTCTAGGTATTTACATTTACGTCCAATATATATACTAATACTATGTTGTGGAATAAAGAGGGACAAAGAGACCAAGTCATTTTCGCTTTTATATGATGGTACAATTGGAATAGGAAAAAGAAACTATCATTAAAAAATACGTGTTCATCAGTACACTGAAATCTATGTACCTACAGGAACGGTTTCTAGACAGACATATAACTGTGCTCAAGTGTATAAAGTCTTTGTTCATCACTACTCTGATGCTAATCATCATGCTTAGTGCTTACCCATAACAACACACCGACTCCCAAACATACTAAGGCGCAAGAACTAATTACAAATGGAAGCATACATACATTTATCACTTAAGTAATCTTTCTAAATTACTGAGTCTTGCGATACCAGTATGTACGAACATTCGTTCAGAATACTTCATGTTAACACTGGTCATGCAGATTCACTACGCTTCATCACTCGGACGTTTAAAATTCCCCACATTTCTAAGAAACTGACAGATCATTCTGCGAATCTTGCGTCGCGTTTTCAACTGGTAGTTATAGTGGTAACTATCATGATAGACACATTACCCTCCTTGCGGCAGACCGCAGCCGTGGCTCGGTAAAAAGCGCACACAAACCACAACGCTTTTGAGATGGGAATACACGTCGGAATATGGCGTTGTTTTGCGTGCCAGTAGTATTATGTCTGGTGTATAAGGATTGCATGGCGGTATGAAAATAATTTGCAAAATGGGGGATGTCTTTTACTATACATATTTATTTTTAAAGTTTCATTATATAGTTAATGCCTACGGCGTCGTCGTACGTCACTAGATTTTGGGGGTTTTCCTTATCACAACAAATGACGATCGTTTTTCTTTTCTCGTTAACAAATTAATTTACCAGAGATGACTTCTCCATGAAAATCTCATGGCTAAAGGAAATTATCATGCCATCTCCAACACAAACGAGGCAGCACGCTTTTAGCGGCTGATATGCTTTTACCGCCTAGCCTGAACTATACGTGTAGTGAACAGTATACAGCCCGCCTTACCGCCGGCAAGACATCGTCGTAAATATTAGTTGTCAGCGACGGCACTCCGCAGAACAAACACTGAGCTTAGAAACACCATTTTTCCCTCGCTCTTTACGACGCAAAACACTTTCAGCCATACAGCTAGGCACTTTTTCTATGAAAAACATATTATTATCTCGTATCTTTATTGCTGGTGGCGCGACTCGTAAGTTATTACGTTTCGTTGAAGGTGAAAGCAATGGATTATCCTGAGTCTTTATTATGTTCTTGGCGAGCTGACATGACACTGTCATAATGCAGACACTAAGGTCGCGTTGGCATTATGAAACAAAGGCAAAATAAATAACATCCTCGCAAGGCAATCCGTGAGAATAAGACGACTCGCAAGATCTGAAAATCAATACAATACGAGTAGAAACCAGATAGATAGTCTTCTTGCTGACGGTCTTTGCGACAGAATTCAAAATATTTTATGGCCACTCAAGGCCACATCTAAAATTGATCCATCACTTCGGAGATATCATATAAAATCTATACATTTAAGATTAAACTAACCAAGAGCTGAAGCCCGGCAAGATACTTTGTTACACATAAATGAGATCCTAGAAAAACAACATAAGTACTTAACTATTCCCCAGAACATGTCACCATCGACATTGGCTGGGCAAATCAGTGTGGTTAGCCGGACGACAAGCAAGTCATAATGCTACCTTCCAGCGCTCACGGCCCGTGACAAATAGCGGCGGCTGTTGCCAACCTACTTTGGCACGGAAGGCTGAGTAGCCGAAAAACTTGGACAAAAACCGAACTTGCTTTACGCGCACATTGCCAACTGATCATATCTTGCGGTTTGGTTTCCTTCCGTGTTCGGAATTATGGCGGTTATTGGTGGTTTTTATGTTTGCGCGATTTTCTTGCTTTTCGGTTGCGTAAGATAGTTAGTTTCATGGGACTAATGGTTGCTCAAGTGATAACAAGAAAATGTGGTAAGATGTAAAGTATGTTCAAATGGGAATGGCAAACGCTGGTAACTAGTTATCGAGTTTCAACCCATTCTAGTGACCTCTGTGAAGGTACTTAATATGTCTTAACGATTGTTGAATTTAATGTGTAATCCAATATATGATATCACCTAATCTAGATTACAATTAATTAACTACTACTTAGTTTATCGATCACAAGCATATACACAGAAATCCAATTATTAAATTAGGGCTTTAATTTAGTTTTATCTCTATTCCCAGATTAGAACTTAAATGTCACACCCGCGCACATGCGTGTAGGTACTTACGCGAAAACACGTGTATACCCAAATTCTATTTAGCATTTAATAGGCCATTATCGAACAGAAATACCTATAATTAACCAAACAACATTTCTGCAAACAACCGAAATCATTGACCTTTCACATCCACGTGTGTTCAGACCAAGGGAAACTAAGTAGGTAACCCGTCAATTAGTTCCCAACGAGTCTATGACCTAGATGTGGGTAAAAGCCACCCCGAGAGTGCGAAGACATGTGAGTCACGTGACCTCGCGCTAATCTGCGTACAAACGATGCATAATTCAACGGCACAATCTATGAGAACGTTTATATGAGAAAACTGCGAGTTATTGCTGGAGACGCGGTGCAGTACGTCGGCTCTAACGTTGTGTTGTGTGTGTTGTGTATCTGACTGGCTTACAAACGAGGCTGCTGGAATATACCATTCTAGTCTTCGATCAACAATACCAAAAAAAAGATTCTGTTACAATAGTCGCTTCGGACGATTTGGTAGTAAAAAATTAAGTAGCAAAGCAATCACTAACCAAAATATCATTCAACGACCGATTCTAAGAGAGACATCAGAAATTGTGCAAGATTTTCCAAGGATTAAGTAAGTAAATACCACAAAAGGAGAATAGAGAAAACGTAAATTGCCCATAAGACTAAGGCATTCCGTCTGATCCTTTGATTTAACAGACAGTGTTTCTGCCAGTTTTGGATACTGTTCCATTACAGGATTTGAAGTAGGTAGATGTATTTAGTCCGAGTCATGATTATCACAATACAATGTTACCCGTGACCAGCGGTGCACGCTCTGCCATACCCGGTAATGGTACAAAAAGTGACGCCTGGTACAGCGTTGAGTAACGATTTATGGTGACATCTTTGATGAGTTTATAGAACTGGCTATGTACTAGAAGGCTTCCTTTGTAGGAATGTCTTATCAGAAGGCATTCCTTGCAATAAATCAATATAATAGGTACAGGTAATTAAGTTCGTTCGATAGTACACTGGTGTCGAGACTTTTCAAATAACCTCAGAGGTCTTTGACATGATTCCACGACTGCTATATATACCTACAATGAACTATAGCCGGGACCAACAATTTAAAGGTCCGACCCACGATACTTATTAGGTAAGTACTAAAAAAATAAATATAATTAAAATTAAATATAAAAATCAATAAATTGATTTTATTCATATTCTTAAAAGTCTAAAATGGTAGGAATACATAAATACATACATATATGTATCTACTTATAGTTAATAAGGAGTTAGGAGATATGATTTATACTTAATTAAACCCTTATTAGATCTTTTTTGTGAGGGTGCAGAATACATAAAATGTAAAAGTATCGCAGATGATGGCATGTCAACAATCACCGGTGCTATTGTTAGTTGTCATGTCTAATTGCCAATGCAATCTAACAGACAAGCTAATAGTAGGAACCATCATCATCTTGTCTATCTGTGCGATTGACACACAGCCCTGAAACTTAGAATGCGGTTAACATAAACTCTTATGAAAGTCGGAGTTCATGTACTGGCTGCATGAAGCACACCATTACTGTCACGCCTTACTTGGAAGAGGTGACGTTGGAGCCATTATGCCGTATGGGAACCGCGATCATAATACCAACATTGTAAGCCGGGTATGTCGGCCGGTGCGCTACATCGTGGCGAAACTGCGTGCTATTAGGGCTTTGAACGAAGACATGGCTGGAAAGTGCCTATTTTACATTCTGGCGTAATCTGGTTCGAATACGGCCCTACATCGATTTTGACTTTGACTTGCATTTCAAGCTATTTGAACTTGGTTAGTGGTGAAGAAAAACATCGTTGGTAATCTTGTTGGTGGTAAATCTGATGGGTAACATGTGTTTATCTTGGAAGGATTTGGGCACCCAAGAGAAGATCCGGAAATATTATAGTAATCAATTCAGCTGGGGAGTCACGATCTACAGTAATGAAGAATAAGTTGTATACAGTCGTGTCATGGAAGAGTTTGAAAACGGTCTATAATAAAATCAGGCAGGAAGCATCGGCACATTTACGAATCTGACAGCCGAATAAAAGTGTTAGCTTGAAAAAAAAACAGTCAGTTTTTTGTAAAACATGTTATGCATCAAAGCTGGCAATCGGAATTGAAATAGCAGAATCTAAAATTTCGATGAGTATAAATGGTTTTATTTTTAGACAAATTCAAACGCATTTGAATAATTGTAATTTGCAACCCAAAAATGTAATACTTTTGCTTTCCAGACAAGATTAAAAAATATCAAATCAATGACCTTACACCAATTTAAAATCCTGTATTAATTTTAAAAAGTTTGTCAAAATGCTATTAAAAATACATGAATATTGAATATATTTTATGAAATTTTGAATATTTCCATTTAAATTAGTGTCTATTACTGCTCTGTTAGCTTAGTTGGTAGTGACTCTGCCTTCTAATCTAGGGGTTGCGGGTTCGATTCCCGCATGAGACAAGTAATTATGAATACTAAAATTTGTAATTACTTGTGTCGAGTCTGGCCGTTTCTATGTATAATAAGTATGTATTTACAAAAAAAAAGTATATAAGTATTATATCCGTTATCTAGTACCCACGACACAAGCGTTAGCTTAGTGTGGGGCTAGATGGCGTTGTGTGCAATGTCCCGGAATATTTATTATTATTATTATTATTATTATTGAGTTTAATTTGTAAGATTTGTGCGCTGATAAGGCAACTATTAGGAAAAATAATGCTAAATTAGAAACAGCAAAATATTAGCTAAGCTAAAGGTTACCTGTACGTGTACATGTTGAATGTTAAATTAGGAAACTGTAATGGAATGTGCACAGTAAGCGTTGTATATTTTTCTAATTTTCAACTATCTTAGTCAGTAGTCTCAATTAATACGATTTTGCACAATCTCGTATGTGTGAAGAGCGACTGTCATCGGAACTATAGTTGATAAGAGTTGTAAGAGGTTTCAACCAACTCCATGCTCCAGCTTTACTACGTGATACTTTAGTTATAAAAAATAAGAATGAAATTCGGAACCAAAATTATCAATTTATGAACAAAAAACTGTCGTCTAACACCAGCCTAATATTGCATGTCAAAACCAAAACAATACCATGAATAGATAGCTTCTTACCCTAAAAGTAGGTAGGTACCTACGTAAGTTCTAGACGGATTTAAGCCAATTATGAATAACCTATCAACTTATTACCAAATAACTGCCATTCAACACGAGCCTATTAAAGCGTATTACAAACAAAACAATACCTTGAAAGTAGGCATGAAAGTTCTAGACTAGACGAATCTAAACCCATCCATCAAGCAACCCTACTAGCCACACGCCGCGTGTTTATAAAACACACCGCGAAGAATGCGAGCGAGAATCAAAACAAACTGATTGGAGGGACAGTCAACAAGACCAAATTGTCCAGTGTCATGTGTCAACCCGTTTACGGAGCCCGGCAATTGGACACCGGCGAGAACCGGTTCTGGGCTCTGGCCAATTGAAGATGATTTATATGACGGAGTCATTAGGTTTTTGGGAAACTTCCATATTGTGGGATTGAGCTATGACGAAGCTGAGATGATTCAAACGTTTTTATGCACATGGCAGTTGGGCATTTGATCAACAGGTCCCCAGAAGCGAGCCGGAGCCAACGGGCTGCCAGTGCAGGTCTTATCGCCCCTACTTAAAAACGAATCAAGGTCAAATGAACTCAGTAAATTTTGGATCTCGAGACACTATGCCCAAAAAATCCTTTTAGGCATAGTGTTACCCTGTCACCAGAGTCACAGAGTATATTTGGATATAATGATAGTAGTATTAGTAGATAGCGGAGAAAAGAAAAAAGTGCAACATTCGGCCACGTGGCGTTTATTCGGTTCATTGAAAGCTGTTAGAAACTGTTATGCAGCTTCAGAATTCAGAACGACTGTATTCGATTTGGACGACCATAGAGTATTTAAATGTACATTTGCGCGTTCTTTCTCTCGAATGCGCAGGTCTCAAATTCACACCTAATTTCCTATTTTTTTTGCTAGGTATAGGTATGTTATCACTCCGTAGGCATATACAGGTTCTGTATGGTACCTGTGGGTCCGGCTTGACGCGCACGGTGTACTGCTCGCTGAAGCCGGCCACCCCGCACACGAAGCACACGCGCAGCTCGTCGGGCGCGCGCTCGCGCACCGGCGGCGACGCGGGCGCAGCGCCCAGCGAGCTCTTTATGTACGCCTTCGCCTTCTCCATGGCTAGCCTGGAACAATATAGAATGGACTTGTTAGTTTTTGTTGATACGGTAAGTATGAGACCTATGTCTTATAGATCTTCGTCTCGGTTTCGCGGGTAAGCGAGTAATACTCCTCAGCAAATCCCACCCAGACCTCAGTCCACGGTCAACGTAGACCCACCTCTGGAGGGTTGACACCAAATCCTATGCCTATTTGTTGTGATATGGGGTTCGATAATATAATATGTAATTTGTTATGCTATATTTATTTCGTCTGTTCATCGTAATACAGAAAAGTAAAACAATTAAGTCACTTGCAAATGGCAAAAGCCGGTAAGTAGTCACCGCAAAACTTATGTTAACTTTATTTCCCATTGAAAGAAAAGAGGTCTAGACTAAAAACACTAGGTTAGGTACAATAATAAGCTGTAGCAACAGTGGCGCCTAGATATGACTTATATAATAGTTATTTTCATAACACAATCCGCGAACAATTATTCACCTTATCGCAATGCAGGTGCATTAAATATGCAACCAGTTTTAATATCATTTGCTAGTCACGAACGCTGGTAAAATCATGTCGATAACTTGTGAGTTTTCTTATAAACTTAGCATCTATAGCTTAGCTAAAGATATTTCAGGCGATTATTGAAGTTATGCAACAGACGATAAATAAATAGTGCTGGCAGTCTGTATTGACATTAAAATAACATTTATGACCAGACACTACCAGGTAATTATCTAAAGGAAGCTGGCCAATTTGCGATTTTACTATAAAATACTGCTTACAAACAAAACTGCTTGATTTGTCTATTTTTATCATAGTTATGACGGTAATGTTTCTGCAGCTTGTTCATCATACATAGTACATTGATTGAACGGTAGCGTAGTGATTCAACTCTGAAAACTGAATTCCGTACTCCCAATCAAGAAATAGGTTACTACTAGAAGCTACCGAATTAATCGTTCAACATAAACAACTATATGAAAAGGATGAATAGTTTTTTATTAACTATTTCTCATTCTAACACTTTCACCAAGATCCCACATCTATAGCAGTAAACCGTGGCATAAGTTAGTTAGTATCTCCATACTATTCTATAGATAGTAAAAAGTAAACACATTTCGCGTCCACGCGCCCGCCACTCCCTCCCCACGACGTGATAGCATATATGTAGGTATATAACTATGTATGTATATATATACTGGAGATAACACCTACGTCAAACAATTGCGCCAAAAGATTACGTTATCGTCAGTACTTTAAATAATGATATCATTCGGCTTTACTCTCTTATACTAGCCAGTGTGTATTGTAAATGTTTAAAACTTCTTTACTTATTATTAGGTCATCAATATATGTGTAATAATTCAGAGGTTTAATTTACATACTAAATCAGGGATAAATCATTATCATAAGCGTTTTGTACTAAACTAATAGTGAAGAAACGGCTAAGCTCGTATAGATAAAGTAAACAAAATGAGTAGGTACCTACACACAGTTCAAAATTCATGAGTTTCTGTCTGTAATTTTCCTGTTATGTTGTGTCGATGTTTTAAAAAGGTTTTTATGTCTATATTTATCTACCTAGATAAGTACCTACTTAAATATAAATACTTTTGAGAATGAGAATGTTAAACTCTAGTGTTAAATTTCCGAACATCCCTGGACTGGCCTTTGACATGGATTCAACAAATTTTCTATGATCATTTTATCATAGGTAAACTTCACGTGTCATCCGATAAATGGAAGCATCCAAACAACATTTGATCACCCATCCATGGATTAAATACGACTGTTGCTAAACTTTAATAATCCCGTACGATCATCTCAATCTACTAAGATGGACGTGCTATTTGCTACACTAAGGCCAAATTCACAACCATTCTGAAACACATTTAATGACAAAATAACCTAGGAAAAAATAGCAAAATGTGTTTAGATGTCGTTCGTTGTGCAAATAGATTTAAAGTACCGTACTATTCCACAGCCAGAATAAAAAGCTACGCAACACAGAAGCGAACTACTCGTTGACATGGAAACCAAACCTTTGCCTTGGCCCTTGGAACCTGGGCTGTGTTACGCACAAATCGAAACCCATTATTTGTGGGGCCGGCTTTACGCTACAGCGGTTTCACTTTCGTTTTACTACTCTGGCGATTACTTTCTTTGTGGAGTATAGTAAATGCAGGGCGTACTCGTAATGCTAGCTGTATTTAGAGTTTCAACGGTATTCAGTAAGTAGAAGTAGCTAAATGGATACTACCTAGTTATAAAGCTATACTTTTAGGCGGATGATGATGAATAATTAACTAATTCTTCATCTCACATTTTATATTGTATTTTAAAATATGCCATTTGTATAAGCGTGCGGATGATTTCAGCTATCGCCGTATCCAGTCTTTGAATGAGTAAACGGTATTGAAATTGATAATTTAGAATAGCTTTTAATGGTTTAGAAGACAGGCCAGAAGTAGGACAATCGTAAAGACAAATCAGGTTAAATCTGAAGAAATTGACCAAAGTTTAATACTCTTTAAATGGAACGAGGAAGTTTTTTAGCACTGCAATAGTTAGATAGAAAGACAGTACGCTAACCTGGCACTTGATGATATTCACATAATTCAAAACAATGTATCTAAGTAAGCGAGCGTCGAGTGGAAACAAGCAATAAGTACTAAAATAAGTTACATTAGGCATGAGTCACACAAATCTTACCGGCGACCGACTCACCGACTCCGGTGTAATTAATATTTAATCGCTATACGACAGCCGACCGACAAACAGTGACTGACTTCAAACTTTTATTTATTTATGTAGGTATATATTTCTTGTACGCTTGCAATTATTGTTCTACTACCGAGAGCATTCAATAAGAGTGTGAAATTAACATAACCCGCATTTTAAAACGTTGGAAATGACGTCGTCTAACACTTAAACATTTTGGAAGCAAAAATCTGAACGCATGTAAAAGATCTAACTGAAAATGGCGATATTTACAGGTTAAATACAGTACAAATCATTGTTTTACATAGTAAGTAAGCATAAAAAATATAACTTCATAGAAAAGTTCGTATGACAGTGGCAAATTCCGTTTGCCAGCAGCAAAAGTTTTCTAACCGGCCTACAATTTATTTGTCTCTATTCTAACAAATCATGGAGAAATTTATATATAGTGTTTTGCCGCTGCGACAATACACTAGGTATATATAAAAATAAATAAAATAAATAAAAATAAATATATCATAATATGTATATATCTCCATAGTTTTATTTACAATGCATTTCCGCAGAGTAACGCCTGATTCAATATCTTGTCTATTCTAACAGTGAATCATAAAGACGTCCACAAACAGCAGAAGTTCAACAACTGTCTCTAGCAAGTTAAGCAGTCAGGTACCAGTGGCTAGTCAATCACCGATGGTGTGGTTCGATAATGCTAACTCCGCACGCGACCCCGTGCTATAATTAGGGTGTTTTGTCGCCATTACCAGCACTGAGCACTTAGTAATTATAATTTAACATTTTTTTAACTTAACACGCATCTTTTAACCAGAGAGAATGAGTACGGCAGGACGGTACCAGTTTATGGTGCAAGTGCCTTAGAACTGCGTGAAGCAGTACGCTTCTATCTTTATTATACGAATCGCAAAGCTGTGAATCTCCCTGTCTGACTATTCCCGACGAAGAGTGACTGACGGTGGAGTTTAACTTTTTACGAACATATTTGCTCCCAAATGAGGCTCCCGAAACACACCAAATCCTTGTCGACCCATTTCTTAATTATAATTGGTAGATACCTAAGTAAGCCATCTCTATAATTATAGTAGTCTGTAGAATGTCTCTTATCGTATGAGAGCGGTCAACTATAGCAGTCATGTGATTTCATGCCGCTATAGTAACACTGCTACCGCTATTGTTTTCATGCGGGCATCTATCTGACACTGATTTATATAATATACCTCTTCCAAATATATGACAAATCTACAGCATCCAACAAACGAGGCAACAACATATCAATTAATATTCGGCGCATGTATTGTACAACACAAAGGGCTAACAATTAGAGCTCGGCACGCACGGTTATCGATTGAATTGTCCCATGTCCATCCATCAGACTAGATGTATGTAGGTATATATTATAGGCATATATTGCACGAATCTGTTTGATATATCTGTATGACGCGTCTGTCACAGACAGGCCGGCTATTTTAGGGGGGTTTGAGATGTTCCGTGTTATCTGTTTATGTTATGTATGGGTATGGATTTATATGGCGTTAGGGTGTTTGTGAAAGGGTGAGCGTATGACCAGACAGCGGAAAATTTGATAGACAGTGACTGTGTTTTGGGGAGATTTTATTGTTGTTGTCTGACTGTATCTTTACCTACTTATTCTAAACTGAATAAGAAATAACAAAAAATAGATATATAAAATATATATATATATATATATATATATATATATATATGGGCATTTCTCTGTAAACTTGTAATTGGCTGTCCCGACCGACTCTTTCAATAAGTAATTCAATTATTTTTCCAAAACCTCTCGGAGCGCTTGGTTGACGCGATGCATGACCAAAATGCTGGCCTTTTTCTGGCTCAACGTATCAGCATTGCCATCCAGCGTGGTAATGCGGCCAGTATGCTGGGCACGCTGCCCTCTGGTAGTGGGCTGGAGCACTTAGATTATCTTTAGGCTTTTCTAAAGATTTTCTAAGTGCCCCTTTTTGTAGTAGTTAGAAGTAGTATGTTTAGTTTTTCTTCCCTTGTTTTTATATTTTATTATTGTAAATAAAGTTAAGGAAAAAAAAAAAAAAAAAAAATTATTTAACAATAAATCATTCCTAAAGAAACTCTAATTCCGAAACTTTACGGGCTCATTGTTTTAAGCACCAAGCTCATTTTGTGACAAAACTATTATTATTTCATATAATAATAATAATTTTGTCACAAAATATTTAATAAAATACTCAAGCAAATATAGATAGACCGATCAAATAATATTAATTAATCTGATTAATTACCGTCGCTAGCTGTACTTGTATCGATTGACTCAGTAATTACTGTAAATTAACGTAATAAGTAATTAGCAAACAATTAATTACTTAGTACCTATGTACCGAAGATTAATAATTTACGTATCAATTTAGTAAGACGTAAGCAAATGTTTCATCTTTATTCGAATCTATTTTCGTGGAAGAAAGTAAGGTTGTTTCTACATACATGTACATCTGTTCGAATCAATACAATGTTTTTGGGTGTTTGAAATTTAGTATTAGACATTGAAAACAACAATTAGATATTAGAGAGCTCACAAAAATCAAAATAAATTATTTAGAGAATTGAAAAAAGGTACTTACATAAGTACATGGACTAGATACCACACTAGGCGTTAGCCTGTATCTTGGTAGGTACCTACCTAGTCCTTCCCAATTGAGAATAATGTTTGTGTAGCTAACTATTAGTTTCCTTGCAATAATGTCTGTACTTCATAAATTTATTGTTTTTAAATACGCAATCGCATCTGCAGTTAAGGTTTTAAAATTCTCCATTTGTCCGTCATACGAGAGATAAAGAGAGAGAGAGAAAAAAAACGTAGATTTTAAAAAAAAAAGTCATAAGATAAATAAATAATAATGTCTTATATTTGTACAAATAATAGTACTTCTAGCAAATACTAGGCAAAATAGTTACTAGAAATAACTATGCTTGTTAGCTTATACATAGGTGACTATTCCGAGGGATGGACAGAGCAGCGAACATTGAATTTGAACAGTTACATTTGCGAAACGAACTGCTGAAATGAAAACCGAAATAGGTGCGTAAATATTTGTTATTTTGGTTCCCCTCCAGTTACTGCTACGCAAAAACGGCTAAACGGATCATCATTATTTTTTTGTATATAGGTAGTATGAGGTGTTAGGAGAGTCATAGGCTACTTTTTATCTCAAAATAATGCGGGCGAAGCCGCGGGCATCCACTAGTATTTCATAGTTGCAGGAAAGCGTCGTGTATAAAAAACAACAACATGTGTTATAAGTTATAAAAAAAAAAACGTTTAATGAACATAGCACCCACCACGATGTATATGCCCAAGGAATACGACTATGGAACTATTACCTAGTAAATAAAAAAACTGCCTCATTCTAGTTACTTATCTCAGGAAATGTCTTTTTGCGTAACATTTATGAGGGCTTATCTTTACAAATAATCGGATCGCGATGGCGTAGCACGTTCGTTATTATGATAAGTGTGATGACCAAATTACGATTAAGGAATACACGTTTAGTTATAAACTTTAAAAGTACGTGGTCATGATATATATTTGTTTTAAAACTACAAAAAATATGTCATAAATATTGTAGTTTGTAGTTGTATTTTGTAAATACCTTAGTATTGTATGTGCACTAGGCTAGGGGCGACGTCACCGCGTCAAATTTACCGCAATAAAATAGACAGAATCATAATCCGGCCCCAACTCAGCATGTGCTGGATGCAAGCATCCAGCGCTGGTCTTCCGTTGGGACCGGCAAGTGACGTCACAAACGGGCTTATGAGGTAAGCGAGTGATTGGAACACAATAAAAGATTAATTATATTTCAATTTTTTCTGCAAGTTGTGTATGTTTTGTGTATGGACTAAAAGTTAGAAATAAATGACTTTAATTTTATTTTATGTATACCTAAATTAGTAAGGTCAGGAGTGATGTGTATCCGACCAATGATTCGATTCGAAACTTATTCGATATGCTGTTCTACTTTTTCAGCCACAATTGTGCGGCTATCGTATAATGTACTAGCTATGCCTGCGACTTCGTCCGCGTGGAATAGTTATTATGGGCATTAATTCTTTCATACATATTTTTTTGATATCTTGAACCGTTTTCGCAGCGCACGCAACGGAAGCCCTCAAAGATTGAATGATTTTCCCCGTTTTTTCCACAATTTCCATTGTTTCTTGGCTCCTATTAGTTGCAGCGTGATGTTATATAGCCTAAAGCCTTCCTCGATAAATGGTCTACCCAACACAAAAAGAATTTTTCAATTCGCACCAGTAGTTCCTGAGATTAGCGCGTTCAAACAAACAAACAAACTCTTCAGCTTTATAATATTATACTAGCTGTGCGCGCGACTTCGTCCGCGTGGAATAGTTATTTTGGGAATTGTATTTATTTTTGCAAACTACCTCTTCAGCTTTATAAATTATAGCTGTTACCCACTACTTGAACCGTTTAGCAGCTCACACAACGGAAGCCCTCAAAGATGAATAATTTTCCCCGTTGTTTCCACATTTTCCATTGTTTCTTCGCTCCTATTACAAAGTTGCAGAGTGATGTTATATTGCCTTTATAGCCTTCTTCGATAAATGGGCTATTCAACACAAATAGAATTTTTCAATTCGCACCAATAGTTCCTGAGATTAGCGCGTTCAAACAAACAAACAAACTCTGCAGCTTTATAATATTAGTATAGATTGTACTCGTGTCGTCCAACACATCCGATTGTTTGTCTAGCCCGGATCGATGCGTAATCACTATAGTTAAAAACTCGTATCGAGCTAACTGGCCCGAACCGGTCCCGAAATACCTACGCGTGTAAGTGCTAATGGTTTGTTTTGATGGCCGCCTGTAAAGTGATGTGGACGTGTGGAGTTTTTGTTATCATCATCATCATCAGCCTATCTTAATTATTAAAGGTTAATAATAACCACTATTACTAAGTACTTAATGATTAATTTAATTATAAAATGTTATATGCATTTGTACTCTATTTTACTACTACTGTTTTTCTCTTATGTTACTATGTATTGGAAAAACTGGAAAAACTTAAACCTGACGGGAAGACGTTGTCACCCGGGAAACAGAAACATCTCGTCCGGGTGACAACACACTGTTATAAGAAATTACTCTTGTTTTTATATGTATTAATATAGTGAACCTAGATGTAAGTAGTTTTGAACCCAATAAACGTTTTTGTAATGTATTGTATTGTATCTTTCAAAATAAAATTGCCTCTAATGATCCTTGCAAACGGTGTTTTTAATAGGTATGTCTCGAGTGTGAGCGTTACTATTACCTAATCAAGGACTTCTATGATTGCCTGATTCTATTCCCAGCAGTATACATATATATTTATTACATTCATAAGTACTTACTAAAGTGATGTAGACGTGAGTTTTTGTTATTATCATCATCATCATCGGCATGTTATCTTCGAAACAACAATTGCCTCTAATGCTCCTTGCAAACTGTGTTTTTAATAGGTATGTCTCGAGTGTGAGCGTTACTAGCTAGTTTACCTAACTGTTGTGTAAGAAATTTTCAAGGGAACTGTAAGTGTAAACCTATCAAGGGCTGCTTTGATTGATTCTATTCTCAGCAGTATATTTTCATCGAAAGCGCATACTTACTTAAGTAGATGTCGTTAAATAGTTATAACACTATCCATACTAAGATATGAGTATATATACCATTCTAGTATTTTACAATGATATCCGACAGTTACACGAACGAAAAAGAGAAATTTACTTACTTACTTACTTACGAGTACATGGGATTGGTAAGTAAACTCTAGCGTCTAAAGCATATGAAAATAACGAAAAGTTCATAAACAATGAAAATACATGCGTTACTCTATTAAATTGTTATTTGATTATAAACAAAAGAACTACGAAACTACGCTACTTACACATTCATGGAGAATTTCCAACGAAAAAAAATATATTGACTCTCTAATATTATAGAAACCCATAGTATCGGTATTTTTAAAGTTTCTCCCGTATCGTAGAGGTTAGAGTAATATTTTAGTTTGCCTATCTAACCGCCCACGCGACGTGCGTTTTCAACATAGAGAAATGTAGTCGATATGCCTTTGCCATTCCAAATATTATTCCACCTCAGGGCTATAAACGTGACTATCGTCGTTTGAAAATAAAATGGAATTAATATTACAGTATTGTTACTTTAGTGCGGAAACTGCTTAGTTATTTGAGAAAAAAAGCAGTAAGTATCAAAATACATAGTAACCATATCACTTTAAATGACTTGTGACTTGCGATAGTTATAATGGGCAGAACAAGGATGACATGTACTTAACTATTTTATTTATAATATCTTCGCATACGATTTTATCATATATATACACTAATAAAACTAAATAAGAGTATGTATGTATTTTATCATAGTATCATATTTTTACCGCAAGATAAGTCTCTCTTTGCATGTGCAAACTGCATCAATAATACCAACATGGATACCTCATCCATAAACAATCAAATATTATATTCGTACAATTTAATAGCACATTTTACATAGGTACCAACAATCCCAGTAGCACCCCGGGCTGTTGAATTATAAAATAAATGTTTTTTCGACATTAATGACCGTCGATTCGTATCAAACCCCAACTGAGAGGGGGTTGATACCCCCTACCTCCTACTCGAAAGCCCTCCCCCGACCACCCTTCAAAAAATATTATTTTCCATTAAAAATTCGTGTGAAGCTCTAAAAGTAAAAAAAAGTACGCAGTAGGTATTTGATAAGGTATTTACTGGGAGATTAAGGCTTCTCGGTAATTTTGCCCATCTCTGAGGAACCGGAGGGCGTAATAACGAAATTATAGCTTCTGGGGAGGATCGGAAAATGCTTCGGACAAAATTATTTATTTCGAGACTCGTGAAGGACGAGACGAAATATTGCTTTTCGTTTTTCAGACGGGACAATTTAAGTCTGTTGATGTTATAAAGCTGTATTTCTTTCTGTTATAGAAGTACTTCAAATCACGTGTAAAATATACATTATCTATTGTTGAAATAGTTATCTTCTTTTTCTTCTTATCGAATGAGTGGCTAACTCTCATGTCGAGAGTTATCAAGCCACCCGAATGGTAAATATAGGTAGGTAGGTGTACAGCAGTCGTTAAGCCATGTCATAGGCTCTTAGGGCGGCTTGATAAACTCTCGACACCAGAGTTGGCCACTCTCATTCGATAAGAAGAAGAAATAGTTATAGGATCTATTAACATTTGACGTAAAGCTACAGTCCGTCTAATGTAGAGCATCGTTTATACTTTCAACATTTACGCTACTGTTCAGTTCGCTTGATGTTGATCATCGCTGTAGACTAGACTACTAGACTTGGTTGAAACAAGTTTGTTAAAGCTACCTACATGACACTGGTTTGTAATTTTGAAGAGATAAACTAAGTACTGAAACAATAAAACGCCATTAAGTTAATGCAACTGACGTCTCATCTTATTCAAAAACTTGAAACACACGACCCCCGTGTCTTGGGTCATTCGAGCTATCAATATAGGAATGTTAAGATAATTACCACCATATTAATGCAGGCGAAGATGATCTCTATTCCTGAGGCATAAGGTTTGATTTGGGTTAAGATGTGACAGATAGCGGTGGTCAATGAATGAAGTGGAGTCAACGGTTATCGGAAAGGGCACGCTCTGGGCTCGTATGCGCGTATCTGTTAGATTTTTAATTGGTATTAAAAATCGACGACGGATCACGCATTCGACGTAGTTTTGTCGTCTTCGGAGTAAACATAGATTTTTGATAAGTGATCTTTAACCAGTTTCATTATTACTCGTACGATGCGATTGAATCCGCAGCACGCTAGCTAAAGATAGTGGTGCGGTTTTGGAGATTTATTCTTTGGTACTGTGAAGTGTAACAAACATGACGGGAAACATGAAAAATCTCTCAACATCAGAGTTCACCATTCTCATATTAAATCAAATAACTTGATATATATAAAACTCAAAGATGACTGACTGACATAATGATCTATCAACGCACAGCCCAAACTACTGGACGGATCGGGCTGAAATGTTTCATGCAGGTGGATGTTATGACGTAGGTATCCGTTAAGAAAGGTGCCACTTTAAAAAGGGTGAAATAGAAGATGCAATTTTTATTTCTTAATGCGAGCGAAGCCGCGAGCTCCCACTAGTAATTGATTAAACTTAAACGTTTGATGAACAAATTTGTAGCTTATACCTATAAGACCAAAGCAAAGAATTCGTTTTAAATGCTACAGTTTCATAATATCTGCCACACATGACTACTATGTATTATAAAGCTCATTTTGAACATGTTGATTTCCAAAACATTAAGTTGGTTATATTATATCCATACACACAGCTTGAAGGCTATATTGTCAAATTTCTAAGCAACACTAAAGTAAACTAAGATTTCAAATCGCCTTGTTCAAGTTTGGGATAACATAAAGCTGTTCACTTCAACCCAGTTATCACGTAAGCTAACTTAAGGCCCGGAATAGACTAACTTAGTCCTGACTAAGCAACTTAAGCCACGGAGTTAGTAACAGTGCCTTAATTTGTATTGTCCTGACAGACTTCGTAACTCCGTCAGATAGGACTTTTCTGTGTTTTTTTTGTTATGCAATGGTTAATTGGAAAGAAGTAGGTACGGTAGAAGTACTTACGCTTAACTATACATTGTATAATAATAAGCCATGTCAGAGGCCCTTAGAGCGGCTTGATAAACTCTCGACATCAGAGTTGGCCACTCTTATTCTATAAGAAGAAAAAGATAATAATATGTTTCATATAACCTGTTATTTTTATATTAACGCATATACCAAACCATTGGTTGTTCGAGTCAGTGCTCTTCGTCTGATAGGTACATACTAAAATGGTCACCCCGCGCCATAGGAGCGCTTTCAATTCAGGCGTTTCTTTTCGGCCGCTGTGGTGATGAAGCGGTGTTTGTTGCGAAAAAAATGGATCTATTGAACAGTACACTGCTTCGGCTAAGGATAAACTCGACTTGAACTACTGTAAACTCAAAGTAAAATCAAAGCTATAGTTGTGTGATGCTAGGATCCAATATGTATATATAGAGAAACGCTGGATGCTTGCATCCAGCATATGCTGAGTTGGGGCCGGGTTATGACATGAAACATGTATTGTACTTTAAGTGTAAGTACTTTCTTTAAAGTTTTTTTTTAATTTGTATCTTGTACTATGTGACAATATATCTACTATATTCTTAATATGTTAACTAAACGGTTTTCACTCACGTGTAATTCGCGTATGTTGTTTACGCGTTTCGGATGTGACACGTGAGTGAAAACTGTTTAGTTAACATATTGATAAAATGGCTCACGAAAGTTTTAATACTTTATTCTTATTCAATAGAAGACCATAATATAAGAGTTTTGGACTTTGCGCCCGTTTATTACTATTTACTTATTATGTTAGCTTCGATACAATTACAGACTTTAGCTCTAAGCCTGTTTGTGGGTGATCTTTCCGTGGGCGTTGGTTACGTAAAACATAGGAAAAGACCCTGAAAGTTTCTCTTTCAAACCGCTAAGTCAAAACAGTCGGAAAGAAGCTTTTCAAAGACGATTTGGTTGTGAAGTTCGATGTTAAGATTACTTTGATGTGGCCGAACAAGACGTTTGGTTGTGAAACTTTTACAGAGGCAAGCCTTTGTTTGTAATATCAAGTTAGTCACGTTAATGCTACCCCTCCTCCTTGAGCCGTATTCCATATTACTGTTTATCGTGACTCCCCGCAACATGAAATCGTAAGGGATGTTCTCTTGGGCAAATACATCGTGGTGAGCGCCCAGGTCTAGACGGTTCTAGGTTCTAGACGGAAGAATTTGTGGTCAAATAGTTATGTGATTTTGTGGTCGTCGGTTTCCTCACAATATCTTCCTTCACCGTTAAATGAGTGAAAATTCACACAAAAATTTGATAATTTTACAAGCGATCGATTGGTGTAGTGTTAATATTACCTAAAAATATAATTAATATTACTGATATTACCCAAATAGCTGTTATTTAATTCACATGCTCACAAGTATCATAGCTACGGCAGCGTAGTACAATAATATGTACAATTGTACCCTTAGGGCGGCTTGATAAACTCTCGACACCAGAGTTGGCAACTCTCATTCGATAAGAAGAAGAAGAAGAAGCTGATGATATCGACATAAAAACAAAATGCTCATCGCTAACGCAGATTACTTAATCAATCAACTCCTACCTACTTTAACTAATAAGTTTTGCTTACTCTGTCACCTACATTCTCTGTAATTACTAAACTAAGTAATTATGTACCTTATCCAGTTACTAATAAACAAAATCAGGTTACTCGTCCATATGAAGTAATTGTATCATTAAACGTGTTTAGATATTTGTATTGTGGCACTAAAAAATACTGTATTGGCACGATTGATGCACCTTCAAAGTTAGATTCGTATTTCTTTACTCATATTTTATGTAACTACTTAGGTACTTAGTTACTATTTAAAAATGAAGAAGTCCTAAGGTATGTTTTCTTGGGCAATAAATGCTAAATTTGGTCAGTAAAGATATTATCAAATCTGCATATTAAGTAAGTAGGTATGTAATTAATACAATCTTCGGTTTTTTCCTCAATCGTACTTTAGTCTAATTACTAATGTCAGTCGAGACGAGTTGTAGTCAAGCGTAAGCCTAGTTATATCATCATCATCAGCATGTTATCGCCCAATGCTGAGCATAGGCCTCTCTTCGCAAATTTTCGCGGTTCTGCGCAAATTGTATCCTAGTTATATAGTATAAAAATATTACTACCTTCACACATCCTATATTTCAGTGCAGAAACTATAAAATTGTTATAAAACCGTGTGTAAAAGTAACACGAACATACAAAAAACACACATCTAAGAATATATACAGAGAAATTCGTTTGATATTTTTTTACTGTCCATACTTTATTGTCCGTTTCATGCTAACGTTTATTTAACGACGAAACGTTCTAAAGGTTAGTAAGTAATTAGTCTTATATTGTACATTAAATATAATATGTATAGCATTAGAGGAAGACGATGCAGTATATCGGTAGGTATAGGTAACATCTCAGCCTTAACAAGATAAAGTTTATCCTAGTTTTTAGTCACTGTAAATTTTCTACTAAGCTATACGATGCACGCGAATTAAATTTATCACTGTTAATTAATCGGTTATTCAATTAAAAATGACAATATCGCAATTTAAACATGTCACAAATTATTAGAGCTTTAAGGCAGATAGGGATTTTGACTACCGAGTAAAAAATTACTTAACACGTTTAAGAATCAAAGTGCAAATAGGCCTAAGATCTAAAACAATGTTTACGTAAATACACAGGGCCCCCTATTGCTGAAACTTTGGTCTAATCGACCTCGGCGCGAAGGTTGTGATGTCGCAAATCGATTTACTTCATGAATGAAAAGTAGCGATTCCTATACAAATACTTAGTACATATTATAAGGATTTGTACGATGTTAGTGAGTCGAGCATTTGACTAGCTCGCACAAATCAAAATGTTTTTTCGCGTTAGGTATTTGAGGAAAAAATATTTTACAAACACTTTTTAACCGTATTTTTCAGGCTATAAACAATCAATTATTCATCAGCACACAGTCGAGCGAGTAAACATAAAAATGTGAATAATATTTCACGGAAAAACAAATAGCATAAAAAGCTCACATGGCCGCTCAAAATTCATAGAAAAAAATGGTCGAGCGAATAGTTAAATTCAGTTTCCATCTCGCATTTTGCGATACAAGCCGATAAAACAATGTCTAAAATAAATCAATAACCAATCACGTCGGACTTGCGTAGTTTCCGATGCCGCCAGATATTTGGGTCAGCGAGCACCAAATTGAAATGCTCTATTTTTTTAAATTTGGTGCGATACAGGCTCGACTGTGGTATTCAAATAGATGCATTAGAGACAGGGGCGGGGGTTACGCTAAGTTGATTTATTTTACGCGTATGGTTAGGTTCATCTGCAGCTGCTGGGTACAGACCTCTCTTTGCAAGTGACAGCTGCAATAACCCGCGCCTCGAAATACGATGTCTACCTAAGCTGCCGGGAGACCCAATACTCTTCTGCATTTCGTATCACTTCATTAATTCGTCATTGGTATTTAAACTCTCGAGTAACCACTTAGCATAGACCAATTAAACAACAGTAACAGACACATGAATGCGGATAATAATATGATTGAAGAAACGAAAGAGGCCCCGAGATTATACTACTACTGTAGTCTTAGCAGGAGACCAAGATCACACTATCCTTATTACCCTTACTATAAATTTGACGAATCAATTTTCACTGCCTTCTCCGGTTTATAACATAGCAACAAACCTTTACAGCAATATTTTCTCTATTTTTCCTTGCATGCCAATGTTACATAACATACCTACATACATAAGTACCTGAGCCACATAATGTCAGGTTTAGCACGTATGCACGTATTGTTTGTGCACGGGCATCGGTCAATATTGGCGTAGCGTTAATCACATCGATCGGCTAAATGCAAACACACGGTGATTGCGTGTATACGTATTAAAATTATTGTCAGCAGGGTTTTAGCTGCATCAGCGTTCTGGGACATTGTTTCATGTTGCTTCTAATTCCAACAAGTATAGCAGTTAAGTAACTATTTATTCATTTTTGAACTGTTTCAACACTACATGACTCCACTGATACTTTAATTATATGATATTCGGTTGCTTGGCTGCAGTGCGAATGGTAATGGTATAAAATGTTGCATATACTTGGATTCAATTGAAACAATAACTGAAACTAGATGATAGAGGAAATATAACGAAAGATATTCAAGTATTTATGCATTTTAAAAATGTATAATTTCTTGTGATGAGTCTGGTTGTTTGTATGTATAATAAGTATGTATTTACAAAAGAAAAGTATATAAGTATTGTATCCGTTATCTAGTACCCACGACACAAGCGTTTGCTTAGTGTGGGGCTAGATGGCGCTGTGTGCAATGTCCCGAAATATTTATTTATTTATTTTATTTTTATTTTTATTTATCTACAAAGCTTACCTAATACCGAACAGGATTTTGTGACTACCTGCGATTAAATTCTTTTGGCGGAACATTATCGTTCGTATACAAGGCGCCCATCAAATCCTTCCTAAGTACCTTAATTTAAGAAAGAAATAAATAAAACTTTGGAATTTAAATTTGTAAGTTTTAACTAACTTCCGTTTAACAAATTTACATTAGGATCAGGAGACGACTTTCTTATTGGGTCATAGATATTTTCTAGGTACATTACGTATCTAACTAGCCCGTTTTTCACAAGGTTCTAAAATCACCACGGCCAAGCTAACTGAAAAACAAACAGAAATCAGTTACTATGCGTGACTGACAGATAGTGGGTGTGACACTTGCTAATTTCATCTAAGTATTTAACTACTATTTACTATTTTGGAAGGTCATACAATGACAGGGTAAACCGCAAAATATTTTCATCATAGCTTTTGCAAAATATTTGTACCTCAAAGTAATAATAGGCTGGGCACGAAACGGTATGTAGATATGCTAAAACTCTTACAATAGGATTAGTTTTTGCTATTTATAGCAAGGACTACTAACTATCTAGCAAGATGTGAGATATATGTTTTGTTATTATCGTATATTTTCAAAGAGGCGGAGCATTATGTATGTACGTGTGAATTAACCAATCACAGTCAAGGAAGTATTCTGAGGAGTTAGCAGGTTTGCAATAAGACTTATCCTCAAACGCTTCTTGCAATTTTGTAATCATAGCAAAAGAATTAAGTACCTACTTCCGTGGGTCGGATGATACGATAAATTGTAGGTCCCGGCTGTTTTTCTAGTACGGCAGTCGTTAAGTCATGTCAGAGGCCCATAGGGTGGCTTAATAAACTCTCGACACCAGAGTTGGCCACTCTCATTCGATAAGAAAAAGAAGTGTAGGTACGTAACCTACCTACATGGTCTAGTTATTGGAAAATGTAAGCATGGAGGTATAAAAACAGTACTTTACCTCATTACAGTTTTAATTCACGTTGTTTTTGCAACATCATACATAGGTACTGGTTTAGGACCAACGCAAAAATATTCGTTGAACACATTAATTTTGTCTTTTTTTTATATTATCAAACAGGTTGGCAAAATTTGCATGCGTTCCTTAATTTGCACTAAGAAATATGTAAATCAACTTATTTAAGTAGTTAGATAGTCAAGATTTTGTAGATAAACAACATTTTAATAGGGAATATACCTCGTTTATTTATTATCATTTAATATGTAGGAAAACAGTAAATAATATCTGATACCAAAGTTCAACAGATTTTAGATAAACGATTTAATATAAAGATAGCGATACTTAAGTATGAAGAAGTAGTATTGATCTGTTTTCCAATTGATACGAAAAGAGAATGTTTTATTTTTGGAAGCATTTAATCACTTAATGCATGCATGCAACAAATGACATGCATCAAATTAAGTAATCTATTATTTACACATCTTAATGCTATGTACTTGTAAATGTAAGTACCTGCTTAAAGTAGGATACAATATTTGACAGGATAATAATACTACATAGACATTAAGCACTGGGTGCACTACATTGCACACTTAGTCGATCGAAATTAAGCAAGCAGGCAAATTAATTGAAATTAATTTACTTAAGTATGTATCTAAGTGAGTGCGTTCAAACTACTGGACGGATCGGGCTGAAATTTGGCTTGCAGGTAGATGTTATGACGTAGATATCAGCTTTTTAGGATTTTTGAAAATGCCACTTTTAAAGGGGTGAAATAGGGGACGCAAGTTTTACTTCTTAATGCGAGTGAGGCCGCAAGCACCCACTAGTTAGCAATAAATTAAAAGTACTTTTAGTACAGTAACGAACGAGCAATATTTCCCCCATTTTTGTCGATACCGTATATTATCAGGTTCCGTTCCATTTCGCCTACCCTGGCCCAGGTTGTGGAAATCGATGGACATTTGGCCCATGTTTATTTTCGCTGAGTAGGTAAGGCCGGCCGCCCATTCCGGCAATATTTCCATCTAATAGCCGGGCGATTTACATCGATCTCTTTGGCCAGTGATGTAAGCTCCTACACAAATTAGGTATAGTATAATTTAATAGGCAGAGCTAGAGCCGATCCCAATAATTGGGGATACGGCTAAGAGGTTTTTTTTTTCCCTTTTTTACGTGGGATAGGTTTACGTTTTACTACAGCCTGCCTGATGTTAAGCATTGCTGCAGTCTCGCGTGTAACACGTTTACCTAGAAGATACCTATTAACTCTAGATTTGAAAACCCCTGGATTGTAGTTCGCAGGAAACACAGCTTCTGGTAAAGTGTTCCAAAGCTTTGCCGTCCGATTATGCGTGAATATTTCAATATGATTAAACACATTAGTAACTATACTGTTCATTTATTATGTAAGTTAAAATCAGTAAAATCCACGGTGGTACATAATTGTCTGTCATTTTAAATTACTTATGATTCGTAGGAATAGGAACTAGGAAAGTGAAACCGTGTTTTAAGGCTATTGATCGGATTTAGTTTGATTGAATATAATATTATGTCTGATGGCGACCAAATATCTTTTAACATAGGCTTGAACTGGCAAGATTCCTTATCTAAATGAGCTTCTGGTTATTCCATAAAAACTAGCAAAAACTGGTACATAAGTTTCAAACCGATCGTTCGTCCTGAATTAGTTATTGAGTTTACTGAAACTATAGAGTCGATGCCACAGTTTGATACTCGAGTAAAATTGACTAGTTTACTATTTTGCAAACGCGCGAAAAGAAAGGACTTAACCGACACCTAACAATCAAGAACATTAACATCATCTTTATCGTTTTCTTCAACGAGTTGAGTTGATTTATCAAACTCAAGAAATAACAACGAGGCATTTATTCTCCGCCTTAGCAAACTTCCGCTTGGGAAAAGTCTTCCTCGAAGATTACGGATAACTATAACTCTCAAATGTGTTTACTTGAGGAATTGAAATGATTATTTACAAATTAGGAAGGTGCCTCAATGTTACAGGCAATATATAGTGTACACAAATGTTGTGAAATAGGTGTTAGTGGCTTAGTTATGTACCTACTAATCGGCTTACTTATAACATGACAAGAAAACACTGATAAATTAAAAAAAAATACATAATTGATAAATGTATACTTAAATAACTGCAAATTTTAAGTAAGGTGGCATGTACGTCTGTTGAACTCTGGTATCATCAGTTTTAAAACCACATTCTTTGAAAATCGCTTTATGTGTAAGTACCTAAGTACGGACGGACATTCTGAACGTAGTTACAGCAGTGACCAGATAAAATAATTTCTATATATATACATATATATATATATATCACTATTATACAACTAAGTATACATTATATACACAGTCGCATATAGTATATACTTACTCACTTAAGTAGTAAGTACCTGAATATTATTTAGTCGCGCGCAAATAAATACAGGTTTATATGACCCTTGGCTTTAAACCTAGGAAACGACAAGCTTAACCTTGTTACCTAATTGCCGAAACGGTGACTTTTATAATGATTTCTACACAATGCAATAGGCAAAATTTTAATGTTAACCGACCCAGTCTAATGAGTTGAATACCTATCGACGAATACCTACTGTATTGTATAGAAATAATTTCAGTCGGAAATAGGTTAAGTACTACTTAAATAAATGTTTGTTCTGCGCATAACTACTACCTATTTACTTATTATTTTTATTAGAATACAATTACTTATATACCTAATACTTGAGTAGGTAGGTATATGTTCTATTTCTGTTTAGTGAATTCTATTTCTGTATACATAGTTAATGTAATCAATATAGGTAAGTAAATAGATCTAACTACTTACTAATTATTCGCTGAAACAGAAATAGTTAGTTACCTCGAGACGAGCAGTTGGCTTCATAGTTAAATAAGCACTGAAATTGACAAAAAAACCTAATAAATAGGTATATATATTATATATAAGTACAAAAAATATACGTATAAGTAAATAAGTAATGCTAATACGAGTAGATATTTTAGTTAGTCGTTTACTTAATTCGACTGTCGAGTGTTGATCAAGCCGCCCTATGGGCCTCTAACATGGCTTTTTGACTGCCGTACTAGACAAACAGCCGGGACCTACAATTTGACGTGTCACCCGAACCCCGGAACTACATGGTTAAACTTGCGTTTGTAGTACGCTTTCTGTTTGCAATCCTATGCCAAAAACTCGCCAAGAAAAGAATTAGGAAGGACATAGAAAGCCAGCATATTTCAACATGCAGACGATTATGTCGACGCTTGATGAGTATACCTAATCCGAAATCAACTGTCTAAATGTTGCAATAATAGACACGGCAGCACAATAGAATTGATTCATAAATCACTCATATACCTCCTACATAATATACACAATAGTAGGTAGTTAGGAGGTAGAATTCTGTATCTAGATATGTATATTATCTATACTAATATTATAAAGCTGAAGAGTTTGTTTGTTTGTTTGAACGCGCTAATCTCAGGAACTACTGGTGCGCATTGAAAAATTCTTTTTGTGTTGAATAGACCGTTTATCGAGGGAGGTTTTAGGCTATATAACATTACTCTGTAACTAATAGGAGCGAAAAACAATTGAAAATCTGGAAAAAACGGGGAAAATTATTCATCTTTGAGGGCTTCCGTTGCGTGCGCTGCGAAACGGTTCAAGTCGTGGGTAATAATTTATAAAGCTGAAGAGGTTGTTTGCAAAAATAAATATGATGCCCAAAATAACTATTCCACGCGGACGAAGTCGCAGGCACAGCTAGTAGTTATATGAGAGACATGACGAGTTAGCCACGGTCGGATATCAAATACCTAGGTTATAGCTTGCCTAGTAGTTATATATCTACGAGTACATGTATAAACCGGATAAGTTATCTAGCTAGATAATACTTTAAGATATACCCATTATAGTTACCACTGAAATACGCCAACGAAACGCGTCGCATATTGAAGACAATCCCCATCGAATAAAAGAAGGATTTTGAAATCGGTTCATAAATAACGGAATACTCGCGTAACAAAAAATAACTTTCAGAAGACTTGATAACCTCCTTTTTTTTGAAGTCGGTGAATTAGTCGGTCGGTCGTATTATGTAAGTGTAGACCGAATACAAATACTTAATTTACTACTTAAATAAATTACTTACTTAGTATGAAAATATCATCACATTCTGCGACCGCACTTTACAACATCAATCCTCAATCCTTGTGTATGAGTATAATAGGCTGACGCCGGCTCGTGACAGATCATTTTGTGTTTCTTACTATGTGTCTAGTCGTTACTCATATGTTCTTTCATGTCGCAAATTAATATATTCTAGTCATTAATACTTACTGTACTAAAGTTCCCGTAATGCATGATCAAAATTGTTAAATGTGTTTCAAACATGTCGAGTTAATTTTCGCCTCATATTTTTGACGTAAGTGCTAGCCGTTTATATATGTTCTTATAGATTTAGATTAGATGAGATAGACAGATGCAATGTCAAATAAGCTGAGGTCATATAAATATTTTGTACCGCCAACTCTCTCTGGTCATCGTGAAAGCCACAAGCCATCAGAGCCCGGACCTCCGACACCAGCGCTCAAAGCCGGCCGCTGCATTCAAACAACTCACGCGCATAACGAGACCTCTGGCCCGACACAGTAAAGGCACATGCTATTCAGATTACAGTAATATAACTCAGAGTTATATCTGATTACTTAAGTAACTACTTATTTCAGAAAGTTTTTTATTTTCATATAAGTAAGTACTTAAATATTAGAAACTGCCGTAAGAAAGCCTGCAAGCTGAGGAAATCGTAAAACATTGTATGTCTACAACACCAATATGGTCGTCTCATCATAAACACTTTTGCTCTACAAACATCGTAGCATCAAAGAAAAAATACAGCCTCAAAGCGCTATTATAATCTTAATCAACAAATGACAATCAGGCGTCGCTGGTGGGTCACAGACAGTGTTAAAAAAATATTGCTACAAACCCATACCGAGAGTAAACGCATCGCAACGAGGCGCCGCTGCATAGTCTGATTTCAATGTATATTCAGAGTAGAGTGAGATTACTGCATACATGTTTACTGCGCTCGCGCTCTGCCCCCGGGGTCTGAGGTCTAAGGTCTCGCGTTAACATTCTCGCGTGGGCCAGTTTTTACGCATACGTGCCTAAGTGATGTAGCTATAGATAGGTACACTATAGGCTGAATTATGACCAGTGCTATAGGTCAAGTGCCCTGCCTTCGTCGTGTGGATTTGGAGGCGTGTATTTGCATGTTAAGTAAGTACGAACACAATGAGATACGTAGACATTTAATTAGGTATTTCTAGAGTTACGTATTGTGACTGTTGCTTACCAATGTTTTTATTAATTCAAACGACAAGACGAACGAATCCCGTGATTTCTGGAAATCACAACCGGATATGTGCAAGCCAGGAAGGCTGCGTATTCGTGATTTGTTATTTTATATTCATTGTAATCAAATATGCTTGAGTACTTTGCAAATACATTTTAAAACTTGGACTTTTTTAATTATATCGGACCAATAAAACTATAGTCAAACGTAAGCCTATTGCGTAAAAAAAAAGCTCGCGTGTCACTGAACTGTGCTTATCACCTCAGGATATGCATGTGTTATCCAAAATATTTTGCCTCAAGGCCCAGCGGTTTTTCAGATGAGGAACGGTATTTTTTACCTGGGCTCTTTAATACCTGGGTATCCTATACAATCGAAAAAAATCCAATATGCAAATTCAAGCTTTACCTGAAAGTTATTAGCAAATCTGCCCTAGTGTTTACTACCTACGTCTAATCGAATAAATAAAGAATCATGCCGATATCGCTAAATAATAGTTTTTGGGAAATCCGTAGTTGACAATACAAGACGAAATTTTGCATATACGTGTTCCGAACTTACTTAAACTTAATTAATTCTGACAATACAATATATTTTAAGTATGTATATTACGGTCGGATAAACACCCTACTGTTTGAAAAAGTCGGGTAGTAGAAAAACATTGTCTAGGACCGGAATCCAACTAAGGACCGTCCGACGGTATTCGAACTAACTATGGGCAAAACATGTTCGAATCGGACACTCCCACCAAGCCACGCTCACTTACTATCCTATCAAATACAGCTTATTCAATCGATATGTACATCTATATCTGAGTAGTATTTAATCTACGACACGGGTGCTAATCCGTCAGTGTCAGCGTGATGAATCGACCATCGCATTACACCACATCGCTACCGGGTTTGTACCGGGGTTTTGCTATACCTACTGAGCGCAAAGATTTGTGGCTAGCCAGACATCTATAGAAGTATAATTTGCAAGACAATATGATTGGACAGACTGTTACAGACAGGTTTTTAAATCAAATACCTAATACTATATAATATGAGCTACTAAGGACCTTAGCTTATGTAGCGATATCGGCGTGATTCTTTATTCAATTGTGCGGATGTTGCTCTAGGTAAATTAGTTGTCAAATGCCCGAAAATGTAGTGTAAAATTTTAAAAATAACCAAGTACCTAAGTAAGTAATCTATCTACAAAAATTCTGTTCCTAAGCGACAAACCGTAATTCTTGCTTTCATCTAGAGTAGTTACTTGTGATGTTTTTAAAGTAAATAATAAAAATAAATAACACTATAAACTAGTTGTGTGTCTTGTATTCACCCTGTGTGTCGACACCGTTACACACATAGGTATTGTGTAGGTATAGCGTAAGCCGGATCAACTGATATGGATGTGGGGCTTAGATGACTGGCCGATGCGGCCCGTACGAACAGAGACGGGTATCGGAGTAAATACTACAATAGTCAATACAGAGTCTAAAGACGTTTGGACTTGATTTGGACTTGCCTTGCTGAAATAGATCTCAGAATCCAGCAGTAGGTATTGCTAAATAAATTCTAACATAGGCAGGTACTTAGATGAACAGAGACTGTCTAAAGACTGGTCCGGCTCTGTCTATGGTTACTTGGATTTGTGTTGCTGAAATATAAGCCAACACTATATTCGCATCTAGTAGTACCTATAGCTGGTAATGCGCAAATACTTTTTTTTTTTTTTTTTTACATGATATAGGCTTACGCTTGACTACAACTTGCCTGATGGTAAGCAACGTTATAGTCTACGATGTAGCGCGCTTGCCTAGAAGAAACCGGTTTACTCTCGACTTGAAGACCGACAAATTATAGTTCAAGGGGAATAGAGATTCGGGCAAGGAGTTCCACACACACACAGTTTTCCTCCACGTAAATAGGTAACTCTTTCATTTGTACCTATATAGCTGGTAATGCGCAAATACTTTTCCTCCACGTAAATAGGTAACTCTTTCATTTGTACCTATAGCTGGTAATGCGCAAATACTTTTCCTCCACGTCATTAGGTAACTCTTTCATTTGTACCTATAGCTGGTAATGCGCAAATACTTTTCCTCCACGTAAATAGGTAACTCTTTCATTTGTACCTATAGCTGGTAATGCGCAAATACTTTTCCTCCACGTAAATAGGTAACTCTTTCATTTGTACCTATAGCTGGTAATGCGCAAATACTTTTCCTCCACGTAAATAGGTAACTCTTTCATTTGTACCTATAGCTGGTAATGCGCAAATACTTTTCCTCCACGTAAATAGGTAACTCTTTCATTTGTACCTATAGCTGGTAATGCGCAAATACTTTTCCTCCACGTAATTAGGTAACTCTTTCATTTGTACCTATAGCTGGTAATGCGCAAATACTTTTCCTCCACGTAAATAGGTAACTCTTTCATTTGTTTTACGCGTAAATAAGAATAAAACATGTAATATGTACTCAAAACATTTCTGTACATTTCTTTGTTTGAAACAATTAAATATTCCCAGAAAGTAACAATAACGAGATTCTTGTGTATGCTTTTAATTAAAACAAACGGGACTGGCCCCGAAACATGCGGGTCGGAAGCGGCCAAGAGTTTTTAAAAGGTTTCGGCTGTAAACATAGCGATATATCTGCCTACCTTTAGCCAACGTATATTACAATCCTTACGATACTTGCTTGGAGAATGTGCGTTACATGTAAGTATGTGTTTCCGTTAATCATAGATTTACTTGTACAAAGCGAGTCAATCACATTTAAATGACAACATTATGGTTTTGTTTGTTTCTTCTTTTTTATGTTGATAATTTTTTAATCGACTTGACTATAAATCTATTCTTTTCGCTTATTCATACCCGAACCAAAATTACAACATCAAATTGCGCTTCAAAACGTCATTTTAAAATCTCTACATAGTATATTAGCAAAGTCGCTTTCCGAGTCTGCCTGTATGTACCTATGTATGCTTAGATCCTTAAAATTACCCAACGGATTTCAACACGAAACACACCATTTATGCACTAAACCGAGCAGCTGATAGTTACAGTGTTATTTTTACCAATGTCAGAGTACACAGGATGTTTGATGTTTGCCATGTTTCGTTTATCGAGGGGACGGCGGGCGGTGCATGCAACGCACGATCGAAAGGGCTAGATTAGATAAACACTAATTGAAAGATAAGCCGAGTGGCGAGCTTTGAGAGGGGCTACTGAAATTGGGCTTTGCATTTTGGTGCTGTATATACAGCATATGTATCAGTATATGTAGGTATATCTATTGGTTGATTAAATGTAGTGCCGACGATGCGACGTTAATATTAGATACCTAACTAAAAGCTTAGTTAACAAAAGTTTCGTCAATTGTTTTAGGCAAATGGTGGGGTACTTAACTAGTGTTATGAGTACCCCACAACTTGCCAAAAAGGAAAGTAAGTATACATACTCCATACTTACATAAAAGCCATTGTCAATGTTGTATTTCTAATTTCTATCCACCTAGAATTTTCCACGATAACTTACCGCCCGTTAAAAATCTGCCGATAAGGTTAGTTAAGCTCATATTTTTATGTAAGTTATAAAATTTTACTCTTCAAAGAAAATATTTTACAAACCAGCGATAACTTTTTGCTTTGAAAATCGCTCGCCTTTTGTCCAATATCAATACTATATAACTATTTATAAAGCAAATCTCCTATCCTATTATTTCCCCTAGAATCCCTTAGATAGGAGTCTTTAAAACAATATTAGGATACATCTGTCTATCAGATGCATTCAAATAACACTTGACCATTGAACGAAATTACACGAATTCAATTTCAAATGCTGCACAGAATATGAAATAGGCAAAGGGCAAAGTTTCTACAATATTAACATACTAAGTATGTAGTTAAAAAAAGAAATAGTTTTGATTTAGGTGTGGGTAGCAAGCAATATCTTCCTTGTTCTTTCATTTCTTGTAGATAGTTAAAATGTTCTACAGTACTTATATTTTAGTTACTTACCTTACCTTACAACCTTAGTCAAACAAAAAAACAATCAGCATCACTTTTTTTGTCAGTGACAGATTTTAAAAAGTGAGATAGTCTGTCAGATTTACTAAATAGAAAATAAAATATCATGTTTAAGTAAATAGAACACAAAGTGGCAACCTATAAGTAAAATGAACAAACGTGGGGGGAGGTAAAGGAATTTGTATAGGTAATGGAATAATTCAATTCAATCATCATCAGGACAATGAGCCTTGCACTAATATCACACTCAGGACTTTACATGTGTGTTTACAACTACTTCTAAACAGTCACACATCTGCTCTAGTCTAATCTAACACATGAAAGCATTGGGGACAATGGGGCCACCTGCAGACGCACCTGGCAGTTACGGGGCCCCGCCAGTCGACGCCGATAACAATTCCGCGCGATTGTTTTTTTAGGACCTTTCGCCTATTGGCTGTTACTTTAATAGGCAAGTACTTAGGTAGCTGGGGGTTTAATAGGAAGGTAGCTATCGGTTTTTTTATATGTATACATAATACTTATACATATATACATATGTATAAGTATTTAACTTTTCAATTAATCTCAGCTCAGCTAACGGAGGCAATCACATGTGATTACAAATGTTAAGCAAAGGTCGACGCGGTCAGTACACGGATGGATGACAGAAAAGTGGCATTTCATTTTGGGCGCTTCTATGGGTCGGATGACACGTTAAATTTTAGGTCCCGGCTGTTTGACTATTACAGCAGTTGTTAAGCCACGTCAGAGTCCTTTAGGGTGGCTTGATAAACTCTCGACTCCAGAGATGGCCACTCTCATTTGATAAGAAGATGAAGAATTAACCTGATATAAATTTGATTGATTTCTCTTGTTAATGATGATGAGTTGAAGATGACATTGGTTACTTTTGTTATTCATGAGACATTGATTCAGACATTTCAGGGTTTGCAGAAACCCATTGTACATAAATAAGTATACTTATAGTTGTATGTCTTCTTTTTGTTTAATGAGTGTCCAACCCTGCTGTGAGACTTTATCAAGCCTCTAAAATGGCTTAACAACTGCTGTGCTCAATCATCATTATCATCATTATTTACAAAACAAGTATTTATAATCCAGAATTAATTTACCAAAGAACATAAAGTAATGTTTAATAAAGAAGATTTTAAAATAACAAAAATAATGCATTCAATGTTTGTATGTTTCTGCCTTATTGAGTAGATATGCATCAGGCATCACTGGATTACACATAAAATACTCACATACTCAGGTAACATGGAAAAACCACATTGGCAATGTTATACTAGGAAAATTACAGAAAATATTATATTATGTAAGTGCATATTTGTGTAGTGAAGAGCAGTCAAAGTTTCTGGGCAAGAAAGGCACAAGACTAATATCTATGGCACATAGGGTAGGAGGCCTATACCCAGCAGTGGGTTGATGAAGGGATGAAGAAGATGATGAGAAGCAGTTATAAAACAAAGAGTCAGGTAACAAACAAGTAAGTAAAGTATTTGCTTGTGTGTTTTTGTAAGTTTAGTAAGCTTGTGTCTCAATAAAGATATTTCTTTCTTTCTTTCTTGTTCCAAATTGGCTGACCAGACTAATACTGTTACTCCACATTATTACAAAAACCTTTTTAGCACAATAATTTTTACAGTTACATTTATTTTACGATTCCAATTAAAATGCTTTTAAAGCAATAAAGGTGAGCATTAAATGTTACCACATAATGAGATCCAATTACTGAGAATTGCAATTTTTTTGTACTGGATAGTATTTTGTACTTGTTATAATTACTTAGTATTGAGTTTGCAGTTATCCTGTCAGTATTTTGAAGAATAACTAAAGGGTATTTTGTTATTAAAACTATCATGAGGTATTCTTAGCAGTATGTAACTATTACGGTTTACAATACATGTGAGTGAGAACTGTAATAGTTCATTAATTTTGAGTATAGCAGATATTTATCTAGCAGAGGCAATCGCTTGGGATTACCAATGTTACACAAAGGTCGACGTGGTCAATCCAGTCCTTGGATGGGTGACAGAAAAGTGGCATTCCATTTTGTGTGCTTCAGTGGGTCTGATGACACATTAAATTGTAGGTCCTGGCTGTTTGTCTAGTAAGGCAGTCGTTAAGCCATGTCAGAGGCCTGTAGGGCAAGGCTTGATAAACTCTCCACACCAGAGTTGGTCACTCTTATTTGATAAGAAGAAGACTGTAACTTTGCATGATAGTGGCCAACTCTTATGTCTGTGATTTTAGGGGCCTCTGCCTTTTTTTTAATAAATAAAAGCCACTTAAGAGCTTGGTAACTCTGCAAGGACTGACTGAGTCAAATGTTGCTTAGCATTAATAGCTAAGCCAGGATCCTTTTTTTTTAACTAAAACAGGTTTGCACTTGACCATAGTTTGCCTGATGGCAAGCAATAGCTATGGTCTAAGATGGATTGTGCTTACCAGATAGGAACCGGTTCACTCAACTAAGTAATGGTCCTTTCTGATGGTAATGGTATATATGATATTTAGACAAGCAGCAGCCTTGGGAGCCAATAGTGAATGCATGATACAAATCGGTACATCAACAACCACTGTCACATTGTCAATAGAGTCCTACTTACTTAGACAAAGAAGTAAGAACCAATAAAGTATGAACTACTTGATTAAGAAGTAAACAAACAGGAAGGTTTTGTCATAATTTAAATATATTGGTCAAATTCAACTTAAGTAACTAGCCGTAAGACTAAAAAACATTAAACAACAGTGTGCTTAAGTAACTGGTTTTTTATATTTGTAGATATTTTTTCAAAAAAAACATTATGTACTGGCTTCAGATATCTTGGCTTTATTTTTAGATTACAGGTCTGCTTTAGTCATGAGACCATTTTAATTTTTGATAGAATATTGTTAACTAGGTAATACTAATGTTAACTTTCAGAACAGAAGCCTTTAAACGGCCAGATAAAATACAATTTCCTTGCTCACCTACCTCATTCTAACCTATAAATATAAAAGTTTCATAGAGGTAAGCAGGTAATACTTGATGGTAAGTAGTCATTGCTGCCTACACATAGCAATAATCTGTAGGTTTACAAGTAAACTTGAAGAAAAAACATATGAGCTTACTTTAGACTTTTTTAAGATGTAAAATAGCTAAAATTAATTCGACAGAAATAAAAATCACTCAACATCTTCACATATTGACTAATCTTTGTGGTTACTATAAACGTACGAAATCTATTGTTATGAAAAATTATAGGTTACCTAAATTGAACTTATTGTTTCTTAGGTTTTATATGTACCAAATAGGTAATACTGTTTTCTTTAGTTTGATTAATGTTTTTAGGATCGAGGAATAAGTTTTAGGAGACTATGAAATCTAAATTAACTGACATTTTTAAAGCCTCAAGATGGCACTTTAGACATAAACAATGTCCAGTAAACAAATGAAATTGGACAAATACAGTGCAGTATGTTCGTAATCCGAGCACAGAAACAGACGAGCGTTGAATAAAACATCTGTTGCGATGATAACGATCCCTTTACACAAAGTTTTACACGTTTCTGTTGGCGATTCATTTATCAAAGGAGCAAAGTATGAAAATTCTTATCTATCGGACAGCGACAAGCGAACAGCTGCGTCGGGGCTGCGTACCGGCGCCCGGCGCTTCGTATAACATCGCCACACAGCATTTATTACCAGCCCCGATATAGTCATATAGGTTACAGAAAGGTCGAAATTTTTTTCACCCAACTTCTGACCTACTAACTTTACAGAAGCAATAAAAAAACTATACTTACGAAAAACAACAAGTATCATCCAACAACGAGCGTCATAGCGATCCAGAAACACGTATCACTGCATAAATAATCACTATTCAACAGAGATCATTTTTTATCCATCGGAAGTACGATTGCACAAACTACTTTGTAACCATTAAAAACTCATAATATATTGCACAAAAACGGTAAACGAGCACTTACACTTAACACACAATATGTTACAAAAGTTTTTATCACAAATATAAAACGAAATATCACAACGGATATCACTTTTCTACTTGTCCTTGCTACTCGCGTTAACATAAATTGGCAGCCATCTTGCGTTCGTCCATGGTCCGAACAGGAGGGATATGTTGCCAGTACTGATTTAAAAAGACCCTTCGAGAAAAAGTGTATACGAAATCTTCTCGAAAATCCTATGAAAAAGACCCTTGTGAAGGTTCTTTACACTGTATGCCCTGTAACAAAACATTAAGATATAATTTGGATTAGCTAAAGTATAAATTAAGTACCGTGATCTCCATAATTTTTTCGCAAATTTGACTTTACTGAATCGGTTCTTACTGGGCAAGCACGCTCCATCTAGAGCGTAATTATTGCTTACCATCAGGCAAATTAAGGCCAGTACAAAACCCATTCCTTGTTAAAAAAAATGGAGATGACTGCTGTCAAAATTATCATGCAATAGCCGCAATAGGTAGGTTCTTAATGTATAGCACATAGTATGGAGGATATCATTGTCAAAAAGATCATTATCTGGTCATTGTGACTGCTTTGTGCCTTCGAAGTTTCTACGACTATTTCATATATAAAAACAAGCAGAATATATAAATAGCACTATATTAACTTTTTGTATATATTTCACAAGACAAGCGTTTTATTAATATAATAGTTTCTTAGTATTATCTTATAATAGTGTGTAAATATTTTTAGCTTTTTTATTTATCGACATTTAGTTCACACTTTTACAGGCCTTTATTGTATGCCACTATTTATATCTAACAAATATGAGTCATCTGGACGACATAAATTATTTAGAGTCCAAACACAACGTGAGCAAAACCACGAGCATTTACTAGTGACTAGATGTAGAAGTTTATATAGTTTTCTACTTTTTATCGTTTTTTTTATACAGTTGTTTTACAAAATAGACAAAAACATAAGAAAATAAAAACTAAACTGCTATTTTGGTTAATAATGCCACAATATCGAATAGGTATGAAGCTTTCAAGCGAAATCATAAATTTATAATAATTGCTGTCTTTTGAAGTATTTTTTAAATTGTGGTATCATTACACATTCCATAGACAAGAACTGGCAGTTTTAAATTTATGTGACACTGACATGAGAATTTCCTGCATCGTTACTTTTTATATTTTTATTTTATATAATTATAGTCTATTACGTATGTACCTAAGTTATTTAACAGAAGAAAATGAGGATTATAAATAAATGAACTCAAATTATTCTACTATGTCCTGGCAAATAATAATGATTTCGCTGGAGTGCCATCTAGCGAGCTGTTTAGTACAGTACTACTTTTGTTTTATTTGAGATCAAAAATCGCTCATTGTAAGCGGTAGTTGGCGCTGTCATCGCGCACTGAATAAAATAAAAATATAATACTTAAACGAACACATAATAATAATAGGTAAATAAACAGATTAAGGGTATTTTATACTATGTTGTCTAATATATGTGAGTATATTCATTAAGATGTAGTAGGTATGTATCGTTTTATCGCATACGTTTGATGTTGAGAGTTTAACAAGCCACCCTGAGGGCCTCTGTTTAGATGGTGTATGGTAAGACAAGATATTCCTCAAATATTTATAAATTGCTTATAAAATTTCGTCAGTATTAGCTATATGAGTCTCAGCATATAGAAATATATTGATATCACTTACATGTATTGACTGGGTAAGCAGCTCTAAATGTATGGTTTTTGGAACTAGTCATGAAACTTTGAAAAAGAACAACAAGTGGCGCCCTCATAAGTTTCAACATTACACTATAAACTAATTAGTCTTATGATTTGATAAATAAATGAATACTCAATACTACGCTCTCTGCAATTACAGGATCCTTATGTTAATTTTATCTGATTTTGTCAAAGGTTTTAAATGTTTTACTTTTTGTTTAATTCCTAAAATATATCTTTATAAATAGGTAATTAATTCTAACTAAAATGGGTTTGTAGTCGATTAGTATTTGCCTGTTGGTGTGACGGTAAGCAATAAATAAGGTCTAGGATAGAACATAAATAAAAAGAAAAAATGTGTTAAGTTGATAAAGATGTTTATTTATTTTTACTCATCGTTTATAAATTATATTTTCTCTCATGTGTTGTTTGTTAATTAGGTACTTAATTGACAATTTTCATCTTATAGACCACAGGTCTTACAATACAATATTCACTTAGAATTAAATGTTACTTATTACCAAAACTTAGTATAACAAATACGTCAAGAAGACAAAGTTTTTATTGTATTTATTAAGTTTAAAATTATTCGTAGTAATTGCTGTGTAGCAGTGAATGAACAACTTAAAAGTATGTAAAAAAATGCTGTAGTAACACAAAAGTAATGTTTTTTTTTAGTTTAGCATCAAAAAGTTTATAGAACTTGTTATTTTAATCATTCTAAGTATGTTGGTAATTGATAACCCAACTAGTATTAATATCTTCCTTCTAAAACGAAGGTTTTCAAATTGTTCAAACATATTTTAGAAGGTAACTGTCTTAGTTATAAACCTAAGCCAATTATTATTGAATAATTTATTCACATGTTTTCTCACTTTTTGTTTTTTTTTTAATCAGAGTGGAAAAATAATCATAAAATAATAATTACATACTGTTTTGACTCAGGTTTATAAATGAGATGGTAGTTATTAAGAGGTAAGTAACCTAATCATAGAAATTAATATTAGAAATGCACATTTACAAAGTTCTCACTATGACTAGACACTCACACATGCATAAGGCCACTTAAGGTCACATTATCGGTTATTTTCATGGCAGAAAATTTCACAAACCAATCTGATTGGTATCATTATCATTTATTCAATTTCAGCCTTGTCTGATTGGCATATTCAACTTTCCGCCATCAAATAACCCAGCAGGTCAGCAAATTTCGTCAATCATAAGTATTTTATAGTCTTCTTATCTTCTAATTTTTTTTAACAGGCACTTTTTTTCCATAGTCTAATTAAGACACCTGCATTGGTTCTAATAACACGTAGCATCCTCTTTGATTAGTCTGTGGTTCTAATGTTGCCAGCGTCATAGTACACCAAATTTCACCAAAATGAAAGCTTGACAGTTTCATTCGTTCCGTTCTGGATTCAAAACTGTAGCTTCATTCATTCACTTCAAACGTCACCAGAATCATCTGTTTCGTTCATTGCTTGTCGGCATTCAGTCAGATTCAGCAATCGATTTTAGGGGGGTTTCACTTTATTATGACGCCATTGTTTTTTTCGTATTCAACCGGGAGGAAGATGTGCATGCGCTTCTCTATCTCACACCGGCAGAGGGGGCAACGGTTGCATCTATAAAAGGAGATAAATACATCATTAGATTTCTATTAAACTGTATGAAAAATGAGTGAGTTTTCAGCTACTGCCATATAATTAAGTGTGTAAGGATCAAAAAGCTAATACTAGGCTACTCTACTGTAGAACAAATGTAGATATTCGAGATTTTTGTATTTATATTACTGTCATTAATTATTAATCCTTGTTGCTTCGACATTTTATATAATTTGTTTGAAGCTATTGTCCAAATACAATTGGCTTACAATCGATTTGGGTTATTGATGATCTTGGGGAATCTCTCTATGCACTTATAGATAGATTAATTAAACATTATAAATAAAGAGAACTTCCCCAATAATGAATCGATTCAGCAGAGACCAGATTCAGAAAAGAAAGTAACCGCTACCCTTAGCAAACATGACTCGAGGAGCAAGATAGATATTTACCTCGGAGCGCACTCCTGGCAGCAGACCACGTGCCTGCAGGGCAGGAACAGTGTGTCCATCCCGCTGTCCATACAAACACGGCACGCGAGACTCTCTCCGCGGCCCGAGGTGCCACTGCTGCGAGACCGAGACCGGGACTCCTGAGGAAGAAGGAAATGTCTGTTAGGTGATTGTAAAAGATGCGTTATGTATAAATAAACATAAAATTTGTAAATATAGTAATAGTAGTAGTATAGTTTGTAAATGTAGTCATCTAGTCCCTATCATACAAGCGTTTTTAGTGAGGGGATAGATGGTGCGGTTTAAAATGTACCGGAATTTATTTATATTTGTTGGTATCATGTTAGTTAATATTACCAAACTGGTTTTGACTGTGAAACAGGTAGAATTTTACACCACCCTTGTGGTAAAACTGTTAAGACAGTGTTACAACTGTACTATTCAATAAACAAAAACATTAAATGTACAAAGATTTTTTTTTTATATGGAGTGTCTGCCTTTAGCCCTCCGTAATCCCAAAAAGATAACAAAACATGATTCAAACTAAAGAAAAATAGTAGTCACTACATGTATTGTGTTTTAAACTACAATAGTAAAATTAATTATTAATGCACGCTCATTAATTAAGATTCCAATGCTAATCTTTGGCATTGCAATCATAATATTATTGGCTTAGGAAGAATAACGTGATCAAGCACGTGGGTTTTATGTAAAGCACTGTATATATTCATTTGAATGAAAAAAAAAATATGGTTTCTAATAAAAAAAAAATATGTGTTTGGTATGATCTTTTGGTTTGCATATCTGTTGCTTCTGCAAGACGATATGTATTACTGTTACGAGTACATATGAACTTCTAGAAAGAAGAATTACACTAACTATAGAAAGTTAAGTATTTAGTCCACTTAATTTAGTTAGTTTTAAGTATTAAACTTTAAAGTAGGTATGAATTTGTCAGTAAAATAACTTATAAAAGTGCCTAGACCGTAACTGCGCAATGTGTATAAATAACACACACATACATGAATATGTACTGAGTTGTTTTTCCATCAAAGTGTAAGTACCTACATCCATAATCTGCATTCTAAGCAGCTTTTGTGGTAAACATAGGACAGTGGGTACTATTACACCATTTGTTTTGTATTATAAACAGATAGGTAGTTAATAAACTTTTCCTGGTTAAATATCCTGTTAGATAGTTGAAGACTAAACTTTGTTGCGATCATTCTGTCTAAGTTTAAGATATCAGATATAGAATCAGGCGTTACTCCACAGATTTTTTTAAGATATCATCTTTAAGAGCTACGCTTTTGTCGAATTTTAAGTTAATATAGTTCAGGTTGTGTCAAAGTTGAAAAAGGGTTAATTTTAATAAAAACAAATGATTTGATTGACATTGATATGCAATACATTGCCTCTATGTAGCTTTGTGGGCATTTTGAATTCTAGTTATGTATTATGTATGTAAGTTTCAAAAACATTTTATAAAATTGTAACATGTTTAGAATACTCTGTTCATGAAATATGTGTTTAAATAAATTATTATGATTATTGTGTATTCGTGTATCTAGTTATTTCACCCCTCAAGTTTCACCTTCAAGTTGTTTAAAGTAGACGACGTGGTCGAATACCCAATTATTATATGAAAAATAAATTACCTTGCGTTCTGTCCCGGAGTCCCGCCTCGCTCTAGGCTCTTGCCCGGCTCTGTGCGCAGCACGACGTGCCCTGTCGTGAACCTCGCGACACGTGCGGCGGATGTCAAACACGTACCGACGGCCCAGGGTTGAGGAGTCGTTGAAGATCGACGCTATTGTGCCCTGGAAGGAACAAGTGTTTATTAGAATACTAGTACTAGAGAACGAGTACGAGAGTAGAACTGCTAGACGCCCGCGGCTTCGCTCGCATTAATATACTTAGTATTAAAAGTAGCCTATGACACTCCTAAGACCTCATACTACCTACATACCAAAAACCATGATGATCAGTATCATCCGTTTCTGCGTGATGAGCGTTTTAAGACAGACAAAAAGCATAAAAATTGCTGAAACGTGTTTTATTATCGATTTAAGGTAGGTATACCCAAATATAATTTTTTATATCTTTGTTTCAGATTTTTGACCCTCTTCAGCTTTATCATATGTAAAGATAGATAGAAGGATCAACACAAATTAATTAAGAAATGGCTAAAATATGCTCTTCATATTGTAGAGTACCTTTGTATCAAGTATTCAATCGACGTCATTGTCACGTGGCCTCGTTTATAGACATTATAGAGAAGACTGAATGATTTTACAGATTGTTAAAATTTTGTTAATATTATGTTGCCAGAGGTGAACTTTTACCATTTAATGTGGGAAATTTATATTTTTTATATGACTAATACAAGATAAATCAATTATGATAAGTATTTTTTTCTAAAAATAGTATTTTTATCCTGTTTTAACTTTAAGTTTGACGTGTTAATTTACTTCAACACAAAGTGTAAATTATTTATTTTTGATGAGAATTAAATAAATAATGCTCTATCCATCTGACAGTCCACTAATAAATAAATTAAAAAATAAATATAATTAACTAGAAATAATTGTATTACGTAATTTTTGACATCATCACAAGAGGTAAGTAAGGTAGGTTAAGTATTATTATAGTATAGTACCTAAGTAGTATTATCTAGGTAAGGAAAATTAAGTATTCGAGGACTTTGAGCTTAGGTATGTGAATTAAATGATTTATTAATTCATATAATATTGTTTCTACTAATAAAGTAAGTACATATACATTTATTGTTATTGTATTCTGAACATAAATTGCTAATATTGTTTCCAAAAATGGATGATGCGTCGATCATGCATTATTACAATTCTGCTGCTTTTTAACCTACATCTATACTAATATTATAAAGCTGAAGAGTTTGTTTGTTTGAACGCGCTAATCTCAGGAACTACTGGTGCTAATAGAAAAATTATTTTTGTGTTGGATAGACCATTTATCGAGGAAGGCTTTAGGTTATAAAATATAACATCACGCTGCAACTAATATGAGCGAAGAAACAATGGAAAATGTGAAAAAACGGGTAAATTATTCATCTTTGAGAGCTTTCGTTGCGTGTGCTGCGAAAACGGTTCACGATATCAAAAAAAAAGTATGAAAGAATTATTCCTCTTAAAATGATCAAACAAAGTGTCTGCAACAGTATATGTCTATCTTTTAAGATTAACTCACTAGAACCGTTTTTATGATAATAACTATTCCATGCGGACGAAGTCGCTGGCACAGCTAGTAATACAATAAAAACCTTAGTTAGATTTGATAGCCAAATACCTGTTTGATATTCAAAATGGCGTAGTTACGACCGAAAATAGAAATACCAGTTTATCGGTGAATACGTACATAGTATATAGCTACAAGTATACTATACTGTATTACTATTAACATATTCTGCGACTTGAAGGTGCAGTCTGAATAATAGAAGCTTACGTAATTATAGAAAACAATATCAAAGTATGTAATATAGATTCGTATGGAGAATCAGCTACGATCAGACTACATACCTTGATAGCTGTACTGATTAAGTAAACACTTCAGATCAAATGTATTCTACGTAGTATTCGTTATCGAAATAGTCAAGGAAATTGAGACACTTGATAAGGGCTAAATAATAAAGCCAGTAAAGCAAACTTTGCCATAGTAGAATATGTCATCGTTTGATGATAGACAAATCAAACAGAGCTTAAGTTAAGTTCTGTTTGAAACGTCTATCATCACCAGTAAAGCTATATCAGGGTTAATAATGATGTTTTGGAAACTCCCAATACCTGCGACCCTACTATCATATGAGTTAACTCTAATAAATAAACAAAAGAAGCTCACCTTGAGATCCCTAATAAACTGTTCCGTGACGTCACTCCTGACAGTCTCACAGCAGTAGAAGGCGTGCTTCTCAGTGACAGCTCTGTATAGAGCAGCTGCCTGGCCAGAGGTGGCCATCTTGACGTGAAGAGTGGCTTCGTTGCCTTCTCCAGTGACGTAGGACATCTGGAACATTCTGCGGACAGACTGGGCCCGGTGGATCGCTGTGTACGGGATGCTGGAATAGAAACAGAGGAACATAAGATGGTTATGAAAGAAAAAGAGAGATTGGAAGTTTGGGTTGAGAAGTTATGGAAGAGTCTTAAGGAAAGTAATAAAGCAGAGCTAATGATTAAAATAATATGATATCAAAGTATTTATCTCGTGTTTTCGTAGTAAATAAAATACCTATATTGACACAAGCCGTTGAGTAACGAATGGAAGGCAAAACAACATTTTTGGGTCACGAAACTGCGCGTTTAATTTTTGCGCGACGTTTTCCTTGAAATTCTTCTTGAATAAATAAATATTTGCGCTGTTTTCTTTGAAAAAGCTAGGCGCGTGTCAATAGTTGTAAAACAAAACAATACACAATGAGCGTGACTAAGTATTTTCAACAAATGAAATAATTATTAACAATGAAATTAAAAAAAAATATACCTTCTAGTTTGTTAGCCTCTGAACACAAGCCAACGACCATAATGTAGGCATTCAAATAAATAAATGTACATAATTATTCAAATAATAAACCTAACAACCGCGGTATTTTCCACTCTTGGAGCTAAATTACCAGGTGACCCAACTACCAAATCATTTTAAACACACTTAATTGGACAATAACATTAACTTATCAAAAGGGGGCACCGAGCTTGTACATATAATATCATTGCACCGAGCGGTAAACCAGGAAAATCACTTGTACTTTGACCCTCCGATGGCCGGTTCTATTGTTACGTCTAAAGCAGTTATTGTTGATAGTTGAAACCTTAATTCTGCGATAGCTAATGGTTGGAATATCAATAAATGTCCGCAGGAAATACGTGATCTGACTCATAAAATCGCTAGACTTGCACCTGAAGCAACGTTCTTTATCAGTTGCAGTGACAAACGAATCGAGAAACAGGAAACTCGTAAGACTACACTTTATAGACTTTGTGATTGCGAAGGAAACGGTTTGCAAAAGAAAAATGTTGTGAGTAAACTCACCTCTGTTTTTCAACTCCAATATCCTGGTCTCCATTGCAGGCGGGTCTGTAGACGACGATGCCATGTGGACCGACACCCACTGACGTGCTGAGTCTGCAGCCGCAGCCACCGCCGCTGTGACCACCAGCAAGGCATCCCACCGTGGCACCACCATCTATCTCCTGCTCGTCTCTAGCCCTGGGCTCTTCAGCCTGCTGTCTATGGTACAACAAGTGACTATACAAATTGTGTGCGTTGTTGCTCTGAGTCACCGGCTTGCAGAAGAACAGCTCCTCTCCAAACGATTCCAGATTAGAAATCTCTTTGAGAAGTCTGTACTCGGCCTGCGATGCCCTCATCCCGTTTATCTCGCAATGATACTCGATGATTTTGTCGACGTGATCTTCAGGCTTCTCGCCTTGAGGTCCGATTTTGTCACATTCGTCATAGATGTGAACTGGAGGCATGTCCGGTTCGCAATCTCCGGTTTCAGCCTGCGCTATGTAGGCGACGATCTTTCTAGCGACTTCTAGGTCTGCTACGACCAGCCTGCCTTCGGTGAGATCGAGTTTGGCGTGAAGGTAGAACTGGTGGCGGGTGGGTTCGTTGATGAGGAGGTGGGGAGGGACCCAGAACTTGACGCGGAGGTCGAGGCGGCCGCCGGGGATGCGGTGCGGGTCCAGGGGGTTACGCAGGTTGAGCCACCTGCCCGGCCCCGAGCTGGGCGTCACGTGGAGCCCGAAGTAGTCTGCCTCCGCGCCTATCTCCAGCTTCTCACACACCTGTAACAATACAAAAATAAAATTTAATATGCATTACAAATATTATCTTTGATGACGTCCATAGTGTCTGCGATTTTATCTGTCTTTGTATGGCTAAAAATAAGATTCAACAATACAGTCTCCCACGATAACGATCAAGAAATTTCGCAAAATTCAAAAGTAATAGTAGTTTCGTTCTTTGAATAACAGTTTAGACATGGAGTGTCATGTAATTTCACAGACAAATATATAATATGCTTAAAACAAGATGGCTGCCAAGAGAAAGCTGGTTCAATCTAGACCTCTAAACCCTATAATTTGCTAACGTAACTAAAGCTTGTTTGATGTAAGTATGTTAAAATAATTTGTTTCAACTTTTAGTTACCTACTTCCAAACACTCGTTAATTTTATCAGCTGTGTCGTGTTTTTAAATCCACAATGAAAGTCAAATTATTTGCAACATTAATTAAGGTTGAGCATTGTTTTTGTGTGACTGACTAACGCCATTGTTCGTCATAAAAGTCTTCAATTCTAGAAATGATGTTTAATATGCTTAAATTAAAATTTATTTAACCCCTAATATGACCTTTTCTACTTTTTCAGTCACAATAATCACTGGTTTAAGCCACCTTTTCCTTAATTTTCCTGATTTTCCTCAGCAGTAAATTACTTAGCTGTTGAATTGTAAATATTATTTTACGTAAGTACTTTTGTAAACGTTAAATAAAATTCTATCAAAAAGGAATACAATTACTAAATACTTTGTTTACTTCAAAATGCCATGATTGCATAATAAACAAGGTGACGGGGATAGTAATTATTGTATCAATACCAATAAAATATTGCGCAAAACACTATAATAAGTAGAATAAATGAAATATCCGTGACTTTATCATCAACAGATGGATCAAATGACAAATATTTTGCGCGCATGCGACTATAGCAACACGATATCATGAGATACTGTAAACTGACAAATGATACCCTGATAATATGTTATCCTTCGACTAACATATCCTATGACAAGCGCTGGTGTTAGTTAATGAACTATAAAGATAAATATAGAACATAAACACTTTGCTAATAGACTATTTATAAAGATAGATCAAAGATCATGGCGGATATTGTTTGAATAGTAATCTCGTATTTGTCAATATTGTCACGTCTTTGTTACTTGATCTTTTGCATATTATTGTTTTTTTCCAGTTTTGTTGATATTTTGTTTGCAACCTTATGTACTTGTACTGTTACGTCTTGTGCTAACAAGAATAAATTGTTTGCTTAATTCTGGTTCACTAATCGGTCATTTATCAAATATATTCCTTTTGTTTTGTTTGTCTTTACTTGATCGATATAAAAGCGATTACGATTTTATCGGACAAAAATATTTTTCAATAAATTTGTCAGTGGCTTAAGCTACTAGCTAAGTAAGTAAGTAAGTATGTGTTTCAAGATAACCTCTTTCACTATCTCATCTAAATCCTCATTCTAATCCTACAATCTTTTAGATAACCCTGTTTTAAGACTTTTAGCTTATCACTTGTTTGCTTCTTATGTGACTACGTAAAACTCCCTTATTATGCCTTTATAAATATTGCCACTTAAAGCCATAAGTTTTATCATAGTCTCCAATTTTTATCGTGGATTGGATACTATAATATACATAGTTTAAAGTGTAAATAATGGATTATATGTTTTTTTTTAATTTATAATTACGATACGTTCCTAGGTACATGGGACTATAGCATCGCATTTCTGAAAGGCTAAAAATCACTGTTTATTGAAAAATAATCCCAAACAAGCACCTCTCGCGGCAAATTGACGCAAATCTGCCGCCGGGCAATATTACCTACGTTTGTTTCTGTTAACTATGATTACCACTTATAATATACCTTTCTACTTTACCATGCTATAGGTAGTAGACAATTTTCTTGTGATGATATTCTATCACGCACATTGGTTGAGTAAGTGATCATCATTGCAGATGCAGTTACCCACGCGGCAGACATGGTTTCTCCGCGTGTACTAATTATTACCCTTGCAACAAACTCGCGGACTGCATTATTATGTGGTTATTCATATACAATGCATACAGATACATATTATATGTATATTACCTGTATGTGCTCAAGTGTAGGTATCTTAACTGGGTTGAAATTTTAGTTAATATTCATGCATGAAATGCAAAACATAAAATATATGGAAATTTAGTTGTCTGTTACGCCGTTACGATGTTGAATCAATTAATAATGTATTCAAGAGCACAGGTGCACATGTGGTAGCGATGTCGACAGGAAGGGCCTCCACGGACTTTCATGCCTTCGCAGTGCAGGCAGATTCTCCCGCCACGGCTCGCTAAATGACATAGTGAGACGGGCACTTGCCACCGTCAACGTACCATCGGTTCTTGAACCGATTGGCATGGTCCGTGACGATGGTAAGTGCCCCGACGGCCTAACACTGATTCCCTCGGAGCGGGGAAGGGCTCTTGTATGGGAGGCAACTTGCTTCGATACACTAGCTCCTTCTCGCCTCAGTGGAACAGTACAAGCGGCAGGAGCCGCGGCGGATGCAGCAGAAGAAGCCAAGCGGCGAAAATATACATCATTATCGACTGATTATATTTTCGTACCGCTTGGCTTCGAAACTTTTGGTCCGTGGGGTAAAAGCACGAAGTCTTTTATAAAAAAAATAAATAAAAGGTTGAATGACATCACTAGAGACAAGAACGCTGGCTGGTTCCTTGCGCAAAGGATTTCTATAGCAATCCAGCGTGGGAATGCAGCCAGCGTTCTTGGCTCCATACCACATGTAGATGTTTTAAATTTAGGTTAAATGTACATACTCTTATTTAGTTTTATTAGTGTATATAATATGTGTATATATTGTTTATTATTGAATAAAATATATAAGTATTTGAGAGCTTTAAGTTTACGGTTTAATTTCTGTAACCATGCCAAAGAAAAGCCAGTAATAATGCTATGGTATTCTATGACGGTACTAGCACATAATTAAGACCGGTAACGTTTTTACACCATAAAAACTAGTCCCAAGCGGTTTAACCCATGTGTGCTAATAGATGTAATTGCAAACTAATGCATTTCCAAGAACCAATTTGTATAAAAGCCTTTTCATGCCGAAGGGGATTCCGTGTGCACGATATGAGGTACCAGGAAACCAGAACTTTAATGGAGGTAGAGGCAAATTGCTTTGTCCGCAATAATGTGACGGATGGACGAAATCTTGGGATGGACCTTGATGATTAAACGGTAAAAGAGAAACGAGAAACAATGGTGGGAGATAATACAATGTTAATTAGTTTTCTACATGTTTTAAAATACATTTAATAAGGCAAATTAAGAGAAACCGAAAAGAGATTTAAAAATAGCAAAAATATTCATGATAGAATAAGTGCCAATACTGAAATGGAAATATTTAAGGAAGTTGGATGACAGACATGTCTCTGGAAGACATATCTAAAATACCAAATTAGAGAAATTCCAAGGCAAGGCTAATGACACCCACCAAATATCTCTTATTTTAGAAATTACGAAAAGAAAAGTGAAACTTCGCCTCGGTATAAATAGATGCAGCTTGGAAAAATACCAGAGCGATTAATATTTGGCTATCCCTTCTCCTTATGAAATCTAAGATAGTTCTGTCTTTCTGTTTGTCAGTTTATACAGATTTTTCGCCCTAATGTGATAAAGGTGAATGGATGTGTAAGTTTGTTACTTCTTCAGCACAAAGGACTGTACTGATTTGGGTGATATTTGACGTAAAGATGGACTAGATCTATTAATACTTAATAACTTTTTTTCGAACCAACGTTGTCAACATCACCGTAAATAACTTTGTAGGAACTCTCATACAATGCAGTTAGGTTCTGTTAGTTCTGCTAAAGTCTGTTATTAAAGCTATCCACGTGCGGCATCCTTCCAGGTCATTCACCTGTGCACTGGAACTTTAGCCCTAGAACTTGAACCAGACCTGAAGGGATATAAAAACTCGGCCTTCTTTGTGTGATCTTCTCAATGAAGGACAAAGGCCTTTGTGATCAAATCATATAAATAATGTTAAATATTTAAATGAACATAAAATATGTACAATGGTACAAGTGGCATAGATGATGTGTATTTTGAAACCTTCAAAATATATTTTGAGAAGACGTGATAGCCTCATTGTTATTTAACCACATGCTACTATGTTTACTGTATAAAACTAGGTAAGTACGTACCAACTTACATAGGTATCATGCATCATTATAAAAATGTATAACTAACTATTAAGCAGGCTATCATTATACTGATCTGAGTCTTGGCCAAATTGCATAGCTATTAGTTAGTAAAGTAAGATCTAATTTAACGTTTTGCAACTGTTATTAATGATAATTCTGTTCATGAAGGTAAACTACTGGAGGTCAAAAACTGAAATCACCTACAAAAGATGACTTTATACAAGGTTTTGAATGTAATGGAAATCCCATGGAGATGGAGCCAATACAAAGCGATTTAGACGATAAATCTATCACTAACGACATTTTAATACAAAGATGATGTTGAGCAGAGTCTTCCGCAGAAAATGGGACAGCAGTAAAAAACAAATCAAGACACGGCAAACAAGTCGTGTATATCCCAGATGTTTGCATTGCATCTCTTTCTATCTCGCTGCGCGTCTCGCTTCATTGCCAGATCACGTTGTGGACGCGTGGCCACTATAGAGGTTACAAACTGTTACATTATCTGTGGTCGTGCCAGTCGTGCAAATGCCTCATGTAAACACTCGACTGTATACTCGACTAATCGGTCGACAGATTTACTTTGTTGGCCAAACACATCCCTGTCAGAAATAGACTGACACAATTTCGTGCATGAGGGATTTTGCTGGTGGTTTCGGCAAAATTTAGTCCAGTTATGGCAGCACTGATTACCTACTGATTTTGCGTAGCGTAAGGTCTAAAGTTTCGGAGTGATAGTAAATTTAATATAATAAATTATGATTTTTCAAAACACTCCTGTAAAAATGTAAGCTAATATCTATATTATAATAAAATTATAATACAAGTTAAACTGACAACATTTAAAATCTACACAGTTATTACTTCAGACGACTAGTATACGTATACCTACTTAATTTATTAACAAAATTCATAGAATTTAATATTCATAGTAGTTCGCTACATATTGAATTATCGCCATTTTTTGTACAGTCGCAGTAAGTATTAAATATACAAGTAAATATATATTATACACACGTACATATAAGTACATTATATATTATATTACACACGGTACAAAAATGGGCAAAAAATAACCTCTAAGGTGACACCACGTGTTGCTAAGGACAAAACAAGCAATACGAAATGTAAATTTAGGCTAGCGATTTGTATGAGTACCTAATCGTGTTCAAACATACCTACCTACCTAAGTTTATTTTGCGTGCTTACCTATTTAAAAAAGAGGGTTATATACCATTATTTAGGTTGTAGGTATACCATTTTCTCATTGGAATATGCATTTTTACTGTCAAGATTTTATCAAGATATTTCAGTTTTATAATGAGTTAAATTACAATAAGAAATGTTAATTTAAACTAATTATAAAACTGTATTCTGTGACTTAAGTATGACTTGAAAAGATCATTACATTCCTAACTAATATAAGTACATGTAATAATTTTATTAATGAAATATTTATCAAGCTTATGATATATCACCAAACTGCGACATAAATACAATCTTAAAATGTCATGCATTCAAGTTATATTTCTACACATCGTAAACATGAGTCGTAGTAGGTATACCTGAATAAATATAAGTCCATATTACTTGATAACATGAGTAGGTGGGGTTCAAAACACTACGCAGTTTATTTTTTATACTTAGGAAGGTATTAAAAACGTATTATTTGTCCATTGGTTTCGCATAACCGATAAAGACGAGGAATGCGGTGGAAATCATATCACATATTTTCTTAACATTTAAAAAAACTGGCCTATATTTTATTTCAACAATCGACTGCTGAAAATGAAGGAGGTTGTTTTTAAATGTAAGTATGTGTAATTAACTGTCCTCAATAACTTAACCTTACCTACCTATGTTAATTTACTATAATCGTGTGCTAACGAAAGTTATGCCAACTGACCTCCGAAATTCAATATGAAGATGACACCCGATGATGACGATGAAGCTAACGGGAATGGAAAACACGTAATAAGCTTCAAATTAGAAAACAAGGGCTCTTGAAGAGTATCCTAACATTCCTAACCAATAACCGACCGAATTATTCCACTATTAGATTTCCCATTATTATTTCGATACAATTTATTCGATCTAATTTATACAATTTTCCAAATAAACCTATATTTTCTATAAATACACGTGTTAAAAAATGCACTTATGTTGGTATCTCTGCAGCCGTAAAAAATGATGTAAAGTCCGGTGCGCCGTGCGCCCGCACTTGGTACGAGAACTAAATTGCAAAATGTAAACAGAAACATACAAAGCTATAACTTGCAGAGTTTATGTGCCAGTATGCTTTTATAACGTTCGTCCTTCGCTTTGTCGACTGCCAGTTGCCATTTGCTGTACATTTTGCCATACAAGGAGTACCTATAATGTTTTATTCATATAAGTAAAGCTGTCTTGTCTTACTTACTTTAGTTTTCATTAAATGAAATTTTGTTAGTTTGAATAGAATAGATGATAGGTTAGAGAGATCTTCCTAATAGTATTTATGGGTATGATGACTTTTTGATGAATTATGAAATATCCTTTTTTTGATACAAGTAAAAATATGCACATAATACCTACTTGAAATATAGTACGAATTATGTTTTGTTAACTCTTGATTTTCAAATGTACTTACGATAAAAAAAAATATAGGGTAATTGCTTTATGGATACTAGCAATCAAATTTAAAATTGGAATGTTGCCAATGTATAAACATCTCTTATAATAAATGGAAGAACTCGTTATACCTAGTAAGTTTAGCAGCGTTTTTCTCACTTTTTTATATTATCTTTGATATTAGTACTTACAAAAAATATATAGGTAAGTTAGTACATATTGCTGCCTTTAAAAAATCTAATAAAACTCAAATCAGCTTTCCTGACCAAATACTTGTAGGTAATGTATAATTTGGATGACTTCCAAAAAAAAGCATGCAGACAGCGCGTGGCCCTTCTGATAAATTGTTTATAATTTTATAATTAGGTAAGAGAGATTTTGAATATTAAAAAAAGTTATAGTAATGCGCAGTAACTTATGACCTTTTGACAGCCAGCGTATATATACCTGATTAATAAGTCTGGAAGTGAGTACAAAAACTTAATTTACAAAACTTTGCAAAAACGTTGCATTGTTGTATGTTAATATTAGCATTAATCAATGTCGCAATTAATTTAAATAACTAACTTTAATGTGCTATTGTTGGTAAAGGAAATAAATTATGTATAAATAAAACTGTGCCTATTATAGAACCTCAATCACACATTTGAACGAAAAATTCTTGAAAAATCTTGTGAATGATCCTTTTGACCTGAGATTTACAACATAAAACTTTGGAAAATTTTGAAAATTTGGAAATCTCCTCCATTGTTTTTTTAGATTGGTTAAAATTACGTGATTATAAAACTTCTGTATCATCAGTAATTATTGTTTTTACATACACCAAATAGCAAATCACAAAATCATATTTTTACATAGTATCAATCACCAAATAGTAAATAATAAAATAGAGAAAAGATATCAATATATTATAAGAACATATTTTCCCTCTTTCACACGGTTGCCAAGATCGTTGGCGGGAACTATGTAAGCGGTCAAAGCACTGGCTGTGACGTCACGGCTAGGCGAGTAGGTGGACCAGTCGGCAGCTACTAGCTACAGAAGCATACGTGATACACACAACGTAGCTCTAATCATCATTATCATAAGCTTAATGAGACCCACTGCTGGGCATAATGCTCTAAACACACTAACATAATCACAATAATATGAGATCTGTTTACCCTGATTGATATATTTGGTTATGAACCTACTATATTTTTAAAGGGGAAGTTTGTGTGTGAGTATATATGCAGATTCATTCACGATCATACTATGCAGAACCGATTTGAATGAAATTTGGTATGGAAATGGATTAGAGCCAACAATTACTGAGTAAAAAATTTAAAGCTGGTTTTATACATCCTTTGTTGAGAAATAAGTAGAATCCGGTATCTTCAATCTCTTTTAATTCACATTATTAGTATGGTAATGTTAATTATTTCGATAAACATACAGATTAAACTGATATGTTCTGATATACCTATCTTTAATTATTTCCAAGGTGGTCGAATGTATTTTTACCATGACATTGGCATAAATAAAAATTAGTATCTGTATAACTTTGAGCTTTAGGTATTTTTAGGACGCGAAGATCCGGTTCATATCAATAGATACATTATTAATTGTTGATACCTAGATTTTAACGTACGTATATACTGATTAAATAATGAGCGCAAGAATTCATAATCGAATGGATACCTAACTTACTAAATACAAAATATTTCAGACGAAAAGTGTCTCTTCTCTATTTGATTGATTTACTGTATACTTAATAAAATTACTAAGACCGCAATATGTGTGCTGAAAACAAGGCAGAAAACAATACTTATGTAGGTAAGTCCCTATTAATAATAATGAAGGTATCTTATCTATTGTACACACTCTCCTTTTATGTATCGGTGTGTTATTTAACAGGCCTCCTTCATGTTTAAAACTCATTTAACAAGATAGTGACAACACTAATTCACAAATGGTAATTTAAATTCCAGAAAATAATTTCACAGCTGTCATAACATCTTGACATTTGCCCTTTTTATCTAAAGTTATCAATTTCACAATGTAGGTGCCTCGTGACAATTTATGTGGAGATAAATAATTCGCACGTTTATCAAAATAATGTCGTGACTTGTTAAAATTATCGGTTAAACCTTATCTGGAGCGATTACAGTCTTCGGAAGCGGGGTTATCCGAGTTCACGTTAAATTAATAATTTGTCACTCTCAATCAAACTAGTAATTTCAACGAAATGACGTCAACGCTATTTTGTAGTAAGCTTTAGTCAAACAGCGCCAAAAATTGAAACAACTATCACATAGATAATGTTTTGAGGAAAAGTTTTGATACAGACTGGTATCCCTAAAAGTAATTACAGCGATTGTTTTAACCCAATGAGGTTTCAGTTTATATAGAAGATCAATTGGTTTTAACCTCGATCAAAAATCGAAATTGAATTTTAAAACCGAAATCGAAGCTTTCCTTATCGCATTAGTATTAGTAACTACTACTACTACTGTATGTTAGTAAGTGTAAGTTTTGTATTGTTTAATGTTATGAATTTGATTATTTTTTCCTTTATACACATGTATGCGAGGTCAGAGTTTATTATAAACATAATTAAATATTGTACATTACATAGAATTTTAAGTACCAACTATTGAGTCAGATTTCAGCTTAGTAACTGATGTCATAATCGTCAAAGGTTAAATTTAAAGTTAGGTTAAACCTAACTAAAAAAAAATGATTTTACTGGTATGCAATAGTTGCCACGTGGTTGTCGCCATCAAAGTAATAGTTTTGGGGTAAATTGATTTATGACCTCTGGTAACTCCCCAAACAACAGAGACAACCATAGACCAAACAGGCAACATTGAACAAAGAAATTTCAGTTATATTTTTTACAACGCAGATAACAATATAAATATTTAATTAAAAAAATACTTGTTACAGGATTAAAACCTTAAATGACACGACCTGTCATGTAACTTGATTTTTTTCGTTTAAATTTCCCTTGTGAGTAAACAAATGACCTTGTCGTGTACATATTTAAAGGTTTCAACATAGACAAAACTCTTTGTTGTACGTTGTATTTATTTTTTGCCCCGGAAGGCAATACCGTGAAGGTCTGAAGGTGAATGAGACGGTGGTGCAGGCCGCTAGCGCCGCTAGCTGCTGAGATAATGTCGATCATTGAGGATGTAAGCCAAGGATTTGTCGGCGCTGCCTCGTGCAAGCAGTCACGTACGAAACGCGTTGCAGTTCTTCTGCAGTCCCTTCGTGAACTTTTTAAAAAATGGAACGTGATGTCATTTGTCAGCCAGAATTTATTTTAATTCGAAAATTATTCAAGGCATTTCTGTCTGAATTATAATACAGTGAATGACACTTTTTTGGGCTGTCGATGCTCTAATTTGTTAATTTGATTCATTTTTATTATTCACTGTCATTGTATCAATTACAATTTTAATTTTTCTTTTGATATATGTATGTCACTAAAAGGCCAAATAAGTAATTTGAAACCAAACGTTATTTGTTTTTGTCAAATAAATTTCTTGATACCTACGGTGTTCATAAGACTTGATCTTCGGACCATGAGTAATACAAAATACAATATTATAACTTGAGAAGGTAGACTTATGTTTTTCCCAACGTAGGTACCTATGTACCTACTTACTGTAAGGTGTATGGGAATTTCCTTAAACTAACCGTTCCGCATAATTATTTTATTCTAAGAAAGCTCACGAGACCCTGATTCATTCTATAAACTGCACTTTGGATCAGTGACAGTAACAAAATAACAAAACTGCATTCAGTAATAAAGTCAGTCGAAGAAAAAACTAGCTCAGCAAGTTTTTGTTCCTGTATTAGACCTGAGAACCAGTAATCAGCTGCGATAATATGACGTATTTATACGCAATAGATTCCGATTTTAAACAGAAAATGGCCGTAGTTACTAGAACCATAATGACTGTCAAATATTGTTTCTAAGTAGGTAATAAGATAATTTTATAATAATAAATGCTGTTGCCAACGATACTTAGCCCGATTGATTGATAAGGATTTTTTGGTGCGAATAACTGCGAATGAACGTAATTAGTGGTATTATATCGGATTATGACGTCATAGGTATTATCGGTCAGAAGTGATGATATTGATTTTATAGGTGTGACCATAAAAGTACCTACTACATATTTATGATTATAATTAAGTTTAAATAATTCCTTTATCAAAAATATGTAGAACAGGATATTAATGGCATGTAGAATTTATATCAAATAATTACAATACCAATCAGTCATACGTAGCTGGTTTCGATTACCATTCAAATTGGTGTGCAAAACAGTAACGACCGCCTTTGTATTCAGCATCGAAGTAATTATATTGAGTCTTTTGTACTTTACGAACGATATAAATCGACTGTTGAATTATATGTATGTATCTTACCAATAATATATTTACTTGGATAGTTATAGATTTCAAGAGTACCATAATTATTTTCGATCCAATTACTTACTTGTTAAATTTACTAAAATACTAATCAAATGTGTCAACTGTTATTATGTAATACTTACAGCTAGTTAACTAGTCCCAAACGACCCATACAATTTATATAACATGCGAACATAATACTACTTATATCCTTGCATGCACGAGTATGGTATGATGATATATGTGCTTACTAGCTATACATATGTGCATTTTACGAAAGCGGCGTACAAATTGATGATGTAAGTGAAAGTTACGAAGAGATACCTTGCCAAGGATACGCCTTTAAGCCAAATCTACACCTATAATTTTGTAGAAACCGAAGATTATAATCACTACTTAAAATAATAGTGATCGTTTTAGGGTCCTAAGACCGTTTTATGATTATTCTATGGCTTCATTTACCTAAATCTACGTAACTTTCCATGTACTTCCATATAACACTTTGGTGAAGCTTTAGCAATAAAAAAACCTTGTATAGTGCTTTTCTCGCCCTACGACGTATTACGATCATTTAGTTTGAGTTTGAGTTTAAATAACAGACGATTTTTGACTTCCAAAGTAGACATAAGAAGAATACCAAGGTATAGAAACTAGGCGCATATTGTTTACAAGATGTAAACTGGAGTATTAGTAGTGTAATAGAAGCAGAAGGATGCTTTGACAAACAATGACCGTCCAACGAGGTCGACTGACGTCACAGTCCACAGTCCACCAGCCTATTAATTGGAAAGTTCAACAATACAAAACATTTTAGTTGGACATCAAATAATTAGACTTTGGACAGGTCAGAATTCACGAGCAATACGACTCTATTGGAGCAAATTGGGGCTACGGTCGCAGATTTAGGTGATCTTGGAAGTTGGATCAACTGTATTTTGAAATAGAGACTGCAGTAAACGATAAAGAATAAGTCAAACAGAGTGAACACACTCGGTTATGAAACACAATAAGTAACTAAGTACCATTATAGTAGTTGCTGACAAGGAATGGATTTACCATCATTTGAAAACATATAGGATTTAGTTGACGCAGAAGAAATTATTAGGCAATCTAAACAATAAGCTGAACTAGATAATAGAAAAACGTCAGCAATTTTAGAAATGATTGCGAAAATTGACGCATTAGAGATAATGCTGATTGCGAATAAATTCTGATGATTCCACCTAAATTGCGCAATTGTACTCGAATGCTAGCAAAGGTCACGTAGTTTTATTTCTATGTAGAATTTGCGAAAATTCTAGATTCTAAATCACGTAATTTCCAGATATTATGTGATGTGTCTATATTTGACAAATTAGGTAGTAAGTATATTTTTATCGTCAAATATTTATAATTAAAAATCAAGTAGGTATCTATTAGCTATGGTACAGCTTTACTGCATAAGTTTCTTTGTCAATATGGGACTTTGGTTGCTGTGATTTGGTAGATAACTTTTCCTAAATCTTTGCACCGAGCGATTTAACTGGGATTTGAATTGATCTGATGCAATATAACTATGGTATATAAATAGTAGATGATCCCATTAACCTCCTTGCGAGTTGTAAAGCATGTGCTCATGAATAGAGTTAAATATAAACGGAGTTTGGACTCTGCAGCATCGCCCGCATTCACGGGGCCGAAACATGATTATAATAACCGGGACATCGTTCTTGGTAGGTATATTGCCTTGACATTAGAGATTTTATTTAGTTTCGTTTTACCTAATGCACTACAATAACAATATTACTTCTAAAAGTAAAACCTATGTTTTCATTTTTTTACTTCAAATTGAATAACATTTTATCAAACGAAGTGCGCCCGCGCACCTAGTTTAATACATAGGTATGGTGACTGTATGTTATAGCTATTATAAAAGTGCCTTCTTATGGATTTCCAGTTGAACAAGGTTGCGGCAGCCTTCGCATACATTCAATTCTACCTATCAAGCTTAGAACTTGTTTTGTGTCATTTTCATTCAATAGCTTTATTACAGTTGTTAGAAATACAACCAATAAGAAGCTTGTAAGACAGTCAAGTTTTCAATATTTTCTTAGTTTTGAAGGGCTTACTGAGACAACAAAACAAAAACCGTTACACAAACCGAAATCAACATGTGAAATTTGGGAACAAAATTTTAATGGACGAGAAAATCAACTTTATTTTACGCGCACCAAGATTCAATATAGCTGTGTTGGCGTGGTACATTCACAATGGCACCAAATTCGAGGGCAGCTGCAGGGAAAAATGAGTCTTTCATTGAAGTGTATACAGTGTAAAATTGTATGGGTTGCTAGTGATCACGCAGCGCGCACGTGGCCACGGTGAGGCTACAGCTGTTGTAGAAACGGCGGACTTTGGACCCGAGATACAATCACCGGTGTTACGAGCCACGAATAACGACTTTACTAACTCCTTGATTTGGCGACAGAATCGTTTTATCTCGAGATTTGACTCATGTATATTTCAAATGCGTGATAAGATAATGTTGTATGTAAGTATACGTATCTTAAATGGATGATAAACTATTATTGTAGATGTTAAGTATTACCTTGTGGAAAGGATTTATAATATAGACAGATAAGTATATTATGTTAATCGATTAAAGTAAGGTAAATAACCATTTAGGTCTGTACAAAGTTTTCGATACGGACAAATTTATTAAACCCAACATTAGAAATACCGTTTGATGTAGATACCTACGTACCTACGTATCGATTGAACTAAGTACTGTAACGGCATACCTACCTACCTACCTAGGTAAGTAGGCAGTATTCTATGTAACGTAGGTACCTATAATGTATCATCAAATTACAACTAGTGTACTAATTGGATCATGGATGTTTATGTACCGTACTTACCTATCCTAAGGTGCTTTTATGTCTAGACTTTTCCTTGTTTGGCCTAGGTAAGTACCTATTCCGAATGAAAAAAAAACAATAGCAAAAGCATACAAAATTCTGCTGGAGCAGAGCCAATGTAAACTGTGTTGGAAGCATTTTGGCGCCCATGCAAAATGCATCCCTAAATTTCATCAGCTGTAAAAAGTCTTCTATTTTGAAATATGATGCAAAACCTTGACCATCACAATGTCTGAAATAGAACTTGCTTGAATATTGCTGCTAGTACGTTTAGTGCAGCCTAGCAACTGATTAATGAATGAAAAGAAAATATTTTAAAAAATGATTCACGAACAAATTTCAAGCACGGCGCTGAGGCGTGTAGGTAGGTACATAATGCCTAGTCGTTTGCCGGGTACAAAGTCCACCAAGGTAAACGTGACGTCGACCAAACGTGTCGCTTACATTGCTTTTGTTAGAAACGATTTCATCATTTCGATTATCAGACAATCAATATTGAGAAAACATCATTTATATTGCTACATAAAAATAAGTATGATAGTAAAAGTTGCGGAATTACCTACCCACTTTCCGAAATAAAAAAAATAAGGTTAAATTTCTTTTTTTTAATCCAATTAACTAGGTAGGTAGTGATTTCGACAAATGAATCGTCATAATATTATAATACTGGAACTAAAATAACGTTATGCTTGTACATGATAACAGAAAGGATAACAGTTTTATAGCAAACGCCAAATGGTAACAAAATCCGCAACTGGAGAGAGGGTTATATCAGAACACTTACATATAAAATTAATTTAAAAGCAGGTAGATGAAATCTTACCTTTTCAAGACAGTCCTGGCCGATGGCATTGGGGTCCACCTTGACTTCCAAAATCACTGAATTCGGCTGACTGACCAACCACATTTTGGTTAACATTTTTACAATATTTATGGTAAAAATAGAAAAATAAAGAGGTCGCGCGTTGTTTCGCTATCAACTATCGCGGCGGACACTGTTTACTAATGTTTATCACTCGCGTAAATAATGTTTTAAAAAATGTCTTTATCAAATCGCTCTGCGTTATGTTTATCGCGTATTCTTTGTGGAAGTAAAACTGTGAATACTTCCATACGACGGCCATACTACGTTAAGTTTGCCACTGCAATGATAAAGAGAGTACGTGACGCGACGATTGGACGCGCCGAGTGGTTGGACTCTGTACCCAACTTGCGCGCTGTTCAAACAGAATGTATTTACACAGCATTCATTACCGCTCGGCCATATCGAGCGCGTCTCCAACTGCGCTGTAAATACGCAGTGTAAAACTTTGCAACAAATATCAAGACTATTCATTTTCACAAGTTTGCATCTGATTGCGATTTCTTATTCCTTCGTGCCTAGGCGTGTGAATGAGAGGCAAGATAAGTGACATCATTATGTTATTGACATTAAGAGGTTAAGTATCGTCAATAAATTTGAGCGTTTGACGCCTAACTAGTATAATACGCCATCTAGTGATCAACGGTCACAGCTCGTGAACACCGAGCTAGCTGTTGTCAAGGAATAAACGAAATCAGATGGGACTGATTGAAAAACTTTCTTTGCCTACAATGTTACTTACTCGGTGATGTTTTGTCGGTTAAATTATTAATGGTACTTGGTATTTAATTTATATGGTTTCTACCTATTTATTTATATGGTACTTGGTATTTTTTATTTAGTTTAATTAATAAATAAATAGTACAATATTGTTATAAAAATGACTTGTTAAAATGAATTGTAAAGAAAAAGTACATAGATTAAAAGTGATAAACTATAAACCTGCAGGTTTGCCCAATCGACGGCATGCAATTTTTTTTTATGCGATACTAATACATATGCTGAAGGCTGAGTATCACAATCACTTTGGCCATCAGACCTTGGAGTACCACAAGGGATCTCGAGAACTATAAGAGATAGCGGGTGGATGCTTGAACTAAATATGATGAGAACTGGTTGTTGGTATAGGATCATACGAAATCATCATCATCTTCAGCCAGCTTTCTACTGCATTCAATCTCTATATATTTTATCCGTTTGATAGTTTCTGATTTTTTACAACTTCAAGACATTTTGACTACATTTTTCATCATCATCATCTACAGCCCTAAACAAATTGGATTCGAGTTTTTTCAATATATTATATCCTACCGAGTTTGATGATAAGTTTGCGTTTCCAAATCCATATGACGATAAAGTTGCATATGACTACCGAGATCATTCAAAGTCACAGATAATCAAACATCATCATCATTCTCAGCCCACTTTTTACCGCATTTTATCTCTTTACCCTTGTGGGTCCAGAATGTATAGAATAAATGAAAAGTTGGTGATAGGTGGAATTGACCTTGGAGTACCAAAGGGATCTCGAAAACTATAAGAGATAGCAGGTTGGTGCTTGAACTAAATATGATGAGAACTGGTGGCATGTGTCGGATTATACAAAATCATCATCATCCTCAACCAACTTTCTACTGCATTTAATCTCTATGTATATTTTATCCGTTTGATAGTCACAGATTTTTTACAACTTCGAGACATTTTGAAAAAATATTTCATCATCATCTACAGCCCTAAACAAATTGGACACGAGTTTTTTTTAAATATCTAACCTACCGAGATTGATGATTAGTTTGCGTTTTCAAACCCATATGGAGATTTAGTTGCATTCGACTGCCTTGGTCATTTAAGTCACAGATTATCTAACATCATCATCATCCTCAGCCCACTTTTTACCGCATTTTATCTCTTTACCCCTTTTCTAGTGCCAATTTTTTTTAATGCAATACTTATACTAATTCTATTTCTTATACAAAAAATTAAAAGTCCAACACAGTCCCAAAAACACGCAGGGCCGCTTTGGCGGCCCCAAAAATACTAGTTATAAACTATAAAAATAAATATCTAAACTAATAGGTACAAAAATTTTGATTTTTCTAATAAATTATCCAATTTAAAATTTGATCAGAGATGTATTTATAAATTTATAATAAAACCATGATACATATTTAAACATTTATAATTTTTTTGCAATCACTATTTTTCAATAAACATCATAAAATTATTGTAGAATAAAATTGTCTAGTTGACACAGGACTGGTGTTCCATTGGCCGACGTGACAGTTGATTCCTCGATCTGTAAAAAAAATATAGTTATAGAACAATTATTACTGAATTATAAATACAATGGATAAATGTTTTTCCGGAGAAAATAGAATAACATGTCTTAGTTAATTAATTATTATAATCATCCTTTTTTTTTAATTTAATGTAGTTTCTTAATGATTTAAATGAATTATTTTGGCTTTAAGATAAAAAAATTGGGTGCATTTTATTTATGTAGTTGTTTCAAGTGATAATCATTTTCGATACAATTTCATTCTAAATATAGATTTCTCATCGAAAGTCATTTACATAATATAGGTATATACTACATACAAATGGAATGATTATTAGTTGATAATATCAATCAATCACACATAATGTATACTTATGTAGATTTCTCTAGTGTATTCTGTTTAGTATGCATAAAATTTACCTGTGTTCGTGTTGTGATTCTTTAGTTCAAATGCTTCTGTGGTATACTCCCGCAAAATCTCCATCGGTTATTGATGAAAATAATATACAAGTAAATATTCTGTGAAAATTTGAAGCGTATACTTGTAACCGTTTTTAACATTGAGCAAAAAAAATACAGACTGGATACAGACAGCGGAGGCTTAGTAATAGGGTTCCGTGTTCATTCATGTACCTATATACTGTACTGAGAGCATGAAGGTTGCGATTGATCGTGTGACTGTTCGTTTTCTTGTTTTGGTTTTTTATTTTCTTTGTTAATAATGATCTTTTTAGTCGTTAATTGTTTTTTCAGCTTTGCTTCTATTATGTATTGTGGTTCTCTTATTGGCAGATTTCTTGGGTGCCGCGGGTCTATTATTTCTGGCAATACACAATCTTCATAAAAAGTTATCAATTTGGGTTTCATACATTTTTCACATATTTTTCCTAAAACCGAACTAGAAAGAAAGAAATAATGAAAAACGTGGAAAAAACGGGGAAAATTATTCATCTTTGAGGGCTACCGTTGCATGCGCTGCGAAAACGGTTCAAGATATCACAAAAATATGTATGAAAGAATTATTTCTCTTAAAATAATCTAACAAAATGTCCTCAACAATATATGTCTATCTTTTAAGGTTAACTCACTAGAACCGTCTTTTTGGTAATAACTATTCCACGCGGACGAAGTCGCGGGCACCAGCTAGTGTTATATAAATATCATTACTTATTAACGTAACAAATCTTGTAATCTTTGTATTTACTTTGACACCAGCAATACACCTTTTAACCGAACATAAACATAAATTGCGGGTAAAAAAATAATAGGTCTTTAACTATGAAATTGCCGATTTGTATGACGAAATTGAGAAAAATGATGAACAGATATACCTACATAGATGCAATTGATAACTAAAGTTAGATGGAAAAAAAGCTATGCACTACGTATATCAATTTCTCAAAAACAGTGTATATGATAAAAATATACCTAGTTAAAGTAGTGAAACCGACGACACATTGAAAGAGGTGTTTTCAATGACTTCCCTATAAGTAATATGCACTAGTAATACATTTTTTTTTATCTAAAAGGTACATAATTCAACAATTGATACAATAAATATTGAATTTGGAAAAAATATAGCTGTACTTAAAAGTTACAAACAGATTAAAATGTAAGAAAAAAAACGGCAATTTTATGGGTAAAGACCTATTATTATTTGGATTGAATAAGACTCACTCGAGTCGAGTTGTGACGTCAGGCGTTGGCGAACAAAAGAACCGGCATGTCGTGGCGTAACAACCATGAGCGCACGCGACTTGCGGCCGCTCGCCGCGCCTGCCGCCCGATCCGATACCTGCTGGTAAGGCGTATAGGACGATTCGCGCGACGCGGCAACTATTAAATCGCGTACGCCCGTGCATTGTGGCACAGCCTAATCTTTGCACTCAAGAAAGATAATGGTTTAAAAAAATGGACGAGTAAACTTACCAATAAATGAGTTATGAGTTATGAGTTTTGAGTTTTGAGTTATGAGAAGTTTGTAACAATATGTATCGATAAAAGGTAAGTTTGACTTTCGAGATTTACATAATGTATTGACTAATTTATTTTTACTTTGGGAATTTTAATATAAATAGGTACCTAATTTTTTTCTGATAACTTGTAGATATAGACGTGAATTCTTGGAAGACCTATCATATCATGTAAATTAAACAAAAAATATTTTTTTTTCTTACTCTCACTCTTTTTTTTGCTTATAAAAAATATAGGCACATATTTGTAGGCAAAACAATTTACTACATATTATGTCTTAAACAATTTTTTTTGTAATATTTCAATGGACTAAAATGTCTGTTCTGTACGCGACACGAATTCACATCTACAACTATATTTACAAAATCACTTTTACTGAAGTCACTAAAAACTAACAAAATATCTTAAATAACTATATTTAGGAATTGTCTCTGTCAATTTAAACAATGTTTAATTAATAAATTGGGTTTAAAAGGAGAAAAAATTCGAAAATGTTCGGTCGGGAGACCGAATACGTCCACCCTTCGCAAGTTGCTAGAGCAGACTGACCCGCCCCCCGCCAAGGGCCGCGCGGGTGTCAGGCAATCAGAAAACCACAAAATAACACAAAACTCACAAAATTAGGGCTGTAAAAAATAATGTTAGCGATCATTTTGAAGAGTTTTACATTTCATATCTGATGGTGTAAACATATTTTGCAATGCTATCTTCCATCACAAGTTTTGACAAGATATAAGAATGAAAAATGCTTTCACAAAATATTTTTTTTTTTGCAATAGAAGCTTGTAATTCATACTTTTTTTGGCAACATTTATTAGATTGAAATATGTTCTATTTGATAATATTTTTTATAAGTTGGTAGGAATTCTCCAATCTTCACACATATGAGTTAAATGTACCCATTTAGCGAATCGTAAAGGCTTAAAAACTTTTAATGCTTTTTCTCAAATAAGTGCAAAGGCGAAAGTTTTAAATGGATATGTTAAAATTAAAAGTTTTCTTATTTTGCTTGACTTGGCTGCTACTTAACACAACAAAGCTATTTTAAAAATATTATCACATAAATAGACGCTCGTGGCTTTGCTCCCGTTATACCAAAACAAAAAGTGACTCTCAGGATCTCCGACCTTATACCTACTAAAAACCACGACGATCCGTTGCTCCGCCGCCACGTGAAAGTGGAACAAACAGACCAACAAAATAATACACTCCTGTTTTTATGTAATGGTAGATGACTTTACCCCGCCCATACAACTTCACTGTGTAACTTAACTGTAGGTAGGTACGTGTTGCCAAATATTTTTTAATTGAACATAGAAAATATCGATGGAATATTCATTATTAGATCATATAACTGCAAACGCGAATACTCATAATTTTTTTCTTAGGTTTTGGTCTATTCATCTGTTTGTATGAATTAAACTCGGAACACTGCATTTCCTATCTACACCATAAAAATCATTGTGTTACGAAGATAATAGATTCCTTTGATCACTATTAATCTTTTTTATATTATTATTGTTATTCAGATATACCTAGTTAACATTATGATCGCATACCTGTATCAATAAATGCACATCCCTATTATGAACCAACTTTTAATTAATTTTCAAGTGTTGCCAAATATTGAAAATTACCCGGGGAAAACATTGCGGTATTTTTTTAATTTTAGATATAAAAAAAAACTTATTTTACTCTGTAGCTGGAAATGTAAACAAGGAGCAAGGACATCGTAGATTTCCATAATAACTGGATGGAGCTGACCCTGGATAGGAAGAAGTGGAAGGAATTGGAGACCTTTGGTATTTTGTCTAAGGCACAGAATTCTAAGGTTATTATTATCAGGTTATATAAAAAAATGTTACTAGAGACATCTAGTATGCTTGCACTGAACTATTTGAAGTTTTTTTTTCGGATGGCCTTTCGTTCCTTAATACACAAAAAGTTTATGTATCATGTACGTGCCCATGATTAAAATGCCACGCATGACTGTATATCCAATAAATATGGATTTGTTGATCAGTTTATAATAGTTCATACTATTTTGGTACATGTAAACATGTAAATATATAGATGTTCACTTATATATCTCACAAATCTTGACATTATCATAAAGTATTCCGCGGTGAAAACGTTCCATTATACGCAAAAAAGCCATAGCACGAGTCGATGACAGCGCCAATCTAGACAACATGGCAAAACCAAAGTAATCATATGACTTTTGTCACGAACTTCTACTGCGCCTATTGATTTCTGATTTGGTCTTGGTTCTCGTGCGACATAGTTTTTGTGTGTAACAGAAATGGCGAGCCAGACACAGGGAATCCAACAACTTTTGGCCGCTGAGAAGCGCGCCGCCGAAAAGGTCGCAGAGGCGAGGAAGCGTAAGTGGAAATATACTATTTTTGGTCCCACCTTTTTATTGGCGTGCCCCTGGCTTGTAATCGCTAATTCCGATGATTTATTCCTTCAATACAGTCTCATACAATCAATTTAGCGCCTCCTAAAAATTCTCAAACCTGATTTTCTTACATTTGTTCGAGTAATTGGCGGATCACATGATATATTTTAATTGCTGAAGTACAAGCTGATATGCTTCTAATTTTTCATTGCTGTATGAGGTCATAGGCGTCTTTTAGTTACTGTTTTATCTCTCTATACCCTCATAACAGACTCTTGTGTGCCTAAACTTTGCTTTGCAGTATAAGTTTATTTAAGATCAATGTATTGATTAAGATCTGTATGTAATTTTCAGGAAAAGCGAAACGTCTAAAGCAGGCTAAGGAGGAGGCCCAGGATGAGGTAGAAAAGTACAGACAGGAGCGTGAGAGGCAGTTCAAAGAGTTTGAGGCCAAGGTTTGTTGATTTCTCTCTTACAGTCTCTGTCATATACCTACATAATATTCAGTCAAGCAAGATATGTACATGTCTTCGAAAAACGAAATCTTCTCTATATCTCTGCTCTATTTCTTCTAGAATTTATACAAGTTCCAGGCCCAATTATTTAATCCTTATGTTATAAACTATGAAGAAGTAGGTATACAGTCATGACCAACTAACTAACTCTGAAATGTAAAATTGTGTCAAGTGTGTAACAGTGTATTTCCAACAGCATTGTTGCCAGTACCTTGCCTTGAAAGCTAGTTCTATTCCTTTTATGGTGTAATCCACCATAGACTCTATGGTCTATGGAGGATTACACTGCCTGACCAATGTAAAATAATAGCACTCTTATTTTGGATCTCAAGTAGATGTTACACAATTTATTGTATGATGATGAAAAACTGGCAGGATTTATGTGAAGCAACAATAGCCATGCTATCTAGTATCTATTTTAAATAAATCAGAATCTATTTGGTAGGACTTAACTTCAATCACACAATCCATTACAGTGATGCTATATGGAGAAAACATCTGTTCGTTTAGTATGTCTTCCTGTTATTAACCGACTTCAAAAAAAGGAGGTTATTAAGTTTTTTTTATATGACACTATTCTTTTGCCCTTATAGAGTTATTATAAGTAAGTGTTATTATACACATAATACAGTTGTACATCAGTAGTTACCCCTTATCTCAAATTAGCAAATGAGATTCTCCTTGATACACTTCTGCTAAATTGTCCCATTTATTTTGTAATTTTGTCATGCTGTCCCAATATCAATGATTGCAACTTTAAAATACCTATCAACTATCTGAGCAAAGATTAACTTTTTGACTTCAACATACATAAATGTGATCATGAACATATTATATTGTAGTGCTCAGGTGGTATAAACTATAAAATCAATCTGGTAGTTTTAATTCAAACTCATTTTGGATACAGATTGGATATGGTTTTGTTTTGATAATGGTTGATTCTATGAGGATTAACATCCCTTCCCCAGCAAAGAGAAAAATGACAAAAAGACTGTGTATGAGAGACAGCGATGCTCTCTATTTCAACATAACTCTCCTGCATAGTCATTTCACTTTGGAACCTTTAGGGGAGAAATTCTTATAAATGTCTTGGTTTCCAGCATATGGGCAGCCGGGAAGGTGTGGCGGCCAAGATCGAGGCTGAGACCAAGGTCAAGCTCGAGGAGATGAACAAGTTGGTGGCTCGCCAGCAGGAACCAGTGAGTATATACTTCCCTTTCTTTTGTAATACTTGTGCAAATGTTGCCAGGTTATTAAATGAATTGAACTCATGGAGATAAATAAAATGTTATGCTGATATTATTTACTTACCTACATCTACATGTTGTGATATTTGATCTGTTTAAATTCAGACTTATATATTACATATATTCAGACGTATATACATGTTTTATTGATCACACCAATGATGTGTTTGTGCCCTGGAGTAGGTTTTGAAGTTTACAGCACACCTATTCTCACATCCTTAGATATGTATATTCAAAATTGTTAAGGTGCTTTCACGCTAGGAGTCATTAGTGTGGGGCTAGATGGCGCTGTGTGCAATGTCCCTGAATTTATATTTTATTTTTATTTCTTAAATATTTATTCATTGTAGATTTTAGCTACATAGTTTATTGTTAATTCCATATATCTAATATTGTTTCCCCATCCGCAGGTGATCAAGGACATCCTCAGCCTGGTGTACGACATCAAGCCCGAGCTGCACGTGAACTACCGCGTCGCTGCCTAAACAACACTCTATCGCTGATTATACCTATGCGATCATCCAATAGTTGTTATTACTTATCTGTTAATCTTAGGCGCGGCAGAATGGCACCAGCACGCGAGGCCAACAACCAACTGTCAAATCTGACAGCTGTCAAAATCAACAGACGTCACAAAAGAGCGGGAAAGTTGAAAATCTGCAACGCGTAGTCGTTTTGCTGTAAATATTTGTTGTTAAACCCCTATATTAAATGGATTAATGGATATTATTATTGTAATGGATTGTAACTCAGCTCGGTATCATTCCATATTTAAATTCTTGAACGTCGAAGATCCGCTAACGAACACAGATTAAAAATAATGTTAATCTTAAAACTAATTATGTGTGTTATTCAATGTTGTAATGTTGAATAGAAAATATAAATATTGTTTGAAAAACTAAGGTTTGAAATGTTTTCCCTTTGCTCGTTTGTAGTTAGTGTGGGCGGTGTGTAAAGTATATTTATTAGAAGAATATAAGTATTATTGATTGTATTTATTTTTGTTTTATTATAATTTCAGCAAAACAGCTACGTCGTCTTTATCGCCATGTTTCTGGAAAGTAAGGAAAATTTTAAGTGATAACACGTGATTCAAAGTTTAGATTTTATCTTGACAGAGCAAATAGATAAACAGATATAATATGAGATAGAGTATGATAGGTTGCTAAAATAGAATTATTGTATCACTTAACAGCATATAAGTTAGCGCACTTAATACCTACTATTTTACTAAATAGCATCACTTAGCTGACCATGATGTGGATTTATCTGATTCAGCTGACATGAAGCAGACTGTATCATTTTGTACTAAGTTAAGAAAATAGTGATATTGGAAATATGCGGGCGCTACTTGTAGTATTTGTTCAGTTTTCTTGTAATATTCCTGGCAATCACGCTATTTATTCACGTTTAATATCAATAGTTTAAATTAAAATACCTAATATAAAGACCTCATACTAATTAGACTCGGACCACAATTAAACAAATAAAAAAACCCGTAGTATAGTTTCTAATTACTACTTATACTTGAACATATTTGCCTAATGTTAACATTATATAATCTCAAAGTCACTGTTTTTTTTTTTATATATTCCGTGTTCCTTGGACGGTATCCAAGGTCTTGTCTAGCTTGTTTTATTTAGTTTACTTTACTTAGTATTTAAATTACTAATGTTAGCTGTGTTTCCTACGAAGTACAATCCAAGGGTCTTCAAATCTAGAGTTAATAGGTATCTTCTAGGTAAGTGTTACCTAGGCTGCAGCAATGCTTAACATCAGGCAGGCTGTAGTCAAACGTAAACTTATACCACGTAAAAAAGGGTATACCTGAGTTGCATCCTCTTATCCCCGAGGCTCTCGAGCCAGGGGGCGAAGGCTCCTACGGTGGAGAAGACTGCTGGCTGATCTGGCTGGTCGCAGCGCTTGGAAGAGAAGGACAGGATGCCGACCAGCACCCCGTCTAAGATGGCTGGGCCGCCGGCGTCGTGCTGGGAAGTTGGTAGTAGCAGATAGGTACATCGTGGTGGGCGACCAGGTCTTTCCACGGAAAACACATGACCTCGGATATTGTGGTCCTCTAACATATCGACTTTCTCACGATGATTTCCTTCACCGTTAAGCAAGTGCAAATCTACACATAACTTTAAGATAATTTAACATTGGTGTATGATATAAAGCAAACGCTTACGCCACCGAGCCACACTCGGTTCCCTTCGAACAATTTCTAGAGATTCAGATTTTTTAGTATTAAATAAACAAAAAAAAAATTTACTTTGTATTATGCCCTATGGCCTATTAGCTGTGGTTAATGATGACGATGAATAAAATTATTAACCATTACTTTAGTTTACTTACGTTGCACACATTCTTGTTGATAGTGATAAATCCAGCGCAGAAGTTGTTTCTTGTAACCAGCTCCCTGCAATGCAGAATTAAATGAGAAATAAATTTGTGTCGTAGACGCTCGGATTATTTTATTACGATTACGACAGAACCAGTCATTTTCTATTCATCTAACATTTCGTCTGAGCTTTAACCAATTAATTTTGGCTTTAACACTCCGTATGAGAAAAACATGGTCCTTCTTTGCGAGACATTTATTTCGAAAAATCGAAATAAATGTCTGTGACATAAACAAAAGAGATAACCTGGTAAAGTAAAAGTAAAGTAAAAATATGTTTATTTGCCATTTGAATACTTAACCTACCTACACATTACAATTTTAATTTTTGGGTTAATATACAATACAATAGGATTATAGTATTTACAGTAGACCCCAAACTAGGCGTTAGCCTGTATCTTGGTGGTCCAATTACAAAAGATCCTGTTATTCTGAAATAAGTTGACGCTAGGAAAAGACAATGATTTCACTAAGTATAAAGATGTATAAAATGATAACAATCACGGCTATGGTAGTGAATAGGGGAGAGCTGCAAATGGGACCACTACGAAGGCTATATATTTTAATGTTTGTTACTCACCGGCCGTATACATCTTGGCAGTCAGCTAGGTCATACACTGGTATCTCCAGCCTCTGCAGCAGGACTTGACCGCCCTGACCACCTGAACCCTGGATATTAGGAGTGAGATTATCTGATTTAGTTATTTTAGTTAGTCGGACCAACAATGTCTAGAAATAGAACTCTACTTAATGGATGGCTCTTAAAGTATTTTAACACTAGGTACAAATAATTACGTAGGTACTTTGACATTTTGTCACATACCATTTTAATATTATAACGTAGGTGTAGGTACTTAGTTAAGTAGTATGATTTTTTTAATTTTCATTATCATAGCCGCGTAATCATTAAGAACAGTATAAATACAGATGCTGCGCACAACATAAAACAAGTCTGATATAATGCCATGTCAGAGACCCCAAGGGCAGCTTAAGAACTCTTACAACAATGTTTCTAAAGAATCCTGAGAACATGATAGCAAACCGTTTAGTCCTCGAACCATAAAACGGTGCCATCACGTCATAACCTTGCTCTCTGATCTTCTACTTACGAGCACGGACCCCCACCCCAGGAACAGTACATGTTTGTCAAGCGGCACGATGGCGCTACGAGAATACTCGATCATGTCCACGCGGGGCTCCTCCTTGCCGAACGACATGTTCTTGTGGACCTGCAGAATAGATGATAGTTTTTAGCTGTGCTTCCAATGGGTTTCTATCTAAGTATTAAGATAAAGATAAGATAATATAATAGAATACGTTTTGTTAACATTGTAGGTGTCCCTGGCAACCGCTGTAGGATTCCCTGTGTCGCGGTGCCAGGGTTCTTCCGTTGAACTAAATTAAATTATACATATTGTGTTGTTTTCAGTTGAAGACTCAAATGAATGTTCTTACAAGTTAAATTAACAGAGTTTGTGATGGCTGGCTTTTACGCGAAGACCGTCCTGTGAAGTACCAGCCAGTTTTTCAATCACGAACAATATTTTGCCCGCATTTTCTGGTCAAGAACTAGTCACAGCAGCCGCTGATGTCGTGTCATGGAAGTGCGATGCTTTCCTTCAGATTGGTGATCTGGTTGTCTTTGTTGTCGACACAGTTCATCTGATATGCAATACCTATACCTACTGGCCAAGTTTGTCTAGAAGAGATCTTGACAAACCTTCAGCAGGGCTACCCTCCACTCTAAGGTCTGTGGCTTGTAGTTGGGATGGAAGTATATCTCTGACACACGCAGAACATCTCCACTGGTGCTAAAGTTGGTAGAGGCTACTCTGCGCGAGCATTTCTAGTCAATAACTGGTCAGTCATATTACTGGTCAGAGGGTTTTGACAATCAAAACTTATTGAGACACTGACGCTGGTGTGATGGATGTGTATGGAAGTGTGATATTTCTCTTCTGACATGTCACCTGTTTATCATAGTGTCATCACGTCTAGATAAGAATGAATAAAGGAATTGAAATAGTTTTAGGTAAGTAGATACCTTCAGCAGGGCTACGTTCCACTCCAAGGTCTGTGGCTTGTAGTTGGGATGGAAGTATATCTCTGACACACGCAGCATATCCCCGCCGGCGCTGGCGTTGGTTGAACCAACTCGTACTGACAGCATCTTTACGTACTCGCGGAAGAAGCGGTTGTTGTATTGTCTGTGGGATAGATGGTGTTAGTCTGGTATATTATATTACTCTATGGTGTTAGTTCTTATATCTGATGATATTTGATGCCGGTTCTAATCTCTGGTAAGTAACAAGTGTTAATCTAGTGCACAGATATTTGGGATTCTGCGCTTTGTCATATGATTGTTTGTTTTCTAGATTTTACATCGTGTGGTAGGATTTCATTGGAAAACTCTTAACATATCTATCGATCATTTTTGGGCTTCTTAGTTTGGTGAGTTCTTTTCCTGGTGACATATTCACCGTGGTAACAAAAAAAGAGTTTGTTAAATTAGGTGAATACTTTATAAGTGTGAACTATGTGTTCAAAAACAATACGTCGGACTCGTATATCAGTTTCGTTTTGTCTAAAGAATATTGAGAATCTGTATTAATATAGTATTTTTTCAAAATGATAGGTACATACAATTGCAAGCAATGCGCAGCGGTCAACACAGCGTCCCTGGCCACCACCACAGCACCGCACCACAGGTCTCCATTGACCAGCAGCGCCGCCATGAAGGGGTAGTCCTCCACCGTGGCTGCCTCGTCCGGGTTGTAGATGCGCCGGTAGCGGGGGTCTAGTGGAGGGTTGGGGGCGCGAGTACTCTCTGTTGCTGAGAGGGGAGAAAATATCTGTGTTTTCAGTTCATTGTTGCGAAGGTTCAATTAAAGTTCACATGTAAACAAAGCATAGTAGTAATTTTACAACAATGTACCTACTCTAAAAAAAACTATTTGTAGCGCTTGGTCCTCTTTCTATCCATTTTAAAATAACAAAAACCATAACAGTATGTATCTATCTAAAGTAAGGGTATTAAGTATAAAGAATAATTCTAGAGGTTTTGTCCTGGTTATCTAAAGTATTAGGCTACCAAACGTTTCATGTGAGAGTGTAAAATTTTTTGTAGCTCGAAAGCCAGAGACTTCAAATATCCGATACCATTTGCATTTTTATGTCAATAAAAAAATATTGTTCGAGTTTCAGCTCCGTATTAACTAGTCCCATATGCGAGCTCCTTATAACCCAAGTTTATTAGCAACTAGTTCAATTATTATAATAAGAGCGCTATATCTCGTTACACGCGACATCCATATGGGAGAGAGCAGCGCTTCGTGATCTCACCCAAAATATTAGTTAAACAATACAAACTCACTAGTTACTATAGTAGTACTAGCAGTAGTATCCGTGATCTCATTTTTCCGGTCGAGTGTCCGTCGGTAGTTGGCAGGGAAGTCTATGGGGATGCCCTCGTACTCCTTGCCCAGCTTGCGGTGGTAGATGGTGCGGCGACCGCTGGCATCTTTCGGGAACCGGTGTGTTAGGGCTGCGGGGAATGTGGGGCTTAGGTGCTGGTATTAGTCTTCGTAAAAAAGCGAGTGTGGCTTAGCGGTGCCAGTGTCTGCTTTTCATCCCGACGCACCCTGTTTCGAATCTGGCCCTACACCAATAACTTGTATTTTCAAGTTATGTGTGAATTTGCACTCGCTTAACGGCGAAGAAAAACATCGAGAGGAAACCGAAATGTTTGAGGACCACAATGGGCGCCCACCGCGATGTATCTGCCCACGAAAACTCCCCTAACGAATTAATTCTGCGGGGGAGTCACGACCGTCAGTCATGAGGAATACGACTCAAGAGAAATCTGTCTATGTAGGTAGAGAGATTGGCCAAATAGTTTTTAAGATAGGTGGCGTACTGTTCAGTTATTGAGCTTTTTCCTAAAAATCTAAAAGCAAAAATGTGTGCGTTGTATGTTTGTTACATCTTCACGCTCAAACGACTGAACTGATTTTAATAAAATTAGTTATGGAAGTAAATAAGACCTTAGATTAACATAAAGCTTACTTTTATCGGAATAATGCAGGTAACAATGCGGGGCGTTGCTAACATTATTTTTGGTCTTACAACATACATAGCTTTTAGGATTTATTTACTTAACTTTAGATTTTTATTAAATCAGTAAGTTCAATGTCTTAACGAGTTGGCCAATCTGTACCCTCTAATAATAACGTAGATACAAACTTACTTTCCTCCGAAGACTCCACATTTGATGTCTCTGCATCCCTGTGCGCACTGCCTTCTATCGCCGCGGCTAACGCGATTACCAGCCTTATTATACCAAACATACCTAATGACCTACTTCTAAATATAAGGCGTTATTTAACAAGGCACTATTAAAGGCAGCATACAGTAGTTTCTTCGTGAAAGAAGCTTCGGAATCTTCTTTCACCTAAATGATTTTAAATTCGAAATTATCTCACTTAAATAATCTAATAATCTTTTTTACCAATTACAGTGATGTACCAATCATGGAAGTTCAAAGAAATTCTATGATATGCGTTTTGCTGTCAAAGGAAAGATTTCCAAATTTGTGAAATACTCTGTTTGTTTCCCACTACGATGTCTGTCCAAGAATTAATAAATAATGGTTTCTTTTTTTGACAATAATGGTTTTAGTGTGATCGAGCACTTGGCCCACAGCAAAAATCAAAAGTCCCAAATTCCAATACATAGTACATTCACAAAAAAACTATATGAAAGAGCCGATAAATACTGTGTGCCTAAATACCTTGTTAAATTTCACCTTATACACTTATGTTTTCAGGAAAACACTCGCATTACAAATTGCAGGTGAGGCTAAAAGGTGTAAAATAGTTTCACTATTCGAAGGAAATTGGTTGGAGTTGTTAAAGTTGCGACATACAGGCGATAAATGTTTGCAATGTTCGATATTGAATGTAAGTTTGAAATATCTAAGTAGGTACAGTGCTATTTGAATATTAGTAGATTAGGTGTTTGCACAGAGATGTAGAAAAGGCAACTTTAAAAATGATGCTTATTTTAGCTGACAAGATAGATTTTAGATACATTATGACTGATATTCTTGCAGTGCATTTTAATAAAGCCATTGAAGATATATTGTAAACCATAGAAGTCACGAATTTTAATTGAACCTATAAAATACTTTGTAAATAAATAAATCGTTCCTTATGAGTATATGATGATAATGAATTCGTAAAATACTAGGTGTTGTCAGAATAAATAAGTTCTTAAATAAATAGTATCATCAATTAGCTGATAGTAGGTAAATTTTATGTTCCAATATACTTACATTATATGTTTATTCAGAATCTGATAAATATTTGGTATGACCTATGGATTAGGTCTTAGATCCACTTGGTAGTTTTGCATTTTATCCTATATTCAACGAGGGAGTTACGTGACTAGTTCTCCACCACACACTATACGCTCTAAACAACACGAGCATACAAATACCTACATTACTTAAAATGTCAACTTAGAAATAAAACCAACAGTTTCAAAGAAAACTCATTTACTCAAGAACAAAGAAGCTATACAACAGAGGAAGTGATATAGCGGCGTGGATATGGACCGTCAGACGAGCTTAATGCCAGCCTTTGCCCCAACCTCCCAGGCCGTAGCCGCCCCAACCTCCGAGGCCGTAGCCGCCGTAGCCGCCCCAACCGCCCAAGCCGTAGCCGCCATAGCCTCCCCAACCGCCCAAGCCATAACCAAGAGTCACGGGAGCAGTGATGATGGGCGCTTTGAGAACAGGAACAGTCCTAATGATGGGTGCGGAGATGATGGGAGCCACGGCCACCTTGGGGATGGTGAGACCATGGTTCACCACGCTGGAGCTCACGGAGACTGCTGACGGCAGCAGCAGGGAAGAACCTGTGGACGGAGGAGTAGGCTTAGAAAGTTGCTGTTGAAAAAAACTAAACGTTAATGAAGGAAAAGAAAGAAAATGAAGGCAAAAGTATGTATAGAGAATATTACTGTTGGAATCAGTTTTTGTATCATAAGCAGATGTGGTCTGTGCAGTTTTCATGGATAAGTGTCTCCTTGTTTATCTTTCTGGTGACGAAATCTCAATTTAATGCCACCAGAAACTTTATCTTTTGTTTCGGATCGTGACTTAGAGATTTTAATTTTTGATGGAGTTGTTTAGCTTCTTGTGATAATTTTAGAAATCAGACTGAAATTTATTTAATGATACGCTTGTACATTAGCAGTAGGTACACAAATTTGTGTGTGAGAAAGCGAAATAAGCCTAAGACCTACCTATGTAAATCTAATGTCTCTTGAGTTTCCGTAAAGACGCCAGAGTACCAGCTCTTCGCGCGTTCCTCCAACCGTGCCCTAAATACGACCTGATATTACTAGCCTGTCCAAAATTTATGTACACATGTATATGGTTTACGTCTTAACTGAAAATTAATTTAAGTTCATGTTTTGCTGAATCAAAGAGTACTGAATTATTTAGGAGACAATAGAGAGAAATTTTTTATCAAAATAGTCACTGTATGGTGTATTATCCTCTAAAGACATTAACAATAGCAGCGACTATCTTTGCTTTTCCTAGTCCGAGAGGTATATTCTCGTTACAGACGTAAGGTCGTCTTTTCATGAGTTGTTCGACTTGTTGACATGTTTTTTGGACGAATAGTATGATATGAACCACAATATCCCAGGACTTGTCTTCCGTGGAAGGTCCTGGGCGCCCACCACGATGTATCTGTCCAAGAGAACTCCCCTAACGAATTAATTCTGCGGGGGAGTCACGACCCCCAGTCATGAGGAAATACGACTCAAGAGAGAGTATAATATGGTATGAGTGGTTTACAATGAGTCTGAAAGTGTTTAAATGGTAAATACTCACCATATCCGTATCCGTATCCGTGCCCGTAGCCGAGTGGCGCCACTGGGTTGGCCACTACTATGCCGATCAGGGCCAGGACAATAGCTACCTGTTAACATAATAACGAAAAAGTTAAGTACCTATTCAATATTAACGAATTACGAGTACTCGTATTTGGAAAGAACAAAAATCGCGATTGGCAGGATTTCAGCTTCTATAACTCTGGTAACGCTAGGACGCCAAACCATTCAACCTCGGTGATGTTCAGGGTTTATAAACAAAACTTTAGTAGGACAGCTAAAATTAACGAATTAAATCATTGTTACAGGTGATAAGGTGATACAATACAGACTAATAGCATCCATTTTATCTCTAGGTTTAATCGGTTCAGATGACCTAGTGGACAAATGCCCGACTGTCTAGGGAACAAAAACTAAATTGTGCATGTATACGTTAGGTATTTATTCCACGAATGGAAAAATAAACGAATTGGTTATTGAAAACACCCAAAAATACCAATAAAACAGCAAACTTACAGCGCACTTCATGTTGCAGAGGTTGAGTGGAGTATCTATGCGTCCAGTGGCGCCCTTTCGTATATATGCAGGTCGGCGTCACGCGCCATCACCCTGCATCCTTGCTAAGTGGCAAAGGTTGATTTATTGAGTGCATAATATGCCTTCATTTGCGAGTGTGGCTCGGCGGATTCAGCGACTGCTTTTCATCCTGTCGCATCCTGGTTCGAATCCGGCCTTACACCAATGACTTGTATTTTCATGTTATGCGTGGAGTTGCACTCGCTTAGCAGTGAAGGAAAGCATCGTGAGGAAACCGACATGATTGAGGACCTCAATATAAAATGGCATGTGTCTTCCGTGGAAGGACCAGGGCGCCCACCACGATGTTTCTGCTCAAGAGAACTCCCCTAACGAATTAATTCTGCGGGGGAGTCACGTCAAGCAGAGAGAGATGTCTTCATTTAGGAATCGAGATTCCGGACCATAGCAAAAAGATGATTGTCAAAATCTACTCAACTGATTCCTGGCGGCTTATGGCACATAAAAAAACGCATATACCTTGTAGGTAGTACGCTGCACCTTCTATAAACGCACCCCACATGTATGCTTTATGTTAATCTTCTTTTTATCGAATGAGAGTGGCCAACTCTGGTCGAGAGTTTATCAAGTCGGCTGTACGAGAAACTTCCGATACCTACTCTACCACTCTACTACAGGGCCTCTGATATGGCTGACTGCCGTACTAGATAAACAGCCACGACCTACAATTTAACGTGCCATCCGACCCACGGAAGCACCCAAATGCCACTTTTCGGTCACACATCCAAAGACTGACGGCGTCGACTTTTGCTTAACATGGTAATCGTATGCGATTGCCTCCGCTAGCTGAGTTACGGGCGCTACAATGGTAAATAGCTTACCATAGTCGTATGGTAGGTAGTTGCCAGAAATCGGCAAGCTTGTGTTAACAAATGACAAAAGATCAAATATAGTACCAAGTTCAGATTAATTAATGTCTTTACATTAATAACAGAAAAACTAAATAATTACTATCTACAGGCTCACTGGTAGGTAAGGCTCATTCTCGTAATATAACAATAGCAAAATTAGATATCAATTAATATATCCTAAGTATCTTCGCTTAGCCAATTGGATTCATAGCTTCGATGACTTGTAAAATGATAAAAGACTAATCATTTAATTATCTCATTTATAAAATAAAACTAAACATCTATTCCATTTAATCATATTTCCACAAGGAAAAATAATCCGAAGTTTAAATTCTAAAACCAGCTACAAACTTGCTAAACATTCATAGGATAGGTATTTAAAAACACTATTAGCATCAAAACGACCGCGTATTTAGCAAGAGTCGATCAATTACACTGAATTACCGGATACCTACTATGAATAATTTATTTCTATTCGAACATAATGTTGTTGGGTTACTGAAGACGTGCATGTGCAATGTACCGACATTGAATAACAATAGACTGGTCTAAACGCGCCACTTTGTAAACACGGAGCGCAAAGTTTGTAAGAAACATGAGTGAATTATACTTTATACTACTCTAAATACGTTCCCAAGTTTTCTAGTCTTCTTCTTCTTATCGAATGGCCAACTCTGATGTCGAGAGTTTATCAAGCCGCCCTAAGGGCCTCTGACATGGCTTAACGAATGCCATACTATGACAAACTGCCGGGATCTACAATTCAATGTGTCATCCGACCAACGGAAGCGCCCAAAATGGAATGCCACTTTTGGTCACCCATCCAAGGACTGACCGTGTCGACCTTTGCTTAACATTTAGTCTTTTAGTAACTTAGTATAAAAATGCTGTAGGTAAGCTAAAAGTAAGTTAAACCCAAGAAACACGACTTGCAGGTGTTGCCGATATGGGATTTAGTAGTTTTAGTATTATCTAAGCCTTTCGATTAATCGTCATAATTATATGTACAAATATACAAATTAAAAGCAAATGTGAGTTAATTAATTGGTTTGCTTAATTGTTTTCAATCACTCAAGGTAACAAGGTAAGTATTAAGATATTTCGTCTAGCCATTAATAAAGCTGCACGAAAGATCATTTTGACAACGGTATGAAGAACTATCTCCGTCACAAAATCGAGATTATGCGTTTGCTCCGTTGATTGGCCTTGTTACTTTTTATATCGGCACAACTTGGGTGAAGCTGCAGTCATCCTAATTCTAGGCTAAATTATAACCAGGAGTTTTCAAATCTAGAGTAAATAAGTTTCCTCTAGGCAAGCGTGTTACATGTTAGACTACAGTGGTTCAACATCAGGCAGGCTGTAGTCAAACGTAAGTCTATTTTGTGATGAAAAAAGGCTATATTATTGTTTTTAGGGAGGTGTATTAGCAAGACCTGTCTACCACTATACTGTGTCAATGCTGCAATGGCGGTATTATCTGCTTGCCTCACTTACTGACCTACTCGTGTCTGTCAGGATATTTGGTTTAGTATTGCTGGATCCTTCTATATTTCTTTGTCATAGTCAGTTAGTAAATGCAATAAACATGTGTCATTAGTTCGATCTTGGGTATTTAATTAATTTGCTTAGCGGTTATATTTTAAAGAACATTACACTTACAGCTATGTACTACTATTGCGTAATGTAAATTAGCTACGCTATGTAGTTTCCGAGTTCCATCTCGGGTTAGCTCTTACGCAGATCTCGTTTAATACGAGTATGATCTGATATGCATACTAAATTTTTTTTTTATTAAAACGTTTACCTGTTACAAAACTTCCAACTCTTGGATATTCCTTCAATGTATATATTTCCTTTAAATATCAGTAATATGTAGTTTTGTGTGTAAGTTGTTTGTATGTTGTTACTTTGAATGTTATATTTGTTATTGTTTTATTTTTAAATTATTTAATATTGTGTTAAGTACGGCAGCTTTACGGATTTCCTCTAGTGTTGTCCAAACTAGGTTACCTGGAAGAGATCACTTTAGTGATAAGGTCGCCCAATGAACCCTGGTTACCTTCCACCTTTATGTTAAATATGTTCTTTTTATTTGGTGTACAATAAAGTATATTTGAGTTGATTTGATTTGATTTGATATTCTCGCAAGATGCTGCAAATCACCAGAAGTTAAATAAACAATAGTACCACAGAATAAAAAGAAGGCAGTACGCAAAATTAGGGTACCTACTCGCTTAATTTTGCCTTCCAACTTGCGCATAATAACTGAGGGATCCAATCAATTAAAAACAAAGCCATTTAACAAAATACCAACTTTAATAGAAAAACAATCTATTTAAACTAAATTATGAAAATAGCACGATAGTAGACCTTACGAGAAGGAGTTTGGTTTGAGCCAGCGAATAGTAGTAAAAAGAGCCAAACATTAAATATGTCATACATTATACACGATAGACTGGTATCATTGTAATAACAACTCGAAAAAAAACACCCGCGCACTCCGTGAGGGCTCCATTCTGTGAACAAACAGTAAAGAAAGTAAGTAAATATGTAAAAAAGTCGATATATTCACGAAAAGTCCAAAGTGTCTCGTTTTGAAAAGGTTTAAACTGTTTTCTTTATAAGTTTTGTATCCGTTATCTAGTATGCACGACACAAGCGTTAGCTTAGTGTAAGGCTAGATGGCGCCGTGTGTGTGCAATTTCCTATAATTTTTTGTAATAAGTATGATTATTTTAGATTATGATTATTTCATAGAAATTTTATTGTAATTTTGCCTTTCCTAATTGACTTATAATTCATCAAATTATCAATAAAATGTTTATCTGTTTATCTGGAATAAGTACTGTATCAGATGATATACCCTGCTAACCTAAGCGAGAGTGAATTGGTTTCTCTTAATCTTACCGCGTGCTTCGTATTTTTTTAATTACCTATTGTCTATCAGGCGTGACGTTTCAGAAACCAACATATATCGTACCTGCACCTTAGCCAGGCTTCTGTTATAAGTAAGTTCGTATGACAATAGCCAACTCTGAAATCGAGAGTTAAAACCAAGTCAAAGGCCTACAAGAGATACGAGGCTACGGAGAAGCTGACAATCAAAAGACGGAACAGACGGAAGTTGAAGGAACACTTCAACTCATATCTCCCTCTATTACCGTCTAGGGTTATTAATAGGTCGCTAACATGGCCAGGGTTTCGTATGTCCATTGGCTGACAAAGATACAGATACCGTCTACATATCTCCCGCTATACCCGTTTATGGTTTAAAAGGGGTTACTCACACGGCCAGGGTTCCTGGCCCGGCTTCCACCGGTCGTTGTCGTAGTCCCACTTGGAGGAGATGCCGTTGATGGGGTTCACTCGCAGCTCCAGCATGCGCCGCAGCTGGAACTTCTGCGACTCCTTCGACAGCGACGCCGGAAGGGGCTCCGCCACTGGAATAAAGATATCATCATCATCATTAGTTAAAATCTACTCAATAAATGTAATATTACCTACCAGTTATAATAGTGACGTTCTCTATAAACTTTAACATTATATTGTAAAGAATGTTGTACACAATAGGAAGACTTATAAATTTAAAATTTTCACATATCCTATAACTAACTTATCACTTGATCTTATGATCAAGTTTCTATTTTATTATAAGTTTTAGTTTGTAAGTTGTTTTTGTGTCTATTATGAATAAATAAATAAATAATAGAGCTTATTGAAGAGCATAGGCCTCGTTACTCGCACATCATTCACCGGTGTACCTGTTTCGTGCTTCTCTTTCCCAGGTGTTTTATTAGAGAATTAAAAAGGTTAAAATATTCAATCGAATAGAATATTGCAAGGATCGCCAAATTCGGGAACACATATTACCCGTAAATGGATTTGGCTGGCTAACACAATATGGGTGAAGAGAAATCCTCTAACGGCTATATGGTTCAGCAATTAACCTCTTTTTTATGATTACCTCTCCATCCTACGGTTGCCTGCAAGAGATCGCTTTAAGCGATAAGGCCGTCATTTGTGGCATTAGATTTAAATTGTTCTCTTTTTTGTTTTATGATTTATTTTTATATGAGTGACCAATAAAGCATTAATCTATCTATCTATCTTAGTAATAAGGCGTACAACAATGAAGAATGAAAGAGTCAAACTATCGGCAATCTCACCGTAATTGTGGTAGAACATCATACTCCAGAAGGAGAAGGAGATGCCGATGAGGATGCAGCCGAGCAGGGCCTTCCAGTGCCCGGTGGGGTGCTGGAACTCGGCGAATGTCTGGCAGAAAGACGAGCGGTACAGTGCCTTCTTTTCCTCGCAGCAGAGGCAGCGCCAGTCGCCCCTCTCTTTCTCGCGGAGTGCCTTGTGGAAGAGGGGAATGAATTCACAGTTGTTGTCCCCTTTTCATGTTCCAATGGACAGATGGTGCTTTTTACAATCTCTACTAATATTATAGAACTGAAGAGTTTGTTTGTTTGAACGCGCTAATCTCAGGAACTACTGGTGCGAATTGATTAATTCTTTTTGTGTTGAATAGACCATTTATCGAGGAAGGCTTTAGGCTATATATATATATATATATATATATAGCACATAATGTGATGTTATATATATATATATATATATATATATATATATATATATATATATATATATATATATAACATCACGCTGCAACTAATAGGAGCGAAGAAACAATGGAAAATGTGAAAAAAATGGGGAAAATTATTCATCTTTGAGATATTCCGTTGCGTGCGCTGCGAAAACGGTCCAAGTCGTGGGTAACAGCTATAATTTATAAAGCTGAAGAGGTTATGCAAAAATAAATAAATTCCACGCGGACGAAGTCGCTGGCATAGATAGTTAAAAATTTATATCACGGTTTACCGCTAAACACAAACAATAACTAGGTATAGGACTCTTAAGACTATTCAATATTTTTCTCAACTAATTAATTTTCCATTCTCTCCATCCGTGCTACTGTGCTGATGATTAACGAGTAAGAACAGTGACAATCTTATGAGAACAAGTGTAAACAAGAATACAAGTGTGCGTACTAACCCATATATCCCTGGTGTTCTCTTTAAACCTGACTGCCGGGAAGGGAAAGTGCGCATCGTCCTTGTAATTCGCTGAGCCATTGTGTCCAAACCCCACCCAGTCCCTGTTCCCAATCCTGCATCTATTATGTACTGTTCTCACGTGCTGTAGTGTAAAAATTCCTGCAGATTTAGTAATAAACAAAGACATTTTTTGCTAAAGAAATCGTGACAGGGCAAAGTCATTTTTGTGTTTGGAATTTTGTTTTTTGTTGACAGTAAGGACGTTTGGCAGTTGAGGTTTGAAGTTTTGTTGTGGGAGTAAGGAGGTTTGTTAATTTAATCGAGTTTTGTTTTTAAATTAAATTGGGTTTCTTATGAGAGTTTCTTTTCAAAAGCGCAAATGTTTTACGTGGGCGCCTGCGATACAAGGGTAAACAAAAAAAAACCTATAGAACTATAAAGAAAACTTAGTATATCTAGGTAGCTATATTAGTTTGAGGTTTCATTAAATACTTTTTGGTTTCATTATTCTTGTATTCATACTTTTATTTTTCTTCCTAGATGGCGCTGTGAAATGCCTTAGTTACATAACTTGCAACCCGCACATTTGTACCTATATGTTGAAGTCAAAGAAATTACTCGGTATGTACATTATTTGTTAGGTACATATTATTTATTATCCCTCTATATATTTTTTTTATATAAACTATCGATTTAAATACACGATGAAAGGGGTATTGACGATTGTATCTTTATTTTCAAGACAAAAATTTAATAATCATAATCAATCATGAAATCAAAATCATAATACTGATCGCCTTTCCTCGACCGCATTTCTATACCTTTTTCCTCATTATAAGCATAATTGAAATCTTCCTGAGAGATAACACCAGCCACAGCCCCTAACTCTGAATTTATCTCTTTTTCTAACTGTGAATTATCATCTTCCTTATACACCTCATTTCTACTTTCAGGTCTAGTAGGCTTGCCCTCGTTTCTTTCATCCAAGTTTCTGGGATTTCTATAGTCGTTTCCCTCTGCCATACTTCTGGGATCTTGATGATCTTTTCTATCGTTCATACTTCCTGAATCTCTACTTTGTTCATTTCTTTCGGTCACACTTCTTGGATCATTACGTTCAATTCTTTCGTTCCTGTCTCTTGAATCTCCATGGTCATTACTTTCGGTCTTACTTCTAGGATCTCGATGCTCTTTTCTTTCGTTTATATTTCTTGAATCTCTACTGTGTTCGTTTCTTTCGTTCATACCTCTTGGATCTCTATGTTCATCTCGTTCGTTCATACTTCTGGGATCTCTATAATCGTTTCTCTCAGTCAAACTTCTTGGATCTCTATTTCCTTTTGTTTCATCCATATTTCTTTTTCTGTCCTCATTCCTTTCAGTTCTGCCTCGTGAATTTAAGTTTTTATTTCGATCAGCCCAATTATTTTTATCTTTGTATTTGTATCTTTCATTCATTGCTCTTTCATCTCTGTTTTTATATTGATCAGGTAGGCTTCTTTCTCTGTTTCCATCTCTTTCAATCGAGCTTTTTGAATCTTTGCATTCCTTTCCTAAACATTCCAATAAGCTTTTGTCTTTATCCTCATTATTTTCCGTCATACTCATTATATTTCTGTTTTGGTTTCTATCTGACATGTTTCTGCCATTGCTTTCATTAATTTTAATAATTATTTTAGAATTTCTGTGTTCGCTTTTTTCTTTACTTTCAAAAATGTTTGTTGTATCTCTGCTTTTATTTCTTGTATTCAAGCCTCTTATAAGTGCTACATCTTCTTTTTCGTTCTTTTCAGGCTGGCTTCTAAGATCTCTAATTTTGTTATTTTCAGTCTTACTTCTTAAATCTCTATTTTGATTTCGATCGTTTCTTTCCATAATTTTATGAATTTCTCTATCGAAGTCTGAATCTTTGTGATAAATATTAAAAGAGTCTTTAGATATAGTAACATGACTATAATTGTTATTATTTTGTCTTTTTTCAAGTGCTTCATGATCTTCTTCATCCATGGCTTTGTGGTAAATTTTATTAGATGGTTCTCTTACATCAGCTCCGTGGTTTATATTTGTTTCGTATTTTATATTTGACGCCGTAGTTATATCTTGATAGTTATTAATGTATTTGTGCTTTTTACTCTCATCGTCTAGACCAGGTGGTGATTTGGTAAATGGAGCAGCTTCTATTGGTATTTCTATCTCGTAATAACTTGAAACATCTTCTTTTGAATTTTCAAGACTTTGGATAAAAGTGGTTATTTGAGTTGGTTTCCCGTCATAGTAAGATTCGTCTTCGAATGCATTTGTTTGTGCAGTAAAATAATTATTACTACGAGAAGTTTGTAATTTGGCGCCACGAACTTGTTTCATATTTATTGGATTGACTATATCAAAGTTTCCGTTAAATTTAGGTTTTAAAACATTAAGTTGCTCAACAGAATTCCCATTACTATCCTCTACAAAATCACTAATGTCATCAAAAACTTTTTCATTAGTTAAATAGTCTATAACGGTTTCATTGCCTAGAATCATATCCTGTATTACTTGTTGTATGATTGATAATTCGTCTTTATTTTCCTTCACGGAAATGCTTTCTGTGACATGCTTGGGATGGTGTCTTTGTTGTATAAATGTAGGAATCAGGTCTTGTTTCGGGGCAGGATTTTTGTATGTGAAAGTCTTCACGCTGTGATCATTTTGAGGTGTTACATTAGGTACATGTTTTGTTCTAAGTAGCGGGTTCATTTTGAGCAAAGGATTAAAATTCTGACTAATTTGAGACTTTTCTAGACTTTTAAGTATCTGTTTCGGATATGATTGGGATGTAACAACAGGTAATGGTTTCTGTCTTGGTCCGTATTGTAGATTTTTGTAAAAAGGAGGTCTTAGCCCTTGTCTTAATGCTGTCTTTTCGCGAGGTTTTAATCCTTGATTGTATTGAAGATTAGCTTTATGGGGTACTTTCTGTCCTTGGTTTAGATGCTTCATTAAAATTGCTGTTTTTTGATTCTGGTTCATTGTATGTACCATATGAGGTAATGGTTTCTGAGCCTGGTTGGTTGGAAGTTTTACAATAGATGCAGGTGGCTGGCCCTGGTTTACTTGAGGCTTCAATACAGGTTGTAATTCTTTCTTTGTTGTGTTTGTTTCAGTAAATACTGGAATGACGACTAATTGCGGCAATTCTGTTGAATTTACAGTAACTGGGACCAGCATTGATTGGTTGGCTTGACTCTGTGAAGAATAAAATTTGTGATGAATAATAGCTATGTTGCTATATCACTATTAAATACCGAATAATAAGAGGATTCATTTATTTCAATACTCAGCAGAAAATACCTAAATACGCCAACAAATTGCGAATCAAGAATTCATTTACTGGTTAAAAAATACGTCAGTTACTTGATTTACATGATTTTACTTCGCAATCCTCGAATTCGAATATCACTTAATCTATCCAGTTAACTTTGTTTTTTAAAGACTAAGTTAGAAGATTCAAGGACACGAAAGGTCATAGTTTGGATGTATCTCCTAACACTTACCGTATGTATGACCTCGTCGATCCAGTCTGCATAATACCCTACTTTAGTGAAGACGGTAGGCGCGTCCAGCATACCGCAGATTGTAGGGCCGAAGCTGACCACCCCTACCAGCTTTTTGGACACCACCGCTGGACCACCAACGTCTCCCTGGAACATTTATTCAACCATTATATTAACCATCAAGTGGGCTTATACCTCTTCCTGGCCGAACGATTATTCCAGAATGAACACAATGTTTTAGCATAATGGGATGGGTAACGCTTCACGACTTCTCGTCATTTCTCTATGTTCCTGATAGTCTTATTGCAGTTATTCAAGAAAAATGCAACAAAAGACTAGATTAATTATGGCTCATATTCGGTTTAAAGATGAAAATCCAAATCGAGGCAATTGCGTCACAATTTATAGCTGTTTATTTAGTTCGGTATATTACCGCACAAGCGCCACCGCCTTTCGAGGTGAATCCAGCGCAAAAGTTGGTCTCGGATACATAATATCTGAAAAATAAATTAAAAGGATATTAAAGTGTCATTATTATAATGAGATAGCTAGTAGAAAATGTTAGTAGACTCACTTGGAATAAATGTCTTTACAATCGTTGGTGTCATATATATCAAGATGGGCGACTGAAGGCCTCTGTATTCCGATCTGTTTATCTTTTTCCTGAAATCATAAATAAAATATAATAAAGTCTATTAATCCATTATAATTATTTTACATTTCATCCAAATTATTTCAGCCATTTGAGCGGAAAGAACAGAAAGACAAACGTAAATAATATCTCTCGAAATGTCGCCTATCGTATATTAGTAGAATTTCAAGACTGGGGTCTCAATTAAGTAATATTAAATTGATTTAACTTACATCTCTAGCTCCCCATCCGATAATCTTGACCTCACTAATACTTTTTTTCAGAACATCTGGTTCTTTATCATATTTGATCCGCTTTATTTTCTTCTCTTTCGTATGTTTGAGTTTCTTCAACATTTTGGCAATAGCTAGATTGTTTTTCAAAGTAACTGGATCATATTTTGGATGGAATACGACTGCTACTATTGGAATCAGTTTTCCAGAATGTTTAGGGAAGTCACTGCCAACTCTAGCAAAGATGGTTCTAGGGTCGCTGCGGAATTCTTCGGTCTTGTAAACCCTGAAATTGAATTGGAGACATGATTAAAAGAAAATAATTACAATGACATCTATTAACCAATCAGATACGCCGAAATAATGCCTTGGATGAAACGATAATCTTCTGATTGATTTTTTGTGAAGTAGCTTATTCTGATGTGGAGTAATGTAATTGCTTACGTAATTAGATTATATCGTTATCTAGTTCCCACGACACAAGCGTTTGCTTAGTGTGGGGCTAGATGGCGCTGTGTGCAATGTCCCGGAATATTTATTTATTTATTAATTTTTTATAATTATTAAATGAATAAATTGTCCATTCCTTGGAAAAATATGTGACAGGCTTAATTACATTTGAAGACACGAAGCTGCAGTGATCAGCAAGTCGACGCTGATGATGGATCCAGCGCACAGGAATTCACTCGCTAAATGCAAGCTGGCCAGGAACGGATAACTCTTCACCCGTGTCTTCTTGCCGTGGTATATCCGGCGGGTCTCTATCTGGTTATCTATAGACGCGTTTGTTGCTGGAATTTTACAAAAAGTTCTATTAACTTCATTACGACTTGTAAATATGACTAGCTAGGCTTACATGTTAAAACCGCACTCGATCAGTCATATCATCTTGGGTTAATTGACTCATTAAAATACCGCAAAAAAATAAGCGCCAATAAGGACTAGACCAAAACAGGGGACTCGTGTTAGGTGAATGCAGCTAAAAGATTTAATAAGGTAATTTACAAAATAAAGAAATGAGTAACGGAAACTGTAATTATGAATACTAACGGAATAAAACTAAATCCAATTCTTCAGACGATAATGTAACACTATCAAAGGTATGTTTTGTGTCATTTGGAGTTTTTATATCGTATAAGATTTCATCAATAACATTTTCCATTGTCTTTTCACTTAGAGTCAATAATGTGTTTTCAAAAGATATATTTGTGTTTTTCTCTTTTGGTGTCATAATATCAAGTAAACTTGCTACGTGCATTTGCGATATATCAGCCAACTTTGTTAAATTATTCTTAATAGTCTCAATCTCTATATGAACAATATTCTGTAGAATATTTGTCAAATTGTTTGTACGATAAGGATCTGAAGTGCTATTTTGTCTTTTTAGCTCTTTATACATGGCTATATCTTCATGGCCTGTGTCAAAATGCTCTAAAATCTTTAACGTTTTCTTTAAAGCATTTAAATCTTGTGAAATATTGTCTTTTATTGACATAGTATCATTTGAGACAGTGTTATTTTTCACGACAGGTTCAATAATATTTTTGATCAATTTATCACTGAAATTAGTGAAAAGATTGTTGGTGATATTATATTCCGTATTATTTTCATTATTAAATGTTTTTATTACATGTGGTAGTAAATAAATCAAACCAATTTTGATTCTATTCAACTTTTCTTGTATAATATTTTCGATTGTCTCATCAAGTTGTTGGTCACCAATTCTGCATGTGTGGTCAGATGTTGGATTCAGTACTTTCTCATATTCCTCGTAGTATTTTTGCGCTTTGTTGTTAAAATATAAATGCGTTTTCAATAGAAACTGAAATTTATGGGTTTTTCTTACATTTTTATTTAATTTCAATGATAAAAATAGTTTGTTCGTTACGCTATGTATTTTGTAGTTTATTCTGTAGAAAAATTTTGATTTGTTTCCTAAAATTTTCTTATAGAGATTATTTTGCACATCATCATTGTTTTGTAATAATCCTATGTCGATAATTGATAGAATAATTATTATTAATATCTCAACTTTCATTTTAAAACTAACTCTGCTTGTTGCAACACAATTATTTACGTTCATATAAATATTACGTTCGCCAATTCAATTTTCTGATAAAAACTTCAAGTAAATAGTGCAATAAATGAAAAAGTGTGTAAAATATGGACGAATGAAATGTGTGGATCCAATTTCATTACAACGACAATATGTTTTTCAAGCTTTTTCTTTATCACCACGTGTGGTATCAATGATTTACAAGAAGAAAAAGTTATAGTTGTTCAAACTGAAGATATATTAAAAAATGTAACATCAAAGTTATTTACAGCACTCAATTTTAGTCAAAGCAGATCAAAATCAAGACAAACTGTTGTAATAATCGACTATTTCAGAAATATCACTTTAATGACCCAACATGAATTAAATATTATAATGATATTATCAAAGGTAGATAAACGTGTAAACACTAGTAATGTAGATATTGATGAAATAATCAAGGAAGTCAATGATACGAAAATCAATAGCACCGGCATATCATCTGATAAAGAAAAAGATTCAAAAGAAATAACTTTATACTCAGACATAAGTAAAGAATCTGGTGTATTTTATGACTTTGCTGAAATGGACGAGAAAATAAAACATATTCTGAAGAGTAATTCTTTTAAAAATATATTTTTTAAGAGTGTGAAAAGTATAGAAACGAATTATAACTTCGATTTTGTCAACAAAACTTGGGGTAAAAAACTCAAATGCATTAAATTAAATTTAGTAATATTACCATTGAATTGTAGTAACAATTAGCTGATAAATATGTATAGACCATTCTTGGTGCTAGTGCTAAGTCGATTTAAACCTTGATGTAGGTAGTTTCAAAGAAATTGCATGATTATCAACAAAACTTGATATATTAAAAAATATATGCAAGATGTTACTTGTTACATATATTATGATGATAGTTAATTTCATTTTTAGATACTTACATGAAAAACGTATGTACTTCAAAATAACAAATGAAGATCACGTCATACATGAAATCGGTTATTAAAATAAACTAACGAATGAAGAATCTCCTCATCGGTTATCAAAACTACATTTATTCATCTATCCTTCCAGAGCCTTTACCAGAGCGACGTGTCTACAAAGGGCACAAGATCGCGCCGATGCAGTTCCCTTACCTGGTCAGCATCCATGTCTATGATAACTTCAAGTGTGCCGGCTGCATCATCAAGTCTGATCTCATCATCACCGCTGCTTCGTGTTTGCATCTGTATGTGTTGTCTTTGATATTAATTTTATCTTTTGTTTTTCAGTTCCTATTTGGTGATTGCCTACGCGATGTCTTGGGGCATAAGTACCTACCACTTTCTCCTCTTTGCTTCATATTCATAGATTATAATTTAGTGTTATTTTTTAATGAGTCTTATTATTTGACTGGCCTGTTAGTTATGTTGGTAGTAGCATTCTAATCTGGGGGTTGCGGGTTCGATTCCCGCTTGACACAAGTATTTATGAATTTTAAAATTTATAATTACTTGTGTTGAGTCTGGTCGTTTCTATGTATAATAAGTATGTATTTATAAAAGAAAAGTATATAAGTATTATATCCGTTATCTAGTACCCACGACACAAGCGTTTGCTTTGTGTGGGGCTGGATGGCGATGTGTGCAATGTCCCGGAATATTTATTTTATTTTATTTCAGTGTAGGTAAAAATTGATTGATTAATTGATACTTCCATACTTCGACAGAGCATGGGAGAACGACGTGCTACGCAACGACCCCTCCTTTATATTAGTGCGAGTTGGCAGTGACCACTACAATAAGGGAGGTGAACTCATCAGAGTTTCTGGTTGGTACAGATATGTTGATATTACCTACTTCTTATGTTCTTGCTTTTATGGGGTGAAAATGTGTTCAGTTCCCATGTGACAATAGGGAATTACCTCCGGGCAGGCGTTCGCTGGGCCCGGGTAGAGTTGTCCGGTTGTCTGTGTGTTGCTTTTCGTATTGAATGTTGAGAGTAAAATTATTCCATTTGCGCGATTTAGCAAATCAACGAATCAGTCGTTCGTTTGGTAAATTCTAAGTAAGCTAGAAAATATTTGTCTAAATACGGGTATTCTGAGAAGTTACCAAATTAGTGTGAATTTTCGCACCTGGCAGTTAGTTGATCGTGGTTGAAAGGTCATCATGGATCATTTCCAAATAAGTGTATGATAAAGTTATCTAGTACCCACGACACAAGCGTTTGCTTAGTGTAGGGCTAGATGGCGATATAGATAGATAGATAGATAGATATACACTTTATTAAAAACACCAGCACAATACAGAAATTTACATAAAAATATTAAAACTTAAACCTAGTGTCTTAACTGGCGGCCTTATCGCTAAAAGCGATCTCTTCCAGGCAACCAATCTGGCAGGGATAAGACGCAAGTATAATGGTAGACGAGGTGTTTTAAATGTATGTGAAATTACATAAATACATATCATAAAATAAACATACATAAATAGCAAAATAAACAAATACACTAATACATACTTCTATACATATGATGATAAGTAATAAATATATGTCAAATAATGATAACTACAATAGCATATTTTATTTTCTATTCAACTTGAGAAGACAAATACAGTTATACAACAAATACAGCGATATGTGCAATGTCCCGGAATATTTATTAATATTTATTTATTTAAGTGTACGTCTCGTACGATCTGTACGAGAATGGCCAATTCTAGTGTCAGAGCCCACGCCCTTAGTGTACTACCTACGTAGTACGGCAGACTTTAAGCTATGTCAGAAGCCTTCACTCTGCCATGGCTTAACGACTGCCGCATTGTAACAAACAACCAACAAGTGTCCTATGGTTATTTTAATTGAATTTCAGAGTAAATGAAACTCTGGAGAAATAATGTAGTGTTACATACATATTTCTCCAGAGTTTCATTTACAATAAATTTCCGTAAAGTAACACCTGATTCAATGTCTTATCTTGAATTTCAGAGATAAACTTCCACCCAGGCTACAATCCCAAGAACCTGAGCAACAACATATCAATCTTGCGACTGCGCAGGCACATGTCCTTCGACGCACGGAACATGAACCAGATCTCATACGACACCTACCATGAACCTCTGCAGGCGACGGTCGTTACTATCGCTGGATGGGGGACTAAGGGAGTGAGTAACCCATCAATAGAATATTGGCGTAAGAGGGAGGGCCAATATTCTCTATGTCTTGTGAGTAACCCATCACTGTGTATAGTTTGACATGGTGAATAGCTTTCGCGCGCTGCGCTATTTTAAGGCACACAGGTGACACCACGCAAGTTTCCTTTGCAATTATTTTTTTTTATCCGATTTGAAGCGAATCTTCGAATATAGAATGTACATTATCGCCTAGATAATTTTTAAACACTGGTGTTTCGAAGTTGTCTTTGTCCGGTCTTAACTATTGAAGCGACTACTAAATTCTGACGTCGAGATAGATTAGACACTGGACTAACATATAAGCTACTCACTATCCCGGATAATAATTATCCGTGGGTCGGATAACACTTTAAATTGGTTCCGGATGTTTGTCTAGTTCGGCAGTCGTTAAGCCATGTCAGAGGCCCTTAGGGCGGTTTGAAAACTCTCGACACCAGAGTTGGCCACTCTCATTCGATAAGAAGAAGATCCCGGATAAACGTGTATATGTATAGTGATTATTTATTTATTTGTTTCAGCCTCGTCATGCACATGCTGAAAATGTGCCAACTGAGCTGTCGTACGACGAACTGAGCGTCTATTCTATGAGGGAATGTCGCGAAATATATACAAGGTACATAATTGAATTATGTATTTTTTACTATGTTTACTATGTTGGTGGTATTCCTGTATAATATCCGTCTTATTACAAAACGCGGTTAAATATTAGTCTAGAACTATGAAAATAAAAAGTGGGTTCTTGTTGTTCAGACATCACATATAAGCAATCAAAATTTAACTTCATATTGGAACTTTGATTTACCGTTGGTACATTTTGACTGTTTGATAATTATGACAGTAGACAGACAATTTTCGAACAACTAAAACGGATTTGGTCTAGACTTATCCACGTTTTGTAATAAGGCCCTATGTGGGTTTAAGAACCAAAAGTAATCGGTTTTCCATAAGAAAAGTTTCTCCAAAGTATGTAGTAATCATCGATTGAATAATTTTGCCTTAACAGCGCGTTAATTATGGTAAAAATGCCTTTAGTACTTATACCTATGTTACAACTTTACATTATCAATAAAGATTCTTTATCTTTATCTATTATCTTTAAAAGCTATTGTAAGACGATTTGACTAATAAACGGTCAATTAGTGCAGCAATTGCGAGGTATATTAATAAAAGTCTAAATGTGATCGAGACTGATTGAAACGATTCTTCTATTAATCCTAACAATCAGTATCTAGCTAGGATATTCATGATGGTGTTCTTTTATTCCAGTGAATATGTGTCTAAGAAGAACTTCTGCGCTGGTTACGTGGAGAGAGGGAGTGGGGCTTGCAATGTAAGTACTATAATTAGAGTGCATAGAAACACTTTTAGTTTCATATTAACTTCTCGCCCAGAACCTAACGACTCGAAGATACGAACCAAAGGTAAAGAGGAAGGTCGTGGTAACCAGCGACTGACATTGGGCTCCACCAGACAATTGAATATAAGGAGATGCATTTAAAGGAGTGCACACTTTACAACAACAATTGCACAGACCACATCTGCTTATAGTAATACTGATTGTAGATAGAAAAGAAAAAAAAATAACGTAAGTCCCAGCATACCTACTCTACACTTCACCGTATTAAAAGCGTATAGGGTGCGCATTATTTCCTCACGAATTACTAAACTACATACTCTGCTAGTTAAGAATTACGAACTGATTTCGATTAATAATTTTGTTTCAGCACGACGTGGGAGGTCCAGGCGTAGTGGACGGCATTTTAACCGGCATCATCAGCTTTGGACCTCAAGTCTGCGGGACCCCGGACGCACCCACTGTCTTCACCAAGATCGGGTACTATAGCTCTTGGATTGACGTTATTGTCACACAGGTGGGTACGCGATTTAGTCGTTAAGCTATGGCCTTCAAGGCCTTCAAGGTTTGAAAATTCTGACACCAGAGTTGACCTCTCTCATACGAGCTTACTTACTTACAGGGTAGTGCAAAGGTTTCGAAGAATGCACCACCAGGAAAGAGCATACTAAGAGAGTCCAACCACGTAAACTATAATTTCTTCACAGATTCACAGATTCACTTTACAGATGTACCAATAAAAACACAAAAAACAAAGCCTCAAAAATTTACGTGGTATGAACCGCAAACAACATCACCGGAAAATAAAAAATGGAGCATGCCTTGGTTAAAGTGGATAACGAAGTCTACCATATCAACCTGGATGCCACCATGGATCCCTGAAAAGACCACAGCATCATGGCCAAAAAGGTCAAAAAAGACTGACAAAACGAAACAACCAAGGACGGAGCCCTGGCTGAAATGGTACAACTATTCCATAAAAATGCCAACCTGGGAACAAAAACCCATTTACACAAAACACGCTCAGTTTTCTTACGACGATAGAGAATACAGAACTACTCCAAAGTTCTATTATTCGTCGAAGAAGGAAAGCTCGCAAAAGTTCTGGTACAGTGAAGATGGAAATAAACAAGAAACTCACTTCACCTTTCACTACGGCCCGTATGGGAATGCTAAAAGGGAATTGACAACTGAGCCACCTCAGAAACAGAATAAGGAGGTATTTCAAGATATATCGGCTGTGTTGAAGAAATTCATGAAATATATCTTATGAGCAATTTTTACTTTCGTTTCTTATCTTGTACGTAGTTTATTTACTGCTAGAGTTACTCAGGTTAATAATAAAACATGTGTTAATTCAGGGCTTAATCAGCCTCCATACATCATTTCATGTAAATTAGTTGTTTGAGCGTGAAAAGGTAACAGACAGACAAACAAACTTTGACATTTATAATATTGTAGATTGTTGTAAGTAGGGTAGTAGTAAGTAGGTATAGATTATATATTCAGAAAAAGATGCTCACACCAGCTCGAGTATCCTTTAGGATGTAAGAAAGGTTATTGACGCCAGAACAATCGGCATACAAGTACCTACAAAACTTCAAAAAACGAAATGGCTAAAAGTGGTCATTACATGCAAGGAACAGACTGATTTAATAACAATTAAAGAAAAACTAAATAAGGAATTCATACTTGGGATATCAGGTAGAAGAAGCTAAATTTAAAGACCTATTGGTGATAATACGTGACGTGCTTTCTTACAATACGGACGATGACATTTAAAAATCTTTAAGGTCACAAAATGCACATATTACTTCAGACATACCGGAAGTGGACTACAGAGCCAGCATCAAGTATCGTAAAAGAGCCAGAAACCCGCTTGAATGTCATGTCATCCTTCAGGTGTCCCCAGTACTCTGGCAGAGGATGATCACAGCGGGACAGCTACACATGGATATGCAGAGAAGACCAGTTTACGACCAATCTCCGCTGCTGCAGTGTACGCGGTGCCTGGGCTTCGCTCATGGCAGGCGACTCTGTACAGAAGTCAGTGACCTATGTAGTCGTTGCTTCGGACCCCATCTCCGGAAGACTGCCCGTTGTGGCTGGCAGACGCAGCACCCACCTGTCGGAACTGCCTGCTGGGTAAACAGGACAAACATGATCATGGTGCTTTCGATGTAAAATGCCCGGTGCGCCAGCGGTGGCCACTGACACACTGGCCAGAACCAGCGTCTCTTACGGCTAAAGAATCTCCAGTTTCAAATTTAACTTTATAAAACATACCTCAAAATGATATCATCTTATCCAATCGCATGTACCTAAACTTTAATTTTAGGTACTTGCAAGACACTGAATTATTATTGTGACTATAGTTTATGTACTTATGTAAATTAAGATTGTAAATATTGTTTCATATTTTATAAGTAGGTAGACAAGCTTACGGGACGTGAAGCTATGTTTTTAAAAACTAATTTAATTAAAACACTAAGCCAATTTTGAGGCTTTAATTACTAAGGATGTCCGATATTGAGGACCTAGGACTAACTTAATATACGTGTGCTCGATATGGAGAGCTTAGACTAACTGCCGAGCCGGCCTTATCGATACTTATATATTAACTACGCTACCTGGGTGGCATGACACCACCAGACGCAACGTAAGCGGAGTCGTATTACACAGACTGCTGACGCTGACGCAGCATCCAGGTATTTAACCTAATATATTGGAGAGAGGCGGGAACTTAACTCCTCCCTCCCTAAGAGAGGAATTATCGGGCGCACAAGTTTTGGGGCGCTTACGATAATTTCTCCAAATTACACATGAAATATAACATATTATCGTTATCATTACAAAAATCACTATACCTAAAGAGATATAAACTATGGCACTGAGGCTAGAGTCTTTTTCTCTATTAAATTCACTTTCGTACACTTCACTATTACGCTGCGCGTACGCCATGTACTTGACGTCATCGAAGTTGATCTCGTGCATGTTGAGTGCGCGTGCACCGGATAGATTCTCCGTCGTCGGGAACGGCGGCAGGCTAATGATGGGTAGCGGGGCCGTCTCGTCCAGCTCGTGGTACGCGTGGTGGTGTCGGGCGGTCTGCTCAGCTACCGTGACGTCACAAGGCTCGTCAATGGTCATTACGTAGGTGCCAAACACAGGATGCTTGGAGGTCTCATCGTTACATCGCTTCGTCAGCACCGTGGGCGCACGTGTGAACAGGATCCAGCTGTCATCATCAATCCGCTGAAGCTTAACGGCTTCCAGGTATACAGGAAACTGCTTGCAGCTGGTCAGGTGCGTGTCATAGCTGAGGAGTTGCTCTTCGCAGGTAGGACCGCTATACGGTGCTCGGTTGTCGTCTGTGCACAAGAACTGGTCTCCGGCACCAAGAGCGTGGCATTGTGTCACGATCGGTAAGTACGCTGTACCTTTTGCCAATAGGTAGGGATACTTAGGAAAAATGGCCAAGGTTTGGTTCAAGGGTTCATGGAATATAGGAAGCATGTACAATTTGTAATAACTATACGTAGAGTTATCTACGAGTGGAATTTCTAAAATAAATGTTACTTGATTTTTCTTTACAAAAGATTTTACAGAAATTGTTTCCTCTATTTGTACTAAATTTATTTCAGTAGGCTCGTATACCAGTTTACCTACTTTAGCTATGAGTTGGAGATGACGTAATAACTCGGTAGAGTTTACAATTGATTGATGTAGAACAGAGCTTTTGCTTAGAGCTAGTGCGGTCTCAATTTCACTTAATCTTATAAATATAGAGCGGAAGTTATTCATGAAGAGGCTATACAAACCAAGTATGTATGACGCTGTGGCTATATTGTTCTCTTTTTCGAGAGAGGCCTTAAGGGCAGTCTCAATTTGTTTAACGCGGCTATCAATGGTGAGAGAATTTTGGTGAAGTAATTCAGTGATGTTAACAAGGCTGTTCAACATTTTAGAGGTCACTGTGAGCTTCTTCGAATGGATTATTTGATCATGAGAGATTTCGGAAATGATTTTGTCGTATCTAATCGCGTCATCGTGATCTAGATTACCAGTGATAATTTTTATTATAGAGCCCATAGGGTTGAGGAAACCTCGCTTAAAACGCTGAGGCATTAGTTGCCGAAATTTATTAATTGTTATCTCACGAAGGTGGTCTGTATGCATGAGTATACTTATGAATTCGTGCGGAAACGTTTTGTTTTTTATCAGTGTTTCAAATTCGCCGTATTTCTTTATAACTAGCTCTAGGTCGGTTTGTATGTTGTCAAGGTTGAGTGTCTTTAGGATTGTCCATTGGTCATTTTGCATAAATGCTTGGCCTTTTTTTCACTGGGAGTATACCGGGGTTGTCTTCAATCTGTTTCAGCTGAAGCGCTGCTACTGCTGTGGCCAGCATTGCCACGCGCCACCTGTGGAGGGCGTTTGATATTTTTAATCGGCGCCTTTGTGTCTCGTCTCTCTGTCTCTACGTTAATAGGCACTACGTTTCGGGATGTTTCGCCTATCACTTTTGCCTTTTTGTATCGCGCCTTATCTTTGCTCTTTCGTTTGTTTATGTCCTTGACGTAGACTGTGTCTCCGGGTGAAAACTCGATTTGATTTTCTCCGCCTTTTTGTTTTCTTGTTTGTTCTTTGGTTTTTGTCAATTTTTCTGCGATGTGTTTATACAAGTATTTTATTCGTTTTGCATGGTCTTTGACTAGTTTTTGGAGGTAGACTTTTTGGAAATCTATGTTGAAGGGGCTGTCTGTGTCTGTATGTCCGAATACTACCTCGAAAGGGGTGAGGCCTGTTGCTGAGTGTATTGTGTTATTATATGCCATAAGGGTGTAGGTCATAATTGCTGCGGGGTCGGTGCAATGTTGCTCTTGTTTACCTAGTCTGTAGATTTCTATTATAGTTGAATGGAAGCGCTCTATAACGCCCATTGAGTTTGGATTATTTATTGTGCCAATGTGTCGATTTATCTTATGAAGGCTTAAGAACTCTTTCATCAGTTCGTTGTTGAATTCCATGCCTGGGTCTGAGCTAATTTTTCGTGGGATTCCGTAAAATGAGAAATACTTCGTTAAGGCTTTTACTACTTCCGGTGTTGACTTGTTCGGAATTTCGATGGCTTGACCTAGCTTGCTGAAAGCGTCGACTAAGGTCAAGTAGTATTTACCCTCGATGGTGAATAGGTCGATAAACAACTCTTGGAAGGGTGCATCTTGTGTCTGCGTGAGTTGTAAGAAGGGTTTTATAGGGTGTCTGTCGTATTTCATTTTTTTACAGTCTTCGCAGGCGTTGATAACGGCGGCTACTGTTTCTTCCATTTTATCCCAACAGTAACTTCGTCGTAGTCTCACCAGTGTCTCTTTGATGCCTCTATGGCATGTCTTGCCTTGATGGTATTTAAGGACTATGTCTCGTTGTTCATTCTCGTCTATCACAAGTACTACTCTCTCAGTGCATTCGTGGATGTTAATCATGTCCTTCTTAAACAGTGCTATAACTACAGTATTAAACTGACGTCGGTGGTCCTTTTCCTCAAAATAGATGAAGTACTTGGTTTTCGGTCGGATGTATTCCTTCAGGAAGTCTTTCACTAGTTCCGGGTTGTTTTTGGGTAAAAACACCTCTAAAATTTTGTGTTTTCCGATGGAAATGTCTTTTACTTGCATTTCATTTTTGAACCATGGATGTACCAGGATTTGATTAGGCTTGCTGTCGATTGCTTCGTGTAATATCGGTATGCCTGTAGGCTCTAAGTCTTCAACTGAATGTATGGTTTGTGATCTGCTACTTTCGGATGGTATAACCGGTCGTTCTAGTTCATCTAATCTCATGGTGTCGTCTGAATCCGATAAACTGATGTGGCTAGCGGTTGCTGTCTCACTTGAGTCCGATATTGTTATCGTGGACGAGTCTTGCCTTGCTTCCTTCCTTGCTGATAGTTTTACAATGTTCTTTATCACGTTGTCCATTTCCTTCTGAAGCTTCTTATCCTTCTTCCTATCTTGTACGTTTACAGCCATTGAGTCGGCGTCGTCGTCTGAATGTAAGGCGTTAACCTTAATTCGGCTCAAAGCGTCGGCATTGGTGTTTTGTTTTCCCTTTTTGTACAGGATTTCGAAGTTAAAGTCTTGTAGACGTAACCTCCATCGTGTGAGCTTGCTATTTGGGTCTTTCAGGGAATTCAGCCAAGCTAAAGGTCGTTGATCCGTGTATATGTAGAATTTCCTGCCATATAGGTAAGGGCGGAAGTGTTTAGTCGCCCAGACGATAGCGAGTAGTTCGCGCTCAATCGTACTGTACCTAGATTCAGTGTCGCTAAGCGTGCGGCTTGCGTACGCTATCGGTTTATCACTACCGACTTGTCCTTGTGATAGGACTGCTCCTAGAGCAACGTTTGATGCGTCGGTCGTTAAGATGAACGGCTTGTCGAAATCGGGGTATTGCAGTAGCGGTGCGTTGGTGAGCATTTCCTTGCAACGATTGCATGCGTCAATGAAATTTTGGTCAACTATTACTTTATTACGTTTTTTCAGACAGGAGGTCAATGGTTGCGTGACCTTGGCAAAATTTGGGATGAAACGTCGGTAATAGCCGACGAGGCCTAGGAAGCTCTTAATTTCGGTAACGGTTCGTGGGATCGGAAAATTCATCACCGCTTTTATCTTGTCATTATTGGGTTTCAGGCCGTTTTTCGTGATGGTATGCCCGAGGTACAAAACTTCCTTGCGTAAGAACTCGGATTTGTCTAATTGTACCTTCAAGTTCGTTTGTCTAAGTCTGTCGAAGACAAGTCTCAGTTTTTGTATGTGTTCTTCCAGGCTAGACGAGTAGATAATAACATCGTCTAGGTAAACCATACAGTGTAGTCCTTGGAGGCCGCGCAGGACGTTATCCATTGTCCTTTGAAAGGTCGCGGGCGCGGTCTTTAGTCCGAAGGGCATTCTTAAGAATTCGAAGTGCCCGTTCTGCGTGCTGAACGCTGTCTTTTGTCGATCGTTTTCTTCTACCTCAATCTGATGATACCCGCTAGCTAAGTCGATGGTAGTAAAATATGTACTTTTACCTAGCTTGTCAAACAGGTCATTAATGTTTGGCAGCGGATACTTGTCGTCTACTGTGATGTCATTCAGTCGTCTATAGTCAATCACCATTCTGTATTTTGGTTGTCCTGTCGCGTCTAGTTTTTTGGGGACTAAGTGTACCGGTGCATTCCAAGGAGAATGTGACTCCTGTATTATGTCATCTTCTAACATTTTTTGTACTTGTTTGTTTATCTCTTGGGTCTGTATAGGGGCTTGCCGGTAAGGTTTCACATAGATTGGATCTTCATTTTTGGTTCGAATTCGGTGTTTGACGTGATTTGTGAAGGTCAAGGGTAAGTCATCGGAGTGGAAGATGTCCTTGTATTCCTTGCACAAGTTGTAGATCTTGTTGCGCTCTTCTTCATTCATGTGGTCGAGTCTAAGTTTTTGTAGGTTCTTTTCTAATATTTTGTCTTTTGTCCCGTCATCTGTTTTGTCCTTGGTATAGTTTACTTTACAGTCAGTCTCGTTATGTTTTGTCACTTTTAGTGGTCGTGTAACAGTCATAATCATTGTCTCGTCCGAAGCGTTTTGTATAACAGTGGTGGCATAGCCATTGTCACACTTTACAAGGGCGCTCGGCATTCGAACGCCTGTACTGAACTCTCTATAGTCAAGTATAGCGTCGCCTGTGTGGTAGTTGACAGGGAGCTTTACTCTTGTCTCAGTCCGGGGCTTCAGCTCTACTTCGTAGTTCAAGTCCGTGTTGATGATTTTGAAGCGTGTGCTTTCTGTAGTCAGCATTGACCTGCCTAGGTCTATGGTCGCTTTCAATTGTTGGAGTAGGTCGTTGCCTATCACACCGTCATAGTCTGGGTCAACCGTGTATAAGTAAAACTTATGTGATTTATCGGTTTTGAATGAAGGTGGGAGTGGTATGTCTATGACTTGGTCATGGAGGCTTGAAGCGTGTGTGCTGGTAACCTTGAAGGGTTCATACTGTATGAATTGCTGATAAAGTTGGTAGGCTTTTTCAGGGTTCAGGAAGGACCTTTGGCTTCCTGAGTCAATCATAAATTTGGCGTCAATTTCGGGTACTATTATGTACGGTAATTTAAGTCGGGGGTCGCAATTAATTGTTATTGTGGTCACTCGGGGTCTTGGTTGGAGGCCTCCGGGGTAAAATTTTCGAATTCTTGTTCGTCAGGGATGTCAGAGTGGTAAGGGTACTCCACTGTCTCTAAATTTTCATTCTGTTCGTATACGTCATAGTCGTACTCGAAGTCGTGTTGAGGGTCCGAGTCGTGGGTCATGAGTTCATTGAGTTTAAAACCTTCGCGTGGTTTTTGATGCGTCCTCATGGACACGTCAGTCTGTTGGAAGTGTGGGGGATTAATTTGTGGGGGTTTGTAACCGAATTGTTGTGGTTGCATAAAATTATTTGGTCGATAACCGAGTTGGGGGCGGTAACCTAATTGTGGGCGGTAACCAAATTGAGGGTTATTTAACTGCGGTTTGTAACCTAGCTGAGGGCGGTAGCCTGTTGGTTGTGTTGGTTGCACGGTTGATGGGCGGAAGCCCGTCGGTTGATTTTGTACGGCTGGCGTACCGAACCGTTGTTGAGGCATCGAATTGCCAAAGTTAAATTTTTGCTGAAATGGTAGTGCATTTGCCGGGGTCGTACCGAATTTGAAATTAGTTAGCGGCAACGAGGCGCTAGTTGTTACTGGCCGTGATTGTGCGTGCGCGCGCCTACGCATATTGTATTGATCATGGAAATTTACCTCCTCTAACACAACACTTAGCGCGTCTTCAATTGATTTGGGATTTTTCAGGCGTACTATTCGTACCATGTCTTCTGACAGATTATACAAGAATGTGTTTAGTGCTAGGTTATTATATATAATTGCCTTCGCGATTTTCATGTTTTGATCGGGTAATTCATTCACTTTTGACAGAAGTGAAGACCGTATGCCTTGTATTCTATTGCATAATTCTAAATAATTTTCATTTTGTTTAATTTTGACTCCTTCCAATTCTATGGCAATGCACTGCTCCGTCCGTGGATCTCCAAAATGTTGTATTAGCACAGTTTTTAAATCTGACCATGTTTGGATGTCTTCGCGTTCCGATAGTAAGGACGCGGCTTTGTCAATTAATCGGCTTGTTATAGAGTGGTAGACTAATAGTTGTTGGGCCGGATTTTCGATTCCTTTAAATTTGTCAATGACGTATTCCGCTTTTCTAATGAAAAGGTTTAATGTGCTTTTGTCACCATTATATTGCGGAATTAAACTCAAAATTTCGCGGGGAATGGATGTTATTTCCACTGGTCTCGCCATTTTCTTGGTTTATATTTACACTTTTTATCTTAAAATTAACACAAATTATACAATAAACACAATATAACACACAATTACTTAATACTAAGCACAATCGATTTTGAGATAAATGCTCTTACTTTTGTTCCTACTCTACTAAGTTACTTATCCGTTCTATGTATTCTTATAAGTCTATGGTTTATTGTTATCGGCTAGACTAAACAAAGTTTTATGTAACAGTCGCCTTCTAATTAACTAAGCTATAGCGAGCGAGGATTAATCTCGTCTATAACAATTACATAACTCGAGGATGGCAGGGAGGAAATGAGGGAAATTGGCGAAAAGTCGTACTCACCAACCACTCGTTCCCATGCCGCTCGGGGTCCGCTTGACTTATTTGTTTGTTTGCGGAATCGCGCCGACAGAACTGTGGTTCTATCAGGAGCACCTGGAACACCTGGGGCACCTGGAACTTGCACAGCACTCGCGCGATCCTACCGTCTGCGCCAGACAAGCTTACGGGACGTGAAGCTATGTTTTTAAAAACTAATTTAATTAAAACACTAAGCCAATTTTGAGGCTTTAATTACTAAGGATGTCCGATATTGAGGACCTAGGACTAACTTAATATACGTGTGCTCGATATGGAGAGCTTAGACTAACTGCCGAGCCGGCCTTATCGATACTTATATATTAACTACGCTACCTGGGTGGCATGACACCACCAGACGCAACGTAAGCGGAGTCGTATTACACAGACTGCTGACGCTGACGCAGCATCCAGGTATTTAACCTAATATATTGGAGAGAGGCGGGAACTTAACTAGGTACCTAACCTACTAACAGTTCACAAGTTGATCATGAAAGTGTGTACTATGTAATACTTGGTTAAAATTACTGGTAACTCATTTGAGTTATAAAAGGTGAATACAGACATATGATAATCATAAGACTAAATCTGCAGATTGCAGCAACATATTATGAAATGCACATCTGCAATGTTGTGATTGTAGGTAACATTTTTAATAACTGCTGCAAAACAAATAATATATGTAAGTAAGTAGGTACATAAATGTAGGTATTAATAGCAATAGTTGTAAGTAAGTACCTAAATATCCTAGCTCCACTTTGTATACATAATGCTTTGATAAATTGCTTCTAAAATAGATATAAACTTGTAAATTTTACCATAAGCATCTACTTACTATTACCTTTTTAAATACAACTAAGTACTTATATACATATGAAAATAAAAATTGCACATAAATATATAATAGATACCTAAGTACATCGCTCTGTTTGACACTGTTAAAAAAAACTTAAGTATTCAACTAGTTAACTAGGTACCTACCTATAGCTACAACATATTAACTTTCATTTAATAAGCTTGGATTTAATGTAATCAGATCTAATTAATATCTGCTATTATTAACAATAGCAAATATCATTTGTACCTACCTGGGTACTTAGAATAATAATGTTTTCAAAATATATATTATAGTGTGTAATGTTTAACAATGTAGGTACCGACAGATTTAAAAATAATAATCCATAGATTTAAAAATAATAACCAAAAACATGATTCACACAAATGTATTATACTTATTCAAATTCTATTGTAAATCAGAGAAGAATAATGTTAACTTGCTAAGATACTTTTCTTCTCCAGAGTATTGTAAATAGCAGTTATAGGTAGGTATAGTTTCAAATAAATCAGTAGCTATATAAGACTTAGACTTGCTAGGCTGGGGGATTTGTATGTGTGGAATATCAATAACAAATAAAACCGGCCAAGTGCGAGTCGGACTCGCGCACGAAGGGTTCCGTACTATCATCTATAATAGAAAATCACGTTTCTACATACTACAAAGTTTAGTTCTGTTTATAAAATAACGAGAAATCAACGAGCAACCGCCTCGCGCTCGCGCCACCACCACACCGCGGCGCGGCGGGCGCTCGCACCGCGTTTAGATGCCCGGATTATATTCATTTTGTGAGTTTAGATTAGGTATTTATTTTTATAGTTAATATATTTCAAAATATTGACTTACAAATATTCAAGTTTCTACCTGTTTATTAAATTCGAGATTGATTAAGAAGAGAGAAGATTACTTATATTTAAGTAATTGATTTCTCTTTGTTGATTAAGTTATTCTAAAAAACTATTTCTGTCTCCTAATTATATATACTCAAAAAAATATTGTACACTAGTGAAAAAAAAACATGAGTACGTGCTTATGCTTTTTTATCAAGTGAATATTATTTTTACGAAGCTAAAATGACACAACTGCTTGGTAGGTACTGTTTTGGTACCTATAACTTATGTTTACAATAAAGAAGTACTAAAACAACAATTACATTTATGAGTAAGTATTTATTTATTGATATCACCTTAAATATTAGTATAGATAGGTAAGAGTAATCATTAAAAGTACAATTTTTTATTTAAAACTAAGTTGATTTAATAATTATACTAAGTGTTATAATTATTAGATAAACCACTAAATGTCATATTCATTAAATTAGGTCAGGAGCACTGTCATTCACGGGTAAGCTCGACCAAAATCTGACTCTGTTTGGGGGCATTAGTTTAGAGAGTTGTTGTACATATGATATCTTGTTTTCTTTTGGTGGTAATCCCCCTGGCTTCCCTTTTGTATGTGGGTGATGGCAAGCCATTTTTCATCAACATATTTTTAATAAAATCTAGCTTAACGGTTCTCCTTCAAAAAACGTCTTGTACCTACTCAATCAGATATTCTCCTTTTTTGAACTTCACTTGAACAATATCGTTCAAGTACCTACTTAATCAATATCATCTTTAATAAAAATCTGACGTATAGTAATTATAATCATCTTAATAATCTTCAAATTGATCATATTGATCAGGCAACTCGTTATAATCATGTATTAAATCAGACAACTCGTTTAAATCTTCGATGACATCAGGCAACTCGGTTGAATCTTCGATGGAACCTGGTCCAGGTAGATCAGGCAACTCGTTATAATCGTGTATTAAATCAGACAACTCGTTTAAATCTTCGATGACATCAGGCAACTCGGTTGAATCTTCGATGGAACCTGGTCCAGGTAGATCAGGCAACTCGTTATAATCGTGTATTAAATCAGACAACTCGTTTAAATCTTCGATGACATCAGGCAACTCGGTTGAATCTTCGATGGAACCTGGTCCAGGTAGATCAGGCAACTCGTTATAATCGTGTATTAAATCAGACAACTCGTTTAAATCTTCGATGACATCAGGAAACTCGGTTGAATCTTCGATGGAACCTGGTCCAGGTAGATCAGACAACTCGTTTAACTCGTGGGTTAAATCAGACAAATCAAAAAAATCTGGTTCGACATTATCTTTATCAGCTTTACCACGAGCCAAACGAAGTATCCTTTGACTTCGTGAATGCTGCATTCTTCATGTAATCTAATTTATAAAAAAAAAAGATAATTAGCCACCACTATAAAATACAGCAAAATGCAGTTCCTACCAATATGCAGTTAAGTAAAAGGAAGTTAATTGTAGCAGTTGTGGGGATTAAGTATCTGTTATATGTATAAGACAACTAGATTTTATTTTAACGCATTTTACGTATACGCATATGATAATGATGAATAGCACCTACGTAAATAAACCCATTTTGTTCGCCACCACAAAACAAATCTAATGTTAGGTACCTAAGTATATAAATCTTACAAGAAATTAGCCCCACCCTATACCTTATTACGATCCATAAAATAAGCCTGTATTATATTACATGTCTTGTACTGAGGTTAAATTGGGCATGCGTGTCGGGATTTCCCCGCTCATAGTCATGACTACGTCTAGTGTAGTCCAACGATGTACGATATAATGACTTATCGACTATCGATAAAATTAACGGAAAAGTTGGTAACCATTGGATTTCCGTGTTTTAGAACACGGCAATAAACATATTGCCGTGTACCGTGTTTTATTGGTGAATAGACCCAAATTGCCGTGTAAATGGCAACGCTGCAGAACACTAACTATACACTAACATTACTTAGGTAACTATTTTTGAACATGACCTTGTCGAAATCTAAGTAAATGTTTTTATTTTATGACTGTTCCACACCACAACCATCAAATCAAAAGGAATAATAATTAAAAAAACTTAAAACAAAAAAAATATATAGTAAAAAGTATTATAATAATAGTTTTTTAGTTTCATAGGAATTTATCATTATATTAATATAAAAAAAGATTTGAAAAATAATTACGCTGAAAAAGTATCGAAAATTTTTGACAACTGGCAAACGTCTCTGACCAAGACAAGGAAATTTCATGCCTCTCTTTCTTTTTTGACAGCCAAAATGAGCAAAAATCGTAAAAAATAGGACAGCTCACAGCACTATTTATCGATTCAGTCGTGCGGAAGTTTTATCCTATCGACGTCGATTAGATTAATTCAATAACTATTGTCAATAATCGCAAGTGCCGAAGTATGTTTAGAGGTAGATAAATTGATCGAGTAAGGCCTGTTCACACGCAGCGAAGTAAGGTGGCGAGTAAGCTTTAGTACAGTACAGATAATTAAAAAAATCGGAATCGTTCACTCTGCTAAGATAAAATTTCAAAATGATTCTATAAGTCAATGTCAAAAACACGAAATTGCTTTTATCAATGTCAAATGTTTTTCGCACGTCACTGGCAAAATTGCGGCAATACCGCAGAAGCCATTAAATAAAAAGAAAAACGCTCAAACAAAAACAAATTCTTATCAAGTTCCTTCTCATCTATTCTTATCAAGTTCCTTCTCATCTCATAGCTTCTCATATAAATCTATTTAAATCTACATATCTTATTATCATATTTCCACAATATTTACAGAGTTTATCAGACAAAAAATGACGGAACCTCCGAGGTAAGTGAAAAAGAAAAATAGTCACGTTACCAAGGCCGAAGCAGGACTTTTTAAAAACACAATTTTTATTTTAAATGCGTCTTTACTAGACCAAAGTTGAATACAGAGTGCTTATTCTTATGAACTACTTCTATTTATAAGGTTACAATTGCTTATCCATTCGGATTAATTTCTAAGAGGGCAGACATAAACATCCTGCCGCTTTAGCTGTAATGCTGACATTGTAATCGATTAAGGAGAAATTGAAATGTGAAACCTACTGCCTACAATGTAGTTTGTTTAGTTAAATGAATTGAGGTGATACTGACATGGGTTCGGGAGATATGACTAGGTACATATTATTATTGTATTCATCTTTAGACTATATTTTTTTCATTCATGTTTTCTCTTACAGAAAAAAAATACGCGCTAACACTTCACAAACGGACTACATGATCAACTACATGGCTCGAAATCGGCAATTCGCGCTTGGAGTATTTGCTACGCCAAATGGCCTACAATGTCAAAATGCGCAGTGGCAATCTAGCGCAAGAATTAGCCGAGATCGGGCCGGCTAAAACTGTAGATCAGTGGAAAACTGTAAGCATTTTAAGTTTATTCTATTTTTATCTATACTCTTAGGAAATTAGCTGCTGTAGCTTTTGTATCCCGAGTGTATTATAAATATAGTATGAGCCAATACTTTAAGTCACATTATTTTTTACTAACTAATAACTTATTTTTGTATTTTTCAGTCATGGCGCGATTTAAAAAGCCGGGCTAAGGCAAACAATGCCAAAGCCAATAGGGCTATCACTGCAACAGGGAATGTAACGGAAGTGCCCGCACTGTCCACACAAGATAAATTAATTCTTGGGACAATCGGGAAAGTTACTTCCCAAGGGTTACCTGGTGTCCCTGAAAGTAAGTATAATAATATGTATATTGTATATAGGTATTTTACTATAGTGAACAGATAAATACATTATTTAGTAAACAACAAGTAAACTGTAATATAACACTATTAAGGTATGGTAATTATCAATATTGTTAATGTAATTATGGGATAATATATGTACCATGAATGTAATTAATCTCAGATAATATCAATTAAGTATATCATTGTAATATAATATACATATTGTATCTATCAGCCAATGTAAACTAAACCTAATATGCTTAGGTCCAATTGGTGAAGCTGCATCATCTACTAATCCAGAGACATTGCAAATTGAAAATGTCTCCAATGTAGATGATGCACAAGTTTGCGAGGAACCACTGCCCTCAGTACCATCTACTTTACCAGGGCTCAGTGGCCTTTGCCGTCCTGACCCCACAGATGGGGGTGCATCATCATATGAGGCACCACTGCAGTCACCCTTCAGTACACCAAGCCAGCCACGGGCAGGGCCCAGTGGACTTGGTCGTCCATGGCGCTAGATGAATGTTTCTCAAAGACAACAATTTATTTTGTTTTTCCTTTTTCCAGGAATGTATAAAAGTCAATTTTGCAAAATGGGTGACTTATGCTTTTTCTTCTTAGTAGGGCAGATTTGTTTGGCAAAATTTATTTGATATAAAACTAGATTAGAAACGAATATGCACTAAAACCATATTGAAACAATATTTTTGCAATAAATGTATTTCAACATTTCAAAGCATAGTAAATCACTTTCCGTAATGTGTGTTAGCAAAGTGATTCTTCTCATTTTCGTTTTCTGCTCAATTCACAAATTAAAAGGTCTTGATATATTGATTCCAAACGAAGACAAAATCATTGAAGCCACTGAATTCATCCTCAGAAACACGACAACTAGATTATTTTCAGAACTACGCTTCAATAATTGGAGTAAGAGACTGAAACATGCGTTGCTAGTGCACAACTTTTTCACGAGTGTTACATTGAAAGACCACAACACTTTGAATGAGATTAAAAAAATAACTAGAGTTGAAAGAGCCGATAACGAAACCGAACAATATATGACCGCTCTCAATGATATACTGAACGAAGATTACAACAGCACAGAAGTACAATCTACCGAATATAATGACGATTACATTTTACAATATGTAGATGAATTTCTAACAAACTTGAATGGATTCAAAGAAAATGCAATCGAGGATGATTATGACAATCTTGCTATAAAAGACGAAATCATTCATATTCTAACTAGCGAAGATGCATCGAAATTGAATCCGAAAAATCTAAATGTAATAGAAAAACCTACTAATGACAGCGATAGTGGTTATGCTAGTAACGATGACTTTTGGGGTAAGTGTAAAGTTATTAATTTATCCAAGATCAGGTTCCCATTTTAGTGATTACTTACGTTGAGAATTACACCACAAAATAACAACCAAACAACTCTGGTGTACAATAAAGTCACATTGAATTGTTCCAGAACTTTGCTTTATCGTAATCGATTAGGTACTTAACTTATTCATAAGATTTATATGGGCCTCATTTGGGTGCGGGTTCGATTCCCGCATAACACAAGTAATTATGAATATTAAAATTTGTAATTACTTGTGTTGAGTCTGGTCGTTTATATATAGAATAAGTATGTATTTACAAAAGAAAAGTAAGTATTATATGTATTATATCCGTTACCTAGTACCCATGATACTAGCGTAAGCTTAGTATGGGGCTAGATGGCGCTGTGTGGTATGTCCCGAAATATTTATTTTTTAATTTATTTATTTATTTTTATTCCAGCTCCCGATCTAGAGACGAGGCGTATCTACAATGGACAGAACACAAAGATCAAGTACTTCCCTTTCATGGCAAGCATCCACATCTTCAATGGCTTCCAATGTGCCGGCTCTATCATCAAGTCTGATCTCATCCTTACGGCCGCTTCTTGTTTGCAACTGTGAGATATTTTATTTCCTTGCCATATAATATTAAGACATATGTGAATTTGAATTGAGATTCTCCTTCTTTATAAGTCGGTTAGAAATAAATATTTTTTTTTTACGGATAGATCATACATTTTCGTGCCGCCACGTTATACCTATTAATATTTTTTTTTAAATCAAGCTATTATGACAAAAACTACATTTAATCATTAAACCAATAAAAGAAGCTGTTTGGAACTTTGTTTGGAATCATTTTGATGATTGTGACAAAACAATATACTTAGAAGTAAATAAAGACGAGTCAAATTCAATTTACAGATTTTTTTTTAATTTTAGCATAATATCTAGTTTAAAAAACAAATAGTAAAAAAACGACGACCGCGCAATCGCATGATATCATCTGAAGTAAGTTTTCTATTCTCATTATATTTGTCTACAGAGCTTGGAACAACCGTTTCTTCCGCGAGAACCCTGCCTTCCTCTCCATCCGAGTGGGAAGTAACTTCTACACTGGAGGAGGAGAGGAGGTGGCCGTCATGGAGGTCTACTTCCACCCCGACTACAACCCGAGGAACTTGAGGAATAATATCGCTATTTTACGGTAACCTTAACATCAGTGTTTTTTATTTGTTTTTTTTTTACTTGGTCTATCCCAAGTAAAAAAAGTCGTAAAAGTGTAGTCAAACGTAAGCATGTACGTAGTACGTTTGACTACACTTTCAAACCTGCTTGATGTTAAGCATTGCTGCATGCCTAGGATGTAACACGCTTACCTATATAGAAGGTGGGTAAAGAAGAACATGAAGATATAATTACTGGAAAGTTAGGCAATTGACTACCAGCTCACCCAGCTTACTATGTATGATATAAAAACCTGTATTGCTATTTATTTATTTTTTAAATTATTAAAACGAACAAAAAAGAGGTGAAATTATTTACCAGTCAGATGAATAAACAAAGCAAACTGCGCAAGCAATATGTTTAGTCTAAAAATGTCTCTGACATTCATTGTCGGAGGAAGTATGGTCGAAACAAAAAAAAAAATAACCAGCTCACTCGAAATGACACCCTCTACTAACAATATCTTGCCCAAGGAGTAGCAATACCTGTACTGGAATTAAATTGTCTCGGTCAGAACACTCCGTTAGACGCTTGGTGAAGTATCAGCAGCGATGGTATCTAGCTAATTGACTCCTAAACTACTTTATACCATGCATACTGAATCAAAGTTAAGGTGCCTTGTGGTATCCTTGAAAATCCCAGACTCTAATGCCAGTCCTGAGACTGGTGATAGGTTACTTTTTATCCTGACTCTACACGGATACGTGGAAGGACCTGGGTGCCCACCACGATGTATCTGCCCAAGAGAACTACCCTAACGGATTAATTCTGCGGGGGAGTCACGACCCTCAGTCATGAGGAAATACGATTCGAAGAAGAGAGACACGGATGAAGCCTGGATGCCCGCTGCTTCTACCGTGTAGTGTCAAGATAAAAAATTTACTTTAAAATGAGTAGGACTTATATTTTTGTTGCCAGACTCATCCGGCACTTGAAGTTCCGTAAGCGCAAGAAGCGTCTGCGCAAGATCGCCGTCGACCAACAAGCGTCAGCTCTGCCTGTCACCACCAGTGGGATTACTATCGTGGGGTGGGGAGCAAGAGGGGTGAGCAACGGTTTTTTTGGTCCCCATGGTCATTGCAAAATCGAACTTATTTCCAGTAAAAATGTTCAGTCAGATCACCTTGAGCCACAGTGTTCACTTGTATCGCTTCAGGTGACCTAGTGGTGAAATGCCTGACTATAAAGTAGGTATAAAATATATAAATACAAAAACGCTGCAACGGAGTGATGAATTACGATTTTTGATAAGGGAAGAAATAACTGTTACCTATACGATAATAATAAGAGAGTGGTAATATCTCAGTTCACAGAGTTACAGGCGCTGGGATGCATGGTTTTGTAACTTTTTTTGGTGTCTTCCAGGTCCGCAACATAGTTCTGGATCCGTGGTCGAACAGGTTGGCCTATAGCATTCTGGATATATACGACCTGCTCGAATGTAAGGAAATTTATTCCAAGTAAGTAAATAAATAAACAAACAAATAAACAAGATGCTGTTAACGTCTCTCTGATGTAAGCTTTCATAGTATACGTACAGCTTATAGTTAAATGCATATCTTCTTGTATATTACAGAGAATATGTAACAAATACAAACTTCTGTGCTGGATTCCTATCTAAGGGAGGAGGTGCTTGTAATGTGAGTCTAAATTCTTTTGATATGCAATATGTAGGTATAGGTACTGTCTTCATACATTACTTCTAAATCCTGTCCATCCAAAGGTTGCCTGGAAGAAATCGCCTAAGGCGATAAGGCCGCCCAATGTGCATTAAATTAGTTTTTTAAATTTATTTTTATTATGTAATTTCTTTGGTGTGCATTAAAGACATATCTTATCTTATCTTACTTCACATCCAATTTACGAAAAATTTACAAATGTAACCACCTATTACCGAGACGACAACTGTTTCAAACATTAAACTGACTCTTCATTTGACGGAAACTCGATTTTACGTTAAAATCTCTAGACTTTGGTTGGGTTTGCTCTACGTTTATGCAATAATACATTCGATAAAACGTTATAATCACAGGTCAATTAAGTAATAAAAGTGATCAAAAATAAGCAGCTGTATATAGGTACTTAACTTACTTTATCCTATACTCATGTTCCCAGCACGATGTCGGTGGTCCAGGGGTGGTGAACGGCATCCTCGTTGGCATCATCAGTTTCGGCTCCCCAGTGTGTGGCACCCCTGACGCACCTACCGTCTTCACCAAAGTGGGATACTATAACGACTGGATTGAAAATATTATGGAACAGGTTTTTATAGAATTTTACCATTAATTATTATGCTTACAGGGTACATCGGGTGTGGCTCAGCAGTTCCAGGGTCTGCTTTTCATCCAGAAGCACCCTGGTTCAATTCCGGCCTTAGTACACCAATGACTTGTATTTTCAAGTTATGTGTGAATTTCCACTCGCTTAACGGTGAAGGAAAACATCGTGAGGAAACCGGCATGTGTATTCCTGGGCGCCCATCACGATGTATCTGCCCAAGAGAACTCCTCTAACGAATGAATTCTGCGGGGGAGACACGACCCTCAGTCATGAGGAAATACGACTCAAGAGAAATTCTTACAGGGACAGATATGACGTTACTAGTAACTTGATAAAACATTAAGAATAGGTTAACAACACAAGCTCTACAAGTTGACCAAAATAAAGTAATTAAAAAAAGTACAAAGTTCAAGTATTCGGTAACTTTTTGCGTATTACAGAGAACGATTTAGGAAACTCAATTTAAATAATTATGGTTGCAGGAAGTACCATACACGATGAAGAGGACTACCAAAAGGGTTATATATGTGCCCACTCCTCCACCACCACATCTCCCTGTCACCACCTTCAAAATACCACCCTTAGGGGAACCTGGCAAAGCCATCCCTCTCACTGAAGCAGACACTCTGAGAATCCTAGACGACGAAAAACTCTTCAAAGAATTCCTATCAACCATCTTCTCTAGCAAAGAAACCAACGACTTCACCGATATATTCTTCAACGAGGCACCAGTTAAAAAATCAAATGATGAAGTGAAACAGCACAAGGAATATAACAGACAAACCATTAATGTGAAATCCAAGAAGCAAGCCCACAAAGAAGTAAAGAAAAGAAAGTTGCCAGGAATACATGAACAGCCTAATCCAATGAACACAGATCTCCACGAGCTGGCTACTAACGCAGGGTATCATACTAGAATGGCACCATATGAGAGTGATAAAGATAAAGCATACACTCTCAGCCAGTTCGGCAGTGGAGCTGCCTCTGATGAAGATGATTACAACCTTGACGAGAATATAGTTAAAATGATAGATGAACTGACTGGATCTGAAGAATATACAAGGAATAAAAAAATAATCACAATAAAATCAGAGTTAAACGCGATAACGAAACTACACGGAACAGAACCTCTTAGAACAAGGCCGCCATCAACACCAGCCATACTAAAAAAGCCGAAAGAAAATGTTCTGACGCTACTCTATGTCTCTGATAGCGAAAAAGGCAATGATACTCTTAAAATGATCGAAAATGATATAGAAGATTTTGACGAAAATATAAGTGAAGGTATACCAATAGCAGTTGATGGATTTAGAGACCTTACTTTCAGAAATAACTTGACGAGCGCAGCTAAACCGAAGTCTGTTTTAGACTTTATGTCGCGTAACGAGTTGTATGATCTTTTGTCCGAAGCTATAGATGAGGTGGCGAAATATAAAAGATCTCGAAACCGTTTATTTGTGTTTTATTTCCTTATTTGCTTAGTTTTTTCTCTGAATCTCGGGTATTTTGCTTAGAATTTCGGGGATTTAGCGTAACATGGATTGGTAGCCCTGAAATCAATAGTATGACAGCGAAGATGGCGCCACTATTATAAGTTTCAATGCCATTGGTAAAAACTGTTGCCGTAGATACAGGTAAAAATTAAATACTCGTAGTTAACACGGTTGGATATATGGTAATATATATTATGTATTCTGTAATAGGTACTAAATGGTACTAAGTACTTATCTTGTTTTACGTAGGTATGTGATGTGTTTTAGTTTAAATATTTTTAGTGACGTCATCGCTACACAAAACTACGTACCATGCTCAGAAATGAATGAAATGATACCTTTTTTTTGTATGATTGGTAACATGCAAGCAGTTCTCATCATATTTAGTTCAAACGCCAACCCGCTATCTCTTATAGTTTTTGAGATCCCCTGGGGTACTCCAGGGTCTGATCAGTCTGAAGGTTGTCTCCAGCCTCGCATAACCTTCACTGAGACGTCGCAAGTACTGCAGTTCGGCCTTCGGCCTCACCGCAGCACTTGCTCCGTCGTTTTGTTCGTCCCTAGGAAAATGTATGGTATTTGTATGAAGAAATTTTTTTTTGTATGAAAGCCAAAAAAAAATTGTATGATTGGTAACATGCAAGCAGTTCTCATCATATTTAGTTCAAACACCAACTCGCTATCTCTTATAGTTTTTGAGATCCCATAGGGTACTCCAAGGTCTGATGGTCAAAGTGGTGGTGAAATTAGAGGTAATTTAAACATAGGAGTAACATATTGGAATAACATTAGTAAAATTAATAAAAATAAAAGCAAGAATAATTAAGTCTTACATATAAGCCTGGCTCCGGGACACCCACCAAACCTGTGGCTGCCTGCCGACCCACCAATTGAAGCACTCGTTGTTCCACATCGTTCAATACGAGTGTGCAAGCAGGGCCTCCACCAGTGCCGCTGGCGCCTCGATATATTTTTGCAGCTTTTCTTTTGATGTTATTTTTAAAGTCGGACCACACCTTGTTTTTTTAGTAAAATGCAACAAACACATAGCAAGCATTAGTAAAATAAAATTTTCATGTTGTAATTTGTCAATCCAATGTTAATTATTACAAAGTCTTTAATCACCATAGTGTATGCTTATTATTACAAAATGAACATTATTAATAAATGGATACAATATGGACTTGTCAATGTAGGTGTTTATTATGTAATTTGTCAGTGCCATGGTAAATAAACAAACAAATTAGCATGCTTCAGCAACCCACTGGAAAATTCACCCAAGCAAATAGAATGTGAATACAGTAAAAGTGCATTAAAGAAGTAAAAGATATAAGTAGGTACATACTTTCTTCCATTTATCCACTGCACGTGGGCAACCTGTGGGGTCCATGTTGAGGACCTCAACCAGCTCCTCCCACTTGGCAATGGTGGCGAGGCGTCCCTGGGGACCTAAGCCGGGCTTGTGGATATCCCCATGGCTAAACAAAATCGCTAATAAAGCACAACAACACGCCACAAAACAACAAACACAAGTAAATTTTTCATGCCATACCGCTCCATGAAATCCACCATCACTTCGAATTGGCTCTGACTGGTTCTCATTTTATTAGGTACTTCTTTTTCACACAAAAACAAATTTCAGGAAAAAAGATGGAGAAAGACTTGGTTCCTTTATCTGAGAGAAAGACGAACTATCCACCAATTCCACCATGTATGTACGATCGAAAACCAATTCGGAGCTGTCAAAATATTACAAATGGCGAATATATACTTTTCTCTTTCTTTCCTTTGTGTGGGAAAAAGATAGAAGAAGTTCAATAAACTTGGTGACAGTTTACGGATTTCGAGCTAACTTTTATCGAATTCATTTCCTAAAAACAACTCGTGGTACCAATGTAACGATGTGAGAAATACTATATAGTCTTCACGATTACGTAAATAGTAAACTTGACATAAAAACTTAAACTAGCCCTACAGAACTTGGTTTCATAACAAATATTTTAGTAAGGGACTTGATAAAACTTTTCAATTTTAAGAATGCATATTATTCTGTGTTATATTTAAAATTATTATGTACAATAATAAAAAATCATAATAATGCAATATATTTTCTTGTGATTGGCAATGGCAACACCGCACTAATCTGTCATTCTTTGGTTGGGTGGTGAAAATTTTGTAAAATAAGTCGTATTTTCCCAGGTAATATTATTGTTAGATTATTATTAATTAAATTTAGTGTTTAAGTTTCGTTAAAAACTTTTCTTTTGTGTGCTTAGTGTACAAATCTTGGTACGGTAAGTGGAAAACATAACCACACTTTTAAGATTCTAATTTTGAAATTTTCCTTGTAAATAATTGAAATCATCTGTTTCAATTAAACTTATACATTATTCTTTAATTTTATGACATACTTCTTTTATTAATTTTGCAAATAACCGGCTTTTCAAAGAATTTTCATGTTATGTAACTCAAAGGTATTGATTGATATTAGCCAGAAGGAGGTTACCTTATCAAAATATTATCTTGCATACCTAGCCACGGTTCACTTTGATAATCTAGTGTTAGAACAGGATTACCTAAATCATTTCTAACTGTTTCATATTTACTTTCAAGGAATGTTATAACATTTTATATCTATCTCTATGATCAATATAATTCTTGTATTGAAATTGAAACATACTAGGTTTCATTAGGTAGTTACTTCAAACCTGAGACAATCTGGTCTGATGTATTTTCTACTATAATGTACATACAATGTACTTTACCAAACTAAATTGTACCTACACACTAATAGAGCCTAATTTTTTTTTTTGTTAAACATCCTTAGGTTAAATTTGTTTATTCCATCCCAACCGGTAATAAAAGGCGAATGAATGTGTGTGTGTGTCAATATGCTTGCTACTCCTTCGCAAATGTGAAGGAGTATATATATAAAGCTGAACATATTTGGATGAAATTTAGTAGTTTTGACCAGATTATTAAATCTAGTACCCAGACTATAGTTTCATTTATACACTGTATTTCATTTGTGAAGAAGTTTAAGCTGTAATGAGAAGTGACAGACAGCAATTGCTTGCAATCTTTAGCCAAGCAATTGATGTCATTTTATGCAATCGTTAGTAGAATAGAATAGAATAACATATATTGAGACAGATTTACAGACATTTAGAAGGTATACACACACACATACAATAAATAAGTATGCCCCAACACAGCCTTTGCATAATTTAATTCCTGCAGCCCCATTTCACCCTCGTATGAGTAGGGGTTCGGCAAGGAGGCACCGTTATACAGTTGAGGTTCCAAAGACTCACACCAAGTGTTTTGCTTCGACTTTCATCGTGCGAACAGCCAAACTGTGGAACTCCTTGCCCGAATCTCTATTCCCCTTGAACTATAATTTGTCGGTCTTCAAGTCGAGAGTAAACCGGTTTCTTCTAGGCAAGCGCGCTAGATCGTAGATTATAACGTTGCTTAACATCAGGCAAGTTATAATCAAGCGTAAGCCTATATCATGTAAAAAAAAAAGCCCCAATTCAGCATAATGCTGATTACTGGAAGCAATCAGCGCTGGTCTTTCGTTGGGGCTGGCTGTGACATCACATATGAGACAATGATTAGTTGTGTGACTATGCAATATAGAATTATCATTTACACATATCTAAATATGTTAATAACAGCCTTATTTAGCATTTCATGACAGTGTTATACACACTGGCTGTACCATGTCAGAAGCCCCATGGGTGTATGAAAATCTGATGTTGAGAGTTAGTTTCTCTCAAACAAACTTTGTATTTTCTTTTGATAAATCAGAGCTCAATATTGGTAAAAGTTCTTTACTGGACACCAAAAACTATGTAGATACATTTTGGTATGTAGAACTTAGGTACCTATAAAACTTATAACTAATGTTCTTATGATAGAAATAGAAATAGAAAAACATTTATTGAGACAGATTTACCAAATATACACACACATTCATACAATAAATAAATAAATAAGTCTGCCCCAACACAGCCCCAACTCAGGAAAATGCTGATTACTGGAAGCAATCAGCGCTGGTCTTCCGTTGGATGATGAGATTAATGAATGATTTATTAGATTGTCATAAACACTTCGGACACAATGAATAAATGTTTATGAAAGTCTTACTTACAATGATCGACCCATTCAGTCTTTGGACAGGTGACTAAAAATGTTGTTCTAATGTTGGTATGCCTGTTTGCAGCAAGATGGCCAACTACCTGATGCGCAGAGCGCTGCTAGATGCAGTCCGCGTGCCCCTCGCCGCCCGCGCCTCCTCCTCCTCCAGCATCGGGGAGTTTGAGAAGGTAACTTACATGAAATTAAAAAACTTTAAAAAAAACAAGTGTGGCTCAGCAGTTCCAGTTTTCATCCACACACCCTGGTTCAAATCCGGCCCTACAGCAATGACTTGTATTTTCAAATAAAGTGTAGATTTGCTTGATTATGATATCCGAGGACATGATGTCTTCAGTGGAAAGACTTGGGCGCCCACTACGATGTATTTGCGTAAGAGAACTCCTCTAATGAATTAATTCTGCAGGGTAGTTCACGACTCTTAGTCATGAGGAAATACAACTTATGAGATTCCTGCAGACTTAACTATTAGTTAATATCAATAAAAACAACTGTGTTTTAATTTCCCCAGATTGGCAACCGTGAATGGGTCGGCTTCGGCTACAATGGCATGCCCAACTACGTAGACAGGCCCGACTTCCCCATGCCCGCTGTCAGGTTCCGCGCTGACACTCCTGATGTCAAGGTATGTACCAGAAAGCTATAGAAATGGCTGTGGCTTAGCGTTTGGATAGATGACCTCTGAAGCGAGTGTGGCTCAGCGGTTCCAGTGTCTGCTTTTCATTCAGACGCACCCAGGTCGAATCCGGCCCTACACCAATGACTTGTATTTTCAAGTTAAGTGTGAATTTGCACTCGCTTAGCGGTGAAGGAAAACATCGTGAGGAAACCAAATATGTTTGAGGACCACAATATCTTATTATAGTTAATGTTGTGTGACTTGGCCGTTGACTTGTACCCACTAACATATAAAGAATGTTCAACGGCCAGTCATATAATAATAAATATAATAATAGAGAAATAAAAAAAAAATATGTCTATAGACTCAAGCCTCAAGGAATCAGTTTCATTAACTGTACCCAACACTCTCTTTTAACTGGATGCAGTAATAATGATGACTACATCCAGTCACTAGTGCACATTTATCCTAATAATAAAAAAAGAAAAAAAATGCATAACATAATATATAACTAACACTTGTACTCTGTATTCTGTGCCAACACTGAGAGACCCTTTACATTCTACATTTATTTTAATTAATAATCATTATAATTAACAATAACATTTATTTTATTAATAATTTTAATTGATTTTGATTTTATAATTTGGAAGTATTTTTATAGTATAAAAATACTATAAATTATAGAGGCATACTATAAAAATTTATAGTATGCCTCTGGCAGCATTTATTTTGTACTTATTAGATTTTGTTTGACATTCATAAGTGTACAAAACTAAGTTTAGTTTTTACCTAAATGAAGAAATAAATAAATGAAATGAAATTCATTCCCCTTAAGTATTTATCTTTTTATTTCTTAAATTCAATTTCAATTTTGATTAGCTTTGTTTCTGTAAGATGATTTTTCCAACCTATTGAAAATCTGTTTCCCTGAAGGAATCAGCTAAGAGCTGAGAAAGCTGAGAGAAAGTGGTCTCTGGTGTTACAACACCAGAGACCACTTTTTCTCAGTGTAGCAGCTGCTCGACATATCTTTTGTTTTCTAAAATGCCCCTTATTTGTTAAATTACATTATTAATAAGTGTTAATATTATTAGAATTTCTGTGACCAATAAACATTTTTATTTTTTTTATTTATTTATTATCTCAGGTCCTTCGCGAGAAGGAAAAGGGAGACTGGAAGAAGCTCACCATGGAGGAAAAGAAAGCCCTGTACCGTGCTTCTTTCTGCCAGACCTATGCTGAGTTCCAAGCACCCACCGGGGAGTGGAAGGGGATTGTTGGCTGGGGGCTGGTCATTGCCTCTTTCTCAGTGTGGATCTATATGGGCATGAAGCTGTTCGGTGAGTGGCTAGCGCTAGTGGACAAATATTGGTATCAAAATTATATAACTACCAAATTATTTTATGATTTACAATAATTTATCTACTTGTCACTCAAAATGTAAATAGGTTACATATGTAAGACTTATCTTATAGTGAATCACTTTATTATTAAATCAAATATTATAATAACGCTGTAACACTATAGATGAATAAATGAATTATTATTTATTATTATTGTTGCGCCGCGACGATTCTCGAAGGTTCACGTTACCACCGGCCTACCTACGCGTACACATAAACAAGTTGTTTACCACATTTTAATTGCATTCCAGAGATTTCGACCCTTCATTTTAAGCGTAACACAAAAGAACCTAATTTGCATAACAATGATTTTATTACCTTGTTTACATCAAGCGCTCACCTACCTAATTTGCATGACAAAAGATTTATGGTTCTGTTTTGATACAAGTAATACAAAAGCATTCGAGAAGTTTCTTACCGATATATAAACAGGCGCAGCTCGGGCCAGAGGACAGTTTCAATCAAGCGATCGAGGCGAACAGTCAAGCGATACTAAAGCGATAGTACGTGTGTGAAAGTTCATAGTGAAGTACTGTGAAGTAACGTGTGTGTTTAGTGTTTTACGTAGTCTCTACGTAGGTGTGTGTGACAATATCGTCGAATTAAAGGCAATAAATTAAGGCATTGTGTTTTTCCTTAAAAACAGCCCCCTATCCCGTAACATTTGGTGTCAGAAGTGGGATTAGGAAGCAAAATGCCTCTCTTGCCTTTGGATGACGACTCGGTGCGCACTAGGAACCAACGTCGGGAAGAAGCACGTCGGACGGATGAGCAGGCGCGCCGCCGCGAAAGTATGGACAGCAGGCGTGAACCGCCTGCCGAAGAGATGGGAGAGCCCCCGTCAGAGAGCGTGACTGATACTCCGGCCGCCCGCCCTGCTGCATCTGCCCCCATGGATTTTTCAATACTGATGAGCATACTGGAGGAACAGGCAAAACGTCAAGAGACTATGCTGCAATCAATCCGGACAGAACAAGCTCAGCAGCAAGAAGAACTAGCAAGACGCCAAGAAGAACAAGCGAAACGCCAAGAGAGCATGCTGCAGTCGATTCGGGCGGAACAAGCTCAGCAGCAAGAAGAACAATCGAGACACTTAGAAGAAATACAGGAGCTGCTGGGAAAGGACCTGAAAAAGATAAACCTGAAGCTGGACCAGCACGAAGAGAGGTTGAACGAGACAGAGCTGCAGATTGCTAACGTTCAACGGTCCCTTCAGGTAATTAAGACTGAAAAGGGTTCAATCATTGCTTCTGCTCCAGTCTCAGCGCCCAGCGGCTTCAAGATCACCCCATTCGACGGGATGTCGTCTTGGGCCGCTTATAAGATTCAATTCGACGCCATAGTGAGAGCCAACGGCTGGAACAAAGAACAAGCAATGACTGCGCTTACAGTGGGTCTTCGTGACCAGGCCTTGTCAGTTCTGGAAGCTCTGGGCAAAGACGTCACCTATGACACTCTTCTGGAAGCGCTGGAACGTCGTTATGGTGATGCGCACCTGGAACACGTATACCGTGCTCAACTGAAGGATCGCGTACAACGGCGCGAAGAGACCTTGCAGGAGTGGGCTCTGGAGGTTGAGAAGATGGTACGCAAGGCCTACCAGTCCGCACCACAGCAGGTCGATACAGTTCTGGTGCAGGAGTTCATTAGTGGTATTCGTGACCCAGAGGTGAAATCCGCAGTGGCCCTTGGGCACCACCAGACCCTGAAAAACGCCCTGGCACATGCTCTGGAGGTCGAAGCCGTACGTAAGGACCATCGCTCTGTACGCATCAGGGAAATGAAAGAAACAACTACACCGACGTACTACAATAGAGGTGCTCCCAGGTGCTACAATTGCCACGAGAGGGGGCATTTAAGTCGTAACTGCCCCAAATTGAACAGGCCTGCAGAAGCACGGATAGAGCGTAATATGGACCAGCAACAGGGAAACGAGTAAGCGCCAGGACCGAGGGGCAGGTGCTGGCCGGTTTTTATAAGGCCCCGAAAGTTTCGATTATATCGATCTCGCAAGCCAAGGATGGAAACAGTCTGATCATCAAGGGAGAAATTAATGGAATAATCTGCACGCTGACACTGGATACTGGAGCTTCGCGAACTGTGATCAACTCCCGACTTGCTAAACGGCTATTTCGAAACTTCAGGAATTTTAAGACGATTAAACTAGTGACGGCAACCGGCCAGCACATACCCGTACGAGGAGAGCAGCTGGTTGAATTAAAGTTAGGTGAAAAAGTTTACAAACATGAAGTCGTAGTGGCTAACATCGTAGATGATTGCATTTTGGGACTGGATTTCTTGCGAGAACATTATTGTGAAATTGATTTGAACCAAGGAGTATTGAGATGTGGTTCTGAAGAAATCTTCATGGAAGGTGCCACTACAGGAAATGTCTACTGTACAAGAAGGATCAATCTACCACCGAGATCGGAAACCATCGTACCAGTGAAATTACCTCGGGGTATTGGAAATCACAGCCGATGCGTTCTCCTGGAACCAATCGATTACGAGAACCCTTGGATGATGGCACGGACTCTGGTGATGAACAGCAGTACCGCAGCAGTACGTGTGTTGAATCCAACTGACAAGGAACAGACAATCAAAGGAGGAACTTTGATGGGCACTTGCGACAATGTGGACTGGATGCGTAAATGTCAAGAAAAACCAACTGATAACAGATGTCGACCAAATTTCGACGTATCAGTCCTTCTAGAAGGTTGTCGCAAAGACCTTTCTCACAAAGATCTGGAGATGGCTAAGAAGATGTTACTGCGCTTCGCTGATGTCTTTGCTTCGAGTGAAGGTGTTATCGGAAGAACTGGCTTAGTGAAACACACGATAAATACGGGAGTTGAACCACCGATACGTCAACGTCCAAGAAGAATACCAGTCGCCCGAGAGAAGGAGGTGGAGACCATGATAGAGGATATGATGAAAAATGGGGTCATAGAACCATCGTCTAGCCCATGGTGTTCTCCTGTGGTTCTGGTGAAGAAGAAAGACGGCAGTATGCGGTTTTGTGTGGACTATCGACGACTTAATGATGTGACAAAGAAGGACAGTTATCCTCTCCCCAGGATTGACGACACGTTGGACACATTATCGGGAATGAAGTGGTTTTCGACCTTGGACTTGAAGAGTGGATACTGGCAAGTGGAAATAGATCCCAAGGATAAGGAAAAGACTGCTTTCTCCACGGGGAAAGGCCTGTGGCAGTTCAAGGTTATGCCATTTGGATTATGCAACGCACCAGCCACTTTTGAAAGATTAATGGAACTAGTCCTCACGGGACTAATTGGAGATGCTTGCCTGGTATATTTGGATGACATCATAATTGTCGGGAAGACTTTCGAAAACCATCTGGAAAATTTGGAACGAGTTCTGACTAAAATTCGGGCAGCAAACCTTCAGCTGAATCCGAAAAAGTGTTCATTCTTCAAACAACAAGTAAGCTTCCTGGGTCATGTTATATCGGAAGCGGGTGTGCAGACGGATCCTGAGAAAACCATCACCATTAAGAACTGGCCGATTCCAAAGGACAAAACTGAAGTTAGAGCATTTCTGGGCCTGTGTTCTTACTACCGAAGATTCGTCAAAAGTTTTGCTGACATTGCAAAGCCACTGCACAAATTGACGGAAGAAAAACGTGTCTTCTTATGGAACGACGACTGTGATGCTGCATTTCAAGAACTAAAGAAAAGACTTTGTGAAACACCAATTCTTGGATACCCAGACACAGAAAATGATTTTATTGTAGACACGGACGCGAGCAATACCGGAATCGGTGGCGTGCTGTCTCAACGGAAAGGAGACCAAGAAGTAGTCATTGCTTACTTCAGTAAGTCCTTGTCAAAATCGGAGAAGAACTACTGCGTTACAAGAAAGGAGCTTCTTGCAGTAGTTAAGACCTTGCAACATTTCAGCAAATACCTACTTGGCCGGAAATTTCATCTAAGAACCGATCATGCGGCCCTAAAATGGCTACTACAATTCAAGAATCCTGAGGGTCAAGTGGCAAGGTGGATTGAGCAGTTGCAAGAGTATGACTTCACGACGGAGCATCGAAGTGGTAAATCACATGGAAATGCGGACGCCCTGTCTAGGAGGCCATGTGATGATGATTGCAAACACTGTCTGAGACATGAGTCAAAGGAAACCGTACCACTTAGGATGCTAAGGACAGACCTCAGCGACGATTGGAAGGAGACCCTGAAGGCAGCTCAGCAAGAGGACGTCGACATCAAACCAATTCTGGATTGGATGGAATCCGGAAACACTAAGCCGATTTGGAGCGACGTCGCAGGGATGAGCGTAGTGACCAAGAGTTTATGGGCGCAATGGGACAGCCTCGTGCTCCATGAAGACGTATTGTGCCGAAGATGGGAGAACGCTCGTGGAAATCACTGCCATCTTCAAATGATTGTTCCTAAAGTGAAGGTGCCTGATGTCTTGAGACTTTACCATGAAGGATACTCAGGAGGACATCTTGGGGTAAAAAGAACCCTGTTGAAAATACGGGAGCGATTTTACTGGATCAACTGCAGGGACGACGTGGAAGATTGGGTTAAGAAATGTAGCAGTTGCGCGTCAGTGAAAGGCCCACATACGCGGAGTAGAGGAGCATTGAAGCTTTACAACGTAGGAGCGCCATGGGAACGTATAGCGCTGGATGTCGCGGGACCTTTCCCTGTCTCTGAGAGTGGAAACAAGTACTTCCTGGTTGTCATGGATTACTTCACTAAGTGGCCTGAAGTATTCGCTATCCCAAACCAAGAAGCCACCACAATAGCCGATAAGCTGGTCCATGAAGTGTTTTGTCGTTTCGGAGTACCCCTAGAGATTCACAGCGACCAAGGTAGAAACTTTGAGTCTCAACTCTTCCAAGAGACGTGTAAAGTAATGGGTACTCACAAAACTAGGACCACATCTTACCACCCGCAGTCTGATGGCATGGTGGAGCGGTTTAATCAAACACTGGAGAGATATTTGGCTAAAGTGGTTGACAGCAAGCAACGAGATTGGGACAAACACATTCAGCCATTCTTACTGTCATATCGGAGTGCAGTTCACGAAAGCACGAATGTGACTCCAGCTTTCGCGAATTTTGGGCGAGAGTTACGACTGCCGGCGGATTTGATAACTGGTATCCCGCCGGACTCTCCACGTACCATGACAGAGTATGCGAGTGACCTTCGGAGCAAGATGAATGACATCTTTGAACACATTCGAGACTCTGGCCGACAATCATCCGAGAAAATGAAAACTCGATACGACCGAAAGCTGAACAACCCCGGATTTTCTGAAGGGTCCTTAGTGTGGCTACACAATCCCGTCCGCAGCAAGGGCAAGTCACCGAAATTGCAAGCTAAATGGGATGGACCGTATCGTGTGGTGACAAAGATCAACGACATCACATTCCGGATACAGAAGGGCCAGCGAGGCGGACCTAAGATCGTTCACGTGGACCGGCTGGCGAGATACCATGGAGACAATGGTGCTCGGGACGAGCACGTCTAAGGAGGGGGTAGTGTTGCGCCGCGACGATTCTCGAAGGTTCACGTTACCACCGGCCTACCTACGCGTACACATAAACAAGTTGTTTACCACATTTTAATTGCATTCCAGAGATTTCGACCCTTCATTTTAAGCGTAACACAAAAGAACCTAATTTGCATAACAATGATTTTATTACCTTGTTTACATCAAGCGCTCACCTACCTAATTTGCATGACAAAAGATTTATGGTTCTGTTTTGATACAAGTAATACAAAAGCATTCGAGAAGTTTCTTACCGATATATAAACAGGCGCAGCTCGGGCCAGAGGACAGTTTCAATCAAGCGATCGAGGCGAACAGTCAAGCGATACTAAAGCGATAGTACGTGTGTGAAAGTTCATAGTGAAGTACTGTGAAGTAACGTGTGTGTTTAGTGTTTTACGTAGTCTCTACGTAGGTGTGTGTGACAATATCGTCGAATTAAAGGCAATAAATTAAGGCATTGTGTTTTTCCTTAAAAACAGCCCCCTATCCCGTAACATTATTATACAAGTAACCAGATATTTTACACTTTGTCATAGTTTGTTCTTATCGAATGAGAGTGGCCAACTCTGGTGTCGAGAGTTTATCAAGCCCTAAGGGCTTCTGACATGGCTTAACGACTGTCGTACTAGACAAACAGCCGGGGCCTACAATTTAACGTGTCATCCGACCCACGGAAGCGCCCAAAACGGAATGTTAGTGTTTGTCATAGTGTTCTGTGGATGTCACTAGGCCTAGTAGTGAAATGTTGATTACCTATCTTCTACTGTTATAATATTATGGTTCGTTTTGAAAGAAAGCAAAGAATAGTGGTGATGAAATAATGAAATCAGGATCTGAATTAATGCTATGCTTTCTCTCGGATGGTCTTGGCTGAATTTTGAAAAAAACTAGGTTTAGGTATATACCTACTGGTTTTGATATTGTATTAAACGTGTGTGGAAAGGACAACAATAGGTAACAATTTTTATACAAAACAGACTTACCATTGACTTCAAATGGCCTTATTAAGCAACATTGTAGTCTATAATCTAATCTCGAAAAAAAAAACGGTCTGTCTCGACCATAGACTTACGAATAAACTTTTTTGTAACACACCACTATTTCTGTATGTACCACAACAGACGAAACTAATGAACACATCACCATCTTTCTCTCTTGAGTATTTCCTCATGACTGAGGGTCGTGACTCCCCCGCAGAATTAATCCGTTAGGGGAGTTCTCTTGAGTAGATACATTGTGGTGTGTGCCCAGATCCTTCCAGGGAAGAAACAAGTCCTCGGATATTGTGGTCCTCAAACATGTCGGTCTTCACCGTTAAGCGAGTGTAAATCCACACATAACTTGAAAATACAAGTCATTGGTGTAGGGCCGGATTCGAACCAGGGTGCATCTGGATGAAAAGCAGACACTGGAACCGCTGAGCCACACTCGCATATGTATATACAGCTAAAGTGACAGTACCAAGATTTATTTAAGTTGACATATTGTATGATTACATACCTATTATTATGTTTGACATGATTTTAATAACAAAAAAAATCATTATTTTATTAATAAAACTAGACATTGTAACTTCTAAAATTTTATAAAACTAAATGTTATAAATTCAATTTGACGAGATATTGTAATTTGTGTAGCATATTCTGTGATATTAGTACTTATACCTATACCTATGTATGTTACAACTTTACATTATCAATAAAGATTCTTTATCTTTTTATCTTTATCTTTATCTTTATACTCGCTCATCACCATAGATTTACTGATACGTTTTTTTAACAAACCTCTATTTCCTCCCTTCCAGTATACAGCCCGATCCCCGAGACCCTCTCAGACGAGGCCCAGAAGGCGCAGCTGAAGCGAATGTTGGACATGAAGGTGAACCCGGTGGACGGACTCTCCTCCAAGTGGGACTACGAAAACAACCGCTGGAAGTAAACTGTATTGTGAGTATGTTGGAATTGTTAATAGCGCCATCTAGTGGTTTTGTACGGAAGCTGTTACTATCGCCATCTTGATGAGCTACTAACGCCATCTAGTGACGAATCCCAGAAACTCATAACATAAGAAGCTCAGGAAATGTTCTGTTTATTAAAAAAAAAAAACAGCTACGAGTTAAAAAAGAAATGGCAAGTGGGCGTGACCAAGCTGGCAATGTTATACTTAATTTCATTACAGAACTTACAAAATAAAAGTTGAAATTACTATCATGTTTACATAAAAATAAACTTCATTCGATAAATAATAAGGTAGCTAATCCAAAATATTTTTGGTCTAATTTTCACTTGTCTTTTTAGCAATATCTTCTTTCTGTCTTCCCACCATTATTATTACATTGATATCTCCTAAACCCAAAAGTTTTCTATTAATATCTACCTACTAAACTCATAAGATACATAATTTCTATTAATTTAATTTCTTGGTTTAGTGGTTGATACAAAACTTAAATATCGTATGTGTGTATTCAAATTATTTAAAACAAATGACAAAAATGTTGTTTTTATCGATTTGCAGTATGTGCGGTTGGTGCTAACCTCAGCGCGGCTTTCCTCGGGTAGTCTAGACAATGTTATTTAAGAGAAAGTTATGTAAGATACAATAAAATGTGATTCCAATCAGGTAATGGTTTTTTATTTATTTATTTAGGTTTTTAGTACCGAACGCAAGACTCTTTCTCTCTTTGAGTCGTATTTCCTCATGACTGAGGGTCGAATTGATTCGTTAGGGGAGTGCTCTTGGGCAGATACATCGTGGTGGGCGCCCAGGTCCTTCCACGGAAGACACATGTCCTCGGATATAGTGGTCCTCAAACATGTCGGTTTCCTTACGATGTTTTCCTTCACCGCTAAGCGAGTGCAAATCCACACTTAACTTGAAAATACAAGTGATTGGTGTAGGGCCGGATTCCAACCAGGGTGCATCTGGATGAACTGAAACCGCAGAGCCACGCTCGCTTTCAACTAATAACGCAAGACTATCTATTATATATCTGTTATATATATTTCTATTGTATACTTACTTTATTTCTAGATTTATGGAAAATCTAAAAAAATATCTCTTCAAACCAATAATTCGTTGGTAACGTTGGTATTGCCTAATGTACGGGCGAAAGCTTATCTATTTTTGAACTGAAGTTGTTGGTATTACTTTAGGTTCAGTTCAGAGGTTTTGTTAGAATATTGTGTTGTAGATATTAATGTATTTTGTGGTTCAGTTAAGAATTCTTAGTTAGAATGTAATTATATGTCAATATTTAAAGTTTAAACTTTCGTGAGACATTTTATCAATATCGGTTTTCACTCACGTGTAATAAAATTAGCGTATGTTGTTTACGCAAATCACACGTGAGTGAAAACTGTTTAGTAAGGTATTGTTATTATATGGTTAAAGGATATATGTAAGTGTGTAATTTCCATCCATATTTTATTTCTTTCCTAGGCTGAGCTTACTTAAAACTGTTAATTAGTTACTATGAAAAATAGTAAAAAAAAATATACAAGTTGAATCTTGATGCCTCATAAAAATTTACTTTAATAGGGATGTATGTATATATATGCTAAATGGGATGTTGATAAAATTCTCAAGGAACACCATTTTTAAACTATATTTTGTTCAAAACAACATTTTAAACTTAAATTATAACACTGAGCCTGTCTTAACACAAATCATTAATATTTATTTTGTAAACAATTATCATAAATTGGAATTATTATTTTTCTATCAACAATCTATTTATATTATAATATTTAATTATTATTTTTTATTTTACTCAGGGGTATCGACACGGTTTTTAGAAGTGCTATTATTTAGGTATCTATTTTTATTTTATTTATTTATCTAGGTATGTCACATTTATTTTCTTTTGGCTGTTGATAAAGTTACAAACATACAATTTTAGTTTTTTTAGTAGTACCTACCTATATGTTAGGTTCTTGTTAATATGAAATTATTATTTCATATCGTAAAATAATAAATAAGTTTCGGGATAGATGGCGCTGTGCGCAAGAGTTGTACAGTGTTTTTATTATTTTAACGTTTGCAATTTTATAAACAGCTCAGATAAATAATTTTATTTCTATTTTACAAAAATACCGCTGGACTAAAGTAGGAATACCTACATCATCACCTTTTACCCGTTTCTCAGGATACGGCGTTTATTCTATTCTAAAAATTTGTCTTCCCAAGCGTACCGGATTCAGGCCCCGCAGAAACTCATCATCATTTAGGTATATTAACTAGTATAATGTCATTTTGGTAACGCAGTACCCTGCTATTTTACAAAAATCATAATTTATAACCACTCTTTTTGATACCCATCATTAGAATAGAATAACTGCCGTTTAACAATAAATTCTTTAAGTATAAATTATTATTAAAACACCTATCACATTATTATCTTAGTCTCAACATCGATTGAACGTTATTAAACTTTAAAGGCCCCCACACGTTTTGCAGACGACAACTTGTTTTTTATACGCCGCCATTTTGAATTTAGTTTCGAAGTAAAGAGGTTTCATGCAAAAACCAAACAATAAACAGACGGATCATATCAACTTGACTTCCTATAATTGGTTCGACAAGTTTTCTGTGATGATTCGTCGGCAAAACGTGTAGTGGCTTTCACAATTCAGTTTTTATAAACATTTATAGGTATTAAAATGAAGGAACAATTTAGGATTCTTATGAGGTAAGAAAGAGAACGTTAGAGACGCAATTTATTAGGAAAATAACATTTAAGAATATGTTGTTTGTCTCAGAAAACATCACTTTGCAACGTAATAGGTCACAGATTACCAAACGGTGATTACAAATTACCATGAATTAGTTATTTAGGTACGAGTGTAGTGTATAATATACTAGATAATTTGAAAGCTACATAAATTATGTTTTCTTAACTTTGAACGTGATAATATTGATAGATTAATTTATCGCCTTCGAAAGTCGTAACTAAACACAGATTAAGTCTACATTTCAAATGATTTTTAGACATTTATAATGACTAAATTTAGGACTAGAGGAATAGTCAAAAACTAAAGTGTAGTGCTCATGAGAGCGAGTGTAGAGATTTAAAGTTAAAGCTAAGTTCTCATTTAATGACATTGAAAGCGATACATAAATATAGATCAAAGTTTATTACATTAATTACATAGTACACTAAAATAGTTTTTTATTCATTTATTTTCCTTACAATAATCATAAGAAAATTTTCTGGGGATATCTTTGCCCCTAATACTTATATTGTAGCTGAATATTTATTGATAAGTAGATGTATCTAATATTCTACAGACTCTCACATGTTATGGCAGCTTCAATATATATGTAGGTATCCTGCGGTCGCCAATATCTTGCAAATGTGTGAAACAGAACGAAGATGGTCAAGACAAAACAATTACCTATTACACCTTTAGATAGACCTCATACAAAATCTCGATGTTTTATTTTCCTTTTTATTACTTTTTTCTAACATCTTCGGGTCAGATTATATTGGCAAAAAACATAATTTTTTGAAGTTACCATAGTGTGTGGGGTCCTTTAAAGTTTTGTATATCGTAACTTGGCCGCCTTTTGTTTCTGTTCTACATTTTTATTTCAAGTATGTATTCGTTTACTTTTTACTTAATTCACATGAAATTTACATTAACATTCACTATTCTTTTCTGTCTGCATAAATAACACAAGTAATCTATAAAATAAAATTTGAAAATTTTTCAATACCAAGAAGAAATTAACGTACCTATATTATATGTATTTTTAGTCATAATAGGCTTTCATTAGGTATCCACATTGTATGCACCATTCAAAGGATTTTAGAATAGCTACACATAAGTAGGTATAATTATATATTCTTCACTAGAATTAAATATTATGTTTTGTAAGTATAACAAATCAAAACTAACTAGCTATCTGATATTTAAGCAAGACACGTATAACAAATGTTTTCTCGACACAGATTAATAAAAAAATCGTCAATTCTAGTTACCCGGTTGTCATGCTCTTTTTGCTTGCAGTGTACATGATTAAAATTTCCTGAATCGTTTAAATAAATCAGAATCAACGAATTCATTAGTTACCTACTCTGTTTTGTTTTCTTTGCTTGATTCAAAATGTAAGAAGTAATAAGGGGCTATTAATTTCGTTATAATTTAGTTTTATTAGACGAACTCGTACAAAATATCGATAAGTCAATAACGAGTCAGTGGAAGCCCGCTCCAGTGTAGTGCTACCATCCATATGTCTCTTCATTGGAATTCTTCTCTCAACCATTGAAAGAAGAAACAAATATAGTAACACACAATCTTTCACCAAGGATGTTTGAATATTGTCCAAATATTTTTTTTTTATAATCAACAAAATATAAGTATTTGGAAACTATTGTCAAACATCGACAAGTTTTGTTATTGATATATTTTGTAAGTCAATTTGTATGTTTTAAACGATCCGATATAACTTTTTTGACATGCAGGTTGGTCTATTTCGTACTCTTTTAAATATTGTTTATCAAGTTCAAGATCTTATTCACGAATTTGTTAAATCTTCATAGAATCAATGTGTTATTTCTTCAAATAGTACGTAGATTCTATTCTCTAGAGACATTAATAGGTCCTTAGTCATTGAATATAAAAAAATACATAGCGCGCACAACCACGCATGCATGCAGATGGATTTGCACAAAAATTGTTAACATTTCTTTGCCCATAGTATATGCAAAGTTGTTAACCCCAGCGCATATGCGTTGATTTCCCGAGTTGTGTGAATTTCCTAGGTCCTCCAATAAAATCCCTATTTCTTTAGATTGTCTAGTGCCTGGAACTACATCTAGCCCCGAGAAACGCGTTAATTAAAGTCCATATTTCCTCCACTAAGTCCCTATGTCCCCACATCCATAAAATCTTCTTCATCTAGTCCCAGGAACCGAGCACGTTAAGTCCCCATTCCCTCCACTAAGTCCAGTGTGGGGATACCCACACTCACAAATTCCCAAGCCCCTAGACCTACCTCCCTAGTCCCCGTACGAGTACATCAACATTTCCCGACGCAAATGAATTCCTTAACTGTCCACTAGGTCCATATTCCCCCACATTCACACCATCCCTAGTCCCTAAAGGGGAACAGTCCCCCCACCCCCGTAGAGTCCCAGTCTGCCACCTCCACTGGTCCGAAGCACTCGTCGAAAAACTGCTCCATGCTTTTGTGGAGGTGGATGGTGGAGCGCTCCAGCTTGTGACCCTCGTCTGGGTATACCTGGAAACAGCAAGACAATAATGCAAATCATTTGGCAATATATTATGGGTGCAAATATGCACTAGCTCACCATATTTTCATACAAGCTGAGTATTGCAAGACTGATTTACTTAATATACATTTTATTAAATTTTATATCCCCACATTTTTTTATCAAATGAGAGTGGCCAGCTCTGGTGTCGAAAGTTAATCAAGCCGCCCTAAGCCCTAAATGACTGCCGCACTAGACAAACAGAAAACCAACAATGTAAGCTTCATGGTTGCACTTTTCAAGGAATATCTTTTGTATGTAAACATATTAAAAAAAAATATCATTCTAGTTTTTTTCTACAGGCTAGATGTTTATTCTAGAGATATAATTAATTACAAATTTTTCATAGTATTCGAGTTTTCTCCCAATTTCCCCTGGTATGAACCTTACAGTTCTAATGGTAGCATTAGTGTAAAAGAGTATACTTTATGTAGTAAAAGAGTACAAAATGTTTACCTGGTGCGTATACAGAGCGTTGGCCCGTATAAGCGCTCTAGCCAGAGCTAGAGCATGTTGTGGTGGAGCCCTCAGGTCCGAGGTGGCATGAGCCAGCAGCACCCGGCGTGGAGGCAGGTTGCCCGCCTTCCTCCACACAGCATTGACTCCCAAAGTACCAGCCCAGGCGGAGCCGTACCCGCTGTACCGCTCTGTCCAGTAGGAATCTGAAAATGGAAAGAAAGATTTTGAAATGTGGTGCTGGAGGCGGATGGAGAGGATAAAAAGTTGGGACGGAAAAGAAGACAAATGAGGAGGTACTGGGCATGGTTCAAGAACAAAAATCTTTTAGATAGAGAACAATATCCAATAGATCTAATCCAAAGATGATGGGAAAATGTTTGGCCACCTTATACGACATGGTACCTAAATCATATCAAAGAAGGCAAGCGTCGTGTCGTATAAGGAGGTCAACGAATTGGCCGAAAATCGAAGAGAATGGCGCATACTCCACAGACACGAGCATCGCTCTTAAATTTTGAATGAATGAATGATTTGCTACATTGAACGTTTATCAGCTACTACAGAAATTCGTAAGTCTGCTTGTTGTCTGCTTTCGTGGTCTATTTAGGGGATGGTTAGCTAAACAGTTACCGAAATACTCAAACTAGTAGCAAAACCACAAAGTTTATTCAGCTCGTAACTCACTTAGCAGATGATTTTGCGATCAATGCCAAACAGCTGTCGTCGATGGGTCAGTCCTTAAATGGGGCCCAAGACGTGACAACCTTTTGAGCGCTTCAATGAATTTTGACCAGTCAAGTTTCCCTGAAGAAAGGAGGTCCCTGCTGTTTGTCATAGCCGTAAGCTAGTAGGTGCTGTAGACCCAAGACGACAACAAAGCTCTCTATACAAGAATTGGTCTATCGCATACGAATTTAGTCTTTTTATTGGTGAATTAGATATTTAGTACGGTGGGTAATGGTGTATATATATATAGTGGGGATGGCTTAACGTCTGCGTAAAGCCATGTCAGGGCGGCTTGATAAACTCACGACACCAGAGATGGCTACTCTCATTCGAGAAGAAGAGATTACTCACTATGATGGCTAAGGTCAGTAAGAGGCCCCACGGCTGCGAGACACCGCGTCACGTTCCGCGCGTCGTCCGCCACCAGAGCGGCGGCGGCTCCAGCGCCGTACCCGGAGCCCCACACACCTACTCGGGCTCCGTCCACCATCTTCAGGTTGTCTCGGAGGTACCTGAAAGTTAGAGAATACATACAGATATTGGCAGTTGAGTTACTTGTATATTCTGTTTTCCAATGTTTGGAATAATGTCACCCGTAACAAATGTGTTACCAATAACGAATTGTATTTTATGTAGTAGTGATACCTACTTTTATCTACAATATAAATATTTTTAAAGAATAGCTAAATGCTTGAATTATGGAAAGCACAACGCTTGTGACAGTTATGTTTTCTTTCTTTCGCTGGGACGAGAAGCGTTCTAAAAGATAGGCCTATGCTCAGCAATGGGCGATAACGCTTAGTCATAGTAGCTTAGTTGTTTTTGATTTTTAAGTTTCAATACACAGCAACACAAAACTGATTCAACGTGTCTCTATCCTCAGCGATGAGGAATCCGATTCGATTAGGAGGAAGTTCATGACAAAACTTACGATAGCACAGCTATCTGGTCTTCGACGTCCACAGATAGAAGTTTGTGGTAGATCTCTGTTCTTAGCTCTTCACCCTGCAAAAAAATCACAATTAGAGTCAGGTTATACATTACAATACAACTTTATTGCACACCAAAAAATATATGAACATAATAAACGACTTAAACTATAGATGTATGTACAAGAGGGCGGCCTTATCACTTTGAGTAATCTCTTTCAGGTTATGCTACACAAAATATCGTCAAAGAGATACAATGACAAACAACAATACATTAAACTTCTCTCTGTCATGTTCCCATGTTCATGGGGTCAGAATTACGGTTTTTACACAGAACAACTGCCGTCAGACTTCCGCAACCAAAGGAATAACTCATATTAGATTGGATGTCAAATTGTTTTTGGAGACTGACTGCCAATAATAGGCTGGTAGACCAATGTAGGTTAATTTAGTATTTAAAGAAGGGTTCAATCTACATAGTTACCGAAGTGCCCCTAGCTCAGCTAGCGAAGGCAATCGGATGCGATTACCAATGTTAAGCAATGGTCAACGCGGTCAGTACGCGGCTGGGTGACCGAAAAGTGACATTCCATTTTGGCCGCACCCGTGTCGGATGACACATTAAATTGTAGGTCCCAGCGCATGTAGCCATATCAGAGGCCCGTAGGGCTTGATAAATTCTCGACACTAGAGTTGGCCACTCTCATTCGATAAGAAGAAGATCTAGTAGTTCTGTACAATCTACCCCACCTGTCCCCCGGAGCCGCGCGCGTCGATCTCGGCCACGATGAAGTTCCTGCCGGCAGCCAGGTACCAGCCCCAGCCTGGCTTCCAGCGCTCTGTGACCAGCTGCCCGCCTGGCTCGGCTGAACTGGAAAACCCACACAAATTCTAATAAATACAAGTACAAGTTTATTCATTTGGATAACAATATTTAATACAAAGGTCATACCTAATAAATTACCAAAATTTAGGGATGTATTAAAAAAAACTTATTCAATATCTTTACCACTACACTATACTCATTTATATTTTTTAAAATTTTTAGTATATGTTGTTAAAGCGGCAACGGAAATACATAATTTGTGAAAATTTCAGCTTTCTAGCTATCACGGTTTATGAGATACAGCCTGGAGACAGACAGATAGACAGCGGAGGCTTAGCAATAGGGTCCCGTTTTACCCTTTAGGTACGGAATCCTAAAAATGTTCCTTTTCCACTCCGCAACGGAGCAACAACATTGTCCTAAAATTTGGTACGGTAGTTAGGTAGCATAGCGCCCGAGTATTATACAGGCCACTTTTTGTTCCGAAACACCGCCACCGAAGCCACGGAAATCCACTTAAATAAAATAAATAAATAAATAAAGCCATTTATTTCCCAACTTAAGTAACATTCAGGAGTTATTGGTTCTAGGTTAGTAAAGCATTATAATTAATATTAAATTTCACTTTCTCTTGATGTTTTATTGGGCACCCAAATTTGAGCATAGGTCTCCTCCATGCGCTGCCAGTGTTTTCGGTCGTGTGCTTGTCTTGCCCAGGTACTGCCCGCTGCCTCAACAATATCGTCTCGCCACCGTCTTCGTGGTCTACCTCTGGATCTTTGGTCTTCCGCCGGGTACCAGTGAAGTATTCTTTCACTCCATCGACCATCGGTGGACCGTGCGACATGGCCCGCCCATTTCCACTTCAGCCGACGGAAATCCACTTAGTTATGAATAATTTTAACATTGTATCAATGTTTTGTAATCACTAGATGTTACAAATATTATCTAATATCACTAACAGTCAACCAAAAATATTGTCGTCGATTTTTCCATGTAGTTACCTCGTACGAAACATAATTTGCTATCCTTGTCGTCCTATCTTTTAACGCGCTGAGTGTGAGCGAGAGGGTCGCCGTCGGCCGAGATACAATCTTCGGATCAGTTCGGAAGGTGGTGTGACTTCTTGCATGCACGCATAGCCAATGTTTATATTTTAACCTAACCTTAAAACAAACTTTTGTATTTCGTTATTTAAATTGTAATCGATGTTACTACCGTAAACCTACATATGTATCGAGACCAAACAGTCAAAGTTGTGTGAATGCGGTTAACTCTGTTGATGTGAACTTTTGTAATAATACCTAAGCATAGTTTTCTGTAAGTAGGCTAAGTTATGACAAATAAACATATTTGATTTGATTTGATTTGAATAATGGCAAGTACCTATACTTACACATGCAGTACTAGCGGTAGTGGCAAGTATACTTACACATGCAGTACTAGCGGTAGTGGCAAGTCATCTGTTTCTTTGAACCCTGGCGGGAGCAGCAGTCGGACTCTTGCTTCTCTGTCTGCTTGCACCTAAAATAACACAAACCGTAGCTAAATATCAGTTTTTTACACTGTTCTGTCAGGCATTTGGCCACACCAGGCCAGGTAGGTGTAGTAGGCCAAATACGCCAGTACGCTCACTAACATAAGCCTCTTGTCTAAGAAGACATAACATAACATAGACATATTCCATAAGTATGCGTCAGTACGCTCACTAAAATACGCCTCTTGTCTAAGGGGTTGGTCACATGACGCGATAAGTGACCTGTGAAAAATCATCATACCTATGTGTTTTTTACCGTGTTTACGTTTACCAACTAGTATTCATTATATCTTCTTCAAAACAAACACTTCACAGATGCATCGAAGGCGTACCGAAGCATTTTTTTTTTTCACCACAACCACTACGCTAAGAGTGAAAAGATGATATTTTCTTTCTCCGTCTTCTCACTCTTAGCAGAACGATTAAGGTCATGTCAAGATGTCCACTTTGATGGTACCGGTGGGCATAATTTTTCTTCTCTGCTCCACTTTTCTTCACATAGTGTCTTGCGTAGTAAGATAACTGTAAATATGTCTTTTTGTTCCAGTGGTCTGCTATAATAGTCATCCGAAATAAATATATCTAACTACATTAGTAAAAGCCTCGGAGGTCATATCTGAATGCTTGCTTGGGTCAAATAATACGTCAAGAATTAGCGTCCGGTTGTTCGTCCTATCATTGTGCTTCAATCGCAAACCCATGTCAGAGGTCCTACCTAGGGGCGGTTCGAAAGACAACAGCAGAGTTGGCCACTTTCATATGAACTTGCTTTACTGAAATATGTTGATCATCATTTACAGCCTTGCAAATACCATGCCTATACCCAGCAGCAGCTGAGAATAGGCATTTCTTGTATGTGCTGATATTGTACAGAACTCTATAGGGGACCCTAGATTCGAACTATGTATATCAGTAATCAATTTAATCAGTAAAGTTTATGTATTGTTATTAAATCTGGATCTCTAATACATTAATGTTCTTAAAATAGCTAAAAGCATAGTCTCTCTGACATAGAAGCAGAGGTCACCCCCAATGCGGTGTGTTGACGACATTAGAAAAACCGCAGGGAGCACCTGGATTCAAGCTGCGCAGGACCGGGAACCGGGACGAGTGGCGTATTATAAGAGAGGCCTAAGCTCAGTAGTGGGCGATAATAGGCTGATGATGATAGTTTATCTAGTCCAGGGAAGACCCACTCCTCGTCTACACGTCAAATATTAGTCCCAGCAGGGTGTTTCACAAATTCGGAACGTATCCGCTCGGAATCGAAACGCCAATCGTAGAACTCCTTGTAACTTCTGTGTTTGGTGGATGCCTGTTATTGGTTTATGTCAGTTTTGACGAATTTGTGAAACACCCTGCTGGTGTCTGTACCCACCTCGACCCTGAACACCTTGACTTGCGGATGCTTTAAGGCAGCGAACTGCTGGCGTAGTGCGTACCCGTCCCACAGCACGAGGCGGCGTGCGCCGGAGTTGGAGCAGAGAAAGATGGCCGGCGGGCCGGGGCCGAGACATTCCTGGGGATAAATAGAGAGTTTGTTAATGTTTCTCAAGTATAATTATTTGTTTTCTGCTAAGTCTCAATAATTTAGAAACTGTTCTATTGTATACTTCTATTGAATCGAAACAGAACTCAATATTTTGAGAAATAGTACTTATGCGGATGCTGTCAATAATGAAGCGGTATCGGTTCTTATCGGGTAAGCACGCTCCATCTTAGGCCATAGCCTTTGCTTAAAAAAAAAAAAAAAAAGCCTTTGCTTACTATCAGGCAAACTATGGCCAAGTGCTAACCCGTTAAAGTTAACAAAAGAAGCCTAAGTAAGCAATGCCCCAATGACTTGCATTTCAAGTTTTGTATGAATTTGCACTCGCTTAGCGGTGATGGAAAATAACTTAAGAGAACCGACATGGGACCACAAAATTCGAAACCATATCTTCAGTGGAAGGATCTGGGCGCCCACCACTACATTATTACTTGCCCAAAAAAGCTTTCCCAATTTATCAATTCTGCAGAGAGTCACGACTCTCCATGATGAATACGACTTGAAGTGAAGGCGTAATAGGCAAGCATGATGCTTTCATAACGTTCGAGGTTTTGCTTATCAGTTTTATAAAAATCCCACTCACATGTACATAATAAGAATAGTTATGGCTGAACAGCACCCGGTTGTAGAGGCAGTCTGTTGGCAGCGAGTCGTTCTCGTCAGCCACGTGTGGCAGCACTGTCGACGTAGGCCACGAGGGGAGGGATGATGTGCTGTTGTCGAACTCCTGGAAAACAAAATAATATAAACGAATAAAATGTGCCGGGACATTTCACACAATGCCATCTAGCCCCATACCCAAACGCTTGGGTAACGGGTACCTACTAGATAATTGATATTTTGTAAATATTGGAAGCTCAATGCTACGACAGCTTCAAAGCGTTTTTTAAATTTGAATTTATCATCATTAAACTTAATTTACTTAAATTACCATTGACAATACAATTGACAATGTTACATAAAATAATAAGCTAGAGGCATAGGCTGTCTTTTCCTCAAAAAATGCGAGCCAAGCCGCAGTTATCTCCAAGAACTCTCATGAATGTCATACCATCTCATCTGCCCCTTGGTGTGTGGTGGTGTCGGGGGGCAGCAGGTCTGCCCCGGGGCAGGTGAGGCAGGCGGGAGGCGGGGGCCACACTGACGGCTCCACTGGCACCGACACGCGGTATAGGTGGCGCTCGCCTGCTGCGTCCGGAGCTGTGCCTAGCACGTATCTGGAATGGGATAGGGGATGGTGTAAATTTCTAGTTGTGAAAGTCGTCGCTGGCTAGAATAAAGTTCAGTTGCCGAGCAAAGAGCATTTTCGAGCATTATCCATTTGTGCCGGAGCAATAGAGACACTTTAAAAATCGAAGAAATTTCTACTGCTTGTCAAGCAACAATACTTGCAATAATTGTGGTGTTGGTTCATGATTAACATAGTTTACCAGCAGCAGCATTACTACTATTAATCTAGCTAGGGCTATTTGCCTTAATTATGGCGTATGGCTTTCACATCACTTCAGTTCTTTTAGGTAATTGTAAGTAAATCATAGAATCAAGAAACTCATATACTTGAAAATCGTTACAGTTTCCCACTCTCAGTATTGTTTAGCCCTTACTTTATTATTCAATGAAAAGTTAAAGAAACTCACAAGAACTTCCTCCTCTCATCGTATCCGACAATCTGTGTGATCTCGTAGCTTCCCTGCGTGAGCGTCGTCTTGGAGTCACCCGTGATCCTCACAGCATGTCTCCACACCCCCGGGGTGTCTGCCACGGGCATGCTGGTGAAGACTCCGCTGCGGGACGCGAATAGGGCTCCACCCCCGCAGTAGCCACAGTCTTCTTCCACTGGCTCGGCGCCAAGGCCTGACCAGCGCGAGCCGTCGGTTTCGTCGCGGTAAATCTGGAAAATTTGATTTCTAACATTATATATACTCGTTTGTATAAGCAAAATGTATGTAGGCACCCCAGGAGCTTTACTCCTCGAGTTTTGTTTTCATGAATTTTGAGGTTTGCAGCCACAGCCATTCATGATTCGTTTATAATTTTCTGACATCATTTCAATTTCTGACCTCAGCGTGGCATGGTGCAACGCTCTACTAAAATATCAAATATGGTGTGAACTTGATCAGGTTAAGCTATGTTCTCTCTTCTTCTTCTTAATGAAGGTTGGCGCAGCTCAACAATCTTGTCCCTATCTTGTTCCATGAGATGAGATTCTCTGCCTTTGACCTTACAGTGACCTTCATGCCATAATGTGTATTAACTAGACAAACACTCACATCCTGACAGTTGTAGTGCTGAGCCTGCGGCTGCTGCGAGCATACGCTGATGAGAGACACGTTCTGCGGCCGGTTGAGGAGCAGCACGGCGAGCTGGCTCCCTGACTGCCAGCTGGTCCAGCGGACGTACCAGCCTGGAAGGTGGGAGGAAATAGGTTTTTGAGAGACGAATAAGCGTTGTTAACGTTCTCATTAGAAAGTTTCTTTGTTCACATTTCATGCTTTGAACGCTCTTAAAGATTCCTATTCCCACTTATTCTCCCTATTCACATATTTCTGTTAGGTAAACTATTTATATGGTTTAGCTTTAGTATATATAAAATAACAGATGTTTAGTCTCGTAGAAAGAACACAGATAAGATACAGAAAACCTTTATTCTGGTATTTGTCAAGACTCTGCAGAGGTTGGTATTGATCAAAATATTATTTTCGGTACGTAGATTCCTTTCTCTGAGAAAAAAAATCAGCGATCATGTGACAGTTGTTGTAACAATGATGTAGGCCTACTCAGACTTACTCTTATCAACCTGTGAGGAGAACTGCAGTGGCTGCGGGAACAGATACTTGGGCTTCTTTAGGCTCACCACGTTCACCGTCACCACCGGGTTGTTGGTGTTTACCTGGAAATATACAAGTTAGCACTATGAACTAATGTTTACCATTTAGTTCTCTCATCTTTTTAATTTCAGCCGTTTGTTTGGGTTGGGGAATTTAGAAATACAGTCCTGAATTAAATTGTAAATGAGCAAAAATTATCATGATCGGCAAGATCTATTTTACCATCACATGTTTTTAATCGATATTTTTTATTATTTAAATATATTTTTATGCATCACATTAATTATTTATTATTTAAGTAAGTATCACATGACAATTAATCACACAAGTACACATCTTCCTCATCTCATTTCTTACATCAACCCCTCCCCTCATTTCCCATTCCCGAGACAGTTAAGTAAATTATTTCCTCCGTTAACTAACATATTTTATTGAAATCTTTTTGTTTTTGTTTAATGTATATAGATAGTTACCTATTTGAAATCCAGAAGGATGAGCGCGTTCCCCACGACACAGGGGAACCTAGTGTGGGGAACATAGATCACATCATTTGTAATCGATCCTAACACAGTAATATAAATATTTTACTAACAAACAAATGTTGTAACTTAGTTATAAGGTTTTTGATGACCAATAAATAAATTTTTATTATTATTATTAAGATTCAAGCCTCCGTCGTTCTGATAACACTTTAGGCCGCCCAAACCACTCGGCCACGGTCGACTGACTGCCAGGCGTCAAAATCCAAACACATTTCCAGGTTCTCGGACTAACATACACTTAGCAAATGATAATTATAACATTTTATTATTGCAGTATTATGATACAAAAACTGGACTGGAAAACAAAAAGATGTCATTACCTTGGGATACCTCAAGCTACGTATGTCCGGGTAGGGCGGCGGCGGGTGGTGGTCTAGTCCGTACCACGGGTAGCGGTGCTCGCCCACCTCGCTGCAGTTGTACGTGTGGAACACCAGGCTCTGACCGTCTGGGCTGAACCAGAGGGCCTTGTCGAGACGCAGGACTTCCGTTTCGTAGAGGAAATCGGGCATTCCGTTGAAGATTACGCCGGGGATGCCTGGGAATTAGATTTTTAGATATTTTTAACGGACTTCTAAAGAAAGAGGTTATCAATTCTTCTGAAAGTTTTTTTTATTTTTTTTATGGGTATGTTTGTTATTATGATTACCGTCCAAAACCTAAAAAATCATAGAATATGAGCCAAAACTAAAGAGAATGGTGGTGGAAAGTTAAACATAGCTTTCCTTTCCATAGGAACATGCATTTCAAGGACCACAAAATCTGATATTCAAATCAAAAATCTCGTCTATCATGTTATGACCTGGTTGTCTATCACAGAGAATTATCCAAAGAGGTACTAACGTAATGAATCAATTCTGCAGGGGAGTCCCGACCCTCAGTAATGAGGAAATACGACTCAAAGAGGAGGATTCTTATTTACCATTGTTAGTGATCCTACAGATGAGTCCCTTGAACATCCATGGCTTGTAGTAGATGTCATTATCATGCACAAATACCAAGGAGGAGCCCACGGGGGACCACTCCGCGTACTGCAGGAGGGGAGCCGTGCGGTCCTCCTCGATGGGGGAGACGGGGATCTTGTTCCTGGAATTTAAAAAACAAAGTGTAAAAAACAAAACAATTTCAAGTGAGGTCATCTTATCAGCTTAAAATCTAAGGCCCTATCTCTCTAATCTAAACTAAAACCTAAATAAAAAAAAATCTATGAAATTATGTTTAAGTATTGTACCAAATTATGATTAAACAGCACATGTTTCTTCCTCCGACATAATATACATAATATAAAAAATATTTCATACACATAGAGAAATACATTTTTCTTACTAAAAAGGCGGCACAAACAGGAAACTTGGAGGCGCAAATGCAGAACAGGCTCATTTGTGATGTGAATGTCGTCAATCTACCTCAAAAAGCAAAGCGATAGTGATGCTACAGAAACTATTTTTTTATATTATGGCTTCTCGAATTATTTATAGCATTAAGAAGGAAAAAAGGTACGTCTGGTCCTTGCCTCAAGAGATCTCAAGGCTGGCATCTATTCAAAGAGAAAATGCTGTTATCATCCTGGGAACACCGGCGCACGAAAATATGGACGGTGTGCTAAGTTTTTTTATAAAATTGACTGTGTTTTATATACATTTATGATGTTTTCCACTACCCATAAGTATAAGTAAATTTTGTATATAAAAACCAAAGAATTTGTTTATTTACGTTCAAGAGTACAGCTAGCAAAAATGTCTTGTAATTGAACTTTTGTTTTTAATTTAATTTTTTAACATTTATTCGATACTAAGAATGTAATTACACTACCCAAAACTGCAACTGCGGCCGTTTGTGACATTATAAAGGCGGACGGATGATGAAAATTTGCTACAGTAGATTAACATAGCCTACTTTTTATCCCGGATTAACGCGAGTGTAGCCGCGAGGCGCTACTGATAAAGATATACAGCACCTAATATAACCTGCTATTTATTACACTAGCACTAATCACAACGACGCGATAACAATATAGCATCGCTAAGAGAGGTTGTTCTGACTATTTTTATTCACAGCAGTTAGACCGCGTTATTCTGCAGAAAAATGCGACGAAGAAAATGCGGCGAAATGTCAAGCGAGATCATAATTCAGCGAACGCCATTTTTCTGCTGACGGTAGTTAGGTACGAGTAGCTGGTGCTTTGTAGTTGTGGGCTTATTTTGTGATATGAAGGCTTTATAGTTAGATATTATGCTCTGAAATGATTTGTGTATGCTTTAGAATGTTTTTTTTATTAGGTATGTTATTATAATATAATATTCAATACGTCTTATTCCAATACGCGGTTAACTTTATTAGACCCGTCTCGAACATTGCGATAATAAATCTGTTCTTGTTGTTCAAATGAGTTCAATGACTTCAAATTTCTAACATAAAAATCAAATGTTAACAATGTTAACTTCAATATAGAACTTTGATAGCAGCACGTGCGCTCGCGCCGGGAAATTGACTCACGTGAAAGGACCGGACGAATACAATTGTCTTCCGGCTGATATTAAGAATTCCATGTCAGAAAACATATTTAAAAATAAATTAAAAAAGTGGCTCGTTCAAGAAACATACTATTCCATAGACGAGTTCTTCAAAACAAATAAAAAAGCTACCTAAATATTAATGGTAGAAATCTTGTAAAATAAATAATTGCTATAAGTTATGTAATTTTATATATAATAATATAAGTTATGTACAATTATAATTTCTAATTGACGTGTTATCTTTTGGTTACAAATAAATTGTTTATCTGATAAACCATCAAATTTCAACTTCAATGTGAAACTTTGAACTTGAAATTTGATAGTCTGAATGTGATGTTTGACCAACAAGAACATACTTTTTATTTTCGAAGTTTTGTTTATTAATTGGAACTAGATGTTGGAATGCTTTTTTTGGTTTGTTACAAGGTTGCTAGTCGTTTTCAGGTGACAAGTTCTATATAGCATAGACAAAGACTTACCTATTGATGACGTCATAGATGTGGTACCGCGCAAGGCGGGCATGCCGCCAGCCCGGTCTGACGTCGGATATGAGCAGTACATACTTCAAGTCTGCCGACACTTTGAAGTCTACAGCGTTTAGCTCCCTCTGTAAAGATAAAGATAATAGTAGACGTTAATCAAGTTTTGTGCAAGATAAACTAATTGTTTCGCTTTTCTAATTGTTTTTTTTATAAGTTGGTATTAAATATATGTGTAGATTGGATTTCTCTTTCTTGTAATTTAAGTTTGATTAATATAAACTTTTTATAAATAACAAGAAATTATTTTTCAATGTTATTTTTGCCAAGTATTAAAACGCTAACGTAAGATTTTCAGAAATAACACTTTTGTTGTATGATTAATAACTATAATATTTTTTATACAAAAAGCAACCCATTCTCAAACTATAGCTCTCCGACTTTCGCTTCGCTCGGCTAATAAACAACAAAATCACAAAACAAAACGGAGGCGCGACGAAAACAAACAGTTTGCGCGGTGAAATCTTGCACGAATTAATAAACAGTGGCAGCGGCGGAACAAAAAATATTGCCTGCCGGGTTTTGGTATTTAATATCATACGATACGACTTATAATTATGATCCTGATAAAATATTAAGTTTTAACTACGCCCTAATTCTCTAGTAAACAAGTATATGTGAATTTTACGTTTTGGCTAATAAAGGAACAGAATTGAATATTTTTATTGACACTGTAAAGTTGTGAGTCATTTACAATTTATGCATTGATAATTTGGACAGACCCTTTAGAAGATTTAAAAACTCTGAAACTGCCTTCACCTCTCTTAAACGAACATACTTTTATACAGAGGGATGAAAATCCTTGTTTATAACATACTAATTTTAATAATAATTAAATATTTTTCTACTAAAATCGTATCGTATCCTATAAACAAGGCTTATCAAAAAAACGCCCAACAAAATTTCCCGCCATTTATCCACCGTATTGTTTCGCGTGAAATTAATCGAGTTTTCCACTAAACTTCTGCTGGCGAAGTTGGGGCGGATTTTATCACTTCTATACAAATAAATATAGTATAATACATGTTTTGGTTTGGGAATTGTTTTGGGTTAAAATGGAGCCTAATGGGCTTTTGTGCGATTTCATAATTAATCATACTATTTTATTATGACTAGTAGACGCCCGTGGCTTCGCTCGCATTATTTTGAGAAAAAAAGTAGCATATGACACTTTTCGGTCCTCGTACTACCTATGTACATACCAAAAATCATGATGATCCGTTCAGCCGTTTTGGCGTTGAGTGTTTAATTTAAATAAATAGTTAAAAACAAACAGATAAACAGACACAATTTCAAAAAAAAAACTGCTGAACGTGTTCGGTTATGAATTTAAAGTATAGGTACCCTATAATAGTTTTACCCTCTATGTTCAGATATTTCTATGTTCTATGTTGAGATTTGACCCTCTTCAGCTTTATTATACGTATAGACAGATAGATAGATATCTTAATAAGGAAAATTATGTTTGTTGGTGTGTTTGTCACACTTTCAATAAACGAACCAATGGATCACCGTGATGTATGACATAAGTGATAATAAAGGATTTATAAAGAGACAAAACTAGGTTATGTGTTAATATAAGGTCTAATCTATCTCCACCCATTCAAAATTTTAACACAATCTATTCAGCCGGTTGATCGTGGAGAAGTTAAACACATACACACACAGAGACACAAAAACTTTCGCCTTTATAATCCATATTTTTAGATTTATATCTAAAGCTGAAGAGGGTCAAAAATTTGTGTGTAGAAGATATAAGACAAAAAAGTTTAGGTATACTTTAAATGAGACATTTTATCAATATATTAACTAAACGGTTTTCACACACGTGTAAATCGCGTAAGTTGTTTGCGCCTCGCCTCCACCCCCACCACCCCAGGCTCCCGCGCCCGTGTCCCGGCGGGCCGCTCGCGCGGCGGCGCGCAGTCTGCGTGCTGCCGCGGTCCCAGAACATACGTTCTGAAGATGGATGTCATAACATCCGAAACGCGTAAACAACATACGCGAATTACACGTGAGTGATAACCGTTTAGTTAATATATACTTTAAATAGATAACAAGACACGGTTCAGCAGTTTTTAGAATTTTTGTCTGTTTATATGTTTATTTTAACGCTCGGCACGTAAAAACAGATGAACTTATCATCATGATTTTTGGTATTTAGGTAGTATGAGATCATTATTTTTGGTATCTAGGTAGGTAGATTCCTTAGGTAGTAGGTGTGTCATTTTTCATCCTGACATAATGCGAGCGCAGCCGCGGGCGCCCACTAGTAATAAAAAAAATTGTGAGATAGACCCTATGTTAGCAATTCGACAGACATAATAAATGCAGACTATCTACACAATATCTGTAACCTAATATTCCAAACATTCTCAATTAAAACTTCCCTAAATGTAGCAGTTAAACAAGTCGTTCTAAAACGCCACCTCATCCATTGTCGTTCGTGGTCGGAGCCACCGCAGTCGGGGCAACACTTGCATTCACATTGCTGCGTTATAGCATCGACATGGTACAGACTTGCCAATACACAATATTACAAAAAAATCATCATAATGTCAGCCTGTGTTCACTTACTGTTAAGCATCTTCAGCCTTCTCTGCGTTGACACATAAAATACAACAGTCTTGCATATACATTTCATTGATAAAACTCATCATTGTCATACTATAATTCATAGTTAAGTATTGGTATATAGCACAATCGCGGTGCCCCGCGGTTTTACCTATGTTAATAAACAGATAAACAATTTATTGGTAATCAAAAGCTTACACGTCAATTACATTTATAATACTAATAATAATATGAGAAAAAAGTAACCTTTGTGTTACACTACAGTCTAATCTACCCCCATATCGAATTTCAACAATACTGGTTAAACCGTTCAAACGTGTAGAAGAAACAAACATAACACAAACGCACACTCTCAAAAACTGTCAAAATTTCACCTTTATATTAATAGCAGGATAGCCTTAAAGTCTCTATTAGTTGTATTTCCTCATGACTGACGGTCGTGACTCTCCCGCAGAATTAATTCGTTAAGGGAGTTCTCTTGGGCACTGGTAAGCTATCTGTTTCTGTTCTATGTCATTGCGATAACCTGCAAACACAATGCCGGAGATGTTTATTGCTAGTATGCTTGGATAGTACCAATGTGAATAGTTTCTAGCTTATTGCGACGATTCTAAGCTGAATCTAGCTAATTCTTCTTCTATACATATACTAAAGCTGAAGAGGGTCGAAAGTCTGTACATTGAAGATATTAAAAAAAAATATAGATACTTCGAATTCATAGCTGGCATAGCATAGACTGGCCTGTTAGCTTAGTTGGTAGTGGCTCTGCCTTCTAATCTAGGGGTTGCGGGTTCGATTACCGCCTGACACAAGTATTTATGCATTTTAAAAATGTATAATTTCTTGTGTTGAGTCTGGTTTTTTGTATGTATAATAAGTATGTATTTACAAAAGAAAAGTATATAAGTATTATATCCGTTATCTAGTACCCACGACACAAGCGTTTGCTTAGTGTGGGGCTAGATGGCGCTGTGTGCAATGTCCCGAAATATTTATTTATTATTTATTTATTTATAGCAGAACATGTTCTAACAATTTCTAGTTTTTTTGTCTGTTTCCCTTCAAGGAAGCTGATTGTTTGATTTATAAAAAAAGTTATTAAAAATCGCGTCTATGGCGTCGCATAATCATACGACAGCTTTATAATCGTGTGGCTTCTTATTCTTTTATTTGTCTTCTTCTTCTTCTTATCGAATGAGAGTGGCCAACTCTGGTGTTGGGAGTTAATCAGGCCGCCCTGGGGACCTTTTACATAGCTTTACGACAGCCGTACTATGACAAATCGCCGGGACCTAAAATGTAACGTGTTATCCAACCCACGGAAGCACCCAGAATGAAATGCCACTTTTTGGTCACCCATCTTAGGAGTGACCGCTTCGACAATTGCTTAACATTGGTAATCGCATGCGATTGCCTCCGCTAGCTGGGCTTCGGACGCTTTGTGTTTGTACGTTTGCCTGTAATACATAGGTCCTAGATTATTATGTTTCAATACAAACAATATAATTTTTATCTAATTCTCGGAATATCTCATACAAGTACATACAGATCAAAATGATACACCTCGTTAAATCCTTCATGACTGTAAGTTTACGTTTAATCACACAATATAGTAACAAAATTAATTACATCAAACGACACTCATAAAAAATAGTTAACAACACGCTAAAACCGCTCACAAAACACAAAATCCTGAACAATGTAGTTAACTATTACTATAAAAGTGTAAACTATAAAAATAACGTGAAATAAACCTCTACACTCAAGTTGATGAGTTTTCGAGACAGTAAACTGTTACTTTGTGAAATTGCGGTCAAAGGTAACCCCGCTAAAATAAACTAAGCTAGCGAATAAAATAACAACTAAAAGGTTTGACCAAAATGTGTTACTAAAGGATTACTATTATTTGTTCAGTGCTATAGGTGCAGAAATGGTGCCACCAGTTAAAAACAGAGTTTTTTTGTACTTTGTCGGGTCAAAAACTGTGAAATTGTGGAACGATGAAGGAAAACATGTCGAGGAAACTGCATTTCACAGCATCGCTTGAAAGATATTTCAGCATGTGCATATGTATATTTCAGCATAGAAATGTTATCACACACACCCACACAAAAGCGATGCCTACTCTAGCCGTACCTATTTTAGTCAAAGCTATCATGTTTTCGAATCGCCCTTGGGGTCTTTAACATGGTTTGACGACTGTCTTACAACACTCGATACCTACAATTTATCTTCTATATACACAAATATTGTTAAAAAAAGAATACCTACTATTTTTAGTCATTCAAAGTCTGACCGCATCGTTTTGCTTAGTAGTGGACAAAATGGCGGGCGTTGTGTGAAATGACACAACATATTTATTATTTATTTATCGATGGTCGCATTTCATCGACAATGAATAAAGAATAAAAACCATTCATTGCAACATGTTAATAATAATTCAAATTTAATAACAACCCTTAGGGCGGTTTGAAAAGTCTCGACACCAGAGTTTGCCACTCTCATTCGATAAGAAAAAGAATTGCAACATGAAACCTTAAATTAGACTATATTACACAATAGTAGGGTAAGGTGGGGGAATGCCGGTCAGCGGGAAATGCCGGTCACTGTGGAATACTAAGTTCCTGAATTATTTAAAAAATGATACTTATGCTGCCATCTAGTCTTCACTGAGGACAACTAATTTACATGGCCGCGGCCATCTTGCATTGCACGTCAGTATGGCAGTGCGTCGTTCATGTTTCGGAGTGTTTTGTTGTTAAAAATTGGAATTTTCAATCAAAGGTAAGCTTAAGTATATTATTTACAGCTTGATTAGCTTTTATCACCAATTACAACAAATTTGTTATCACTTTTGATGGGCCGGTTTGATTTTTGATAGCTTATTTAGATTTTCTGTGAATGTCAAAGAAAACATTTCTTTTGTTTTGGGGTTATGCCAGTTACTCGAAGTGGGTAATGGCAGTCACCGACCGGCATTACCTCATATGAAAATATAAGGCTAATTTACCACAAGTTTAGAACGATTTTATTAACCATTTATTTGAAAATAGTGGCTAATGATTGGTTATTTTTGTTACGTAGATGCCGCGGAACAGACCTAGAACAACAACTAAAACAAAATGGAATAAAGAGGACTTGGAAAAAGCTGTACGAGCTGTGCGTGATGGAGTTTCTATACGGAAAGCTTCCAAGATATTCATGATACCCTTCAGTACTTTACAAGAAAGAATCAAGAAGAATCTTCCTATTACTGCACCTGCTCCTGAGGCAAATAACTTGCCAGAAACAAGCGACCAATTACTGGATACTCATGAGGTCAATAATTTGCCAGAAACGAGCGCCCAAATACAGACCGTATTGTCTCCGTTGCCACTTTTGACAACTCAAGCTAGAAAACGTGCAAATACCAAACAACACTCAGCTATCCGAACAGCAACACCCCTGAAAGCAGAATTAGAAAACAAGGAAAGAAAAAGACAAGAGAAGTTGTCAAAAGACTGCAAGAAGATTGACAAGACAACTGAAAAGAAAATTAACAAGAAAACTGACAAGAAAAAGACGAACACCACCACCAAACGAAGACAACTTAAGACCAGTAAGAAATCAAGGATCGATTCAGAATATTGTTCTTCGGATGAAGAAGTTCTGGCTTTTAAGAAGAAAAAGAAAAATCTGAAATCTATCAGGTCAATCCCAGGCTCGTCAGATGAAGAAAACCTTGAAAGTATAGATGACAGTGATCAAGAAATATGTTGCATTTGTAATGAATTTGGGAAAAATGAAATTTGGTTCAGATGTCGAGGTTGTGGAAAGTGGGCACACAAAGAATGCTCCGGAGCTGATTCTCCTGAGAAATACGAATGCGATTCTTGTGTGCGTATGAATAAAGTTACAAAACGCCTTGATTTGTAGCTTTTTAAATAAGATTTTTTATTTGTCAATTTTTTTATTTGGATAATCTTTGGTTCATTTTTGTAATAAAAACATTGTTAGGTACATTTAAAATATTGTTTTACTGATTTTAAGTCATTATCATTTAAAAAAAATGCAAAGCTCTACTGATTTTGAGCGACTGTTATTACCCCGCATGGTGATTGCCATTGCCCGCAAAGTGCGGGTAATACCAGTCAATGTAAGGATTAAAAAATGTATAAAAATAATTAAACTACTTATAGCTGGGTTATTTATAACATAGTAATCATAAAGTGTACTAAATTAGCTATATGACAGTTTAATTACTTTTGCGCAAAGCTCATTAATTAAAGAATTATGTCGTTTTTCATTTAAGTGACCGCCATTTCCCCACCTTACCCTACTAGAATACTTCCACTCTCTCATTGGCAATGTAAAAAATCGTCATATAACTACGCAGTATCATGACATAATAACTGTATGAATGTCCCAAATAACGTTCCGTCCTATCTCTTGAAGTCGCGCCGACAAAGGCATTATTGTCATGCATTCACTCATCTCGACTCCACATTACATGCGAGAAGAGGATTGTATTCCACTGTAATATTATAATATAACGATTTTTTTATCAATACAATAGTTAAAAAAATAGTGTTACCGTCTACATATAAATTTTATCAGACACGTAAGAGAGTCTATATGTACCGGTTTTTAAAACGAAAATCAAGTATCCTACCGAATCAATAAAAAAATCGTCATTAGAATATTATTTTATCGGTAGGTTAGTAGCAAAATGATAAAATGTTTTATTGTTTGAAATAATTGTTTTTGAGGGTTAGCTATAACTTGCCATTAGAATTACTTACAAATTTCAATTACAACGCTCATAAAACGTGATGTTTAAACGTAAATAAAGCTTTTATCTATATCAGATCAAAAAAATCTTCCAATTGGCTGTATTAGTAATCTCTCTTATCTCACACTAAGCACAATCCTACCCAGCAAGACAACATCCGCAGTTATAAAGCGTCGCACGGACGTCTTTGTCCCGTGTACAATGGCAAACCTTGAATATCTGCCTTTACGAACTCTCTTTTGATCTAACGAAAGGATTTTTCTCTCTGTGGATGTTGTGACTATTATTGTGTGCAAGGGGTTTTTAACCTTTGTGATGTGCGGAAAAGATTATTTTAGCCAAGGGTTTCGCATTTCCTAGCCAGTATTAATATGACTCGTTTCTACTACTTGATTAATTGAACATTTATTCAGGCAAAAGATTTATAAATTCCTAACCAGTAACACTGTGCCTGGTTGATAGAACTTTGAGTAAATAAAATCCCAACCGGTAACAGTATGACAGGTAGAGTGTGATGTGTTAGGAAATATCAAACTTTTCTTGATCACCTCATTGGCATAGTGACAATAATAATAATTTATTTTCCTTACAGATAGCAGGATAGCATTCTTGTTGAAGTAGATCAGAGTTACTTTGTATTTAATAAGTTTAAAATTTATTTCATCACATTTATTTATTTTCTTTTTTTGGGAGTTTTTATTAGAGTAGCTAACAATCAGCCAACAATAAATCTAAACTTTAAATGTATTTCTTGCTAAGTACTTAAAAGTATGTTCTGGCAGCCTCCTTTAAGAGCCAGCTCCATCCAGTAAAGCTCCAGCTTTAACCACAGAACTTTTGTTAGTGTCATTGTAAAAAAAATACACCTACCAAAATAGCCGTATCTGACTGTGGATTACCTGGTATATATTCTGTGTATTCACTTTGCGAGATCAATATCAAAATCCCTTCCTTTTCATTGTGCTCCCGGAAGTGAGGTTGTTGATAAAGCCACGGTCTTGGTTTCTTAGTGTTGTTTTATACTTTGTAGTTCATCTTTGTCAAATCACATAACATAGCATACTTCTTCTTTGTATGGGAGTGACCAGCTCTTGGGTCGAGACATCTTAAACCCCCTGAGACTACCATACTATGACAATTAGCTAGGACCTACAATTTCAAGTGCCATCCGACCAAGGGAATTGCCCAAATGGAATACTACTTTTCGGTCACCATCCAAATCCCATCTGACCGCGTTGACAGTTGCTTTGCTTGAAACACCTCTGCTAGGTGAGTTACGAGCGCTACATAGCAGTACTCGTTACACAACAATTCACTATTTCTATCATCACTATTCTCACTCGTGGGAGCTAAATGTCTCAGTTACTACAGACAGTAACAGTTTATCATCGATACTGATATATATTTAAATAAGTAGTTCTTTTTCTTCTTATCGAATGAGAGTGGCCAACTCTGGTGTCGAGAGTTTTCAACCCGCCCTTAAAGGGGCCTCTGACATGGCTTAACGACTACCGTACTGGACAAACCACCGGGACCTACAATTTAACGTGTCATCCGACCCACGGAAGCGCCCTTCGCGCCCGCGAATGGAATGCCACTTTTCGGTCGCCCATCCAAGGACTGACCGCGTCGACCTTTGCTTAAAATTGGTAATCGCATGCGATTGCCTCCGCTAGCTGAGCTACGGGCGCTTCCGTGGTAATAAGTAGTTAATATAATATATAGTTAAGTCGTATTGTAGAGAAAATCCGCGTTGTCATGAAAGCGTTGCTGTAACGAAACGCCGACAGGGGAATGCTTTTTGTATTTCGACACTGGCTTAGATTATTTCTGGTAGATTCGGTGTTTTTGTATACGATGTAGTTACGCAAGTTTACTATTAAATTTCATATGAGTTTTTTTTTTAATTCCAATAGAAGTAGGAAATGTTACATTATTCTCTTGAAATAATCACTAAGATAATAATAATAACTAAGAAACCCCATTTAGCACACAAACGTATTGGTATAGTCACAAACTCAACAATTCAGTACCTACATGTAATGTTACAGTTTGAGAAAGGTATTTTTGCACGCAATACGTATCTTACTCTGGTTACAAAAGCTTTTTTTTCAACTTTATTTACAATAATAAAATATAAAAACGAGGAAAGAAAAACTAAACATACTACTTCTAACTACTACAAAAAAGGGGCACTTAGAAAATCTTTAGAAAAGCCTAAAGATAATCTAAGTGCTCCAGCCCACTACCAGAGGGCAGCGTGCCCAGCATACTGGCCGCATTACCACGCTGGATGGAAATGCTGATACGTTAAGCCAAAAAAGGCCAGCATTTTGGTCATGCGTCGCGCCAACCAAGCGCTCCGAGAGGTTTTGGAAAATAGTATGGGCTTCCGGACCCCACGGCCCCAAAGTCTCGAATCCAAAAGGCTCAAATATGTAACCTCGGCCGAGGTTAATATAATATGTTATAGATTTGCAATCCTAAATCTATGCAGTATCTAAATGGCAGTAATCCAAGTGCAGCGATTAAAATCACCACCAGTTCAGTGCTCACACGGGTCCCGTTATTTCAACGATTTAAATCAAACTCGACCTACTGCTGGCTTTTTGCCATTCTCTACTTTACACTGGCCTTTTTATGTTTTCCAATACCAACGGTTGCAATTTGAAGCGCAGTTTTATATTTATTTGGCAGTTTGATTAAAAGTAATTGTGCGTACTAAAACCTAGTCTGTTTTGTATGTGTTGGAAAATGATGGGAGTTCTCAAATAGTTCGTTTTATTGTTTGTTCTCAATACAGGAATACCTAGTGTGAATGGGTAGAAATCTCCAACATTGTACAACAACTTGATAGCACATTAATTAGTTACCTACTATGCTTCTAGTTTTAAGTTATTGTATGTAAATTATTATTGTACATATTAACTGAAACTAAAAGTTAACTAATGAAACGTAAGTCACTGTATTCTATTTTAGATGAAATTATTACTATAATATAAATAATAATTACAAATTTCTTTATTGTCCGACAGTTAATCCATAAAAATAACTACGGATTTCTCCGAAACTATAGTAACATACATATTTTTCTAATGAATGATTAAAGTAGCATATACACTGTGTATGTATGTTACTGAGAATACAAATTGTCGAAAAACAGACAAACATACAAACGAGCGACGCTTCCAAACGCGTTCCCTAATTTGACGTGCAAATATGTAATTTAAACTGTTTATAGATATAAAATACACACACTATGAAACTTTCACCACTACAATATTGATAGGCAGATGAATCGAATAATTTATTAACATTAATATTTACAAAAAAAACTTATGACATTAATAAATAATAAGAGTTAGCATCAATCATGACTCGTCAAATCATGTAATAGAGCGATTTTTCTTTTAAGTCAGCTGCATACAATAAACTTGCTAACAAATCTCCTGTGCAACAGTAGCCTCAAATAACTGTTATCCCAGTTATCCCAACGTCCCATACAGCCTTCACCAAGTAACCTACTTCCTGTAGAATCCAGTGCGAACGTTCCCAAAGACAAATAAATACATTGACTCGAGGAGTAAGGAACGAATCCCCTCTGTCATCTTCGGTACCCGCTACGGTGCTACGGCGTAGCAAGTGCTACGAATTAGTGTAGCAAGTGCTACGAATTTTTTTAGCAAGTGATGTCATGTTTCTTAGTTTCACACACAAAACTAGTCGTGTTAAGAACGTTAAAAATTGAGAAAGATTTAGTGACTACGAGTAGGAAGATTAAGCAGATGTATGAAAGTAGGAACAGGTTTGCTCATGCATCTAATCAGTGTAATTAATTGTCGACAAGTTTTATTTAACATCATAAACGAGCTTTCATTAGGTATCATTATACTCACTTCAAAAATACAACTCATATTTACTCAAAAATTAATTTGGTAATGTTTGTTAACATCCCTCATTGAAGCACCGGATGACAGTGTTTTTGTTGACACAAGATATTTTGATCTTAATACAATGTGGAAAAATCCGCAGGCATCTACTAGTGATAAAAAAAATACTGTTTTTTGCTGGGTTTATCTTAGTGGTTCCAACCCTACTTCCGTTATTATTGGTTCCGCGGGAGTCAGATCGAGCCCTTTTATTAGCGGGATTCCGACAATGTTGTTTTTCATTGTCGATGGTTACATCGCGCTTTTTGAATGTGAAATTTACATTGTACTTTTTTTGTTACAATGTAATGTTGTAATGTTTTGAAGTCACAACATTGTAATAGCAATGATTTGTAGTACGTTAGAGTGTGTGTAAATAAATAAATAAATAAATATTCCGGGACATTGCACACAGCGCCATCTAGCCCACACTAAGCAAACGCTTGTGTCGCGGGTACTAGATAACGGATATAATACTTATATACTTTTCTTTTGTAAATACATACTTATTATACATACAAACGACCAGACTCAACACAAGAAATTATTCATTTTTTAAAGTACATAAATACTTGTGTCATGCGGGAATCGAACCCGCGACCTCTAGATTAGAAGGCAGAGCCACTACCAACTAAGCTAACAGGCCAGTCAAAAGAGTAAGATTGTTATGCTTAGCAAAAACATTTTTATCCCGAATTAAAAAGGGACACCGCTAGTAATGCCACAAAAGTCAAGTGACAATGCATAATGTAACAGTTATATTTAAAATTATTACAACAAGTAATTACGAATTCTTTAAGTTTAGATATGTAATCATCATCATTATCTTTTTCAATCCTTACCCTTGCCTATACAAATCAGTGGGTTACCACTGCTTTGTATAGGCCTCCTCTCTTAAGTGCCACAGGTGATGGGCTTGTGCCTCTTTCGTCCAGAGAGGCACCTAGATAAATAAGTTATGCTTCGACCAATGTTTTTCTTAATTTCTTTTCAACAAGTACCTAGTAGTAAAATTGTGACTCGTGAATTGTGTTAATTAGACATATACATACTTATATAATGTTTGACATATTGTGAATATTGAATAAACAATATCAATATATTCAAATTCAAGGCATTTATTTTGACACACAGGACACAACAATATAAACATAAAAAAGATGAAACAGGTAGAATACAAAGATGATAAATGCGTTACATTGATGTATCCCGTGCGTCAAATAAGGTCATACCTCAGCATTTATGCTGCAGATTGCTCTACAGCGCTGATTTTTAGGTATGAACATTTATATTCAGCCAATAAAGTGATGATAGGACAAGTAGTTATTTAAAATATACTTACAAAAGTAGAGTTGCTCATAAGCAGCCTGGTGGTGAAGTTGTGTACGTTGAACAACGTCAGCCCGCCCCAGCGGTCGCGGAACGCCAGCTCTGAATCTGTAACAAGGAAACAAAAACCTTTAATAATATGTTTACATATTTACAACAGCACTACTCTACTTCAGCCTATATAAGCGCTGGCATTTTGTTGGAGAACGTAATCCGTTTATACACATATACACAAAGTATCTTTATTTTTACAATAATAAAACATAAAAATAAGTGAAGAAAAACTAAACATACAAATTCTAACTACAACATAAAAAGAGGCACTTACAAAATCTTTAGAAAAGCCTTAACATAATCTAAGTGCTCCAGCCCACTGCCAGAGGGCAGCAAAGTTGTGTGTACATATGTACATATATATTACTTTAAATTATTTAATCTAGTACCACGACAGGGTGCTTTTATACGCTTTTAACAATATAGATCTCAACGTTATTGATTGAGCAAAATTATCAAAACATTTATTGACAATATAATAAAATATAAAAACAAAGGAAGAAAACCTACGTATAACTTCTAACTACAAAACAAGAAAAACATCTTTAGAAAAGTGAATGGGCGAAAGGATTGGATAAAATATTGCGACAGTAAAATTATTTATAATGTAATAATTCAAGGAAAAAAGCAACCTCCTTGTTAACCCTAAAAAAATATAGTTTCTGGTACTATTTATAGCATATCTTCACACTTTCACCGTTATCCTATGAGAAGGTAACACCAATATTTCACTCTCCACTAACCTAAATATTAGGCTAACCTCTGAAAACATCCCAATACGGTAATTCGCTTCATAAATAATCCCCTGGGTTTAGGGCGACCCTACATTATGCCAGTTAGAGCGTTATATGCCCTTCAAAGTGGAACAAATGACTGCCCCAGATAAACGCGTTTCCATGGTTTTTGTAATTTTTTAATAAAATTAAAAAAAAAAATATCTTAAACTTAACCTCAGGATGACTGAGATACCTACATCTGTATGGGATACAGTCAGAAAAGGAAATAATTTGATTTAATAAGGCTTCAGAATACGTGTGTTAAATTTTATAAAAATAAAATGTAAGTGGTTGTCATATTAGTATATATCGGTGAATTATACAAGTAATCCTACAACACAGTCGTTAAAGATCGTAAAAGTAAAACACCAGTTGAACAGCTTATTTACAGAGCAGCTTTTGTATAAAACGTATTTCCTGCAAACTACAAATGTAAGTTTAAATCTATGGTGATTTGGTACCTTCTAGGTAAGCCTATTACACTCTAGGCTGCAGTATTCCTTAACATCAGGCAGTCTGTAGTCAAACGCAAACCTTTCGTAAAAACCCATTAAATCTGCAGTAAAATCCAATGGAACCAAACACAAAAGGTACCTTACACGTTTATTACTCCGGAACTCAAGTAAAACGCTCCAAAAGTGTATAAATTGTATAAATTCCGCCACGTGGCAACCCAAGCTGACAGCAGGGTTGCCAGGACCCCGATCAATCACTCCCTACTCCCTACATGGGGCTTTTAGTACTTTATACACTTTACGTGTTTCAGATTTATGGTATAGGTTGGAAGGTATGGGGAGCTCTTGACAGGTGCTGACAAAGTTTAAGATTAAGTAGATTGATCATATTTGAACTTAAGAGATGATGGTCAAGTGTCTCAAATTGTAGTTATTTAAATAGAGAGAGATAAAGAAAGATTAGAAAACAAGGGTTTATAGTTTTAAAATTATTTTGTATGCATTTTTTCTTTCTTTTAGGATTTAAATTATTTTATATACTTTACGTGTTTTAGATTTATGGTATAGTTAGTTTGGGAGATATGGGGAGTTCTTGACAGATGACAAAGTTTAGGATTGTACGTCAAATTGTGGATATTTAAACAAAAAGCTGTCCTTTGTTTGTTTGTAGTTTGCGTGAAAAAATGTATGTGGGTTGTCAAAAAGAGACCATTTTATCTGTTTTTTATGTTATTAGTTTACTAGAAGCAAGCTTTTTCTTTAGATACTTACCGACAATTTAAGGTATTACTTACTCAATATCTTTTAGTACTCTTACTATAAAACATTTTATCTTCTTATCGAATGAGAGTGGCCAACTCTAATGTCGAGAGTTTTAAAACCACCAAGGCTTAGCGCCGACATGGCTTAACGACTGCCGTACTAGACAAATAACCGGGACCTCCAGTTTAAGGTGTCATCCGACCCACGGAAGCGCCCGAAATGGAATGCCACTAAGATTTTATATAAAGTAACCTCTTACTGCACCTTAACAGTTTGATGTTAAAAGCACCAGGACATGAACCGTGACAGTTTCTAGACTTAGTACTCTGCTTAGACTAGCACTTAGACTCAACAGTGAGATACGGTCTGTAAGGTTTACTGGAATGACGGTGCATTTAATAGCTTAGGTTACGGGTTTATTTCCTTCGAGTTATAGTTTCTTTAAGTTATAGCATACAAGAGAAAAAAGTTCTTTTTATTGTCAGGCACGATTAGATACTGTTAGCCTTATAGTTCAGATAATATAGGCAAAACAGAGTACTACGCTGATATATTTTATAGGACAATCTTGAAACCTATGTACACACCTTCATTTCTGTACTCTAAGTCTGTCTCCATTCTCCCAGAAAATTGTAAGATGAGTAAATAACTCAAGGTCACGACAACAAGTTTTTCGCTAATATCTCTATAGAATACATGATGTTAAAAACTGCTGTAGTGTAAATGCTTGTCTAGAAGATATCTACGTATTATTTTGGATCAAAACTAAACTATTACTAAAAAGTTGAAATCTATAAAGTAAGTTTGCAAGAGTATGGCCAAGCCTGGTGTCAAGAGTTTACACACCACCTTAAGGGCCTCTGACATGGTTTAACAGTTGCCATACTATGGCATTATAGCTGGGATGTAAAACTATATGTGTAAAAAGAAAAAAAAAACAGGAAGTTTAAAAATATGAAATTAATAAAATTACAAGTACAATCTTTACTCAACCATAATATAGTTTATTTCAATCATAACAAACATCAAAGCTAGCACCAAAAAATATCCCTTCCACCTTACCGCCGTTAGAAATCTCTTTAAAAATACAACATCTACGTTCATTGGTCATTCCGTCAGCGATGCAGCGGGATTGACATCCGGTGCCGCCCGCTTCCGCCGGAAGCGCCGCCATATTGCTTGCAGGCTATTTGCGGGGAACGGACTTCAATGTGTTCGATATTCAAAATCGGTTTAAATTTAGAATACCGCTGGTTTGCTGTTTTTTTTTTGTGGGTAGTAAAAAATGTTTCAAAGTTGTAATTATTATTTAAAGCTGTGATAGTATTAGTAAAAGATCGATTGAAGATAATTACCAGATAATCCTTTATATAATTAATTCACTCAGGATTTAGAACAATCTGAATAATAGTTACGAGTTAGTTACAAAAATATATTTTAGTTCTCAGAGAACTGTATCAAAGTCTAATATAAATACAAACCATATTTCACGGCGTAAAATCATTTGAAAAATCTTATTAATTCTTATACGTGCCATTAGGATAATTAAATTTTGTTGAACTTACACGGTCCAGTTTTGGATTAATTCTAACTATGCAAAAAACCTTGTAAAGTTGTGTTGTGAGTTGGCAAGTGTCTTTTCCAACGAAATTATAGACACATCACAATTGCTAAAAAATCAGCCATTTATATGCATACTATACATGCCGAGTCCTTCAAGAATATGCCATTAACAAATATCACGCTAAAAGAAGTAAAGAATCATCATATGTTTTTGTGAAAAAAAAAGCTAGTGTGGCTCAGTGGTTCCAGTATCTGCTTTTCATCTAGACGCACTTGCACTCGCTTAACGGTGAAGGAAAGGTTTTCTCACGACGCGTGAGGAAACCGACATGTTTGAGAACGACAATATCCGAGGACATGTATCTTCCGTGGAAGGACCTGGGCGCCCACCACGATGTATATGCTCAAGAGAATTTCCATAATGAATCAATATAATTATATATTCTGGGTATTTTTGTAGCTCAGTCAACGAACGAAAGATCTGACGCGCTGGATGTTTCAGGACTGTTCAAAACTTTGTGTGGCGGTTGTCAGTGGCTGACCTTCAATCAAAATTACGATTATTAGGTGTCTAAGGTTTGATTGTCTATGATATGGGTAACATGGCAAGCTGCTGCCAGCTTGATTGTATGCGGAGTAGTTACCAACTTCAACTGGCTCGCTCTTTGAAGGCTGTTGGGGATTATACTTTGGCAGGTTTTACTGATTTTTATTGGGTTATTATTGAACAAACTTAATTTTAGATCATTAAAATTTTAACGTAAATTTATGTAAGTAGCTTAAAAACTCAATTAGTCAAAAGAAAAACTTTTTGTCATAGTACCGCAGTTGTTAAACCCTGTCAGAGGCCCTTAGGGTGGCTTAATAATTTCTCGACAATATAAATAAACAGAGTCACGTCACAAAATTAGACAGTTTATTTATTACGGCATTACGATTGATTTGATACGGCATTTGTAGGCGGTATCGTGGTGCAAAATGATTTTATCTTTTAATCTCAACAAATATCATTAAAATTTGATAAAACTTTAGTTGCTAAGTAGAAACGACTGAGGGTTCTTTTAATAAGTGTATTCGTGCAGTATTTATTCGTTAGGGGTTTTCTCTGTGGCAGATACACCGTGATGGGCGCCCAGGAATAAATTCTGAGGGGGAGACATGACCCTCAGTCATGAGGAAATACGACATTTGTGCGGAGCGTTAAGTCTGTCAAATGGCGATAATAGAGTTAGTCACTCAAAAAAGAACAAAAAGTGCGAACTAGTAGAGATTGATAGATTTTAGCACTAACTGCATAGGCTATATAGCTCACTAAATCGTTTATAAATAAGCCTGCTGAGCTATTACATACTACTTATTTACCTTTACTGGGAAACATTACAATGTTAATATTTGCCACACGCCACAATTTAACTTAACTGGCTATTTAACAAACGGTAAACCAGTGTTACGGGCAACCACGGTCACCTGTTTGTAAACTTCATTATGGTACGGAAATAGGTACTTAACTAGCTGTTAGTTGGTCATTATTATACCACATATATTTAATTAAATCTGAGTTAAAATATTTAAGTTCTTGAACCAATGAAAAACTAAATATGTGATGTACATATGTATGTGATGGTTCCACCAGTATTGCCCTTTTGGACATTGTACTAAATGTAACATAAAAACTTATTCCTATTTGTTCATAAAGGCATTGCATGCTAATTATCTGTATTTTTCTATTGACTTTCCAGAAGCAAAAACCCTGATAAGTCCCAATAAATAAAAAAAAACACTACTTGTATCATAAAAAACTAACGTCAATACAGTTAATCAAATTACAAATATTATGCCATCAATGACGATTTTAATCGTATAGAATTTAATTACGAGTAAAACAAGATTATTCACAATTACCGTAATTTATTTGCGCCGAACATATTTAACATTACCCGTTGTAAAATCATCATAAACCCGGGTAAGCCACCGAATCCGGGACTCCGGATATAAACACGAGAGCGGTATGTTTGTATAACCGTAATTTGTTGATGTTAATCTCTTTATTGTACTACATGCTGTTTATTTGGGATTGTTATGTTGGCGACTTTATTATCTACTAGTGGACGCCCGCGGCTTCGCTCGCATTATTTCAGGATAAAACGTAGCCTATGACACTCCTAAGATCTCATAATACCTACATATTAAAAATCATGATGATCCGTTCAGCCGTTTTTACGTGATGAGCGTTTAAATAAACAGAAAAACAGATTATAAATCTAAAAACTGCTAAAACGTCTGTTACTGATATTTTAAGTGTACCCAAACAATGCGTTTTCGAATATCTTCTGTGTACAGATATTTTACCCTCTTGAGCTTTATTATATACTAGCTGTGCCTGCGACTTCGTCCGGGTGGAATAGTTATTTTGGGCATTAATTCTTCCATACATATTTATTTTGATATTTTGAACCGTTTTCGCAGCGCACGCAACGGAAAAAATGAATATTTTTCCCCGTTTTTTCCACACTTTCCATTGTTTCTTCGCTCCTATTAGTTGCAGCGTGATGTTATATAGCCTAAAGTTTTCCTCAATAACTGGTCTATCCAACTAAAAAATATTTTTTCAATTCGCACCAGTAGTTCCTGAGATTGCGCGTTCAAACAAACAAACAAACTCTTCAGCTTTAAAATATTAGTATAGATATAGATTGTTATGTTGGGGACTTTATTAACTTTGCTACATAGTTAAAGGTTAATAAAAATAATAATAATAAATATTCCGGGACATTGCACACAACGCCATCTAGCCCCACACTAAGCTAACGCTTGTGTCGTGGGTACTAGATAACGGATATAATACTTATATACTTTTTTTTTTTTTTTTTTGGTTGGACGCCCACCACGATGTATCTGACTAATAGAACTCCCCTAACGAATTGAAGCGGGGAGTCACGATCATCAGTAATGAGGAATAATAATAATAATACATCTCATGGAGGAGTACATTAATTTATTTAAGAAGTAGTATATGTAATAGCTGTATCTTAAGTTATGTATTTTCAAGAGTATTTTGCAGCTTTAATATGTACTAAAACTTAAATTTTAAAGACAAATTTTAATTACTTATAATCATCATAAATATATCATCAAAGTTATTATTACAACATTAAATTAAATAAATTTTTAAGATACATAATGTCAATGACAATATAATAAAAAATAACCTTAAATAAAATTTTAAACAAATTTTAACAATTGAATAAGACTAATGTTAACAATTGAATAAGACTAAAAGGTTTTTGAATCCTCTGGTGTAGGTTCAGAATCTTGCTTGGGAAAAAATGGTTTTATAATTATTTATTTTCTCATTTACAAGGTCCACATATGAAAAGAAAAGAAAAAGCTTTATAACCAGCGTACATAAAAGCAACCAGTTTAACAAAACTCCCCCCTTTTCATCCATAAGTGGGTAAACATGTGCCCTGTTGCAGTTAAGTACTCTTTAGATAATTGCCTTGATTTCCTTGCCTTTTCAACCTAAATTCACTTCCACCTTAAAGTTGAAACTGTACCATTTTTTTTGTTAGAAGATTTTATTTTAATAATGTTCTTCTATTACCTTTTGCAGTCGGTTAAAACTTGTTATATATTATATAGTACCTTTTATATTTTATGTAGTACCTATCTAGAGAGGTTATAAAATATACTTGACTAGTGGATGCTCGCGGCTTCGCTCGCATTAAGAAGTAAAACTTGCATCCCCTATTTTACCTCTTTAAAAGCGGTTTTTCCAAAAATCCTTTCTTAGCGGATGCCTAGGTCATAACATCTACCCGCATGCCAAATTTCAGCCCGATCCGTCCAGTGGTTTGGGCTGTGCGTTGATAGATCACTATATCAGTCAGTCAGTCAATCAATCAGTCAGTCACCTTTGAGTTTTATATATTTAGAGATATAGAATTAACTAACAATTGTCCGTTGCTTTGTCCGCAGTATTTAGCTGATTTCAAAAAGAAGGTTTTTTGGTCCTTGGCGCTTTGTAGGAATTAGAAAAAGCGAGAACGAGACGAATAAATAAATAAAAAAAACATAGTTCATATGACTAGTGGACGCCCGCGGCTTCGCTCGCGTTTCGGGAAAAAAATAGGCTTATGACACTTCTGGGACATCATTCTACCTACACAGCAAAAATCATAAAGATTCGTGCAGCAGTTTTTGCATGATGAGCTTTTAAAAAATGGAGAAACAGAAAAAAAAATAATGGAACGTGTTCTTATCAATTCTAAGTATCTCCAAACATTTTTGTTTACTTGTCTTCAATGTTCAGACTTTCGACCCTCTTCAGCTTTATTATATGTATAGATACATCCTATCTAGACTTGTTATTCAAATCCCTCTTTTCAAAATCCTCCCCATTTGCATCCCCTAAGCGAGTGTGCATATGTTGTAACTCTGTAGCTAATTGGCTCGCTATTGTAGCCTACGCTTAGTTACTGATATTACTCCGCTATAACCACAGTAACTGCTGGTTCTTATACTGGGTTATTGTTTACTGTTACAGATTCAAAATAATAAATAATAATAATAAATATTCCGGGACATTGCACACAGCGCCATCTAGCCCCACACTAAGCAAACGCTTGTGTCGTGGGTACTAGATAACGGATATAATACTTATATACTTTTCTTTTGTAAATACATACTTATTATACATACAAACGACCAGACACAACACAAGTAATTATACATTTTTAAAGTTACATAAATACTTGTGTCAGGCGGGAATCGAACCCGCGGCCTCTAGATTAGAAGGCAGAGCCACTACCAACTAAGCTAACAGGCCAGTCCAACAGTCCATTCAAAAGAAATGTTAACCAACCTAGGCACCTAGGGGAGGAGGCCTATGCTCAGCAGTGCGTCGAAATTGACTGAAGATGATGATGATAAGTAAATTTATTAATTGATTTCTGTGTTAACTTACTAAAAGGACGAACATGCTTATCATCAAGCAAATTTTGGTCAAGTGCAAAACCATATAGTAGTCGTATAAAATATCAAGATTCTCCCATTTTTTCTCTTCTGACAAACTCATAAAAACACATCCGTTAACCTTCAAAAATTGATTCGGACGCAGCGACGCGTCACTGAAGAGGGTCTTGTCCATTTCGATATTGAAGACCCATAATAAATCAGGGATTCATTGCTTTGGTCAAACGGTTTGTAGACACTGACATAGTATATCAAAGGACCGACTTTGTCAACACGTTTTAGGTCAGGTTAGAACAATTGGGAGATAAATGTGATATATTACTACTGACTGGGATATTATCTATGCGACAAAGCCGCCTCATGCACCCATACTAAGTTAAGTACATTTACGGAAACTTATTGTTTATACATATTAATATTGTATTGGAAAAAAGCGAGTTTCTTAGTGCATTCATTGTAAGTGTATTGCTTGTGAATTTGTCTTATTACATTCTATTTTGGTTTGTGATATAGAATGTTAATGTATCCGCATATATATAGATAGATAGATAAATACTTTATTAAAACACCACATATAAAAAACATAGAAATTAAAATTAGCGTCTTAATTGGCGGCCTTATCGCTAAGAGCGATCTCTTCCAGGAAACCAATCTGGCAGGGATTTAATCTTCAAATTAAGTGAATATATATACATGTATATATATTTATTTAATTTCCTTGCAGAAAGAAGAAAAAAAAAGTTAAATAAGCACCATAAAAACGTTTGCCGATATTATACTCTCTAAGTTTATTTGAAACTGAGAGCTGTTACCGTGTGCGCTTACACCAGTCCAATTCTATTCTATGTCAAATCTTGAGGAGATGTTTGCACCATCAGTCTTGTCTGCTCTCTATAAATCAAACCCTTGTTAATGTCTGCAAACTGACGGACTGACGGTTTGACGGTCTGGCTTGACGGTGTTGAGGTCCGAGTAATTTGGGAGTTTGATATTGTGGTTTATAGAATTTCGAATATGGATTGATGTTGTGGTTTATGGTTGGACTAGAAATTCATACATATATTGATAAATGTACTGTCTGAAATGCATACCAATAAATGTCTATGATTCTCTGAGACTGGGTGTCATAGAATATTTGTTTACATGTTATGCGTATTTGAGTTATGTATAATATATAACTTTACCCGATAGTCCCTCTTGGTATAGAGATTCTAAGTTAGTTTATAGAATTAACTTAATTGTTTTCATCATTTATTTTAAACATGGACGACACCTGAATAAAAAGTGATTTTTCGATTCACCATTAGTTTTTCTTGTTTAGCATCAAATTTATCAATGTAAAAATGACACAAAACAGAAAATTAAATAATTAGGGGTTTATTTAGATTTATGTAATAAAATAAAATACATAATAAATATTCCGGGACATTGCACACAGCGCCATCTAGCCCCACACTAAGCAAACGCTTGTGTCGTGGGTACTAGATAACGGATATAATACTTATATACTTTTATGTGTAAGACAGTTTATTCCTAAAAAAATAACTGTATTTCAAATAAAATTTCACAATGTCCATGAAGATCATTGGCAATATAGTCAAAAAATTCACTACTATGTTTTATTCCATAGTTTGAGCAAACTCTGTACCAAGTCCCATTCAAATTGGTTCAGCCAATTTAGCGCGAAGAAGCATAAAAGCAAAACACACAAATTGCGACCTTTATAATATTGGGGTGATAAAAGACAACGTATTAAATAGATTTTTGCAACGAAATTTTAAAATGTCTATGCCAAATGTTCGCTCCGTGCTGAGCCAACTGGATAGAAGAACATTGGCCGAGCATGTAGGTCACGTGACACCATACGTCACACGCAGCCAAGCGTGAAGACATCTTTTACATTTACGAGGTTACTTAATGGATGATTTGAAAAATAAGCGAAAAATATTGAAGGAAAATTATACTAATCTTTTTTTACATGATAGGCTCACGCTTGACTACAACTTGCCTGATGTTAAGCAACGTTATAATCTACTAATGTTGTTTTTTAAGTGTAGTTAACTAAGATTTTCTATAGTTAATAGTAGGTAGTGATAAATTATAATATAATTAACTTATTAGTAAATAATCTAACAAAGCTCCTAAAAAGACAGAACTTCAAGTTGGTTCTATGCTTTTATTTATTTATATCATTATCTTTTTCAATTATGTAATGGTTGTTTTTTTATTGATTGTGAAATAAAAACGGTAAAAATGGCTACTCACGTTTTAAATATTGTTTTTTTAGCACAGAATGAACTAAACTTCTAAAGTTCTATTACCAGCACGAACGAGTCTATTTATACAAACTACTATTTAGTTAACCACGAGTGCCGGTTATAATTTCCATTTCCAAGAAACGCATTCAATTTCCACCAGATGGCGCTATTTCCAATGTCGGCCGCCATTAAAACAACGCTTAGCGCGTAATTATGTCATACAATATCGTTTAATCTCGCCATGAGGCGCAGTACGCCCTTATTTGCTGAGACACAGTGTTATACAGTGGGTAATGTTATTTATTTACCTTACTTAGTCGTGTTAGTAATAGTTAAGCGGTTTAAATTTAATGTGTCAATATTGACAACAACTCATTAATATATTTGAACGGTTTTATTTTAGTTTTACACTTAATATTAATTTTGCAAACAATTCTATATTATGTTTATTTTAATGCTATGATAGTATTTAAAATAAGTAGGTACAATTTTACTACGTCTGGGCAACCACCACAACCCACGGGCTAATTGGTAAGAAGAGAAGGAGGCCTATGTTTAGCTGTCGAATCCAATAGGTTAGAAATATGTAACACCTAACAGCTATCGTATAAAGCCTATTCAATATTTGGTCATTAAATACGTGATTCTCAAGTCTAACAAAACTTACTGTTAAAATTAAACTGTGTCTCCCAGCACGCGTCCAGCCCATTATCATAAAAATAACACTAACCGGCCGTTCCACTAACAGGATTATTTTCTTATGGAAGTCCCGTTTAAACATTTCGGTAACGGTTTAATTAAATATGAGCTTGGTGGAGCCGGCCCGTGTTTGCACTCGCATGAATTTAGATGAGCGTGTTTACTGGGATATTATGATTTTTCGGGCGGGTGGTTTTTTGGCCCGCTTCGAAAGAAGGAGGTATCTTTTGGATATGTGTTATGTGTTTTTGGGATAGTTTATGTTATTCGAGTGTCGTTTTGGATAATTTGGTGGTCTATTAAGTTTCTACGTTACTAGGCAGTGTAAACATGTGAGATTTCGACTTCGAAAGAAGAAGGTATCTTATTTATTTGTTTTGCACAGTGATCGTTGTGCGAGTGTCACATTGGATGACCTAGTTGTTTAATCAGTGTCTTACTAGCCTGTGTAAAAATGTGATATTTTTGGAATTAATTTTTTTATTTCATTGATAAAATAGCTTTATAAAAATACGAATTATTTACAATCACCATCTGTAAAACATAATATTTATTAATAAACAATTGATGAGTCTAGTGGCACTACTTATTTATTACCAACTAGCGGACCCGACAGACTTCGTCCTGTCTGTTGACTCTTTTAGTTAGTTAGAAAACGTTTGTATGGGAAAAAGAATAGGGCGGTTTTTATGGATTTTCCGGCATTTTTTCGATTTTTTTCTCGCCATAAAAATCAACGACTTGAACTTCAACGAATATAAAAAAAAAGAATTGGCCAGGTCGGTCCAGGCGTTGTTGAGTTATGCGCTTACCAACACATTTTGCGATTCATTTTTATATATAAGATTTCTTCAAAGATGAAGGTGGACATAGATAGAAGTAAAAAAATATAGTCGTTAGTGTGTTGTATTAAAACATATTATTCTATGGGTTGATAGTATGAGATGTAAATGGCTATTGGTACTACGTTGTCACCGCACGGCAGCCATTAAGCCACATCAGAGGCCCTTAGGGTAACTTGAAAACTCTCGACACAAGAATCGACCAGTTGCATTTTATCCTTGATCGCTTACAACTCACTTGATATAAAATAACTAACGTTCACTAATCTATGTATATCTATGCAGCATCATATTTCCATAAAATTGTTTTAATTTTTGTTCAGTTGAATTGAGAATATCCTTTTTTTTCAAAGTCAATAAAAAGATAGACTGATTTTTGTACATCAATTTGTAGGTAGGTATCTAAACATCTCAACTTGAATTTTCATTCATTTTTATGTCACTAAATCTCACTCAAAACATGTGTTAACCCACGTCAGAGGCCCAGTTTCTAAACTCGGACACCAGAGTTAGCCACTCTCATACGAATTTACGTAATACATAAGTCTTCAAGTGTATAACTCGATTAACAATGTACAAGTAATACGCTTGTAAAATCAATATCGGCGCTTAGTGCAAGGCTGTATATAAATATCCAGCTTCAATTGAAGCTGTATGGCTGACGGCTTGCTGCCGAGCTATTGGGGGATACAGACGGGCTGGTGCTTGCTATTACCATCACACGAATATTAAAAATGCTAAAGTTTGTGTGAGTGTGAATAATTGATATTTCTACACGCCCAAGCCAAACCGATTTTAGATGAAATTTGTTATAAAGGTTGATTGGATCCTGGATTAATATATAGGCACCTTTTTATCCCAGATTAATGCAAGTAATAACGCGGGGCGATGCTAGTTTTATAAAAAAATTGGTTGATTAGGGCGTCTAACCATACTCTTTTATGTAATAATAAAAGCATTTTAACACCTTATGACCTTAACTTCAACTACAGTATGCTTTGTTAAGTACCGCTGTAGTTTAAAATGTAACAGGATTGTTGAAGAAATCTCTTTGTTGTGGAGACCTCTTAAGAATATTGGACATTTGCCTGTGCCTTTCACTACCAAAACTGAGACAATATTTTTCGAAAATTGTTGTGCATTTTCCTTAGATACTAACCCAAAAAACTGTGTGAAGGTACCCTCGTGCTATGTTGATAAAATAAATAAAACATGTTTTATTTTAAATTAGAGATTAATTAAAGATTATAACTAAACGACTTAAATTATAACTAAAAAAAAAAAACGACTTTGACATTGAAGAATTGTGAGACAACAACCAAACCAACACGTAAAACCGGATTTAGGTAACTTTTTTGGAAATAGTTTGAAAAAAAAAACCTCTCGTCTGCACGCTCTGTCCGTACTAACGAGATTGTGAGACAAGCACGTACTTATTGCGTCCCCTTATTTTTATGTTAGTAGAACACGTACTGTAGTTTATGATGCTTTTATGGACTGGTCGAAAAAAGTGACCGGAATTGGTAGTAACTTTATAATATGATGAAGTTTGGTTTTTATGGTGATGCTATGCGATATACGGTATAAAACATATTTTGCATATAAACTGTAAATAGTATTTTATATGGAAATTGTATCGAAACTAAAAAAAAATAGGTTCATAAATAACGACGTAATTAGGAACCTACATTTTTTTAAGTTGGTTAAAAATAAATACCCATCTACTCGCACGACTAATAATGAACATCATCATCTTCAGCCTTTACAGACACATTGCTGGCTATAGGCCTTCTCTCTTAGGTACCCTGCATCACTAGTAATATCAATCATATGTGAGTAAATTGTTTGTTCATTTATAAACATGTCTTTCTTTCGTCGTTGTCGTTCGTTTCGACATTTATAAATATGTACTAAAGAAAAATTAATATGTATTATATCCGTTGTCTAGTACCCACGACACGAGCGTTTGCTTAGTGTGGGGCTAGATGGCGCTGTGTGCAATGTCCCGGAATATATATTTATTTATTTCATTTACGAAAAACAAAGTATAACACTAACAGTGTCTTGTAAAAAACAAATCTTATATCTCTGACTATCTAGTATCCAACTATTGTGTCTAATTCAAAAGATTATCTCATAAAAATGTAACAAAAGACAACAACAAAACGCCGAGAATTTCTTTATTTTCATCGCTCGTCTCTGAACATCCAGTTACATTAAAAACTTTGTCTCAAAAATTTCCTTCCCTTTTTTTAGTTGAAATAACTTTGTGAAAGAATCCTCGAGACGGAGAGGAGGTGGGGTAAGGGGAGGGGTAATTTGGTAATTACAGAGATCGGATGACTTACTGTGAAAATGGATTCTATTTTCGTTTTCAAGTGTCACTGAAAAACTTAAACTCAACTTGGTATATAGTATACGGTAAGGTACATATGTTTCAAGTGTTATAGATTTTTTAAGCCTTTTGCATGACATACTGTATTGTATCTAAATGACTAACGAAAAAAAAATATCACAAATATGATTAAGGATTCTTAGATGCATTTAGCGACAAAATTACGTGGTAATTAGTTTATCCGTGATAAGGGATCTATGTTGCAATCAAACACCATCTGTATTGAGACTAATTTATTTTATATAGCAGGTAGATAATAAGTAATACTTAAAAGGGGATCCCTTTAAAACGCATATTTTTTTTTCCTATTTTATTTTGTCATAATGTATTTAGCACAATATATATTGTCATAATGTAACTGTTGCATAATCGTTTTTTGGCATAATGTGTTTTAAGCATAACAATCTATTGTACTATGTTCAATTCGACTATTGATGAGACGCATAATGGTCTTAAGGCATTTATTATTTTTCCTAATTTTATTTTACCAGTAGCACCACATATTTAGTTTCTTTTGCCGTTGATCATTATGTTTAGGTATTGCGAAGTCACTTGTCTGTGACAGGAGGTAAGATTAGGTTCGTTAGGTTGCTTTCTACCACGCACATGCGACGACGATCGAAGCGAGGAGGAGCCAAGTCCTGTTGTAGTGCAAGTGTTGGACTCGAAGTCACTTGTCTGTGACAGAAGGTAGATTAGGTTCGTTAGGTTGCTTTCTAGTTTCTACCACGCACAGTCTGCTATTTTGCTCTTGCTTTTTAGTTAGGAGTTTAAAGTTTATGCCGTTGATCATTATGTTTAGGTATTGTTATGCTTTTCTAATTGTGTGCCTTTAAACATTATGCTAAGTTATGTTTATGCTATAGATGGTTATGCTAGTAAACATTATGCGAAAACAGTTATGCGTTTAGTTGTTATGGTAAATTATCATTAGTCCTAAAAACGTTATGCCTACCTAAATTAGTACAAAAGTTGTTATGCGACCACATATAGACCCACTTAAAAGTAAGGAGGTAGATCTATAATATGATATCTGTCATTCCGATATAGTATAACAGCTGTTATACTTACGAATCTCGTTGATTACTAGTAATCAACGAGATTCGTAATGAAAGCGGGCTGAGTTCTAGTTTACCTAACGGTAAATATTCTAATTGCAGTTTTAGTAAATCAACCAATCATTTTAAATCTAGGATTTATAGAAATGCATGAAGTTTTAGCTGTTCATTCACTGATTCAACCTTTTTTTCGTTTAATAATTTTATTTTTGGATACAAATTTTTGTTTTCAGATTATTCTTAAGCATGCTCCTTTTTTCCAAATTTCCAAAATATGTATATTAAAAACAGTTTATTACAGAGTTACCTTCAGATAAAATATCAGTAACCCAGTATAAGTCGATTAATACGATGAGCTTTTCCAATTCAACCAATCGCACCAAAGTTCAAGAGCCAAGTCGAACCAAAAGCTCTGAATTCGTTGAGTAACGAACAGCACTTTAACTACTTTATAATCACTTAGCACTGCAGTTACATTGGTACTAGGCGCTGCCAATTTCATGCTTCAAAGCTTTCCATCAAGTGCTTTTGGAACTTTTTGAGTAGTAAGGTAATTTGAGTACATTTGAGCATAATTAACTATCGTTGGAACGATATATGTATGTTGTTAATATTGTTAATATTATATTTTCGTGGCTTCCCCGGCGCACAACTGATTTCCATAGGGCACAACTAGTTCCCACGGCACAACTACGATACCAACTGGTTGTGTCCAGGGGAAATTAGTAATTACTCTGGATCCCCATCGCACAACTATCGGTATTTTATTTACTACTAGAAACTGAATAGAAATAAAGATAAATAATAATAATAGAATTTCGCATGAGGCTTTATACTCATATAATATTGATAGAACTCACTTTTGCAAGTTCGTTTAGTCATATATTATTGAATATCATGTCACAAAAATTGGTAATTACATTATATCTCGTCATCGTTTCGTTTTATACAGTATCATTTTGTTAAAATCAATCTATCTATGTACACTAAACTATCGAAGGTAAATAGCTTAGTACGGGTTAGCAAACCCTCATCAACTTATATACGAATCGATATTATGTACTGGTTATGTAATGAATAGTGCTTTATATTAGTACTAGGCGCTGCCAATTTCATGCTTCCAAGCTTTCTATCAAGCTTTTAGAACTTTCTTAAGTTAATTGCCTTGCATTGGCTAGAATTCATTTTAAATTATATAATCATCAACATCCACATTCTTCTTTAGCGCACTACCGGGAATAGGCCTCCTTTTTTATGTAGTTTTTGAAAATTATATCTGTGAATTATTTTTTACATGTTAGGACATATGTGAGCTAATTTATCTAAATGTTGGAAACAAATTTTCAGTTCAATTACTTTCCACATGAAGTAATTTAGTAAACAAAACTCATATACGACAATATTGGACATACCAAAACCTATTACAAGACATCTCCTAACCGATTGGTCGGCCCATCTGTCCATAAATTCAATCTGATATTGAATTGTAAAACAAATTACGTCCAAAATACGGTCTCGGCTGGTCGTCCAGTGAAATTAGCTTCAAAAGTCGATGGAAATGGGCAAAGAATTGAGAGACTACTTACTATGATCTACATTTATACATAAATAGATTCATCAATTGTATAATAGGAAATAATAATAATAATAATAATAATAATTTTTATTTCAGTGAAACACTTATGAACTATAACAATATGTTCACTGCACTCCACTCTAGGATAACCTGGGTTGTGGAGGGCAGGCTATGTTATTTATAAATGAATGTACAGTATGTTACTTAAATACATTAAAAATTCAGGTTCCAATCCTGCCGGTAGTGATGATTTTTTGCTCATTTTCCAATGAAAAGTTTATATTAAAAACACTTAAGCACTTGATAAATAACTCATAACAATATATCATTATATGCCACGCCAAAATGTTCAGGAACAGTAGAAACTTTTATGTGTGCAGGTATTGTTAAACATTGTTAATCTCAGATATGAGTTGCTTGATTAGCTTCTGATAATAAAATTCCATGGTTGTTTGAATTTCTACAATACACTGGTATCAGGCAAAGAATGGCCTTTTAAAATGCATTTTGCAAAAGTAATTTCTAGTTTTAGTTTTGTTCCTTAATTTAAAATCAGTACATTTATCATTTACATACCAAGTACACAAGAGATAAGATTCTATTTCAGTACCTTAGTATCCAATTTTGGTGGAAGTGTACGCTGGGCTGTACACTAGGCTTGCCTGTGTCGTACAGCCCAATTGCACTAGTAACCACTAAAATACTAAAAATCTAAAAATTAAACTTATTTTCTAGGTTTTGAATAAAAATTTGATACATAAACAAATTTCAAAGAAAAGTAAAACACTGTTAATGTCAAGTAATGGCTATAGAAACAAACATTTTGGTCGAACTCAGTGTTGTCATAGGAAAGTCCACAAAGTACCCGTACTACTTGTTTGATGTGTGTTTTGTTCGTATGAGATGATTGTTTTTGTTTTTGTTGTTGTGTAGTGTGACTGGAGATAATTCAAAGTGCATATATATATACATTATATATATCATTTTGTATTGTCGTTAGTGTTCTAGTTTTGAATGGATGAAATGTTGAGACTATTGATAGAACTGGGTGGAGTTATTCAAAGGCGAACGGTTAACGTTAAAGTTCTAGTAAACTCAAGAAAATAAAACCGCTAATCTAGAAAAACTCATAAAAATATTTTTCATGATTAATAATTTAGGCTATTTTTATGACTGATTTAAGTTGAAATGATTTTAATTTTCTGATAAAATAATAATGATAATATGCTGACAGATGAAACAACGCCATATAACAATTCGGAGACATTTCACACAACCATCTAGCCCCATACTTAGAAAACGTTTAACAAAACCCTATCGTGAATATATACCTATATGTATGTTAAGAAATTATCGTGCTATGTTGTACATATTTGTTGACAATATAACGTCTATTGGGCATAATGCCTTTAGCTTGAAATGTTGTTGGCCGAAGGAATTGGCTCAACCTTGCGACCGATGGCCAGAGGGTCCGCTGGGACAGATTAAAATTGTACAGATAGAAGTAAAAATAAACATTTTAACTTTAAGTAAATATAAAATAACAAAATTCAAAAATAAAAGCCTATTTTTTTTCTTCATAAAAAAGTTAGGTTACCAATCCGACGTATTGTAACTTTCAGTTTTGTCTAGAGGCAAACCAAGAATAGGGATAACACATCATTTATAATTTATTATCTTATTAACTACGTATCACATTTTTTTGCATAAATAGCAAAGCCTATTATTACGGTATTTACGGTAATCAGAGATATAGAGTGGATCTTTTGTTCCACAATCTAATAACGTAACTCCAAACATACTAAATTGTAAACGTGAAGAAAGATTTTTTGAAAGCCATTCAAACTTTCCATATGAAGAAACTTTGCTCGCTCGCGATTCATGTTATCTTACGCAAACTTATACGAGTTTTTGACTGTGATACAACATACAACTAAATTATAAACGTATCGTTCACATGCCAAAAGCCAATAGAAATAAAGGAAATATATCTGCGACTTTTTATTCCCCATTGTGACCTATTTGGCGACGTGGCGTCACCTGGCGGACGTCCAGCCTCAAACTAAGCAATAACTTCAGCACATTTGCAGCCTTCTCTACATTTTGGCATTTGGTGGCGTTTTCAGGTACTTGTCGAGCCAAAAAAAGAAAAGTCTGTAGTTGTAAACCTTGAAACTTTTCAATTGGCTTAGTAGTAGAAGCTCAAGGCTTTTCCTACGCTGTTTCAAATTAAGAAATTGCCTATATCAAGATTGTATTGTATCCAAATTATCAAATTTCACGTTGCTGCCGTTGGTTCCTTGCGTTGTAAAGGCGGAACAAAGGCACTTTTGTTTTATTAGTATGTAATGACATGATTATTTGTTTAACATATTGAGAGAGTTAGACGACATTAATTGTTTTATTTTTATTTTATAATACGTTAAAGTAATGATTGCGAAGGAGATAATAGTATAAATTATATCTATTGGTGTAGTATTTTGCCTCGCAACTCGTTCGGTACAAGTTATTGGAAATAGTATATGGTTTTTGGCACAAAGAGATGGTAGAAATTCGAGTCAGGAGATATAGGATAGCAGTTCTGCGATTTTAGTGCCAAAAATACCTTTACACTCGATTTAAACCGTTATTTCTTGAATCTGCTAGAAATAACTTATTCACAGTTTTCAAATAGCGATACCATCTAGATTGCATTAAGAGATTCAGAGTTTCTTTTTCTTCTTATCGAATCAGAGTGGCCAAATTTGGTGTCGAAAGTTTATCAAGCCGCCCTAAGGGCCTCTGACATGGCTTAACGACTGCCGTACTTGACAAAAAGCCGGGACCTACAATTGAACGTGCCATCCGACCCACGGAAGTGCCCTAAATGGGATGCCACTTATCGGTCACCCATCCAAAGATTGACCGCGTCGACCATTGCTTAACATTGGTAATAACTATAACCAACTAACTACAGCTATAATCCAACGATTTTTAAGGCGAGAGTGAGCCGGTTCCTATCTGGTAAGCACGATATATCTTAGACCTTAGCTATTGCTTGCCATTTGGCAAACTATGGTCAAGTGCAAAACCTGTTTTAGTTAAAAAAAACTTGCGATTGCCTCCGCTAACTGAGCTACGGGCGCTACCTACAGTTTAATTAGCCTTTGTAACGTATTACCTATAACTTCAGCATTACTATCAATTATTTTATTTTTACAAAATCACCTAAAATCTCATAGTTAAACGAAAATAAATAATAACATATAAATATTCATATCACCCCTAACCCTTCTTTCCAAGAAATTATCGTACCCTTACAACCCCTATAATATACAGATACCTATAATATATAGATACCTATAAGATATGTTACTCGCCGCCTGAATGCTAAGCATTGAGGAAGGCGGTTATACTGATATCAAGGTATTTGTGTACTTTATGGAGACAGTATGGACAACCCTTTTAGCTACTTACCGTTTTTCTTAAAAGAGGTTAACCAATTTGATTTTTGATACTGAGATTATTGAATTTGAGGTGATGTGTAGTGCTTAACATCACGTAAGCCAATTCCGAGTTAAAAAAGGTCATTTGAAAAGGTTATTCTATTCTATTCTATTCTAGTAGGTGCTCGCAGCTTCGCTCGCATGTAGAAGTAGAACTTGCATCCCCTTTTTCACCCCTTTAAAAGTGGCATTTCCAAAAATCCTTTCTTAGCGGATGCCTACGTCATAACATCTACCTTCACTCCAAGCTTCAGCCCGATCCGATGTGGTTTGGGCTGTGCGTTGATGGATCACTATATCAGTCAGTCAGTCAGTCACCTTTGAGTTTTATATATATAGATGTTTGTATTTCAGTGTACACTGTACAACGCTTACAAATAACAATAATGTCTAATCGTATTAGTTACTCTAAATCTCGAAACAGAATGATTAAAATCCGACCATTCACTGATGACAATTTGTTTGGGTCATCTAATAACAGTAAATATTTGTTTCTTGTTTCTATGAATTAATAGTAAACTAAAATTTTTATGTTGTACATATTTAGATAAAGTAATTTTCAACTATTCAAGTTTTCAGAGCCCAAACTGCCAACCAAACAAACCTCTATACCCCACGTGTACCTAAGATATATGTTACTAGCCGATATATGTACCTGTACATAGTACGTGTAGCCTCTTCGTTTGTCAGACTGTCACAAGCTCTAATGGTCGGGTTGGAGCTGACTTACTTGGCCTAATGGAGATACAAGGTTAAGGTAAAGGCAAGGGTAAAGTAGACGAAAGTGAATATTGTATTAACTGTATTGCAGATATGTTGCAGGAGTTTTCCAATCTAGAATTGATAAGTAAGCGTTGTAACACCTTAGACTGCAGCGATGTCAATACTTAGTTACGCGTTCGTTCAATCACGATTTTTTCCTACATACATATATATTCCGAAAACAGTGTGTCTGTGATTGACATGAGTCTGTTAATTATGAAAAATTTTATATGAAAGATTATTTAAGTCGTGATGAAATACCTGCACTCCAAAAACTACACTGTCAGATAGTTGATTTTCTTTCAGGCAATTAACTAACCCTCAACTCAATTTCAACGAGCATAAATAACAACACAAAAAAGCTTTTATTAGCGCGAGCAAATTATCTCATTTCCAATTTTACCTCAAATATAACCGCCACAAAATATAAAAGCAAACCCGATAGGAATCAGAAGCCGAAAAACAAAGGCAATAATTCTGAGATATAATGAGAACCAAGAGGTGCTTTCGTGAGCGGAGTTACGGGAACTTGGGGGAAAAATAAAAATGGAGATAGTTTGTCTGGTCAGCTAATTTAAGGGTAAAAATAAAAACAAGAAGAGCTTTGGTTACTGCGAATCGAATTATAAAATACTAGTGGGTACTTGCGACTTCGCTCGCATTAAAAAGTAAAACTTGCATCCCTTATTTCACCACTTTAAAAGTGGCATTTCCAAAAATCCTTTCTTAGCGGATGCCAACGTTATAACATATATTTGCATGCCAAATTTCAGACTGATTTTTACAGTGGTTTGGGCTGTGCGTTGATAGATCACCATGTCTGTTTTTCCTTATATAGTTACTAGTATTAGTTTAATGCTTGCAATTAATCTTAAATAACATGTTGCCAACCGATTAACTGATAACTTAAAAATGGATTTACGTAACTAGTACAAACCAAATGGAGGACTTTGCTGGACTTTTATATACAAGTAGATAATTCTAAAACATATAATTTAAAAAGAAGTTAAATGAAAAAGAAAAACGTTATTTAGAATTATTTTATTGTGCGAATCCGTTATGATCTTAATTAGAATATGTAATTCTGTATGTCTATATAAGAATAGTTGAATAATCTTTAGTTTTCGTAGCTTGAAAAAAAAACACATCTGATCATGATATAGCGTTTAATACCGGTAAAACCGCGCGGCAAGACTAGTATGTGTATTAATTAAGTTACAAATTGCGCGCAATATTTTATTACTAGATATATCACACGGCCGTAATCCTGCCACATATTATTATTTTCGCATAAAATATTAATATCTCATTTATAGGGTATTATTAATCCCGAATACAGAGTTACTATGAACACGTTCCTATTAAACGGTACTTAAGATCTTCTCATCCGTTGTTCAAACTATTTAATAACATAAAAACAATGTTTAAACAACTGCATATATGTATCTCGCCTTTCGACAATGTTTAAACAACTGCATATATGTATCTCGCCTTTCGAGTAAAATATATAAACTTATTGATTAAAGTAAAAATAACATACATATAGAAAGGAATAAGTGTATAAAATGGTACAATTTAGTTGTAATAACCGGCTAGCACTTACGTTAATAATTACGTCGAAAAATTAGCTCGACAAGTTTCGGAAAACTGAGGTTTCCATCATCGGGAGGACGAGTCAGCACGCGCGTCCCGGTTGGCCGCCTCGTCCAGACACGTACCCCCGCGCCTCTGCGCCCGCTCCGCTCTCGCAGCCGCTCGCGCACCGCGTCGGGTGAGGATAGGCGATCGAGGCGCCACCGGAGGGTCGTGTGTTTCTTCCTCATCGCTTGAGACCCGTTGCTCCAACATATTGGGGTCCGCGCATAAACATTACTTGCCTACGGTTATCCACAATGACGCGTCGCAACAATTTCTCACTAGCTGTTTGGAAGAAACTTTCATAATCTCGAATGCATTTAACCGGTTTAATGCGTGCGAACCTTAGTATTACACCTTTATCACGACACATCACCACAAACTGTAAACTACACTCAAGTTTTACGCGTTTCAAACGTAATCGTGCAAACTCTTTCACTTTATTTTGCATTACCGCGCCGTATCGGTTAGCGATCACTGTATTATAGTTCCCGTAAGGCATGATTTAATTTAGTTGTAATAACCGGCTAGCACTTACATTAATAATTACGTCGAAAAATTAGCTCGACAGGTTTCGGAAAACTGAGGTTTCCATCATCAGGAGGACGAGTCAGCACGCGCGTCCCGGTTGGCCGCCTCGTCCAGACTGGTTCGCCGACCCGCTGCCGCACCCCCGCGCCTCTGCGCCCGCTCCGCTCTCGCAGCCGCTCGCGCACCGCGTCGGGTGAGGATAGGCGATCGAGGCGCCACCGGAGGGTCGTGTGTTTCTTCCTCATCGCTTAATGAGCTAATTTTTCGACGTAATTATTAACGTAAGTGCTAGACGGTTATTACAACTAAATTAAATCATGCCTTACGGGAGCTATAATAAAATGGTACAAATTTAAAGTTATTGTAACTTATCCTTGGGACGCCGACACCTATACTAGGCCTAGTCCTGTGACATAGGTCACCCACCCCCTTTATTCAAGAAGTAGGTTTGTGTCTTCTTTTTATCGAATGAGAGTGGCTAACTCTGGTGTCGAGAGTTTTCAAACCACCCTAAGGGCCTCTGACATGGCTTAGCGACTGCCGTACTAGACAAACAGCCGGGACCTACAATTTAACGACTACAATTCATCCGACCCACGGAAGCGTGGGTCGGATGACACGTTTAAAATGGAAGGCCATTTTTTGGTCACCCATCCAAGGACTGACCGCGTCGACCTTTGCTTAACATGGGTAAATTAGTATGATTGGGCTAGAGACTGCTGTAAGATTTGTTCCAGAGTTTTTATTGCTGTTGCCATTTTTTTATAAGTAAGTTGAACGTTTTGTTTTAGTTGTTAGTAACCTGGTACAATAAGTTGGAAAGCCGTAATATCGCTCGACGATATTACGTTCAGTGTATTCTTGCATTGTGTTCCACATTATTATCTTATTGTGGGTTTGCGAGGAAATATGGACCTTTTCTGCTAAGTCAAAGTTCTTTGTTTGGTTAGGTTGTTACTAAATCTTGACAAATCGAGATTCAACTCAGAGTTTGTTATATTAGCGGAAAATATTGATGGCCATTTTCACAGCGAAAAATATCGTGATAGAGACATTGTTCGAAATTGGGGCATGTTTTTATCAACTAAACTTGTTATGGGCTTTACCATAGTTTGCTTGATGTTAAGTAATAGCTATGACCTGAGATGGAGCGTGCCTTGCTTACCTAATAATAACCTGTTCGCTGTTTTTTGTTAAATAATAAACTGACAACATTGTACATATGTAGGTACTTGTACTTATGTACAATGCTAAATATTTTGTTAATATCTGTTTTTTTGTATGTTTAAGTAATTTTTGTATATATGCAAATACTGTCTCAAAATATATTATACTACATTGTAGTTACTTGAAATAATTCTGCGGGGGAGTCACGACCCTCAGGAATGTAGAACATGATCCGAGAAGGATTCGTTGCTTGAGTGTTTAGATCAGCATGTCAAATTCAAACTCAAGTAAGAGATCCCACTCAAAAACCATCGTTAAACCGTCTAAATAATGTTAGTAATATAATAATGATAAAACCGTTTATCTAAATATCACAGGGACCTTGTGTTGCAGGGCTACAGTATTTCTCGCCGCGATAAGCTTTGTCTTACAATATTACACCAAGATTAACTAATGTTGCATGGTAGTTCACTTTCGCTAATGTTACAAGATTGACATTTTATTAAAACCTGCACTATACTGTATAAGTAAATATATAATGAAACGTCTAAATACGGCCCGAAAACATCCAAAACATCTAGCAAAAAAAATGGAAACTTAACAGTAAATTTTCCAAACCCGATTATGAGAAAGCAACGAGATTAACGTCATATTATCCGAACAGAAAGCACCTGAGTTGGATGCGAGCCAGAACACGAGGTAATCCGTTATAAGCTGCCTTCGTACGTTTATTTAATTTTACTGAAGACATTTTTAACATTACAGTTGATAAAATTTTCTTTTCAAGTGCTAAACCTGCTCTAAGGTTGTTTTATATAAACTTAACTAGCTGTGCTCGCGACTTCGTCTGCGTGGAATAGTTATTTTGGGCATTAATTCTTTCATACATATTTTTTGATATCTTGGAACCGTTTTAGCAGCGCACGCAACGGAAGCCCTCAAAGATGAATAATTTTCCCCCGTTTTTTCCACATTTTCCATTGTTTCTTCGCTCCTATTTGTTGCAGCGTGATGTTATATAGCTTAAAGCCTTCCCCGATAAATGGTCTATTCAACACAAAAAGATTTTTCAATTCACACCAGTAGTTCCTGAGATTAGCGCGTTCAAACAAACAAACAAACAAACAAACTCTTCAGCTTTATAATATTAGTATAGATTAGAAATGAGCAAAATTAATCACGACCGATAATTAAATACAGTACAAATCAAACCCAAATTAAACACTATTTAATTAACTTCAAAAATCTATATAAATAACTATTTAACTAACTTCAAAAGTCAGTCTTTAAAAATGTGGTTAAACGACCGCAAAGTTAACGTTTTGTAAATCTACATATTTTTTTACAATAAACAGTAACTTACCCTGCATATTGGAGGATGTAATTTCCATACAATCAGTCAGACAGTAATCCCATTCGAGAACTGTGTCTACATTAACAAACCATTGTGGAGGAGGTTGGGACCGATAGCGAGCGATATACGATCGTGTAATAAGCGGGAGCGACCTGACGTCACAAGCGGCAGCGATCCAGTAGGAAGGACTAAAATGTGAATAACTATAATATTAATGTATCTAGTATTCTTTAGTATGGGGCTAGATGGTGCTGTATAGAATGCCCCGGAACATTTATTTAATTAATTACTAGACTAACGTGTTACTACTTTGTGTCAAACTTAATGCGAATTCAAGTTAACAGTTAAATAGTTTTATAGATATATGGCGCTGTGTGATATATCATATAGTATGCGGTTTAATCTGAGGCCTTATTCAAATTTAATGTACTTTGAAGATCCTTTAAATAATAAAATTCAAAAGGCTTTTAAAATAGCACTTTCCAGGAAAAAAAAACACATTGATCAAAACTCTTTCACTATCAAAATACTAACGATTTGCTTTGTTATATAGATAACAGAAACAAAGGGTTATTGCTGTCTATTTGGGGCTTTCCATAAAATTATCTTATTTTAATTAAATGTTTTGTTTTGTTTATCTTGTATGTGACGTTAATTTAATATCTGATATGCATAAATGACTATGACTATAAATCGCTAAAAGCTAACCCTCTGGCTCCACCCTTTACTCGGTATTTCCCGCTGATTAACAACTAATGATTTATTAACTGCTGTACTTCACTGATGGACGAATTAATTGCTTTTTCCGACGCAGTGTGAAGTGTTTACATCAGCCGCTGAGAGATTCATGAGTTTCATTAATATGATTAAAACAGTATAAAATGTAATAAAGCATACAAAAACGTTTTAAAGTGTAAATCGATTGCATTTCGATTAGCTGGAATAATAACATGGAATATACAGCTTTTATCAAAATAGCGGCCTCAGCCGCTATTTTGATTTTTATAGGTACTATAATAAGTTAGTTTTCTTTTGTTATTTACTATTTATTTTTTGTCTTGAAATAAAGTATAAAAATAAATCGGTTTCGTAACAATAGCAAAAGATTCCGCTGTCCGTTTTACTGTTTGTCACAAGGCTATTTCTCGTAACCACTGAATAATAGGTATATCATAACTTTAACTGTTTACAGCTAAACTTTTCATATAATATGATAACTATACAAGTTTAACTTTTAAATGGTGGGAAAATACTATAAATCCATTAAATGACGTTGACCTTTAATAAATAAACCCAAAAAAGTTTTACATCAAAAATACAGCAACGTAATTTTCTTCAAGTGTCTTTAATTATAAACAAATAAAAAAAAACATGTGAGATGTCCTACCATTTCTATTTTATTTACATTTCCACGCCTGTATGTTATTCCTATCTTTTCCATTGTTACATGATTTTCAGTCCTCACTTACTAACTTACGTTGACTTGAGTTTAACTTTGAATATTATGCTGACACAGTTTAAGAACAGTTTGTAACAGGTGAGAAGAAAGGAGTTCCTAACTTTGCAGACTGACTTGCATAATTAAATCAGAGAGAAGTTACAAAGGCATATTTAAGACAATAATTTGAAAGGGCCTAGGAAATTTCAAAGACCAAAAATGTATGGAATAGTAATTCACATAAAAAAACCAGTTTCAAGTAAAAGTGATTCAGGTTCACTTACACAACAAATTTTAAACATATTTAACCAATTTTTAATATGTTATTTTAACACTAATGAAATTTGGGAATTATTAACAAGCTAGGGTCTAAGTAAAATAATTGGGTTTGAGTGATGGTGGTCAATTTTATAATTTTTGTGACCAGTTTTAACACCACCCCAATAGCTTCTGACGTTGCTGTTTTATGACAAACAGTTAAAACTCTTTCTTATTGTGTTATATCATTTGACCCTTGAAACTGCTCTAATGGATAGCCACTTGTGGTTACCCATCCTAGGACTGACCATGCTGACAGTTGCTTAGCTTTGGTAATCGCAAGTGAATACCTAGCTAAAATACATGTCATAAAATAGCTTGTGTATAAACTTAATCTACAACCAACATCAACACATTAACTATTGGGATAACGTGTTTTCTATCCGACCCATGGAAGCTCTCAAGCTTATAAATGTGTCTCTGTCTGTTTCCCACGGTTGGCCATCCAAGAACTGACCTCTATGACAGTTGCTTAGCTTTGATAGTCGCAAACTAATACCATAGTATACACAAAGCCACTGTCTCTTCCAAGATAATGAAAAGCATTTAACTTTTCTCACACCCAAAACGTTTGAGAAATCCAAAACGAAATATTTCACAGAATTTTCCCGGATTTAATCTGGTACAGGAGCGTGAGATACGAGACCAAAAATGTTTTAGCTTTAAGCAGCTTATTTTCGCAAAACACCGGCAAATTCTTCGCGAATTTCTTCAGTAATGCAACCTACATTCTACATGTGAAGTTACTCACACTGTAGGTTTGTAGGTAGACATCCGTCTTGTTATATAAACGTGGCTTAAATATTAGCCTAGAACTTTTACAGTAAAAAATCGGTCCTTGTTGTTCAAACATCACATAAAATCAAAATATCAACTTAAAATTGGAACGTTGATTATCGTTGGTAACATTTGGTCAGTTTTATTATTGTGAAAGTAGACAAACTAATTTTGAACAACAAAAACGAACTTGGTAATTTCAAAGTTCTGGACCAAAAGTTAAACCACGTGTAAGTACCCTTTGGGAACATTTTGCCAGGCAATTTGTCAAGCGCGAGCGTTTTTTAAACTAACTTCTGGTAATTAGTATTGTATTATTTTTCGACAGTATTCCATTTGTGCGCTTCTGTAGGTTGGATGACTAGTTGTATTATAGGTCCTAAATGCTTGACACTGTACAACAGTCGATAAGCCATGTCAGAGGTTTTTAAGACGGTTTGAAAACTCTTGACACCAGAGTTAGTCACTCTCATAATATATACTTAAACTATATCTAATCATATTTATTAATCCATATGACGTTATAATGACGTCATATATGACACATATACGTGACGTCACGCATTTTAATACACACCAGCGTTGAAGTTAAACTGCGCAGAAATAATTAATGGCGGGCATTTCACGCATTGAGCCGCACGGAATATTGTGTCCAATCTGATCATTTCATTATTAATATATTTGGGGGAGTTATTAAAATAAAATGCTTGATAAAAATCATCAAGGTGATATATTGGAAGGCGTGTTTTGATTTCATACATCCGAAGGTTTATAGATACGTATGTATAATATAGTGTTGAAAGTACGTTTTATTTGTAGATAGATAAATAGGCATATAATCTAATTCTTCATTCTCACACCATTAAAAATCAAAATTATCCGTTGCTAAGGCATGACGACGAAAAACAAAAAAAAACTTGCAGTTGTTTTACTCTGACCTGTAACTATGGAGTTATAAAAAAAAAAAAAATTACAGAATTGCTTTTACGGAAAAAACTCTTTAAATATTAGGCCCTATATTTTCTAACATACATTTGTTGCATTTAAGGCAAATTGAAGCGAAAACTCTTTCTAAACTTAAAACTTAATTTCCCTACACAAAACTCCGATGTAAAACACATTACATGCTTGTATCGTACGTACATTTTGTACATTATTACATTGCCATTGTTATCCCATCAAGGGAGGGAAAAGGGGTAAAAGAGGGAGGCGAGTAACCCTCGGAAAGACGAGCTTTCTTCTAAAGCTAACACAGATAATATTGTAAAAAAAAAATTGTGAACGTGTTGTATAAAAATCGAAAGAATAATAACTATTTTGATATTTTTAGGAATTTTAATGGTTAGCCAGTTATTATGTAAGTGTAGTTAATGTTGTAACAAATGTTTATGAATCTGAAGCAAACCTTATCTTTGTATTAAAGTTTGCTGTTGAAGAATTGTTGTTGGTTGGAAAAGTAAACGTGTTGTATTATAAATCTTTTGATTTTCTATGGATTTTAATTATAAACCAGATTTTTGTTAGTCCAGTAGTTAGGAAGTTAGTGACTCCCAACCACAGAGCTTTGAAGTCCATGGCGCGCGGGGGCGATGTGGCCCGATCGTTGTTCTGTGCTCCCAACGGTGTTTGAAACAAATGTAAGTTTATATTAAAGTTTAGAGAATTGTTGTTGGCGTAAGAAAGTGAAACAAATGAATTCAAATTTCACCATTGTAATGTAGGTTTGATTTCAAGTAGAACTAAGTATCTGTATTAGAGCTAATTAGTAGTAATCGTGTTTGACAATTCAATAGATCAAAATTCACACACACACACACACCCATACAATATACATACATGGCTTTTTCAGTCGTCGTCTTATATATAATATACTGTGTGTAATTAACCAACAAATATATATACTAATATTGTAAAGCTGTAGAGTTTGTTTGTGTGTTTGTTTTTGTTTGTTTGTTTGTTTGTTTGTTTGAACGCGCTAATCTCAGGATGGTGCGAATTGGAAAATTCTTTTTGTGTTAAATAGACAATTTATCGAAGGAGGCTTTAGGCTATATAACATCACGCTGCAACTAAAAGGAGCGAAAAAACCATGGAAAATGCGGATAAACGGGGAAAATTAATCATCTTTGTAGGTTTCCGTTACGTGCGCTGCCACGCGCTGCGAAAACGGTTCAAGTCGTGGGTAACAGCTATAATTTTAAAGCTGAAGAGGTTGTTTGCAAAAATAAATATGTTGGCCAAAATAATTCCACATTCCAACTTTTCCACGCGGACGAAGTCGCGGTCACAGCTAGTATATGATAAACGTAACTAATGTGAGTCGAAGGTTATGTCTTCGTCTCATGGCTATAAGTTAAAGTTGAACCTCGCTTCGCTCAGTCATCAAATCTTATAGCATCATAAGTTAGTACACTCCCCTCTTTTCCCCCTTCAGCAAACATGGAAAACTTTGCGAAATGTCGCGACAACACAAACAAAATTCCACGAGAAAGCAATAAAGCCTGAACTGTCGCGAAGGCACCAGTTTTCAGACGAATTACTTGGCCTGAATTTAATAGGGAGTGGATTGTTTAGTGTACACATTTTTGGGTTATGTACCCAAAAAGAAGTTAGTTAGGTAGTATTTCTTTGTCACGAATGTATAATCTTTTATAATTGTTTTTACATAGTACATCACATTTAATAGATTTGGTTCAGTAAAGATTTTAAATTTTACTTTTTTCACTTTTGTCCTTTTCAGTCGAGTTTCAGATAAGCATTGTCAAAGGCTGCTAATGCAAAAGTAATGCTGTTTACGGAACATCTGATTTTTATCCACCAAATCTAAAAAGTCGTTAGACAAAAGTTCTTAGTTTTGAATTACTCAAACTGCTTTTAACAGATCATGTGCTAGCTTAAAGTTATCCAAATTTGTCTTTAAATAAATATGTTACATAACCACTATAGATAACTAGACAAGTACAAACAGTAAACTTAAAAGCTTATTTCGCCAGTTTTTAAGGGCAATCGTGACTCCTAACATTATTTTTCACATTAAGCTCATTCTGTCATTTCGTTGAAAAAACTAAATACCACAGACTTCTCTATTTTTTCTTTTAGTCACACAAAAAAAATATCTTATCTTATTACCTATTCCACACAAAAACCTAATCTTATTCAATGCTAGGTAAGAAACAAGAAAACATAAGACGGCTGACCAAAGATTAACTAAGTAATAAAGTACAGAAGAGACATGAAGAAAATGCCTACAACATGCGAGCCTCTGTGAATAACAGAGCAGCTTTGATAGCATTACCACCAGAGGTCAGTGTCGTATTAAACAAAGACATCTTTTGTAATAGACTTCTAAAAAATTGACGCACTTCTCTTGCCCCCTTAGATGGCAAAATTTTGACAGGACTAAGTGGATCTATTAACTGCCAAATAAAACATTAAAATAAATAAATAGAGTTTATTTCAACATTCAAAAGGGTTTTACAGTAAGGTTGATTGAAGAGGCTTACATAAACTAGGGCTTAGTGTATTACTGTACACTAAAAGGCAAACCTTGGATATCACACTAGGTCTATTCCTGTGCTGTGACATCCAGTTATTTCTTATTTTGAAAGCAATACAGCAATAAGTTATTAAGCTTTTGTTAAGGAGTTTATGTTTACAAATAGAAATAGCCTAGCACTTGAGCTTGAGCACTACAAACATTACGAATAAATAAAAGGTAAGGTTTAAAGTTTATATAACAAAGGTTTCCTTCATCTTTTTGGACTCTCAGAATTACGTTACCTACGGTCTTCTCCTTGTAGCATATAAAGTTTCGACACATATAAGGTGTCGTATTTATAATTTTAAATCCAGCTTAGCCTAATATTGCCTTGGCAAAATTGCCTAATACGATAAACCAATCAATCGTACTGTATAAGCATATAGCAAAAGTTGGTGTGTGAGCATGTGTGTTCCATTTTCATCTGAACTGGTTCAGATGAAAGAAACTATGAAGGTAGATTAAACACTGAATTAACACATAGGCTACATTTATTTCGGATCAACAACGATTCTATTTATTTCATTCTATGAGAAGAAAAAACTGGTCTGCTGTTTATATGTCTAGCACAGACATATAAGTGATTGACGGATGATGTAGATTAGTAGTTAGACGTCTCCATAGTATTTTATCTTTGCTATTAAATAACTCGTGGGCTGAATAAAACATAATATTTAGTCTTCTTACACGCGCTTGTGAAATTTTTATTCAACTTCTAAGGAGATGGTCGTACTTTCGGACATATTTGATGACTCTGGTATTCCTTAATTTACGAGATGGCAGGTGAATTTTTTATAGCTTATTTACAAATATGTTTTATTTGGCTACATTTTTGTCTTAGAAAGATTAGATGAGGGAACCTGTAGAAAAATTTAATTGATTGTAATTAAAAGAAAGAATGGTAGGTACATGTGTATATTCAGTAAGTAATAATGAAAATTTATCTAGAGCCAGATACTCTTTGAGTGTTATATTTCAAAATCAAAATTATTCATCTTATATGGTCATAGAGTTGGTAGGTAGGTAGGAGGTATCTACATATATTCATACAATTTTTTTATGAAGTGACAAAATGCTCAAATTAAGCCGACATTTATATTAAATGTTTTATGTAGGTAATAAAATATTATGTCATAATAGGTACTTATTTATAACGTATGTACATTGTTTTTTAATGCCTAAAGTTATATATGACCTTAACATTCTGGAAGAGATACATAAACATCAATTTTCTACTTAGGTAAATGTGGTTCCCAATAAAACTTTAATTCCCCTACTGACATTGTTTTATATATTTTAGTACATATTTATAGAAAACTTCTAAAGTGTCTTATAAAAGCCATCCAATATTGGCACAGTTTTTCTTATTGTGGTGATATTAAATTCTCGCTGGGTGAGCCGCGCGGCACGGAATAACAAAATATAATGCTGAATAATGTTTTTCATGAAATTTGGAGGTTTCTAAGTATTATTATATACATTTACTACACACATATACATACATATATGTCTTTATATGTAGCTTTTATTTTTGTGTGTCAACCTTCCTATGGACCCTGTTGTCTGAAATAAAGACCTATTATTATTATTATTATTTACCATTTATTTATTACGTGCGCGCTATTAACCAATAAGAACATAATTTAGTTTTGAGATATGTCATCATTTATTTATTTGGTAACATTACTGACCTTATTTACAACTTTCCACATCAAATTTTCAGATAGGTAAGTATACGGTTATTGCTGTAAGTACCTAGGGGAGGAGGTCTATATCCAGCAGTAGGTCGACAAGGGCTGAAGATGATAATAATGGTGAATTATATCATAGAACATATCATAATAATAGTATGGTAGTGAATCAAAACATACTTTTGCCTTTACTGTAAAAGGTATATTTTTATAAGGCTCTGTTGGATTAGGACGACAGAAACCTCTTCTCAGTTTGTAATGCACTATGAATAATAATCCCACGTAGAGAGTGGAAAAATATTGAAAGTTTTCCTCAAAGAAAGTAGGGTGTTCTGAAATATGTCCACATAAGGGAAGAGTGAATATTTTTTTTCAATATGAAAGAAAAACTTAAAAAGTTCCTGTATCTAAAGATAAGACGAGTAGATATTTTTGCATGCCTTTTAAAAACATGCTTGCTTGTTTCAGTTTCACAAATAAGTTTCCCCGAGTTTTGAATTCCAAAACCTACCCTGCCATAATGTGTTCCTGTTTGTATCACCATAATATCCATATAGTGCTACGATGGTTCTGGGAGTATTCAATCTGCCCACGAGGTCTCAGACAGAAGTAATCGATAGCTTTACTATGAAAAACTACTAGAACCTACAACATCACGTAGTGCCAGTACCGGTAAAATGTAAACGATATGCTTTGGGCAACTGTCAACGCGGTCAGTTCAGTCGGGGAGTCCGTGTCTACGCAGGGAAGCGGAGATTAGGAGTCAGTTCCGCTCTATTCTACCCCTACTTTGAAGCAATGATCCTATTCGAGAGAAATATGCTATTGTGGATAATACGGAGGAAGCGGCGCAAGCCTGCTGAATCATGATGATTGACGTGATGCCGAAATATGAATGGCGAAAGCCACGAGATGTTATAACGAATGCCCTGCGAGGTAAAAACAGTTCAAAGAGGTTCTTGGATGGGTATCCAAGAACCAGGGTGTTTCACAATGAGTCGGATATAATCCGATCGGCTCGTAGTAGAAATGGTAGAAATTATATACATTGGTAGGAACTTAAAAATTATACTTTAATGGCAATTTCACCATTTTAACTATAGATTTCATATGAATACTGATTTATAAAAATAAATGAATAAATAATGAAGTGTAAATTGGGTATTACATCATGGAAAAAATAACTAAAACTAATCATCGACGGAAACGAATCCGCTAGCTATTGAGCTATATAGCTCAGGGAATTTACCAATTTTTCTGTCGAATAAATTTGTTATAGAAATTGTATGGACGCATTGTGATTTGGAAAAATACTTTCCGTACCTACCGATTGATTTCCGTCTCAATCGAATCGGATCCGTATCCGACTCATTGTGAAACACCCTAACCACGTTGACAGTTACCTAACTTTGTAAATGGTCGAATACGGCTTTAAACTATTTCACGAATTTGTTTGTGTTTCTTTATTTACTTATTTCTCGTTGAATTTAGCTTCTATTTGTATTCATCATCGATCGAGGTTATTCCCTGACTTGTTTGTTATCGAAAATCTTCACATTACCTTACGCCCACGAATGTACTGTAAAGATGGATCAAGCCATGAAGACTGATATTATCAAGAAAACAGATATTTATTATTTACATATTTAATACAGGTAATCACGCAATTATTACGTAGGTTCTTTTGTTAAAACTGAAAAGAAACTTCATTATGAGTATCATTACTTTACAGTAAGCACATTATAAGAAGTCCAAGGTATTTTTTTATTATTGAAAATGATCGCTGTGATTTTACACTAGTAGGTAATGGAATATTTATTTCTTTGTCCCTCGTCATGAATATATTCGTAGTTGTTTAGGAGTAACATAAGATAATAACGTTTATTATACAAAACTATTATAAAAAAATCTATGTAACCTTTCTTCATCACGACTCTTCACAGAATGAACAACATGTACAAAATTTCTCTTACTATACCCCTACGTTCCCATTTCTGGTTTCAGCGAAATGGATCCGTAATCTTGATTTATATCCACAAAAGTCGAAGATGGCCGAACTTAGCCGAATAGTACGTATCCATTACATGTTTTTGCTTAGCAAGTTTCTTACAAACGTTGTATATGTTTTTAAAGATAAAGTAAAGATTATTATCTTTAGTAAAGGGTTTATTTAAGAGTATATTTTGAGTATTTTATGCTGTTCGATACCATAAGTAAAAACTGCCGTTATTTCGATATTTGAGTAAGTATCATAATGTTACACCAGGAACACAACTAAGTATACAAGTAATTATAGGAGTCATTGAATGCCTTGAATTCGTAAGGTGGAAAAACTAAAAATAACTTTATATAATTGTTTCAAATCACTAGATATCATAGAAATTATAAAATTGCTATGCTATATTAACTTTACGAATAAACAAATCAGCACAACCCATGTTAAATGTAAAAACAATACTTTGAAATACATACATCTGGCTTCAGTCTTACCAACTCCATCAATATAAATTAGTGCAACATACAGACAGAAAATAAACCAACATAATGTATCGAGACAACAGAGGTATTGTGTAGTACAATCTGGTATGGAGAGGTTACTCTGAGATTTGTGTGTTGGTGTTACTTTGTTATGATATTGTTTTTTTTAATACCGATTTTTTAAATAAATTAAATACAACAGCAAGACATATCACACAGCGCCATCTAGCCCCATACTAAGCTTAAGCTTGTATTATGAGAACTAAATAAAGGATGTATAAAAAAAAAATTAAATGATCATAAATGGTTATACTTATATACTTTTCTTTTATAAATACAAACTTACAAAGGAAAATTATTAAGGATATAAAATTTGATAAACATTTTATTGGTTTTTTTTTAAGCATGTGATTTGAAAACTCGTATCACACCCATATCAAGTACACTATGACAAACCCATTTCGATCAAAAACTAGAACCACAAATGACGTTAATATTGCTATATTAACATCCTATAGCCAATCCTATGTAATTTTTTTTAGCGAATCAATCAATCAATCAATCAGTTCTTTATTGACAAAAATATACACAAGACACAAAATGTTTCAAGTCTCTGGCTTCCGAACTAAAAAATTATCTGTGTCTCGGAAACCAGCTCCTTCTCTATTAAGGATCACAAAATGTCAATAAGACAGAGATAAGACTTACAATATATATGAATTGTTGTGTAAATATAGAATCCTAAAAAGAGTTTAAAGTTTATAATAGCGTAATGACAAAAAATTGAAAAATATAATACTTAAGTAGCTAATTAGTTACACTTATTTAAGAAAATTACAGAATAATATTTTATTGATATTTAATATTAATATTATATAAAATAAGTTAGGCACACCCATTATCGGGTAACGGAAGAATGTCATATGAATGTAGGAGTAAATATATTTGGCATACATACATAATTTAATTAAATCAAAGGATTTAAACCCAATAGTATAAGCATGTACCATGGTTTTATATTGATGTAAGGTATAAAGTTTATTACATATATTTAATTCGTAAGATGCAAATTTGTAAGTGATAGAAATATGTAGTAAGCACAGGCCGATATTAACATATGTTTTTCCTTCAAAATAGCTTCCTGGCAGGTATTAATAGATTTTCAGTGTCAGTATAATTCAAGTTACTAAGCCATGTTAGTACGGTATTTTGAAATTTGTTAAGTGTCATGTCTTTGATCTGATAGTTTTTATATAGTTTGTTGTACAAAAAAGGAGCAATTGACTCAAAATGCCGTTCTGCAATAACACATCCAGCGTTTGGGACTGGAAATTTATTTGTACGTGTTTTAGGTGACTGTATTAGTTGAGGTACATAGTGTTGATGATACCGACGCAGTGTTCGGTAAATGAATAGTTTTCTAACTGACAGCACTTCTATCTTTTTATAAACTTCCACTGTGGGGTGGCGAAATGGTAAATACATCATCACTTTCACTATGAATGTTAATAATTACCTGAATAATCATGAACAAACAGTAACTCCCTCTTGCACTGGTAGTAAAATGCACACGTGTCGGTATGTCTGTAGCACTGACATTCATACTATGTTAGTTTTATTACATACTAGTAAGCACACGTGGCTTCGCTCATGTGGTTTTGGAATAAAAAGTATATCACTCACAAGATAAGGCCTCTACTATGTTCTAAGTTTCTTTATGCTTGTGTTCTTTTGTTATTCGTGTACAATAAAGAATTTTGATTTGTTTTGAAGATCACACACTATTAGTCATCATCATCATCGGGTGCTATCTTCATATAGATGTTTGGAGGTTAATTGGCAAAATTTTATGCGATCCCATGTTGCTTCTTTCAGACACACTATCTGCATACAAAAAATTTGATAATTTGTTCAGCCGTTTTTTGCGTTATGTCTGCATAAATAAACGGATGAACAAGAAAATTCTAAGAACTGTTGCAACGTGTTCTGATTTCAATTTTGAGTAACCAGAAATATTTGTATCTTATACAAACATTAAATCCTCTTTAGCTATATTATTTACGTACAGACAGAAAGATAGACATATAGATAGCTACGTACTCAGTATGTTAGTTTTATTATACCTGCATGATTTTACTATGCAGCACATGTTGAAAATGATGATGAGAATAGACATTATTTTATTCATATAACGGAAACAGTTCATTACTACAGAAATTGTATATTGTCTCGTATATCTACGTATGAGTACATTTCAGTTTCAGATATAATAAATAAAAATAAATAAATAAATATTTCAGGACATATCACACAGCGCCATCTAGCCCCATACTAAGCTTACGCTTGTATCATCATGTACATAATATTGTTTTAATATTTGCTGTGTGTATGTCCCGGAATATTAATATAATTGTTTATTTTTATTTATATATCTGGGCTAGGTATTTGAAAAGTAAATAATAAATTTAAATAAAATGTCAATGGCCTTTCAATGTAGGTATGTTGAGTAGAGAGAGACATAATTAAATTTGAGCTTGTAGAGTTAAAAATAATCGGTACAAAGTACAATATCTATATACCTAGTCAGGTCATAAATTCTGTCACATGTTTAATATAAAATAATTGAAACAACTTTATTCTTTATGTAACCATTTATATACCAAAATGAACTTAACAAAACATAGATTCTTATGACAATAAAGTTTATTCAAAATGACCTCCGTGATTTTGAATACAGGCCTTCAATCTGCGCGGCCAGTCGTCTATCGCTGCACGAACGAGGTCCATGTCAATATCGGCGGCTGCCTTAATCAAGGATGTCTTGAGTGACTCCAAATTGGGATGAGGCTTTGAGCACGCCTTTTCCTCCAAGTGTTGCCATATCTTGTAATCTAACGGATTCAAATCTGGACTGGAAGAGGGCCAGTCTTCGTGCCGGATGAAGTCGATTTCACGCGCCGCCAGCCAGTCTTGTGTGCTCTTCGCTCTATGAGCTGGCGCCGAATCTTGTTGGAATACCCAGTGCTTGTTATTGAACATGATATGAGAAACAGGTTCCACAAGGTTCGTCAGGACTGTATTTTGATACACAACTGCATTCGTTTTTACACCTTTCTCACAAAAATGTACCTCTGTTAAGCCCCAATAAGAAACTCCCAACCATACCATGAGCGAGGATGGAAAATGACCTCGTTGGACACGCGGAATACGTTTGCTCGCTTCTTCACTACTGTGTGCGTACACCTTATCATTTTGTTTGTTGTAGCTCTCTTCTACGGTAAAATTTTTTTCATCCGAAAAAAGAATTTCCCGATATTTTTTTTCCCGCGTAGCGCTTCAACAAAGCGCGGCATCTCTTCAGTCTCAGGTCCATCAGACGAGCATTCAAACGATGTCCTGTTTTTCTTCGATATGCCCGAAGCCCTAAGTCTTCATTTAACACCCTTTTCACCGTGGTTCTGCTTAACCCCATCTGAAGGGCCAACAGTTTCTGCTTACGTTTGGGATTTCTTTGAATTCGCGCCTTCACAGCTTTTATCACTGCTGGAGTCCTAACAGACCGAGGGCGACCACTTCTTGACCTGTCATCTACACTAGAGTCTTCATTGTATCGTTTGATGGTACGATAAACGAATCTTTTGGTTATATTCAAATTTTTCAGTATGTCAAAAATTTGAATTGGCGCGTAACCGCAACGATGCAATGAAATAACTGCAACACGGTCTTCTTTAAGCGTCCACTCCATATTTAAAAATGAGTAAAATTCTAAAGAGTATACATTTTTATTTTCATGAACAATGCGAAATTCGAATTCAATAAACTTTTTTGTGGCCAGCATTCTAAAAGAAAAGTTTTTACTGTGTGACAATACTTATGACCTGACTAGGTATACGAAATTCCATTATACTTGGGGAAAATAGTAAACAAACCGCCGGCTCTCACAAAATCACTAAACTTTCGATGAAATCACTCCACTTCGGTATTTTAATAGTTCTTGGACACAAACGGTACATGTATGCTACTATTTACACACGTAGAACACTTTGATTCAACATAATTACGCTGTATTTCAATAAATTACGAAGACGTGATCAAATCAGCGAAAAATCTTTTGACAGCTTTGACAAACACTCTATGATAGACTTTTAACGTTGTCTATGTTTTAGTGATGGGAATGGTATTCAAAGAATGAACGTAAAATAAGACTAGGAGAATGAATGCTTTCATTTGCAACATATTATTATCAAAATACTTTTATACAATATAAATAAAAATATATAATATGTATAATATAATTACTGGGTTATTCGTGGCTATTGAGATTATTAAAATTTATAATTAAATTAATTATTAAAATTTATAATTTTAAAATTTGGTATGGCTATACGTCAAAAATATGTCATTGTACGAGTGAGAGATACGACTTGGATATCGTGCCTCTCGCTCGCATCAGTCTGAACGAGCTAGTAACGAACCGATAGCAGCATTCGTCTCGTAACTTCCATCGATGTCTTACGTTTCGGGTGCTCTTACATTTTTGATTTTCGACGACCTGGCTTTATTACGGACTTGTGAGTGCTTTCTGGATTGGATTTATTGTGATATTCTTGGACTGCCGACTTATTGCTACGCTATACTGACTTGGTCTTATTTTGTGGTTGCGATTTGGCTGATATTTTCACAGGTAAGCAATTTAAATTTAATCGCCTAGTTTAAATTAAATCCATATTTTCAATTTTTATTAAAAGTTTGTTCATACTTGTAAATAAAATAAATATTTAAAATATTAGATTCATATGTTCATTCACTTAAATTCAAATTGTCGTTCATTCGACCTAACCACATCACTATTTGTTCACTATTTGTTCACTCTTTGTCTATGGTTTTGGTTTGTTTACTATTTTCACAAAGTATAATGGAATCGACTATACATATATGTATGTCATGTTAACGTTCTGACAATTCAAGCCATGGTTTCGTTTAGGTAAAATTAAATGGTTGCTTTCAGTCTTTTCATAGAGTTTTCTTAAACACTACAGAATTAAATATCACAGAAACAAAATACAGTATTTAAGTCTTCTTATTTCTTTCTCTTGACTGCTCTTAAGCTTAAGAAGTCTGAATCCTAAGCGATAGCTTAAGGTCTTACTAAACTCTGCTACCTCACTAGATATATTATGTAGCTACATAAGAAAATCTCTTATTCAGTTTGAAAATGTAAACTGCTATTTATTTAACTCTGGTAAATACTGAGGAGGAATATAATTTTGACGTCGTTTTAAAAATATGGAATAAGATAATTTTATCTAAGAATTTGGAATAGTTTACCGAAATCGTGCACAAGTATCTCTTTGAGACGTATTCCTAATTACGGAGGGTAGTGACTCCCCGCAGAATTAATTCTTGGGGAATTCACTTGAGCAAGGCCGCTTGCCTGGTAGTGAGTTGCACTGTATTATAACATGTAGAATTCTTATGTACTTACCTAGAAGATACATATTAAAATAATATTATATAAATATAAAAATATTTAAAGAAAGCAAAGCTTCTTACATATCAAAAGCTTTTTTATTCCTACCAAAAGAAAAGCTAAGATGTTATTCAAACAGCGTCTATTTGCCTGGCTTGTCTTATATTGCAAAAATCAATTGTGTTTGTCTTTCTCATACATATTGGCTTTTACCGACAAAAACAAATTCCTTGCTCGAGGAGAAAACAAATATTTATTACCTACCCACATTTATACACATGAACATAATGTATATATGTATGTACATAATGTATACATATATGTACTATATTTAGGTATACAATATTGTGATACAATAAAAGTGAAAGAAAGACGCTTGTTACTAATATCCTTATCCTATCGAATGAGAGTGACAAACTCTGGTGTTTAAAGTTTATAAAGCCGCCCCAACGGCCTTTAATATGGCTTAGTTGCTACTTTAGATAACAGTTCTTCTTTGCACGCAATATACATGCGTAAATAAACGTGGTTATGTTCTGCTTTCTCTACGTGTACCTACCCCATTACTGAGGGTTACGGACTCCTCCTAGGAGGGTTTCTAAAAGCACAAAAATTAGCTATTAGACTATTCAGCATTATTATTCAACAAACAGATAGAATTACAAAAGCTTTTATAATATTAGTTTCATCAACTTTATAGAGCAAACAATCGTATGTTTATGTATCTACTCTGTATGCACACATACATATACCTATATATCGATATCATTAGACATTATGTATTCATTTGTATACCTATACTATGTATACATACTAGCTTTACGGTGGCAGGTTCGCTTCCGTAGATTTAATGATTTGTACAAAATTCTATTGCAGCATATAACTGACAACAGACTCAACACAAGTAATTATACATTTTAAAATTCATAATTACTTGTGTCATGTGGTAATTGAACCCGCAACCCTAGATTAGAAGGCAGAGCCACAACCAACTAAGCTAACAGGCCAGTAAATGCCGTGCAAACTATGTGTATGTACGTACTATGTGTACTACCTATATACATATGTACCGAAATGACTACCAAGACATGTTTTCACTGATCCGTGAGCAAACATTTACGTTTGTAGGTTAAAGACGCAAGCTTTCTCACAGAATGCTGCTAAAATATAGAGTATTTTTGTAAATATGCGCCCGTGTTTATATAATGTAGGAACGTGATGTAAAGATGGTAGATGAAAAGAAAAATAACTTGTACGATACGTGGTAAGTAGTTTTTATGACATCTCTTGTGTCATATTTTCTCATGACTGAGGGTCATGACTCCTTCGCAGAATTAATTAGTTAGGGGAGTTTTCTTGGGCAGATATATCGTGGTAGGCGCTCAGGTCCTTCTACGGAAGACACATGTCCTTGGATATTGTGGTCCTCAAACATGTCGGTTTCCTCACAATGTTTTCCTTCACCGCTAAGCGAATACAAAACTACACTTAACTTGAAAATACAAGTTAATAGGTGTAGGGCCGGATACGAACCAGGGCGCGTCTGAATGGGATGAGAGAGGAAGAGACAAGAAGACACTGGAATCGCTGTGCCACACTCGCTTATTTAGTTTATAAGATGGTAGATAGTAATATAACAAAATATTTAATACCAATTTGGCCAAACAGGTAATGAATGTACTCTTACCCATTATAAAATCACAGTCTGTCTCTTATAGATGATTTATATGATGATGATTGTACGTTTTCTTTCTTTGATTTAATTATTTATAGTCGTAAAATCAAATTTCTACTTCATAGAAAATGCTCAGAATACAGAAAGAACCAGAAACCGTGAGCGCGCCTAATATTGAAGCTACTAAAACTACTCTGAAGTAGAGTAGTTTGACGCGCGACCGATCAGTCACTCTGTGACCGTCGGAGCGAATGACGTATTATAACGGTGACCAATTTAACTAAATTATGCCGTCTTGTGTCGTTCCTACCTGTAAAAATGCAGCGGGTCTAAAAAAGAAACACGATGGGATCACATTTCACGTGTAAGTATCGTATTTAGGGATCAACTTATTTAATTAATGAAAAAATTTCTCAGTTTTCAATTGTCATAGATAATGATGCATCCATCTTGTTAATGTTGCCAATATAAGAGTTTTGATTTACCCTTCTTTTTATTACCTTTTGAGGGCTTTTATTCATTGTAGAATATTAATAAGTAATTTAATAAAAAATAACCGACTTGAAAAAAGAAAGTATAAAGCGTCAGTGCAGCCCGTGTGTACCTAACCAAATAATCCTATTAAATAGTACGGTAATATCGGATTTCTAAACATTTTTTGATGTGTGTGTGTGTGAGGGAGAAGGGGTGAGGGGGAGCGGGTATGTAACTATGTTTCTATATTAGTTATCTCAAATTTTAGCTTCCCAGTTGATGAAGAAAGGAAAGCGGTGTGGACAACAATAATACAAAGAGCATGGCTGGAAGAGTTATGGAAACCATTATTGTTAAATTATTATATTGGACAATATTTTAAAAAGCTTACTCAGCAAAAAGAAAATTAAATTTATTTTTTTCTAAAGCGTCTTTTATTCAATAAGCCTATCGATTTCTTGAGACAATTAGGTAGGTACATAATTATATAGAAAAGGACAATTTTTATTCTATTATTATCTCACCTCCTAGACTCCCAAAATTTACCCTAAAAACGGGCAAATAATGCCTGAGCTAGCAACATTACGCGGGTGGGAAGTGACGCGGGCGGGGGGCGTTGTTTTGGTTTTTGGACACAGCGTGTAGCTTGCAATTACAGTTGAACGCGGCTTCTGGTTCTTTCTGTATTCTGAGAGAAAAAGATTTTGTGACAATTTCAGTGAAAAGGTCCTTCCAGAGAAAACGTCTTCAAATGTAGGTATTCTTCAACAAAAATTCATTCATCCGAGTAATATTGCTTTTTTAAATATTTTAAAGTAAATTCTCTCTGCTCCAAGTGATCCGTCATTGTTCGCAGCAATCGACACGACACCGCCATTTATTATTCTGCTTCAAGTTAAAACACGACACAAACTTTCTTAGAAGCTCAAGCGAGCTTTGTGGACGTAATCAGGCTTAAATTAAGGGCAACTGTTTTTTTTAAACTATTACAACTCGCTTGATATTGTAATCTACGATCTAGCGCGTTTGCCTCGAATAAACAATTGTAATTGGAACAAAATTATTTTAAAGTCAAGTTGTAGTGCTAAAAGAATTTCTTTTGATTTGTTTTGATAAACTTACGTCACAAGTAAAAAAAAAAACCTTTAAAAGAGTGATTTAAGTATATTTTCGTAAAACCCCCAAAACGTAACCCTTGAGTACATCCCCGTAGCTCGAAGCTTTGTACAAGACCGGAGTCGAGAAACAATCCCTTTTAATTAGGGATTAGTTCCGACGACAGCCGGCAGGCGGCGCCAGCGGACGAGTTAGGATAGTGCTGCTAAATTATTGAGCTTTAGATATTGGAATAATAGTTTGGTGAGCGCAATTTTAAGAATAACTGTAATTTGTTTATTAGAGCAAAACAAAATGACAATAATAGAAATTTATCCATACAAAATTAAACGTCTTTTATTTTTTTTAATTGTTTTAGGTTTATTATAAGTAAGTCTTTAATTCGTTGTGTATTACATGCTTTTAGGTTGTTTTGAATAAGTTTAGTTATAACATAAAATTAACTTAGATCTAAATGTTTAATATGGAATCTTGGACACAAAAAATCTGCTGATAGGTGGGTTGGTATTTAAAAGGGATCTTGCTGATTTTTTTTTCTGGTATGTATACGTTACAAAACTGGAGGGTTGAGATCGTATTTTAAGGTTTTTCTTTACAAAGGTAGGTAATTGTAAAGACAAACCTTAATTGGCCGGTAACTTATGATGTTAATTGGGTGTCTAAAAGATAATAACCAGAACAAGCTGATCTTCTTTTATTTTATACATAGGTTAATGTGAGACCAAATTAAACTAATTTTTGGATTTCAAGTAATATTTAGTTGTCTCAAAAAGGAATCAACACTGTCTGATCAGTGGACCGTTTAACATAACCTCTCTCTTTTACTCACAATATGGTAACTAAGGTACAAAGTAATAGTAGTCACTTACCAGACAGCCAAGTCCCATTGAATGGCTTGTAATGGTCGCTGAGCATGTGATGCAGTGTAGGCCTCCGCCCCTTGACTCGGCCTCCGTCCCCGGCCGGCGTGAGGAGCGCTATGCTGAACACTATCAGGCCCAGCACAGCCGCGATCACCAGCAGAGCTATGAGGATGCCGCGCCAGTTGCGCTCAGTTGGGGTTGCTGCTGCTAGCTCCTGGAACAAGAGATGGGTAGCTTTAATAACTTTCACACTTTAAGCAATTTTTTACGTTAATGATAAATAAAAATATATATTTCAGGAATCATCATACAGTACCGTCTAGTCCCATACCACCCCATACTAAGCAAACGCTTGTGTCAATGGTACTAGTGTACATAGATAGATAGAATATTCCTTATTGTAACACACGAAATAAAAAAAAACACAGAAAATGATGAATAACTTTTGACTTTGACTTTGCACTCAATCAAAGATGGAAAGAAAGCCAAAAATTTGTTGCAGTAAAATCTTGCACAAAATATATCTGAAACCCTTATTTAACTTACTAATAGAATTACGCTACTTCATCATTAAAAAAATAGTCATACATTCAAATTCAATTCAAATTCAAATTATTTATTTACACAAACGATTACATGAATAGAATAATACATAGCTGTGCTTAATAATAGGTTATTAAAGGTTAATTTGTGCTCTTGTGAGCCCTGCACTAAGTATGAAACTTGTATCGCAGGCGCCCACATCTAGCATTACTTGAGAGCATTACTGATGCGGTGTGAGATTATTTTAAATGTGGTTTCATAACTTGATGACACATGGTTTCGGAAGTGTATGCATGAGTGTGGATGTGTGAGTGTGTTATGTGTGAAGGTGTGTGAGTGTAGGTGAGTGTTTGGGATGAGTAAGTGTTAATGTTGCGTTTCTATGTATAAGTAGTTATTTAATGATGTTAAGTAATTGTTCAGTTTCATTGTAAGTGAGTGATATGAGGTATTTTTGTAAGATATTTTTGCCTTGTTTGGTAGTTTTATCGCGGATGTTGCAGAGTGAAGACATTTTGTTGTAGATATAATTAAATCTGAACTCTGGAAAGCGTTGAGCAAAAGTGGTGTTGACTCTGGCTTGAGTAGCACGAGGGGGTCTTCTTTTAGGTGATGCGGAAGAAGTTTGAAAAGACTCATCACACTCAAGACACATCCTTCATAAAGCAGGGTACTCACCTGCCATGTAGCACGTAACGTAGCATGTAACGTATCCAACCTTCAAGTGAGTACGGCTCGTCCACAGTCATCGCGTATCTATTTGCGAGCTCTCGGATCCGCAGTGTTCGTGACGCTATCACGCCGACAACATGTCTCAAATGGTGGCTAGTGCTGCGTTCATATTCATTTACAATATCATCGAAAAATATAAAAGTCCAATAAATTTTGGCAAAGCGAAATATTCAAAAATAGAAATCGTTGTTATAATTTCGTGTTGAATATGAAGTCTCAAGAGATCAGTGGACATTTCAAGAACTTCGATCGTATGTCCAGTACAGATTTTGAATATCTGATTAATTTAATTGGACCTCAAATTCACACAAAATTTAAAAAAGCGGTTCAATATAAATTGGCTCTAACATTGAGGTTTTTATACTTTCATACTTTTTCATCTGACCACTCCATTGTGAAAAACGTTCGCGCGTTTTTTTTAAGCTCACACCTACGTACTCAATACACAAGCGATCGTGTTGCCGTCCACGCGCATACTGCGAGCCGCTTTGTGCTTACAGCGATACCGTTGCCGCCACTCGGCCGGCCGCTGCGATCTCCCCGCGAACCACGCGCGAGCAGCTCGCAACGGGCTCGTGCCTATGTACTCACTTGATACAGTATCTGATACATTACATGCTACACGGCGAGATGAGTACCCTGCTTTATTTGCACGCACAAATTAAATTAAGTAAAGATTATTTCATTTATTCAATGAACGATTAATTAACAAAATATCAGTCTTTACTAATTTATATAGCTTAATAAAGGACCAATCTTTATTTATTTACCGTTTAACTGTAAAATAAACAATTTGAATTTGAAAATGGTTTCAAAGGGGCGGTTTAATCCGCAATTTATCGAATTCCAATAGCTTACAGTCAACAACTTTGGTCGGTGATTTATTAAGGCTTCGTAAGATGTGGAAGATTTTAGTAACATGCTACAGCTTTCTCACACTTTGAAAAACTTCATATATCAAAAGTATTGTATAGTTGGTTAGTAATATCAGTATTTTCCAAAGACTATGTTATAGTTATTTTTTGGTTCTTTGCCTTAAACATTAGTCAAAGTTAGAAGTTTTAAAGCTATGTACCTACGATATAGTTTTTCAAAGACTATATTATAGTTTTTTGTACTTTGTCCAAAATATTAGTCTTACAATTCAACGGGGTAATGCAGCCAGAAGTTTGGCTACACTTCCTTTTCATTGAGAAGATAGGTTGTCAGTATTTAGTTTTAATAATCTTTTTTAATCGAAGTGATTTTATTTGCTACTTTTGTAGAAATATGTTTCCATACAAAATGATTTTTTGTTAAATCTCCAAAACTACTAAACTTCTGCCTTTAGTTTTCTAGAGGCGAGATCTATGTTAAGATACCAACAATTTGAAATCTTAACCATCAGTCTATAGAGTTTGAGTCTAACTATACAACAGTTTGTATGGAAATAGCACTAGGGCAACTACACGTCAACAACATTATTGCTCTGCTAAAAACATTAAATATATCTAAGCAAATATGTGTTCTATGTGTGTGATTTAGATCAAGTGAGAGACCTACTCCACGGTAAACCAAGTACTAGAGCAACTTCTTCAAGGATTACAAGTTCACTGTCCTGCCCTTGGGAGTAGTAAAGACATAGCCAAGCAGTAGTTATCACTGTCTGCGCATAGACTAGAAAGTATTTTTTTTTATAAAGAAGCGACAATTTGTTTGTTTGCTTGTATTTGTTCCTATTACAAGGCACAACGGATCTTTATGATTTTTTGTAATCCACTTGTGTACGCATGCTGTGCTTATCAATGTCATTACCAACGTTAAACCGAAATAAATAAAATAAAAAAATAAAAACTACTAGTTAGATTTGTGAAAGCAATAGATTCAGATTCAACTTATTTATTTCAACAGTAATCACAACAAAGTCATATTTGATATGTCATTTTGTAAATAATTCTCCTAAGTGTGTCGGTGTTCGTTTTCTGCATGTTTTATTCGTGTGTGAGTATGACAAGTTCCAATAGCTTTAAAACTACCCGAAGGGATTCTGGCATGGTATAACGACTACAGTATTATGATGTGTGTGCGAGAGTGAATCGGTTCTTATCGGGTAAGCACGCTCCATCTTAAGCCATAGCCTTTGCTTGCTATCAAGTAAATATGGTATGGGTATATAATAGTATGGCCAAGTGCAAACCCGTTAAAGTTAAAAAATAAAAGTACAGCTTAGGCCTACACGGAAGTGCCCTGATGTAAGTATCCTTCTGTATCGGCCGCGCTTGAGTAAATCCCGAAACCCCCGGTAGGGCTCCCCTACTATTGCCAAGGTCACCCATCAAAAGATTGACCGTTACGACAAATCCTTACCTTAGATATTCGCAAACGGATATCAGTTTTATCAATGATAATGTATGGTGCTATGAACGATATAGGATACGTTATTTTATCCCAGTAGTATCCCATCTAGTACCCATGACACAAATGTTTGCTTAATATGGGTCTAGAAGGCGTTGTATACAATGTCCCGGAATATTTAATTATTTTGTTTTTTATGTAGACGCAATAAAAGCGAAGCCGCCGGGCATCAACTAGTAATATATTTAATACAAGTCTGGCCAAATATGGACAAATTGATAACATTCTGCCTCTTATATAAATTGTGTTTTTCTGATCTGTTGAGAAGGTATTATATTAGGTATTTGAAATTCGAAATTCTGGAATGGTTTCTCTTTGAATTTATTTAAGTTTTTAGTTTCTCTTTGAATTTATTTAGTTTTCTTTTGGTGAGTTTAGGATTTTTGCTTAGAATATCTATTTTGGAGGTTTTTTCTGTTGATTACAGTGTTATGGTTAGAAAAATATATTATAGGTAGTCTATCTATACTAATATTATAAAGCTGAAGAGTTTGTTTGTATGTTTGTTTGTTTGAACGCGCTAATCTCAGGAACTACTGGTGCGAATTGAAAAAATATTTTTGTGTTGAATAGACCATTTATCGAGGAAGGCTTTAAGCTATATAACATCACGTTGCAACTAATAGGAGCGAAGAAACAATAGAAAATGTGGGAAAAACGGGGAAAATTATTCATTTTTGAGGGCTTTCGTTGCGTGCGCTGCGAAGACGGTTCACGATATCAAAAAAATGTGTATGAAAGAATTATTCATCTTGAAATGATCTAACAATATGTCTGCAACAGTATATGTCTATCTTTTAAGGTTAACTCACTAGAACCGTTTTTATGGTAATAACTATTCCACGCGGACGAAGTCGCGCGCACCAGCTAGTGTTAAAATATTTGTTGACAATAAGTGGAAATGACTCGTAATTATTGTAGTGCCAAATAGGCTAATGGAATTCATTTCGTTTCTATCCATTTTTGCCAACCTTTACACACACATGCTTACACTGCTTACCCACAAAATTATAAATAGTAACCACGTTCTTACCTGTGTTAGAGATACGAGTATACGTAGACAGTTTTAGCTTTTAAAAAACAACAAAATCCCGGCTTTGTAGCAAGTTTGTAAAGTCATTTTTTTTATAAACTTATTTTATTTCTTTATATTGTGATGTGTTTGTGAATAAAATGTCTGATATCAATAAAAACCTATGACTATGACCGTCGTGGTTTCTTATGCTATTACATAAATACATAAATATATCAGGAAATAGCACACAGCGCTTAGCCCCATGCTAAGCAAAAGATTTGAACATTCTTTCAAACTTTAACCTATGTAGCATTAGCTAGCTATTTCCAAAGCATATGGAACTAGAAGAGACCAGACCGAGCGCGACAGTTGCCCGGCGGGTTGTTAATATTGTAGGCGCCTTCACTGCCGTTCAGCGAACTTCAACTCGATGGAATAGTAAATGAGGTGCTTTTATGAAAGCCTGTCTATGATGGCACAGAATAGGGAAGAAAAGATGAATAACTTTTCTTAGAAATAAATTGAATTAACAAAATAAAAAAATAACTAAATAATTTTTTATTTAAAATTTTTCGAAGACCATTGATTTGATTACATGTACATTAATTATTTACAATTAATTATTAATTAAATTAATATTATTAACCTTGGGAAGAACGACAAAATATGTGTTTGAGATACAATTTATTTCTAGCAATTTGCTAATAACTTAATTATGTTTTCCTTATAAAAAATATCTGTAAGTGGTTATATTATACTTTGATAGTTTTGTTTTTATGTACTTATCCCAATAAATAACCTTTGAATTTGTAACTGACTTTATTTATCTGTGATGCTGCGTCAATAAAACCTTCGCAAACGAATATTATTTATTTGCGTTTCTTTTTCTGTATTTTAAACCCTTTTTAATACGTTTACACATACATATATACACGTAATATATTTCAACCTCATTAGGAAAACCACACTTACACCCTGCCCAAAACGTGCAAAGTTGAGTATCTGTTTTATATTCATCATCCCTGAAAATCCCACTTCCCTTGGCTTTTCCGCCCTTAATATTTTAGTGAACTGAGATTTTTGGGAACGGTTTTCTGAGCGATCCTTTATTTGGGAAGTTTTTGAAAGGGTTTTGCTCCATAAGCGATCTTGCACTCTTGTATAGCTTTTGTGAAAGAAGAAACTATTATTTCAGTACATTTAATATTCTGTTTCCGATACGAGTATTTGTAATTTAAGTAACTTTACTACAATATAACTTTTAATGTGTTTGATTACTAAGTTTGAAGCGTTAGTAAAATTACTATGACATAAGCGTCGCAGGGTTAAAACGTACCCTTAAAAAAGTTTATGATTATTCGATAATTACAACTCAAAAATTACTTATATGCAATCAAACATTGGTCTTCGGAAAACCTATAATTTACAACTCAAAGGTGACTGACTGACTGATATAGTGATCTATAAACGCACAGCCCAAACCACTGGACGGATTAGGCTGAAATTTGGAATGAAGGTAGATGTTATGATGTAGGCATCCACTAAGAAAGAATTTTTTTGAAATGCCACTCTTAAAGGGGTTAGATAGGGGATGCAAGTTTTACTTCTTAATGCGATCGAAGCCGCGAGCACCCACTAGTTTATAATAAATATGTATATTTATTTACATATATCCTTTTTGACATGTCCGTGAGAGTGAAGCTGATTGCTTTTGTTCCGATCAGTGTGCGAATGTGAAGGCACTAATTGTTTTGAAATGGCTATTTTTACAAACGTGAGAAAAATATACTGATGTAAACTTCACCCTAAACGACGGAGTTAACAGTAAAATAGGAATGTAAATTAAATTAGTGAAGTAGAGCGTTGGGAGCGGGCGGCGTGAAATCTGCGGTAGCAGCCATCATGCTAATTATCTATTTTATTAAAGTACGGTCGCGGGGAATTTTAGTTTTTTTTTTGCTATGATGCCTTTGTTGTTACGCTCTTTTGTGGGTGATAACACTGATGGCAGCGTGACGATAAATTAGTCTTGGTCTACGACTAAGCTCTCGGAACGTAGCGACATCTTGATTGTGTGGTGTTTATATCAAGTTTCGACAGTTACAAATCAGTACTCAGCATCTACAAGTATTTTCGAAAACAAGAAGATTTGATGGTCTTCAGAACCTTATTTGGGAATTCAAATAACACTAACAGAACAAAAAAATTAGTCTGGGTTTGGGTACATTTATCCCTTTTTATGTGAAGTTGTTTTTGTTTCTTGATCTCCTAACTTTTCCTCTATCACGTTGCAACAGACCATTTAGTATTTGGTTATGTAAATTACATACCTAGTGAATTCGAGATCTACATACTTAATACCTTGTCTTCCTTATGAAATAAAATAAATAAACATAATTGTACCCCAAAATAGCGCAAGTAAAGCCTCGGACGACCACTAGTCATCCAAGGAAAGTCACATAACCTCAAATGATTGCGGTAGCTTTGTCTAATGTCACTGCGGACACAGATTAATGTTCAGTTAGTAAGGACAATGAGACGTGGATGAATTGCCAGTTAGCTGGGGACCTGATTAGGGGTGCGTTTGGAAACGGGGCTGAGTTTTGGTGTTTGATTTGCAACCGCATACAAAAAATGGATACTCAGTTAATTAATTCATAGCAAAAGCAACTGATATTCTAAATGTGTATTCTAATTTTTTTTTATTATTTAACACGATCTTGCTTTCGATTCTCGATTTAAATCTACTTTGGAATATTTGTGACATATATTTAAATCAATTAAAAAAAAACTATTTTCTTATTTTTATTATTTTAAAACTGGAACCAAAACGTTAGTGGTATACGGTGGAGCGTTTTTACTCGATAAGCTAAGCAATAAGAATCCGATAACAAGCGTTTCGCCATTGCCTTGAAAATCTTCGCTTCATTTTATTTTGCAATATCAGGGATACCACTAGGAAAATACTATTTTTAAGATAAATTACACTTTTTGCCATTTCGCGTGTCTTTTGTAGAAGGACCTGGGTGCTTACAACGATGCTTCTGCCCAGGAATACTCGCTTAAACAAATGAATTAACTGAAGAGTCAAAGTCAGTTAGTCATTAGTTCAGTCTTCTGTAATTAAAAGATACGATTCAAGTAGGGGAGAATACTTTCTGAACGTATCCCATCTTATAAGGGCTCTGTGACGCATACAAATGTCTAGTTACTTGTGACGTCATAACTGTGAACTATTAGAGGGTGGAACAAATGAACGCGGTAATGTCAGGTCCTTACGAGGTAGTAAGAATAAATGGACGGTATTTATTTTGTCCTTTAGTTATTTCAGATCTATGTAAGAGATTCATTCAAGTGTGTTCATTCCATCTTATACTATAACAAAGTTTTGCCCCGGAATATTTATTTATTCATTAAAATAAATTATTGTATTTATCTAGCTTTTTAGCCATATTTTATTATTTGCTTACATATTAATGATATATATATATAAAATATATAAATATAAAATATCTAAAAAGAAGTAAGTAAATATCTTCAAACCATCACAAGTCACACCAATAACACTAACAGTTCCCGATTCCCGTCGATGGGCCGAGCTGTCGGGAATCCCGGACATTCCCAACCCTAATCGAATTCCCGGAATTTGAGACCCGATTTACATAAAGGAATCAACACACTGGGTGAAACTGCTGATAATACATTGTGATGGAATTTGAATAGGTAGTAAGCACAGAGAATAAACTATAAACTTCTGACTATAGACTGCTTCGAATATTGAACCGAATTATCACAAAAAAAAACGATTTGGTCTACTAAACCAAACTATCCGAGAATTTTTTACCTGAGTTGACACTTAAGCCGAGTTTTGAGATGAAAAGTGTTTGTCTAAGCAACTTTTATTATTGGATTCTTGTACAGGTTTGATTCACTTTGGGCCACAGAGTCATTAGTGCGAGTTTAACTTCAGGTTAACTAGTGGTCAATGCCCGACTATAGGTTTCCCTCTTGAGTCGTATTTCCTCATGACTGAGGGTTTTGACTCCCCCGCAGAACCAATAAATCAACATAGTGGTGGGCGCCCAGGTCCTTCCACTGACTACAGGTACCTACGTAGTAAAAAAACAAGTGTCCCTTATCAAATTTGTTAAATCCATTCAAATGTAAAACTTATCACATCTCCTTTTTATGTTTGGGTTTAAAAAGCAAAAGTCAAGAAGAGTTTTCAATCTCTTATTTCCTTCTAAAAAGTCTGTTGCGTTCTCACCACTGTTGAATATCCCGCCATTTGCAAAACTTGTCCTATTTTCTTTCAAGCGCAGAAACTGCTAAGTGGGCGCAAATAGAAAAGGAACTGTTCTTCTGAACTAACTGAATGGATAAATAAAATACACAGGGTTGTAATTGTATAGGATATATATTGTTGTATCTAAGATAGGTTTTTACATGACGACGATATGCGTAATGGTAAGCAAGCTGTGATGTAAACATTAGCAAAGAAGAATGGAAGAACTTTTTTTTAATATTTGTATTTAGCTGACTTCAAAAGGAGGTTATCTACATGTGACCTCTATTATTGTTAAAACTAAATTGTTTATGATTTGTTAAAATTAAAGCAGGATAAGATTATCATCATCATCTTAATAGATATTAAGGTTTTCAAGCACAATTATTTGCGAGAGAACATTTTTAGTTTCTTCAAATTGTGTTTAGTAGATCTTAACACGAAGGCAATCAATATAAAAAAAAAAACAGTTGTTGGTATAATATATGATTAAACGAACTTGCAAAGTGAAGTTCGATCAATATTATATGAGTAATTTTCATGCGAAGATATAATAAACATGTTTATTATATCTGATGAAATTTACGAAATATAATTGGGCGCTTCCGTGGGTTGGATCACACGTTAAATAGTAGGTCTCGGCTTTGTCATAGTAATACAGACATACAGTCGCTAACCCATGCCTGAGGCCCTTGAGGTAGCTTGATAAACTCTCGACACCAGAGATGGCCACTCTCATTCGATAAGAAGAAGAAGTTGTATAATACTACTAACCACATTTTACTAGCATTAACGTGTCGATTGTGAAAATCTTCCATACGGTTATCTAACTTCCAACAACTTTTACCCATAAATAGAGATTTTCTAGAAAGTTCCACGCGAGATTCCTGCAAGCGATAAATACCAATAAGTCATGGTGTTATCATCTATCTACATTACGACATGTCCCTATCTAAAACCCATTACCTCAGGCCATGGAAAACTTAGCTACCTAGATTCATAGCTAGACTAGAACCTAGGTTTAGTTCTAGGTTTTAGGTACAGAAACTTTGAAGGTAAAATTATATGGTCTGCTTTTTTTTATCGTATGGGAATGGTGAATATTTGTTTGAGAGTTTTTTTGTCCTTTCAGTAGCTTACTCGGAAATCAATGCAAAAGTGAGTTTGTTGATGTTCGTCCTTCATCACGTCTTGTTTGTCTAGTACGGTGGCCATTAAGCCATGTCAGAGACCCTTGGGGCGGCTTGATACACTCTCAACACCAGAGTTGGCCACTGTCATTCGATAAGAAGACGAAGCGAATATTATCACGATTTTCTATATAAAGGGTCCCGAAACCGAGAGGTTACTGTAATTATAAAATATAAACTGATAAGTAAAGTCCAATATTATACGATTTATTGAGGCGAGAAATAGTTTAGCTGTATGAAGAGGGTAGTTATTATTTACTTTTAGGCCCTCTATTGACCAAGCCCCGTACTATCATCAAAGAGCCCTATTCATGCACTCCGCTGGTCGCTACACATGATTTAAAGATGCCATCTACCAGATAGGGTCAAATTTCCTTCCTTTGGGGATTACCACAGACTGCAAAGTATTTTAAAGTTGATTTCAGAAATATTGCAAATAGATAAAAGTATCGGTCAATCTACATGCTTTTCACATTTATGAGAAAGAACTGTTCTTAATTTAAACAACATCTAACACTGCTATAAATGCATAATCTATCATAAGTTTCAGTAATTTTTGCGATAACAGCGTTCAAATTTGATAGACACTTCTATTGTAGTCCAAAGTCATCCCTTATTATCGAGTAAGTTGTGGTTAAGTGAAATTTAATAAGAAAAAAATGTTTAGCAAACAAGAAAAAGAAGCTTAAACACAGTTACATAGGAACAACATATATATCTAAAATCTTAATTATTATTGGGGTTCTAAAAGCCACCAATGCTTCAATTTTGCCAACAATAGTTTCAATGTACACCAAAACAATACTAATATAATAAACAAGTGGGTGCACGCGGCTTCGCTCGCATTAAGAAGTAAAAGTTGCATCCCCTAATTCACCCCTTTAAAAGTGGCGTTTCCAAAAATCCATTCTTAGCGGATGCCTACATCGTAACATCTACCTTCATTCCAAATTTCAGCCTAATCCGTCCAGTGGTTTGGGCTGTGCGTTGATAGATCACTGTATCAGCCAGTCAGTCAGTCAGTCACCTTTGAGTTTTATATATTTAGAAGATAGAAGTCAACAATACTTCAATTATGCCTTGAACAGTTTCCATTATAATACTTTTATTTCCGTAATAGGAATATGATACTCGTAGTAACCTCCAGGATAAGTCGGGAGAGTCTATTATTAGTCCCCTCCCGGGTCTCTCCCGATCGATGGCGAGGTCTAAAATAAATGCTTATTTATGGAATACCTTATGGTAATTATGTTATTGCCCTTGGTGTGCAGATTATTAGATTTATAGGGAAATTTGGTGCAAATGTAGTGAATTGAGAATTAAGGCTTTAATATAAATAAGGCTTTGTTTGGTGTGTTACTAAAAAAATATGTGGAATGAAGATAGATGTTATGACGTAGGCATCCGCTAAGAAAGGATTTTTGGAAATGCCACTTTTAAAGGGGTGAAATAGGGGATGCAAGTTTTACTTCTTAATGCGAGCGAAGCCGCGAGCACCCACTAGTTTCATATAAATTTAATTAGTTCCAATGTTATCCACTATATAAATACAATAGATTCACATTACATAGAAGGCATATAGGCTGTAGGTTGGTATTATCCTAATGGTTTGATAGAACAAGATTCAATTAAGATACAAAATATAAAGCTTTCCAAGTTAAAACAAATGAAATATGTTTCAAATTTAAAAGGAATTATATTAGAAAAAAAATATTTCCGATATATTTGTGGACAAACATACCTACACTTCTATAAGCATAGTGGATAAATTCAAACAGATTATTATTATTATATTTAATCACATGCATAACAGCCGAATCCATAACCTTTTTAATTCGTTTATACATAATAATAATAATAACTTTTTATTGCAGACACTGAGATCCATATCACACACAATCATAAACAGAGAATATATACAATTTTATATAGAAAGGTACATGTTAAGTTGCAATTGCTACCCATCGTTCATATGTTGCAGACAGCAGCTGCCGGTCCATAAGGCTTCTGACAATCTTATTTTTACACGTATCAATTCTGAACGTGAAGGATGCGATGCGTTTCCTTTGGATGGCGTTAAATGAGTCAACTCGCGAATTCGTAGATGCTAGATACTCGTACATTATATCGATGTAGATGCTAGGTATGCAATATGCATCCTATCATAATGTACTTTGAAAATCTTGCAATATCTAATACAGTATTACCAGCTTAGCACATTTCCCGCTAGTCTGAACTAGGTCAAGGAATCCATGTCCTAATACTAGGACCATCTAGAACTAATGTTACAGTTCTAGGGACTGTTAAATGATATTTGAAAATTTAACAGGTATTAGCTGTAGGTAATTATTTGATCCCATAAAACGTTTTTAAAAAACTGTTGTGTTAATTACATAAACTAGGAAACATAAAATAAAAAATTAAATTAAATTTGGTTATTATGCATAATTTAGTCAAATTATTTTAGTATAAATTATATATTAGTTAATCAAAATGATATTGGAGTCTAGTCCAGAACTAGTCATAAGTGATATAGTGATCATATAGTGATGATCTGAAAATCCCTACCTATACCTATCTACCTACCTCGAATCGTATCTAAATAATTATTTCACTTCTCGAAAAATAACCCAAGTGGTTGTTTATTATGTGACGAGGCCTTTTTTTAAATGCCTGCAATTTTGAGTCAGTGGTCATAATTTTTTAACTTAGCTTAGTTGTTGAGGCTGACTATCCAACAGTTTTTTTAGAAATAACGCAGTGGAGATTGTAGGTCCCGGCTATTTGTCTAGTACGGCAGTCGTTAAGCCATGTCAGAGGCCCTTCGGGCGGCTTGATAAACTCTCGACACCAGAGTTGGCCACTCTCATTCAATAGGAAGTAGTGGAGATTTCACTACTTCCTAAGCCGTCAGCTGTTAGGTTTGTGCGTGACAGAACCGTAATTACACACTGGACAAGATATGTCATATTTTGTACCAGAACCGGACATTGGGCGAAATGTTTTATTGCACATCTCTCTATTAGTTCAAACTAATAAAGAGAGTACAAGTAGATTAGACATAGTTTTTTTTAGATCGTAGATTATAGTGGTGCTTAACATCAGGCAAGTTGTAGTCAAGCGTGAGCCTATTTCATGTAAAAAAACTGTCTTTCAGTATACTAGAGGTACCATAAGTGGTAATCAGAGCCTTCTAGAGTGGCCACAAAAAGTTCCGGTTCCCTATATGCATAAAAAACTTATTATGGATACAATCTGAAAATTACAACCCAGGGGTCTTCAAATCCAGAGTAAATAGGTTTCTTCTAGGCAAGCGCGCTAGATCGTAGATTATAACGTCGCTTAACATCAGGCGAGTTGTAGTCAAACGTGAGCCTATTTAGATAAAAAAGAAACTTTGTACTGTGCCAATATTCAAGTCCGGTACTAACGTATGACACTCTTGTCCCGCTCGTAATTACGCTGTCACGCACGGAACCGGCAGCTGAAGGCTCGACCAATATTAGAGAACTGGCTTGCATTAGCTGCAGTCAAAATAACAGTTTCTGTGGTATCTAAGTTATACTGACAGGCACAAAAACTTGAACAGTCTTTAATTTCCTATGAGTTTTTAATACTAAAAAAAACGAAAAAATGTTTCCAATTTAGGGCGTGGCGTGACGCGTGACCAAAATGCTGGCTTTTTTCAGGCTCATTGTCAGCATTGCCATCCAGCGTGGTAATGCAGCCAGTATACTGGGCACGCTGCCCTCTGGCAGTGGGCTGGAGCATTTAAACCATCTTAAGGCTTTCTAACTTACTCTTTTAACACTCTTATCCACAAAATTTCGAGCATTTTACAGAAAATACGTCCAAATAAATTAATAATCCCTTAATAACAAGCTTAAACGGACTTTACTACGGGCATTTTTGCGAAAAAGGCCGGAATTATTCATGTACTCGCATTAATTTCCGGTGTTTATTAATAAAAGGCACCCAAAGAGGGGCTTTACCTTACCGTTTAATTATGATATAAGTGCCGTGGAAGATTATACCATTAGGTATATAAAAGTGAGTGAGTTTGTCGGTTTGTTAGTTTATTGACGTGAATTATTCGTTAAAAAAAAACGGAGACTAAACAAATACTTTTGCTAAGATGTACAGGAGTATTAAGTTAACTTTTTACCTAAAAATACGTTAGAATACATTATATGTTTTGGAAATCATCGTCGTTATCGGTGTGGAGCAATGTAACATCAGACGGGCTGTTTGAGGACCACAATATCCGAGGACATGTGTTTTCCGTGGAAAGACCTGGGCGCCCACCACGATGTATCTGCTAAAGAAAACTCCCCTAACGAAATTATTATGCAGGGGAATCACGACCCTCAATCATGAGGAAATACGACTCAAAAGAGAAAGAAAGAAAAACATTTATTGAAGCAATTAATAAACAAGAAAGTGCAAACAAGTCATATTTAAAACTACGTAAATAAAATACATATTTGCCACAATACAACCAGCTAAATGCTGGCTGCATAGCAACCAGCGCTGGTCTACCGTTAGAATATACAAACCTACGTTTACAACCAACTCGATATATGTATAACAACGACGACTTAATCCTATCAAATATACATAAAGACCCTTTCTCAATAAACAAGTCGTTAAATAGAAGGCGAGAGTGTAAGGGTGAGTTCACACTACGACCGCTGGGACCGCGCAGGTCTTTGGTGGTCGGATGGTGTACACGGTGGCTGGTTATGGTGTAAAAAGTTTTATAGAATAATATAAATTTATTCACCTTATAACATCTCGTTACATTGGTCAAGTCAATTTACATTTTTGCTTAATTATATGGAAGCCTGCGGCTTCATCATCATCATCATCCACAGCCTTAGGGATCCCATTGCTGGGTTTAGACCTCCCTGTGTATGTGCCATCTCTCGACATCTTTGTCTGCGACTTTGTTCGCGTTATTATACATATAAATCTGCCTCTTGAATCACTCCGTCTATTAAATAAAACTGCATCAAAATCCGTTGGGAAGTATTGGGTTTCATAAAGATCTTAAAATACGTAAGAACGTCATTTTTATAATGTTTTAAGTAATGTCGTGACATTACTTGGGTTATACAACATTTTTAGCAGTGTATAAGTATGTATATTTTTTTGTGTAAAAGATATTTTTGCTAAATAAACTTGTATCTTTGTTGAACTTTTGATTATTTCTATTATAATATATGTGTAAATTAATATTCTCATACTCAAAAACAGAATTGAATTAGTTGCAACTAACCCTGTGTAAAACAGTAAAATCCAACAGTAAAAACTCAATTCTGCGGTAATGGCCAGTGGATGATGTAAAAGACCCTTTATGGACATTTCGCGGAATATTCGGGATGTGTGCGAGGACCTTTTATGAGTGTAATGAATTTTCTGGTCTAAAGGATTTTATTAAAAACTAGTGGGTGCTCGTGGCTTCGCTCGCATTAAGAAGTCAAATTTGCATCCCCTATTTCACCCCTTTAAAAGTGGCATTTCCCAAAAATCCTTTCTTAGCGGATGCCTACGTCATAACATCTACGTTCATTCCAAATTTCAGCCCAGACCGTCCAGTGGTTTGGGCTGTGCGTTGATAGATCACTATATCAGTCAGTCAGTCAGTCACCTTGGAGTTTTATATATTTAGAAAAACTATGCTGAGGACAGAAATAAGGGGAAGAATATCATAAGAAGCAAGGTCATAGGAGATGGTGGTCACGACCCTTAGACATGAGGAATACGACCTGAGGTGGAGGGTTGAGAACTATAAGTCTTCTTACTTTTTTATTTTATGTTTCCAATACCACAGATATTTTTACTTTAATCTACCAAAAATAAAAGCAGCAAATAAAAAGTCACCCTGAACAACGAGGATGAAATTTATTCTCTAAAAAAATTATTAAATTCCGTCACTGCAAACAATTCACTTAAAAACACTTAATCACACTAAAATTCCAATCCGATCGCGAATGGAATATAAAAAATCTAATAAAAACCGGAAAAAACCGACAAAGTACCAAGTAATTACTACCATCAATTTTGTTCTAAAACTTCACTTTCAAGTGCCAAGCGATTGGCAATCTTAACTCCAGGGAATAAGATTCATAAGTTAGTGGGAACTTTTGATTAATCACAGCAAATTTTCAAGTCTTGCTATCAAGTTTCAACGAAGTTCCTTCTGAAATATTAATCAGGGAAAATGGGTGAAGGGATTTTTTAACACATTGTGATTGGTCTATTGTTGTTTTTTCCTTTGTTACATTTTTACAATAGGCGTTTCTCTTTTGATCTCGCTAAATAGATAGTCACTTCAGAAAAAAGATCCGCCAATCAAAAAAGGCGGAAACGACGTCATTTGATCAAAGACAATGTATTGGAATTTTTTGATTGATGGGTCCTTTTTCTGGTGATGAGTTTTTGGCCTTGACGATCAATCCTGTGGACCAGAAAAAGCGCGTATACCCGAAAGGGACGACGACAAATGACGTAGAATCTCAGGGCTGCCAGAGTCATAAAAATTCCCCTACTTTTGTTCATACTTACACACATACACACACGTATAAAAGTTGTACGTAATCATTATTATCACCTGAAAAAGGGACTCATATAAAAATGACACACACAGTATGTCGATAAAATTTTAAGCAGGAATAAATTATACTAAGTAGGATTTGTAAACAAAATAACTATATGTATATTTATTTCAAGGAAAACTATTTACATTGAAAAAACAAAGAATAAAGTAATAACCAACTACTTAAATAATTTGTTAATATTTTTTCTGGTTTAAAGTAAGAATATTAAAAAAAACTACTTAAACATATCTACAAATTTACAAAACGTCTTAACTAAAACTGTACATGAATATTACAAATAACAGAAATTTTCCTTTGGAATATCTAAATTCATGTACTTCATTTTTAACTTTTATTTTTGTATTTTTCTTAACAATTTTTTTTGTTATTTAAATTCAGATTACGTTGTTTTTCATTTCAATTCAGAGTACTTTATTTATGGAACTCTGGAAAAAATATGTATATAGTGATTTTCCGCTGCGACTGCTCCATAACCGACTTCAAACAACAAACTTGATGGTTTTTTGGTGTGTTCCTCCATATACTACCGCCACACCTCTCCTCCTAACCAAAGTGGCCTCCGTGGCTCTTAAGATCTTACCAACACCGTACCTTGTGTCTTCAAGTTTTGTAGTTCTCCTTCGGCAAGATATTCTCGTCGACACGGGTTTCGCCTCTCCACGTGGCATCCTCAGGACGTGTTGACTCATAGAATAGAATAATATAATAAATAATAATAATAATAGAATAGAATCTTCATCAATAATATCATAATATATTTATTTTAAAACTCACAACTTTAATCAATGGAGTCAATTGTCTGGACGTGGACGGGACATTCATCCTAACGGGAGACGTACACGTCTCCATTGGAGCAACATCATATTTCAGCGCAGCCTAGATTATTACGAGTAGAAAATTAAATTATTAGTAAGTATAAATCACTTCAACTTCATTTTTGATTAATAAAAAATATATTTATTACCTTTGTCACATTTTCATTAATATACAGTGTGGGTACAGCAGAATATTTTAAAAAAAATCTATTATTTGGAGTTTTTCTCAAACAGTTTTGGTCGAAATGTCTAGAACACATGCGTGCATGTTTTGGAGGGTCCCAGTTATGTCGCCCTGTTGCATTAATCCAAATTTCACGAACGCTTGGATCCATCAGAAATCTATATAAATAAAAATAAATATGTATGTGGTATATAATTAAAAATTCTAAATGTTTTTTTTGTCATTATTGTAGTACTTCTTTGCAGAGTGATATGCCTATATGTTGCTATGCCTATTTTGACTCAAATCATCTTTATAAAAAAATATTTTGCCTTAATTTCTTGGGTAAATTGCCAAAACGAAACTGGTATCACCAAAAACCGTTTAACCCGATCAAATTCAAAATACTGCAAAATGACAACTATGTTTGACAAACGCTTTGCGAGTAAAACAGTTTACTATACTTTAAATTTAGCCGAGTAATCTCATAAAAACAATTCATGTTTTTAGTCTTATTTTACTATTTATAATCCATATAAATAGAGTTTCAATAAAGCAGGGCTCTCATTGCTCCTAAATTAGTCATAATCAAGTCACATTGTCGTAAAAGTATCGTACTTACGTATGAAAGGATATATTTTCATCTTTCCGTTCACTACGGCTTTTACAGCCTTTTACATAGCAAATCACCATGTTCTATGAAATTTTCTTCAATATTTCACTATGTAAATCAAGTTTTTTCACACTTAGCACTCGTAATCACCATATAAAAGCAAAAATATTTTTCACGCAACTGCCATGTTGGGCGCTACCGAGTAATGACCAACGAAACAAAAAGTGAAATTTAGACAAAGACAAAATCCGATTCCTGTCTCTTTCGCTCTTAGGTTTTCTTGATATAGTTGTCCCACTCGCTCATTACTTGTCAACTCCGTTGATTGATGCTCGAGGGTTTTTGGCAAGAATATTGCATGCGAATTTTACACGACTTTGTATAGTGTTTTCTTGAAAAGTTGCTAAGGCAACCTTTCGAAATAATGGTTCCAACCACCCTCAATTTTTCAGAAATCGACAATACTTAATAGTATAAAAATCATCACATTTTTTATCAAAATTACATGGTGTGGTTTTCATCCAACAATATGTCATATTTCTTCTTCTTCTTATCGAATGAGAGTGGCCAACTCTGGTGTCGAGAGTTAATCAAGGCGCCCTAAGGGCCTAATATGTCATACTATAAACCTCGGTAGAATATAATTTCCAAATCCTAGGATTATAGATAGACTAGTTAGAACATACCAGAACAGAATCCGAAAATTATTCAGATCCATTAAGCCCCGGGATTCCAGAATATGTCACATAATATAATAAAGCTGAAGACGGTCGAAAGTCTAAAAAATGAAGAAAAGTGGTTTAAAAAAAAATTTAGAAGATACTTAGAATTAATAACAAAACACGTTCTAACATTTTGTAGAAATTTCGTCTGTTTATCTGTGCCTCTGTTTATCAGCGCCACTGTTTGTCTGTTTATTTATACGCTGATCACGCAAAAATGGCATAACGGATCATCATGATTTTTGGTATGTAGGTAATATGAGGTCTCAGGTTTGTCGTAGACTACTTTTTATCCTGAAATAATGCGAGCGAAGCCGCGGGCACCCACTAGTCAAATAATAAAGTTGCAAATCGAATTGCTAAGTTAGGTATGGAGTAAGTGAGATTCACAAATAGAATTACTCTAAATAATGGGAACAGTGTAGGTGTACTGTAAACGTAAATCCATTTTCACGTTTACTTTATAAATGTGAATCGTTTGTTGATTTACATGTATATTTAGGCCCGTATTTTTAAATAAAATCCAAAAATCAATCTAAATAGGAAACGTTCTCAAAATGAAATTACGATTTGGAATCATAAATGATTTTAATAAGGGATTAATTTTATTACCTAATTTTTAATTTGGGTCGGATGACACGTTAAATTGTTGGTCCTTATTGGTTTAGTATGGCAGTCGTTAAGCCATGTCAGAGGCCCTTAGGGTGGTTTGTAAACTCTCGACAGCAGAGTTGGCCACTCTCGTTCGATAAGAAGAAGATTGATAAAGGATCAGGTTTTTTTAAGTAATCAAAATTATCAACGATAGAACCACATATTATATATTTTGTTTCTGAATAAAAAAAACAGTATTAAACTTGTTGTTTCAATGCTTGCTATTTTAATAAGTAAATCTAACCTAACTTAGCATAAATTAATAAGAAATTATTTAATTGGTGCAATAATTTATCTAATCTAGCATTTTAGGGTTCTTTAATCATAAATCTTATTATCGAGTGATAAGTTTTGAATACATTTTTGTCCTGAAAAATCCTCAGTCATGAACAATATTACTAAACTACATATTCCTACAGTGACTACAAAACCAGTATTTCTATTTACCAATAATTCAAGATGCTTCTAGAAATGTTTCTCTCAAGGAATTTCAGTAGAACTTACTCCATCTCAGTTTTAATTGCATTATACTGAGTTCTCTTACTTTACAGTTTGGTAACTTTCTAATAGTTTCAGTATTATAAGTATCTGTTACGTAATGTTGTTGAGAGTAAGCAATTAATTTGATTAACTCGCGTTATATAGCAAAATATGATTAATTATACTTTAAAACTATTTAGAACAATCTTTTATCTCAATTCTTCTTATCGTATGAGAGTGACCAAAGCTGGTGTCGAGAGTGTATCGAGCCGCCCTAAGGGCCTTTGACATGGCGTAACGACTGCTGTACTGTGACAAACAGCCGGAACCTACAATTTAACGTGTCATCCGACCCACGGAAGCGCCCAAGATGGAATGCCACTTTTAGTCACCCATCCAAAGACTTACCGCGTCGACAATTGCTTAACATTAGTGAACGCATGGTTGATCGATTGCCTCTGCCAGCAGTGCTACAGGCGCTTCAACAGACTGCTTATTGGAACAATTATACCTTTGCTTATATACGAGTAACACCTTGTATCACACAGTGTTAATCAATAAAGATTTTGATTTTGAATCTATTTTAGCTAGGTGCTTATGTACTGGGTACATACATAGTTAATTTTCTAGTTTTGCTCAATAAATTAATGCTAAATAATACGGAAGAATTTAAGTCGTCTTCAAAGCAACAGTGAACCGGTTCTTACTGGGTAAATACATTTCATCCAAGAGAAGAAATAAATGGCTTTTTAGTCCGTTGTGGTACTAGTTGAATAAGTTTTTATTTTTACGACAAAGTGTTAATTATAATAATATTGTACCATCAGGCTTATTATAGTAAAGTGCGGGCCCATTTATTTAAAAAAAAAAACTATAAACCTTTCTGTGAAGTAAACTGACAAAATTATATAAAATGTCACTTCATTTTGTAACCCTGAAAGGGCCAAGTCACGATGGTATTATTAAATGTATAGTGCATGCCAAACTTCATAGCCGTAATGTTTTGTTTCACTAACAGAATTAATAAATAATGAACAAAGGTAGGTGTAGATGTTTTTATAAGAGTTGTTTGACACAGACTTCATATCGTGTGAAACTTTTTCTTTTACCTGCACCCAAAATCCTAAACCAATTTGCATGAAACTTAAAACCCTATATTAAAACACACATAATTTCTTTTCAATTGCAAGGCCTCCTTAATTTTTTTGCGTGTATAGGCTTGCGTTTGACTGCACTTTGCTTGATTGCTTGAAGTGACAAGTGTAAGGTTGAATTTTTGCTACGTTTTTTTTTTGCTTTCAAAATGCGGCAGCATCATATTTGTTTGCAAAGACTACACGTAAGTGTTACGTGCAGTCTTTGGTGAAATAAAGTTCTTCAAACCTATTTATAAGACTGGCTATAAGCTATGTCCTCAGTTGTAAGCCTAGTACCTCACTTAGGCGAATGTAGCTAAAATGGCGCCGGGGTGTGACGGCGTGATTAGGGGCAACGGGGAAATATAATGTCCAAGAATACAGACATCTAGGCGTTTGGGCCACTGAAGAATAGGGTTTTTTTTTAATCATGATGAAAACTGTAGAAAAGGATAAATTTTTATTGGCTTCTACAAAATTGAGGGTAATTAATGATTTATTAGTTTGTGATATTGTCAGGCCCTGATAAAATCAGGGTATTCACAAAGTTTTGTAAGTGTATGTTTGTTATGGGAGCAGTGATGATCGATCCCGTTGCTCAGCTAGAGGAGATAATCACATGCGATTAAAAATGTTAAGAGACTGTCGACGCGGTCAGTCCTCGGATGGATGACCAAGAATTGCTTTCCATTTGGGTGTTTCCGTGGTTCAGATGACATGTTATATTATAGGAGTTGTTATTTAGCCATGTTAGAAGCCTTTTGGGCGGTTTGGAAACACTAGAGTTTGCTTTTCACATTCGATATGAAGTAGAGTATCCAGGAGATCTTCGAATCCAGGGTTAGTAGGTTCTTTATAGGCAAGCGTGTTACATCATACACTACAGAGATGCTTAAAATCAGGCGGGATTTAATCAAACATGGCTTATGTCAGACTAAATCCGTATATAAATATTCTGTTTAAAAAAGCAAAACATGAGGTTATGAATGTAAAGCACAGCTAACGTTTTTCAAACTCTATGCTTGAAATATATGCTGTTTATAATTCTTAGTAATGTCCATCCAAAAGGTTGCCTGGAAGAAATCGCCTAAGGCGATAAGGCCGCCCAATGTACAGCACTTTAATATATTTAAGCTTATTTCCTGTTTTGTTATTTCTATGTTTTATGGTGTACATTAAAGATATATTCTATTCTATTCTTGAGGAGAGAGTGAGAGAGAGAGCGAGAACCTAAACCTTAGGTTTCTACGTTTTTGCGAGCCCGCGAATATCTTGCCGTTGATAAGTAGGAAGCCGTAAAGTCTATCCGATGACGTCATTTCCGATCCATTCCTGAAACTGGTGCCAGATAAGAATTTAATCAGGAAATGTCGAGTTTATGGCTTGATGGATATAAAGCAATATATAAGTAAGTACTAAAATAAGAATTGATGCATTGAAAATAATTAAAGGTTTTATTTATTAAACTTCGTTTTTATATGAAAACGTATAACGTATGCCATTTTTAATAAATAAATAATGAATACATGTTATAGACAAACATTCCAAAACATTTCTCACAGCGCCATCTAGCCCCATCATAAGCAAACGCTTGTAATAATCTACACATAGGTAATCGTTAGGTCTAGATTGTTTGCCCTAGTGACGGCATTCGTCAAACCATGTTTAGAGTCCTTAGGGCGGTTTGAAATCTCTGTCACCAGAGTTGGCCACTCTCATACGATCTAATTTTACTTTTAATACACATACATACCTAAGTATGTACAATAAGTTAATAAATACATTAATAATAACAATAATAAATATTCCGGGACATTGCACACAGCGCCATCTAGCCCCACACTAAGCGAACGCTTGTGTCATGGTTAGGTTAGGTTCATAACTAACAGTTTGTTTCTAACAATGTTCATAACAGAATACAATTTATACAGTTGTAAGTTTTAAAACCGTTAATTTTGAACGGTTTTAAAATTACTTCAAACAAAATTCAGTTTCACTTTCAGTTCGCGTTAGTTTTTAGTTTAAATACACAAATGTTGAGTTTGAAAACGCAGTAGGTATAATCGTAAAATGTAATGGGCAACATGTTTGTAGTTGTATACTAGTTTGGCTGCGTGAATTCGTTTGCAAATCATTTATTTTGAAATTTAAAGTGATTTTTTGTTGGTTGTTGATGTTTCATCAATTTTTACGCTGTAGCAGATAAATATTGTCTACTGTGGTTTTGTATGAATATGTAGGTACTTTTTCGTCAATGATCGCCCATAAATAAAAATACTAGCAGATATCCAGACTACACAATATAGCTTGCAAAATATAAATCTTCTTGACCACCCATCCAAATATCTAACAGTCATTGAATGTGTCAGTTAAGACATATTAGACATCTAAAGCAGTTCCTTCTAGACAAGCGTTAGGTGGCTGACAATAACTTTGCCTAATATTATCGAATTGTAGCCAAACGCAAGGCTATCTTGCATAAAATAATAACAGTAAATAAAACTTTCAATATAGATCTTTATTTTTTTTTTAATTTTACAACCGAGTAAAATTGCTTTATTTGCAATAATAAAATAAAAAAACAAGGGAAGAAAAACTAAACATACTACTTCTAACTACTACATCTATATTGATCTTTATTGTATTTAAATTTGACACAAATCTTTTTTGCCCACTTTGTTGGCCACCTAGTTAGTTCCACCCAGGTTTTTGTACTCAAAACCTCAGCCACGCCAATCACTAGAAGCCATTAAATCCGGTTCTGAGTGTCGATAAATATTCGTCCGGTTTGTGGCGTGTCTCGTAAATCTTGGCGCTGTCATTTTACTGGGGGACTGAAAGCGGTTTTAAAACGGTTTCTTTTAAAAAGAGTTTGCCTATTTGATCTGTACGTACAATGTCATTAACATCACATTCATACTGTATGGGTGTGATATTGTCACATTACATTGCATTGGTTAATAATAAATTTGAGTACAATAATCTATTTACGCTTCCGAAGCATATTAGTTTTCGAACGTATCTGTTAGTATTATTGGAATTTGAAAGGGTGGTTAAGTGTAGTGTAATTAATTGCTCCGACACGGGTAGACAAACACATTGTAAAATATTTTTTAAGCAAAGTTCAAAACCATCCTCATATTATATAGTATGAAACATGTATGAAACCTTGCTTTCGGTTTCAGCAGTCAACATAATCGATACGCTGTCAAGTCACCGTTCCGGATTCCCGTTTCGCAAATCCAGCTGAAAATCCGGTTATTCGGCCCCGTATTCCGACCACGTTTTAAAGATTGACGTATGACCGTGTATGAGTTATGATGTCCAATGCGTGATTTGTACGGTGCTGCGGTCGGCGATTGTTTTCGATCGAGCAATGTATTGAGTTGTAGTCGTAATGTACATACGTTTATGAGATGTTTGTTGAGGTAATTTAAATGTACGGAGTTGTGGTTGAGGAAAATTGCGTTTTCAAATAAAGTTAGATTTTCATGTGTGGTCTTTCTAATGAGCAATTAAATTTAAAAAAGTCTTTGCAAATTATGATTTCATCACTTAAATTTATTAGATTTTCATATGTCTCACGGCATCTTAGACAAAATGTGTCTTATACTTACAGTTCTGATACCGAATTAGGTAAGTATATGTAACATTACGGACACGTTTATGAAGTGGTAACTTACCTGAAAAAGAAAAAATGAAGTTTATTACATTGGTTTACGACAAAAAGAACTTCTAAATGTAAATTGTTCGTGTTTCCTAAGTTGCTACTAGTAACTAGTAGGTGTACTTTCTTAGTTTATATTATGCATTCTAAAGCAAATATAAACTGAGAAAACATACTTTGTTGTATCTGTCCCATGCACGTACTGTTTGTGGTACTGCACAGTATGCTCATATTTTACCCAATAAACTGGTAACAAACGTACCGTTTCCACGAGTAATAAAGCCAGATGTAAGAAACACCTGGCGAATTATAAATACGCTGTGTGGCTCACGTAGAAAACATTAGTTGGAGACGCATAAATACTAATACTACCACACATACTTTTTATTACTATTACATTACTATGATCGGTCAGGCAATTTCTTTTAAAATACCAACTCATTTTAGTTGAATGAAAAGATATATATTTTCTTTACACTTGTCAGTGAAGTATTTGACTACAAAGGCGCCTGAAGCAATATAGAGACTGCGGTCAAAAGTGAATTGTGCAATCAATTTTTGGTTGGCTACTAAAGTAAGTTGCTGAAATTGTCAAGCACACTCGACCATATATATAGCCCAAATGGGCAGTAACTAAAGTACTCATATCACAAACATGACGAAGCTCTGTAATTTGAACATCTGTATATACCTAGTTTGCCAGACAATAAACAATTCATTCATTCATTCATTCATAATTTGCCTGATGTTAAGCGTAGTTAAACGAATAACATAGGGACCGATTATTGTGTTCGAGGTGTTCATATTTTTTTATGGAGTTATGTAGTTTACGATTAGCGAGTGTGGCTCAGCGGTTCCAGTGTCTGCGTCATCTAGACGCACGCTGGTTCGAATACGGCCCTACACCATTGACTTGTAATATCAAGTTATGAGTGGATTTGCACTCGCTTAGTGGTGAAGGAAAACATCGTGAGGATACCGACATGTTTGAGGACCACAATATCCGAGGACTTGTGTCTTCCGTGGAAGGACCTGGGCGCCCACCACGATGTGTCTAGCCAAGAAAACTCTCCAAACGAATTAATTCTGCGGGGGAGTCATGACCCTCAGTCATGAGGAATACAACTCAAGAAAAAGAGAGAGAGTGTGTAGTTTACGATTACACTTACCTTTCTACCTCCAAAAACCGCGGGCGTCTATTAGTATCTCATATGCCTGAGCCACAACGTACCAACATGTCTAATAACAATGATGTCTGTGTTAACTCACAACTGTTACTGTTCCTCTAATTCCCTCGCTCCCGCTGTCTGGCTGGTGTTAACAATGAGATACGACCTGTCGTCGTACACTCTCGGTCACACCGGTTGTATACTCTCAGAGAGTGCATCAAGTTTTTTTAAATTGTAAGTACGTAGTTGTGAGTATTTACTGGGTTAAAAGCGTCACTTATTACAATACAGGCGAGCATTTGACTACATCCTGAAGTTAAGCATCACTGTGGCCTAAGATGTAACTCGCACATAGAAAGTACTTAACCCGGCTTATTACAAAACGTGGTTTAAATATTAATCTAGGACTTTGAAAATGAAAAGTCGGTTATTGTTGTTCAAATATCACATACAAACGATCAAAATGTCAACTTCAAACTGGAACGTTGATTATCATTGGTAAAATTTTTACAGTTTGATTACTTAATACAAACTGCTACGGTTAATTCCAGAAATTATTCCACGCTTACCTATAACTGCATGTTCCGACTCCAACTCATTTAAGACCCGCCTCATTTCTTTTCCTCATAATTTCCGTAATTCCGCCTTCATTTGCCTTGTTTCCCTCTCCCCCCTCTAATGGGACGTTGATGTATTGAGGACACTTTATACAGTACCGGAATTAAGTCGGTGGAACTGGGCACAAGGTTAGCATCGCCTTAAATAACTATAGTTAGTGATCTTCATAGCATAAATTTAGGTGCTATCAATGTGCTTTTTGTTCTAATGTTAGGAACTACCAAGGATTCTATCTTGTTACAATAAAAAAATGCAATCCATGGGTCTCTAAATTCAGAAAAATAATATTAAATTCGCCTCTTGCCTAAGGGGGCTGATGTTGTTGTTAAATAAGCAGCATGCTTGCTAATAAGAATTCTGTTTATTCCGAATTTTAATTCTTCTTCTGAATTTGGATTAAAATACACCTCTTGCCTAAGCGGGTAGGCATGCTAGCGTAAAACGCAAACCAGAGACAAAACGTAGCGTCAAAAAAGTCATAGATGTGATGATCTCTGATTTAGCCTCTTTGAAATGTTTTACAGATCTCATGTTTTATTATGGATAGAATCCAGTTTCCAACGCAATTTTTTTTTCATGAGATAGGCTCACTCTTGACTACAATTTGCCTGATGTTAAGCAACTTTCTTGGGGCAGGTGGCGATCTCTTGTATCGGAGGCCAAGACTTACTTTGGGTCGCTGCGCCAGCGGAGTAAGTAAGTATTCTTGTTGTAAGAATTAAATCATTATCATTCACAGCCCTTGCGATCCCACTGCTGGGTACAGGCCTCTCTTTGTATGTGCCATCTGCGTTGATCTTGTGCAGACCCCATCCATGTTGGACCCTCGACTTTGACGATGTTGTCGACCCATCAAGAATTTAATGAAAACGAATTATTGGCCCCTTACCTCGGCTCCTCAGCCCCGTGCCTGATTTGATTTAGAAAGCAGGACAGTTAGTTGGTGAACATAATCGTTCTTTATTATATTTTAAGTTGATCGAGCACTTTGTTGGGAATTGTTATTTTAGGTGAGATAAGATAAGGATAGATCGTTAGTCTGGTAGGTTTTATTTTTAGATTTAAGTATAATTACAGAAACATAAGATATTGAATGCTCAGTATTTAGTTTTTTAAAACTACTGCGAAAGAAGGTAGACTAGCTTATCCGACCTAAAAAATAACGCCTCACTCTTTATTTTGCTGTGGAATTAATGTAAGGCTTTGTTACTCTTATAATTTTTTTGGAAGTTTTGTGTAAAATTTAATTCAAATTCAAAGTCACCAAAATCGATTCACACGTTGCACACGAAGAAGGAATAAAACAAACAATCAATTTAATAAGCTATTTTAAATAATAAAATATTTTATGCGCAAGTTAAATTTACTTTTTTTTTTATACAAATATAAAAAAAACTGACACAATAAAAAGTTTAACAATACATTTTCATGAAACCTTAACATGTGATATTTTTTGAAGGTACCAAAGCTGGCAGAATCGACATTTAAAGAAACCAACATTTTCTTATCTGGCTACAAATTCAAAACAGAGAATAAGCCATTTATCACCAGCTAAATTACCAGAAGCCTATTCTAGACACAGTAGGTACTATGTACCACATACGAGTACTTTATAGGTCTATACGTAAGTATAGGTACATATATGAAACCTTATAAAGTGTAGTGTTGTTAATAGCCTAATGTCCGTATGATTTCCCCGGAGCCCCGTGTCCGTGACTGATTTGCACCAGAGCCGGGATAATTGCTATCATTAAGGGGACTATATAAGATTATAGCTATTGTGTCCATGTTAGTTTTAATAATCATGGGTTAAGCCTGAAATAAATGTCTTTTATTTTATTTTATATTTGATTTCAGAAAAGATGTTTTACGTCTTAGAAGCTTGAACAAGCATGTTTGGCTTCATGAAATTACTGGGCAAAGTCAGCTTTGTTTACTCGGTGAGGAGAAGTAAAGAAAAAAAGTTATTGACAATCAAAGAGCGTTATAAACTTGTGAATGCCCGCGGCTTTCCTCGCATTATTTTGAGATAAAACGAAACCTATGACTCTTCTAAGACCTCATACTAAAAATACGATGATCCATTTAGCCGTTTTTGCGTTTAATTAAACAGGCAAACAGATAAAGAGACAAACATAATAAAAAAGTGCTGAAACGTGTTTTATTATCAATTCAAAGTATAACCAAACTTTTTTTTGTAATATCTTCAAAAACTTCTTCTTATCGAATGAGAGTGGCCAACTCTGGTGTCGAGAGTTTTTCAAACCGCACTAAGGGCCTCTGACATGGCTCAATGAAAAAATAAAACTAAATGACACTTGAAGCATATACGCTTTCATAATTGCTTGATTTTCTTACCTGATATGGGACTTGCGATTCTGGGAAACCGTCCATTTTTTAAGAACTACAACTTATTACACGTTATTTATGTTCTAAATCTTTCAGTTAACTAAATGTGGTCATAAATCAAATATCTAAAGCATTCAGGCCAATTTCATGAATTTTCAGTGAAATATGTGACTTCATATTAACTGTTGGTTGTATCTGTGGCAAAGTAGTATGTTGAGTACTAATATTGAAACCTTTATACTGGACTACTGGCAACTTACGCATTCAGTGAAAAGTAAAAAAAAGCGAACATGAATCTATTTTTATCGAGTAAGCACACTCCATCTTAGGCTTTTCCTTATCATCAGCCAAACTATGGTCAAGTGCAATCCCATTTTAATTAAAAAAAAAGAAATGAAATATGGATTAAAAATCAAAATTCCATATAAGTTCATCATTCATCAGCAAATTTTTATTACACATATTTTTAAGTGCCGTGGATAAATACGATATTTTTAACATACTCGTACCTTAATATTAAAACTTTCGTGAGACATTTTATCAATATATTAACTAAACGGTTTTCACTCACGTGTAAATCGCGTAAGTTACCTACTGAATCCAGTTTATTATAGTTATGCGTTAGTAACTAATAATCTTGTATACTCAAAATAGCTAAGTCCAGATTGGAAATTAAAGTATTTTAAAGGAATTTTAATTGGCTAGCCATTGCTTACTCTATAGAAATAAAAACGACCTCCAATTGGAACTATCCTGTTGAATCTACTGTTGATCCAAATATACAATTTCTTTCACTAAGATTCACTGTAGATCTATGGATATTTTACTAGGCTTTTACTATTTATCATAGTACGTCAGTCGTTAAGCCATGTCAGAGGCCCTTAGAGCGGTTTGAAAACTCTGACACGAGAGTTGGCCACTCTCATACGAGCTTACTTTTACTATTTATTGAGTCGATCGGTCCTAAAAAATAATAACGTATAAAATAATTATAATTATTTTTATCTGATTTCGTTATTTGGCAAATAATGCTTAAAAACGAATTTGGGTTTGAAGGTGAAAGAAATGTATCGCAAAATATGTTTCAGCAGGAAAAGATGTGTATAAAAACAAAGTCAACCTAAAAAATTGCATGTACTATTTTTATATATTCTGTGACTGAATATTACATGGTCGTATTATAGGCGATATTTAACAAATCACTTCAAAATAAAATCGTGCCATCCAGCGTGGTAATGCGGCCAGTATGCTGGGCACGCTGCCCTCTGGTAGTGGGCTGGAGCACTTAGATTATCTTTAGGCTTTTCTAAAGATTTTCTAGGTGCCCCTTTTTGTAGTAGTTAGAAGTAGTATGTTTAGTTTTTCTTGCCTTGTTTTTATATTTTATTATTGTTAATAAAATGTTTGTTCCATCAAACTTAACTTTTGAAAATTTAATTATTTACAATGCCTTATATTCCAACCTAGAACAGACTATAGATAATTTAATTTGACATTGACAGAGGCACTAAACTTAATAATGTAAGTAAAGTCTAGACTTGTAATTAGTGCATTGATCAAATGTTTCAACTAAACTTTCATTACTTAGTAAATCTATGAAAGTTTAATACAGTCTGAATGACAAACATTTTGATAACAATTTTTGTTAATAAAATTTTGTTATATTTTATTCAAAGTTTTGTCATTCTGGAATTATATATAAAATTTATGAAACATACTATTTTGGGTACATATTTTAATTTTAATTTTGTGTGCTGCGTATGATTAAGTAACATTATAATGCCAATATGTTTTTATATGAATAAAAGATATGAATACCTATCCATCATTAAAACAAGAAAAGTTCCAGATACCTCAAATAACCTTACAAACCTACAAGAACAATATCAAGCATTTCAATATAAAGCATGTATTACACTTCGAAAACTACTCATTTTAATTTAATAAATATATATTTCTTTGCTTCCATCCTTGGGGAAGATCTCCAGTATCCGACACACAAGCTTCAGCTTAGTTCGGGGCTGAGGGTCAACCTCTGGGATGGATCCACTGATGTTTCATGAACATTATTATATTATTTTTTGTATCACCTGCACATTGTTTTTTTGTAAACTTAAAGAAATAAAGATTTTTGTATTTGTTTTGTATTTGTATTTCAGGACATATCACACAGCGCCATCTAGCCCCATACTTAGTTTACACTTGTATCATGGGTACTAATAATATGTAGAAAAATAACAATAGCAACTCTTTTGACTTAGTTAAAACGTTCTTACTCACTTATTTTATACGTCAACATTAAGTAAAACCGTTCTTGGTTAATGTAAAATAAAATGTTTACATTATTTACTGAAGGAATGTATATAAAACCATATAAACTAAAAATAACCTAAGCTACTAAAGTGTTAGTTATTGTAGTTGATACACTCATTCTTTCGCATACCTGCCAACTGCGGCTGCCTTATTTCCCTTGAGAACTAACCTGATGGTTTTAATAACACCATTATGCGATAAACTAGGACGGTGATTTTTTTTTAGTTCTCTGTACTATACAAGATATAATTATGCCCTAGATACCAACGTCATTGTTTTAATCTTACTATAACAGGCTAGCAATGTAAAGTGTGAATTATCTGTGTTGTTATGAAATAATATGAAAAAAATTACCAAACTTTTAAAAAAAAGCCAGTCGTAGATAAACAAGTCGAACTGAAGTTCGACCTGTTTGTAAGTTTATACCTATAGTCAAACTTAGATAAAATTTGAAGCAGACCTATTAAACCTTACAAACGTGTATGCGTATTACATACATAACTTCTTTTGTTAAATTTTTTATATTCGTAAAAATATCTTAGTACAAGAGTGCCGACTAGGTAGAAAATAACTTTAGTTTTCAAGACTTTTACTTTGTGATAAATCCTAGACTGGAGTTAAGCTTAACATCAGGTGGGCTATAGTTAAATGCGAACTTCTTCTTCTTATCGAATGAAAGTGGCCAACTCGGTGTCGAGATTTTATCAAGCCGCCCTGAGGGCCTCTGATATGGCTTAACGACTGCCGACTAGAAAAACCGCCGAGACCTACAATTTAACGTGTCATCCGACCACGAAAGCACCCAAAATGAAATGCCACTTTTCGTTCACCCATCCAAGGACTGACCGCGTCGACCTTTGCTTAACATTGGTAATGGCATGCGATTGCCTCCGCTATCTGGACTACGGGCGCTGTAATGCGAATTTAAAATACGACAATACGTAAATATTTTCGTAGAAAAAAAATAATCTAATTTAATTTACCGAAGAAAATAGATTAGAACTTTCTACATAGTTTCATCTTCAACGAATTCAAGAATAATATTTTTACACATTGAGGATAATTTATTCGGCGTATCTTTAGACTTTGATTTATTACTCAGGCAGACATTTTCTTTTTTTTAAACTTTTCTTGAGAACTTTTGTTACGAAAATACGAAGAGGCATTACGTAAATAGACGCTTATTTAAATTGTGAATTATAACATTTGATAGAAAGGCTTAGTAGAACTAATATGTATGAGCAGTCCAACAAAGCAAACCAATTACTATTTTGTTTTTACAAACAAGTATGAGATTATTTTTTATAAATCAGATGCCCTTGAGACTGTTTTCCAACATATTTTCTTTAGCTTATCATATTCAAATCTTTGTGCTTTTTAGTTGAGCGTGTTTTTTTTTTTGGCGGGACGTAAAATTGCTTTCGAAGCCGCGGGCAAAAGCTAGCCCGTGGCTTCGCACGCGTTATTATACACATAAACCTTCCTCTTGAATCACTCTATCTATTAAAAAAAAACTGCATCAAAATCCATAGTGTAGTTTTAAAGGTCTAAGCATACCTACATACACACAGACAGACGCGGGAAGCAACTTTGCTTTATACTATGTAGTGATAGGTTTTCTCTCTGTGAGTCATATTATTTTCTCATGACTAAGGGTCGTGACTCCCCCGCAGCATTAATTCGTTAGGGGAGTTCTCTTGGGCAGATACATCGTGGTGGGCGCCCAGGTCCTTCCACGGAAGGCATATGTCCTCGGATAATATGGTCCGTGTCGGTTTCCTCACGACGTTTTCCTTTACCGCTAAGCGAGTGCAAATCCACACATAGGTAACATGAAAATACTAGTCATTGGTCTGGATAAAACTCAGATACTGGAACCGCCGAGTCACACTCGCTTTTGTAGTGATAGGTTACCATTCTACATTTATTTATAAATCTCCATTCCTTTACATTACGCGCGCAGGTGCGCTAGTTCTATTGCGGTTTTACTGCGAAGGAATCGAACCCGCGCAAATAAATACGCCTCTTTATGTGTAAACGTACTGCTAGCTCCGTACGCACTGTGCCAATGTGCTGGTTGGAGATATATTATATTTACCTGCTTTCAATGAAACAAAAAAACTATATATTAAAAAAAAAAATACCTTAAAAGGCAAATGTAGGTATTTTGCTCTAATAAAAAACATAAAAAGGCGTTTCAACATAAGGGTTTTACAGTAAGGTTGATTAAATATAGGGGATTGTATTAACTAGGGCTTTGTGTATTACTGTTCACTAATAGGCAAACCCTGGATATCACACAAGGCCTATTCCTCTGTTGTGACATCCAGAAAAATAATAAACACATTCTCTAAATATGTAAAACTCAAAGGTAATACTGACTGACGGTAATAGTGATCCATCAACGCACAGCCCAAACCACTGGACGGATCGGGCTGAAGTTTGGTATGCAGGTAGATGACATGACGTAGGCATCCGCTTAGAAAGGATTTCGGCAATGCCACTTTTCGAAGGGCAAAATAGGGAATGCAACTTTTACTTCTAAATGCAAGCGAAGCCGCAAGCATCCACTAGTTTTACATAAACCTTATCTTATGGTTAATTTTGGGCCTTAAGTTAAGCAAACGCGAAGTTTCTTTTAAACACACATATTATTTGTTTCAGTCTCTTATGGTCCCGGAATGTTAGTTAAAAGATTTTTTTAATATTATAAAGATTTTATCATAGCGCGAATGTTATTGGTCGGTTTACTTTACTTTCACGCTGCAAACTATCTACTATAATGAATTAATTTGGTATGGATTATAAATAAAACATCACGTGAGTAAAACCGGGGGTTTTTCCTAGTATTCCTAGTATTATATGTTTTTGCCCTTGTGCATTTCAACCTTTACGTAAACTTTTTACGCGCGTGTCGGAAAGTTTTTATTGTTCGGTATAAAATACAAACGCGTGTTTTTGATAGATTTGAGGTTTTGTTAGAGCGTAGTAAAACGTAGACGGAATATTCGCAAGTGTTTTCAAGGAAACATGATATATAGGTACATACAATGTTTAGATAGGTATACCTAATAATGATCAATTTTGTACCTACAATACAACCACATACCTACGTACATAGTTGTTATGACAGAATAAAACTAAAACTGTGTTGCATAGATGTAACATAAGAGATAGTTTTAACAGTTTGCCCATCGGGCATCGTAAGCCCTAAGCTAAACATAATTAAAATGTATAATATAACTAAACTAAACATTAGTTTAGTTTAGGGCTTACGAATAATTTCAATTTGTTATCAATAATTGTACAAAAATATCACTGTATGCAATGCGCAAAATTTATCAAGTTTTTTCATTATTTATTTTTGTAAGAAACTAGGCCTACCTTAAAATTATAGAGACGCTTCAGTTGTTCTAGTTATATTATTAAAGCTACACTATCACATGCCTGGCAGTCTTGTATATAAAAATCTTCCTCTTTTCTCTTTTTTTAACTCCTCCTCATTTCTGGGGAGATGAATTGAGCATAGTGGGCAATACAAATGTCAATAGGCATTAAAATCATATAACAGGAGAGAAATTAAAAAAAACGCAAACAAAACTACAACCTTCTTAATTTAAAAAGTCAAAGATGGAAGTTCATGAAACATCTTAAAATAAAATATTAGCTATACTTTATCTATTTACTGTCTTTCCACTTACAAATGCCATTTGAAGACGACATTCAAAGGGCCTTTGGTACAATATTAATGAGAAAAATTAATGTTTCTCCGTATTGTGATAATGGAGGTCCATCAAACCTCCTTTGTGTTAATTCAGAGTGGAAGAGAGGTATTAGGTTTCTGTAGATATCGATGTCAAGATCTCTTTGGGTCGTATTTCCTCATGACTGATGGTCGTGACTCTCCCGCAAAATTGATTCGTTAGGGGAGTTCTCTTGGGCTGATACTTCGTGTTGGGCGCTCACGAAAGACACCTCCTCGGATATTGTCTTCAAATGTGTCGGTTTCTTCACGATGTTTTCTTTCACCACTAAGCGAGTGAAAAATCACATTAATTTTGAATGTGCCTGTGTTCACTATGAAAGTGAACATTTGCAATTTTGTTATCATCTTAATCGGTAAACAATTTGGTTGATTTGATACTAGATTGTCGAGTAAGCTTCCCTTTATCTGGGATATCACGGTTCACCGCGTGTGAAAGATATCGTGTTTAATCTCACAAAAAACCACTTATTTTTAACATAAAATAAAGGCAAAGATTGAGCGCTTTTAACTAAAGATTTTTATTTATATTTTAATCAGCCCGAATTTGCAATGACATGCATGCATGCATGCATGACAACCTCTCAAATTATGAATCCTTTAGGAAGTCGCTTAAAAAAACTTTTACCTTTTTCTATTGAAAACTGAAAGAAATAACGTGAAAACAACATTTTCCAGCAAAACTTTCAGTCTAATGACGTCATTACATCACGAACTGAAGAAAAACTGACTTTTCAAATCCCATCATTGTTCCGTCTCGATAATTTACACGTTCGATTGTGAATCCGGTAATGATTTTGTAATTACACATACAAATCCTAACCTTAACATTATACATTTTAGGTTTGAAATCGCGTGGCATTTTCTAAATGGAAATGTAGAAAATAATGGATGTGATTTTCAGCTTTATCCTATAGAAAATAGAGTTCAAAATTACATGTTAGTTTGTTGTAAACAGATGTTAGCAATCGTAAATTTGCTTCGATAGCCATCGGTTGGTAGTAACGCGCTGTTTACGGCAGGTTTGTGTTTTTTCGTTCTTTTTTCGGACTTTGCTTTTGTGTGTTCGTCATAAATTCACATTTTCTTTATTTTATGTGTTTGATTCTGCCATCTAGCGATACAAAATAGTAACTGTAGGTTTATCAATATTCCAACATCTTTGGTTACAATGAATACATTTTTTGAGGTAAATCTGAAAATTAAATTTCATAACATAATTAAATTTTTAACGGTCCTTTAGACAGGACATTCCATTTTGGGCACTTCCGTGGGTCGGATGACCTTTGAATTAATTAAGTAGGTCCCGGCTGTTTTTAGTACGGCAGTCGTTAAGCCATGTCAGAGGCGCTTAGGGCGGCTTGATAAACTCATGACACCAGAGTTGGCCACTCTCATTCGATAAGAAGAAGAAAGATAGCGTTTTCGGCTATATCGACCATTTTTAGCACTTTAACACGACATCTAAGTATATGTTGTCCCAGGAAAATAAGTTATTGGAGCGGCATGCTCAATATAATCATAATAATGATGATATCAGTATAAACAAACAGACAAACAAACAAGCAAGCTGTTGTTCAGTTTCCCTCCAACTGATGGTAAACTTGATATGGCCAGGAAGAAAGGCAGCCATGTTACCTCCAATATTTGCAACTTGGACTAACTTGCTAACTTAGCGAGTTAGGGCGCGTTTGAAAACAGGTGGGTTTCATCCGGGTGGTATTATTATAACAGAACACTGACTTTTAATACGACCTTAAATAGTTATTATTTTTTATCTACACTAATGTTGTAACATTCTACTTATGTTTCCAATACTTGACTTATAATTACTACTGTTATAGCGCATACAACCAAACACTCAATTTAAGCAATTTCACATGATGGTATAATATCCACATCGATATCGTAATAGCTCATTATAACATCGATAAAACGCGACCAACCTGATTGGCGCGCAGCTGCGCTCTCATTGGTTAGATTTTAATGGCGGCAAAATCACTGTGACAATACACGTACGCGTGAATTTAATTTAATAAATTAAAAGTTAAAATGTTACAACATTAGTGAAGATAAAGTAGTGTATGTAACTGCATATAACACGGGTATTAAAACACTCGTTACTATTATGAAACTCGCTGCGCTCGTTTCATAAACTTACACTCGTGTTATAATACCCTTCATTATATGACAGTTACATAAACTATACTATTCTAATTTACTAGTTTAGTTATTTTTTTTGTCCACGTTAAAGTTATTAGCATAGTTAAAATATGTATATTGCAACGTGGTATTAGTAAATTAAAATAGAGCCATGTTGAATTCAAACGCAGAAGAACGCATATGTCTTTTTGTTGCCATCTAAATAAAACATGATACCTAAAACTCAATATGGACTCATTTTTTTCTTAGTTACAGGTCCGCTAATTGTCTAAGTAAATTACAAAACAAAATTTGTTTAGGTTTACAAAACTGGTTGGTAAAAAGACATCAGCACCCAATTGACTAATAAACATTCCTATTAAAAAAAAACATATGATGTGAATCTCACCAAATCACACTCGGGTGAATTTGCTACGTTTCCAAACAGTTGTTGATAACTTGGACATTATCAGGTTTATCAGTTGAGCAAACAAAATTAACGTGTATTGTTCCAACTTGCGGGGAGTTAAATTGACCGGGTGATTTTATCAGGAACGGTAGGTAGGTAGGTATATTGTCTTTGTGTTTTGTGAGATTTTCATAAACATGTCATGAAGTGCCCGTAGTTAGCGGAGGAATCCGCATGCGATTGCGAAAGCTTCAAAGCTAAACTGAGTAAATATTTTAAGTTAATATTTTTTATTTTATACTTTGATTGGAGAATAAGTGAAAATAATTACGACTGGCAGGATTCGAACCTGCGTTTTATATGATTTATTTATTTATTGGTCAGTCTATGAATGGGTGACCAAAGGAACATTTGGTTGTTTTTTGATAAATTCGGTAATCATTGCAATTTCATAGGCCCTGAAGGTGGTGCGATTATCTATATACATAATAATATAATAAAGCTGTAACCGGTCTGTGTCTGTACATAGAAGATAGTGGAAAAAAAATAGTTGTGGGGTCTTTATTAATGCAATAGAACACAAAAATCATGTTTAAAAAAAAAAACTGATTGTATGTCGGTATGTTTGTTCATTATAGACTCAGAAACGGCTGAACCGATTTGTCTACGGTTTTGCCTTACATGTAGGTGCAGTTTTAGTAGCATTTAGTGTTTATTTCATTTCAATCGGTTCGTAAATAAAAGAGTTATGTTCACTTTAAACCTTTTTATCTCAAAATAATGCGAGCGAAGCCGCGGGCGTCCACTAGTCGATACTATAGCTGGTCAATGTCATATAGTAACAAGATTGTTTATCTTATTTTAATGTATGGATGTAAAAATACTCATACCTAAGCTTGGATACAACCGTAGAGTAAAGTTACTATACTTATGACTGCTCCGTTAGCTTAGTTGGTAGTGGCTCTGCCTTCTAATCTAGGGGTGCGGGTTCGATTCCCGCATGGCACAAGTAATTATGAATATTGAATTTTGTAATTACTTGTGTTAAGTCTGGTCGTTTCTATGTATAATAAGTATGTATTTACAAAAAAAAAAGTATATATGTATTATATCCGTTATCTAGTACCCATGATACAAGCGTAAGCTTAGTATGGGGCTAGATGGCGCTGTGTGATATGTCCTGAAATATTTATTTATTTATTTATTTATTGATTACGACTATAATCAAGTTTCTTTGCTAATACGATAAATATTGATTTATTTCAATAATGTTCATCTTAATTTTATCTTACAAGGGTTATTGCAATGAAACATTAGGGTTTTGTGCCAATATATATCTCTATCTAGTTATTTTAGTAAAACTTTAAAAGTTGATTGTCTAAAAAAAAAATCAATGAATAATGGAGTCGTCTTAACGAAGCTAGTTCAATATTAGACAGTGATACACGATCCCCAAACTTTTACAAAAGACCTACCTAATAGAAGCCCATATTTCAACGTCTGAGGTCCAAAAATTAGAAGGACACGTCTCTTGAAAGAAAACTTGGTAAATATCAGGGGATATTTCTTTATTATCGGGAACCTTAAAGTTTGGGAGGGTCATTGAACATTGTGACGGTTGGACGTTGAATTTACTTTTCATTTCGGTGACACTATAAACGCGAAGTTAAGTGTAAAGATGATGTAAGCATTTATGTTGGTTACACTAAAAAGACTTAATATATAAAAAAAACTTTCAGAAGACTAAGATAATCTCTTTTTTTTCTAGTCGGTTAGAAATGAATGAAATTTGGTATGAAAAACTAATTGATTCCATTGATATTACGTATCAAAGAATTTTAATCTTTGATAGTGTAGCGTTATGAGAATTAAACTATATGACAGTCATCAAAAGCCTTGAAAAGACAGCGTTACGTATTTAAGGTGCCAATTTTGGTATCGAAAGTTTCCGGGATCGGGATTCGAGACCTATTATTTACTTTTTAATAATAATTTAAATAGAACCTGTTAAACAAACAAACATAAATGAAATCGCTGAATAACCGACAAAAGTCGACGTTTTTTTATGTGTTTTAACTATAGTAACTTATCAATCATTCTTCATAAAGACCTCTTAAAGCATTTTTAAAATAAATTCCACCAGTCTAATAAACAAGTACCCTTAAGGGATCGCAGACCTCTCCGATATGGGTAAAAGTTACACCATTATTTTTTGTCGTCAGTGTAAGGCCCTGGTTCAATAAGAGTTTGTTTAAGTAAGACTTTGCAATTATAAGTTTGGAAGAGGTATTGAAAAGATATTGTATTCTTATTCTCTAGCCATAGTAAAGAAAAGCTTTTTGTGTAAAGTCTTTACAATCAAACTTACATACCTACTCTTATTTTTTTAAATTTTCACTCTTAATTAAAACAAGTTAAACGACATGGCAAACAAATAATAAGAGAGAGGCCTATAACCAGCAGTGTGATGACACCGGATGTGGATGATAATGATGATGATAATGTGAAACATAAATATTCAAATTGACATTCAGGAAAACAGGATCTTTTATAATTGGACCACCAAGATACAGGCTAACGCCTAGTTTGGGGTCTACTGCTAATACTATAATCCTATTGTATTGTATATTAACTAAAATATGAATATTGTAATGTGTAAGTTAAGTTTTCAAATGACAAATAAACATATTTTTAATTTACATAACAATGCTTTTTTTATTTTTTTTTGTCAATCGGCAAAAATTAATGGTTAAACGAACTTACCTTAAGTGAAGTTTGACCATAATTATACGAGACGACGTTACATGCGAAGAGATTTCTTTATTAACTATGTAGTCTCACTTCTGTATGTACTAGGCGTCACATTTTTTACAGCTGTAAAAATAAAAACACAAAAAAAAACTTTTGAACAAATGTCACTGTCAATGTAGCACATGTAGCGCCGTCCTCCTGTCAAACCTCATTAATTTTAGAGTCTTACCATGGAGTACTAATATATGCTCTGCTTGCCATCTCTCGTTTGTGCTATTTAACAATGAAAAACAAAAACAGACAAAAAAGTCATTGTACGTAATCACGTTACGCCACTAGACTAATTCGTTATCAACCGCGCTCTAATGTCACGGAGTATAACGCCTCAATGTACATTGAATATAGATGTAATGTATGCCACTCAATTTATTACCTAATTGTTTATTTGCTATAAAGTAGTAACACTTTCGTCATTGTACGTAATCGCGTTACGCCACAAGACTAACTCTTTATCAATCGTGCTTTATTCAACGCCCAATACATACATTTATTGTATGTTGGTATTGTTTTCCACTAAACTGAATATTTGCTAATTTGCTATGAAGCAGTACACTTTTAAAGTCATTGTACATAATCACGTTATGCCACTAGACTAGTTTGTTACTAACCGTGCTCAAATAAATATGAATCACAAACAAATTAACCGTTATAGATCAGAAAATCTAGTTCTTTTGACATTGAATAATTCATATTTTGTTGTATTGTATTTGTAACAAAAACCACAAATATGTCGGTACATCGAAAAAAGATCGTTACAGAAACATTGCTAAAAAAGTCATGTTTCCGATCTACATGACAAAAATGTGGGTATTTCAAAAAAAGATTGTTACATCATTTGTTGAAAAGAATCTATATTTACGATCTATTCGGAAAAGTTTTATAAAATATATAAGATTGTACCAAGAAAATTAAAATCGATGATGAATAAATGCAGTAAGATTGTTTGGTAAGTTAGTAGTTGCACTAACCTTTATCCTTTGAGCTGGTTGATGAATTGCTTAGTTTTTGTACCAAACGTCGAATTTTCGACGTTATTTTAAAATTCCGATGCTCCTTTTCCTAATTTACCACTGGAACACATGAAATAAACACATTTTTCCACGAAAAACTCAAATCGTAAAATTTAACGAAATTTATGATGTTGCGACGCCCGCACACAATAAATGAATGAGGTTTGACAGGAGGACGGCGCTACATGCGCCACATTGACAGTGACATTTGTTCAAAAGTTTTTTCTTTTTTTTTGTGTTTTTATTTTCACAGCAATAAAAAGTGTGACGCCTAGTACATACAGAAGTGAGAGTTAATAAAGAAATCTCGAGCATGTAACGTCGTCGTAGTATAATACAACTTCTTTGTTAGGTTTTGTGTAATGTACAAATGTTTGGTTTTTCGCTTTAAGAACGATACTACATATTTCTATTACAAAAATCGCGATGGCATGTTGGTTGACATGTAAGTATTAATGACAGTGGCTATCTCTGGTGTCAGAGTTTTCATGCCTCTGAAATGGCTTAACGCATGCCGAACATGCCAACAGTGAAATAAAATATCTCAAGACTTTCAATCAATACGTATCTCAGTTCGCATTGAATCCAGTGACTATAATAAATCATAGCAGACAGCAATGCAGTCAGCGACGCTCCAATATCCTTCCATTGGCTTTACTGTCGCTATGCTTTGTGAATGAGTCATAAATTCAGCTAAATAGTTAGCTATCTAGGTAGGGTATACATTATATTAATAGCAGTTTTCTTATGTTAAAAGTAGCTGCAGCTAATGTTTCGTTTAAGTCTAATCTATCTCCTTATCAACTTCATTCAAATCTTAATAAATTCATATCATAGTTACATATATTATTTAATAAGGATTTTTTATAAAGATATTTCTATTCCCATTTCGAATCGGTTTAATCGTTAATACAAAACCATGGTGTCTAGCAATGTTTCAGTTGTTTAATGTCAATACTTCTGATAGCTGAGTTTTTGGGCACTATTACATAAATTTACCCTTTTTTGGCTTTTTTTTAGTCCAGTATTGAACCAGTTATAGCAAACTACTCGCATTTAGCCGAAACAATATTGAGTGGATTTTACGAAATTTCTGTTATTATCTGCAACGTATTTCCGCAAAGTTGCGCTAGAATCGATTCTGTGAACCATTATTCGAATGAAGTGCTCTTAGTTGAACTGTGGGAAAAGTTATGTATTTCAATGCCAGCGATCCCTAGTATATGAAATAATTCAAATTAAATCATTATAATTATTGGCGAAGTAATAGAATAGCTCTGCTCAATGCTCTGATTGCACACAACACTGATATTGATGTGTTTTGTTGTAGGTTTAGAGTATTTTATAGTGAATGTGTAGCCTTTGTGAGTGATATGGTCGTCCCATTATTAAGAAATTAAGTTATTATTTGTAAATATGTAGGTCTTTAGATTGTTTTGTTCTACTAAGTGTATGATATAGTAACTTTAAGTATAACTTGTTGTATGTTTTGGCATAATACTGTTAGTATAACATGTGTTTGAATAAATAAATAAATAGAGTAAGCACCTGGATTCAATCTGCGCAGGACCGGGATGAGTGGCGTACAAGAAGAGAGACCTATGCTCAGCAGTGGGCGATAACAGGCTGATGATGATGATGAATAGAGTAAGCAATAAAAAAAGTAATCCTATTTGAAAATTAGTTAAAAATGTAAAAAATCCGTACACTGGATCTGAACGTAACGAGAGTATTAGTCTTAAGATAAGTAAGATTTAAACAATTCAACAAAGGTACAAGTGGATAAGTGAAATGCAATGCAATTAATTTGATAATGCTAAGACTACAATGCAGAGCCCGCTGGCTTCACAGTAAAGTTCCTTCGTCAAGATGCTAGTTTCAGGACTGAAAGTATTTTTATATCTACAGATATTGAGCTAAATAACTACAAGCTCTACTCGGCGACTGTTACCGGGAAGTGGCGTGAAGTCATCTTTCGTTTGAAGCGCGCGTGGCTTAGTGTAGAGAAGTATTCGTTAACCATTGTCATAGTTGACAGTGGCTGTGGTAGTCACGAACACTGTCTACTAAGTCAGTGTAGGTATACCTTAGAAAGTGTAATACTTTTTTTTTTACAATACAATACAAAAATCTTAATACTATTATACTTTAGAGTAACTAAACCGAAAAATTGTAGTAAGTAATTGTGACGGTTTGTCGTCATGGCACAGAACTTATAAAACAATGTCAGAAGCCTAAAGTGTTTTCAAAACTTACGATCCTAGCTTTCGTCATTCTCATATTCATTCGAACTAATTTAATTTTTGTACATAAGTAACTAAGTTTTTCCTTGTTTTTACGTTTTACTTTAAGTAAGTTCGTACGAGAGTGGTCAACTCAGAGTTTTCTAAGCCTCCTTATTTCTGTTAATCTGATACGTAACAGGCTGGACACGTTCGATGTCTGTGAATATAAATGAATCTCCAAGACGCTTCTTTGAAGACTAAAGACTAAGTTGGCTTTGAGATACTTTGTGAATGGAATCCATTCATTTTCATTAGACTTCCACATTGCAGTACTATTTGAATCTTTGAAGATTAGGTCACAATAATAACTTTACTGATTACAGAAAGACGATTTTTTTAAATTCTATTCTCAGATAGAAAACTCGAATGCAGCTTAGTAGCAGAATTAAAATCTGACGCTTACATTTTAATGTTAATGTTAATCCAGTATGAAATCAACTTCCGTACCAAAAATAATTCAAATTGGTTTGAGCATGAAGAAATAAATAACTTACACATTCATACACTCACACACAAACTTTCACTTGTATTATATATTATTCTGGTGTGATAATAAAAACTGTTATTTTTATGGCTAATCTGGGTTTTGTCTGTTTTGAGTCCATATGAGGCTTGTCAAATAAATCCCACTTTTGTAGATACATAATTAAAAAAATATGCCTTTACCTATAGTCGTTAGTATAAATAGAATATGTACTTTTAATTTAACTTGTGATATATATCTATTAGGTGACAATATATAATATCTGTTGAATAAAGTCGATGTCAAAATCATATAAAAGAAATAAAATAAATTGTCTGTTGAATTGTGTTATCAAGTTTTATAAAAAACACAGACAACCTCTTTGAAAAATGTCTTCGCAATAAATAAAAAAGCACAAAAGATTAGAGCCTTCACAATTCTAATTCAATAGGGTTTACGTTATAGACGTCCAAAGGGATCGAATTAGATCCTTCTACGTGACCATGGACAAAATAACATACAGATTCCACATTCATATTTATTAAAACCAATAGTTTCGAACGCGGTGTTTAAAAAAAAAATTAAAACATTGGTCTTGTAAACCAAAATTAAGAATTATCTTTAAAAACTTCAAAGAAAAAGTATATATATACAATATATATTATACTATTACAAACTAAAAATCACTAATACGTTGCTTAGTTGCAGGTTTTTATATTTTAGGAATATGACATTTTTGTTCTTGTACTTAGGTAATGAAGGACTGTATTATATTGATTTATATGGTGTTACACGATTTCGAGTAACATAGCGTAGCTATTACTCACTAATAACACCAGAGCTAAGGTTCACAAAAACTAAACAACGCCAGCAAAGCGGTGATCCTCTGCTATTAATCAATTAATAATAATGTCATTTATCTTCACTTTATATCTCCCGCACATACGTGATAATAACTTTTTTTTTATAAAAAGGAATCTATTTTTAATGATGTCGTTACTTCAATGCGAATGAACGAAGACCGAACGCCGACTGAATATGAATGAACGTCTCGATAACTCCCTCTTTGGTGACACTTTGTGATTCAGATTGTACTTATACGAGCTTATAGCCAGGGTTTAATACTTACTTTTATAGCTATAGGGTTAAAATGAGATTTTTATTGAGGCACTGATCGATTGGTCTGTGTTTGTAGACAAATGATCTGGAAATTTCACAGAATAAGTAGGAGTATAAAATTAGCTTAACACTCGTTAATTCACCTTTTTTAATTAGAATATCTGTCTGAGGAACTAGCAACTAAACAAATGCCATAACGCCTGTAGAGAAAATGTAAGCAACGCCTAACAGAAACAGGTGAGCACATGACAATAACACTGTATTTAGTTTTTCAGTTGTATTTTTTTTCCAAATTATTAGGTACTTACCTCAGCATTAACAGTAGGCGGCATGATAATTTTCTTCTGCGGAGGCGATCGCAAAACCACATTTTCATCTCGTATGATAATTTGTGGTTCCATTGCCAATAATTTCTTCTTACACTCCTGCATTTGAAGACATTCCTTGTCTTTTTTAGACAAAACTGACTCGGAAGATGCATGTTTTGAAGAATTTACCGAAGTATTTTTACTAGAAAGTTTTAAACTGTCTATGCTTGTAGTCACTTTTGAACTCGAGTCTTTCCCGTTCGACGCCATCTTGTTTTAACTGTCAGCGATGTTTACGCCATCTTGGTTTTAAAATAAGAAGTTTGTTTTTTTCTCTGAAGTGATATCAATTTATTGAATCATATAAATAAAACATAATGTGATGAATTAAGAAAATGGTAAAAATAAAGTTATTTTATTCAATTGATTTAAAGATAAAAAAATTAAGCAATCAAGTAAATCTTTTTTTATCAAACATTTTTTGTTGTATTCAAATATATATTTTACAACAATATTTTATCGACGTATAGCAAAATATTTATAAAAAAACACACATTTTTTTTACATTTTTTGTCAACCCTTCTAACATTTTCCCCTTTTTTCCCTACAGTTTTATCTATCTAGGGAATAATATTTACTAAGTTGTAACGCAAACACGGCCCTATGGAAATCATGCCCTTGTCCCATACAATACCCTTCAGAAATAACTTTGGCGCGACATTGCTTTACATGGGACTCCCAGACCCATCGTATTTAACTTTTATTGGGGGAAATAGTTGAAAAATGCTTACTAAATTCTTCTGCAGCATATTAGTATGCTTTTTAGGGCTTTTAAGAGAGCTTTAGCATATCAATATCGACCAATGATGCTTAAAAATCTTATCTCGAGAAGTAATATAGGTATGTTAATTTTCAAACAACTTCGAAAAAATGAGGTTATCAAGTCTTCTAAAAGTTTTTTTTTTCCTTTTTTACAAACGGCTACCAAGTAAATCCATATATATTGTAACAGCAAGCCCGATGCTATTTGCGTTAATTCTGGATGAAACCTTTTATTTATCCATCAAACAATCTTAGCAATCTCTCAAAAACTTTTTCTCCGACATAGTACCGCTACTCGCGTCATGTTTAACAACACTCTCAGGTATTTCATATTATAAAACGAGGCGAAATAAACAATTTGCTTGATGGACGCGGCGGTAAACAGCTAACTTTGCAGTTATGGAGCGGCCATACTTTTACAAGGGCGATAACAGGGCTGTCTATAAAACAAGCAATTTTTCATATAAATCCCCGGTTTCTATTAGTTTAATTCTAAATGTTCACATGCAGTGTTTTAATATTTTTTTATACAATTCCCCGGTTTTTAAAAATAAATGATCATCATTATAATTCTAAATGAAAAAGTCTAATGTATAGAGTATTCAAATCGCCCTAAGAGTTTCTGTACCTTTGTTAGTTAGGAAAAGATACTAAATTAACAAAGGTGTCAAATAAAAAAAATAACAAATTTATAGTGGAGTGATTAAATATAATCAGAATAAATTCACCCAAATTTACGTTATGGCAACCCTGAAAGACATTAATAATAATGAATGATCGATTGACGCCGTGAGCGTTGCGAAAACTTCGAAGACAGACACACAACATTACTATACTTAGCTGTAGGTATGTATGTATATTAATATAATGTACTATCACGCTTAAGTATTATTCTTATATAATGAAAGAGATACATAATGTTACTTTACCCGCTTTAATTTAAAATAAAAGCTACCTATATTAATTCGGAATCTGATCTGTGTCCATACCAAATCTTATTTTTGTTTTTGCTGATTAGTTGAAAAAAGGAACAAGCATACATAATATAATTATAATATTATTATTAAATTATTTCATTATTTTTTTATATTTTCCTCTCCATCCTACGGTTGCCTGGAAGAGATCGCTTTTAGCGATAAGGCCATTGTGGCATTAGATTTAATTAAGTATATTTTTTCATTTTGTGTTATGTTTTTTTTTGTGTGAGTGTCCAATAAAGTATTAATCAATCAATCAATCAATCAATCAATATAATTATAAAATTTTGCTTTTATGGTATAGTGTGGTGTGAATTTGATAGCTTACCTAATTGATGTACCTAAGAATAATATCAGTGGTATAAACTTTGCCAATATTAGATCTGCCCTTTAAAAATCATCAAGTTAATCATATTGCGAAGTATCACAAACCCGAGTTTATTTTTGGAAATTTGATAATAATGACCTCTTATGAGTCAAGCAACAAGTAATTAACGTAAATGTAACTTATTTATACATTATTGGTTGAACATAATTGCGGACTAAGTTCTTAACATTCTTACTTAACAAAGCGTTGTTTAAGACTGTTTTAATTATAATTATACTATAGGTATTAATTAAGACTCAGTTGGAAGTTTTAATGAACTTTCTTTGGAGTTGGTTTCATTAGAAAATAAAATGTAATCTGTTATCTTCTGAGTGAATTTTTGTGAATAGCTTTTAATTGTGTATAGTTCATCGAACTCATATTTTAAACTATACATTCGGGATTTGATCACTTCCCGAACATGCAAATACTGTGTACCACATTGGTGGAAACTAGCTCTGAAACGAGGCTGCCATAACACCACAAAACTAAATATATAAAACTCAAAAGTGACTGACTGACTGACATAGTGATCTATCAACGCACAGCCCAATTCACTGGACGGATTGGGCTGAAATTTAACTTGCAGGTAAATGTTATGACGTAGGCAACCGCTAAGTATGGATTTTTGGAAATGCCACTTTTAAAGGGGTGAAATAGGGGATGCAAGTTTTACTCCTTAATGCGAGCGAAGCCGCGAGCACTCACTAGTTTAATATAAATTTTTAGCCGGAGCAAGAGGATGCTTCTAATTTTGTAATAGTTATTTTGGCATGTAGCTTGGGGTCTTTATTGAATTGTTACAATATTGATTGTTTTTATAGAAAGGGTAAGGGGGGAGCTAGTTTGTATACCTATTTACTGAGTTCATGTTGAAGAAATGTACGATATTTTTTTTTTGAGAAATAGTGTATTTTGTCTTTTTTATTTGTACACGTTATAAATGGTGATCAAAATTATTATTTATTTTGTATCAGCATGAAAATAACTGTGTTTTCATCATACCATCAAAAACGCATTCGATACAAAATGATACCACTTCAGAGATTAGTTAATAAAAAATCTATATTCTTTTATAAATGATGTCACTTACAAGGCTTCAAAATGACAATTAAATTATTTATATTGTCATATGAATAACGTTAAGACATGAACAGATTTCTAACGTCACATACTAACTTAATTTATTTTTATTTACACGACAAAGCACTATTTTTTAATCACTATTTTTCACTATACGTCTACATAGAACATCATAGATATCTGCTTAATTTTATATAAATAGGTTTTGTAGTAATTTAGTCCAATATGTGTTGTTTATATAGATCGTATGCCTAGGGCGGATTTCGCGACGCGTCTGGGCGGTTCAGACGCCGGCGTCGAACTGGCGCGTCCCCGCCCGCCCTAGCCAACCACCCAGAGGTTCTACTACTGCCTTCTTAAAAAGGATCTATTCTGGAGACAAAAACATGAATAAATAAAGAAAAATAAGAGCGGTAAGAGTACCTCATGTCTTGTCTTAAGTGAAAATAAAACCATTTACACAGGTACTTTTTTATAAGATCTAAAAATCAGGTTCAGAATTCGGTTTTCTAATAGTGATCTTTGATACAAAAGTTCAATTAAATGTCTCTTGGAATGTGTCATATGTTTAACAAAATCTTATGCTTTAACAAAATCTTACGATTTCTTTAGTTTGACAAAAACTATAGTTTTTCAAACAATTGTAGCCTTAATATAAAAAGTATAATGTAAGTAAATATGATGAATTTCTTCCTATCTCACTACCTAATTTAAAAAACAGCTCGGCTAGCGGAGGCAATCCCATGCGATTACCAATGTTAAGCAAAGGTCGGCTTTACAAACTATCGACACCAGAGTCAGAGGCCACTCTCATTCGATAAGAAGATTTAAAAAACAATTAGCTCTAAGACAGATTCTGACATTAAGCTATAAGTTAATACCTAATAAATTTTTTTTTGCAAGAAATGGGTTTGCACTTGACAGTAATTCGTCTGATGGTAAGCAATCATTATAGTCATAGTCATATCATTTATTTGCAAATTGTAAAGATATAAACACTTAACAATGACCCTGATAGGGTATGCAAATGTGTACATATGTATATGTAAGTCTGAGTGAGAAGCGGCCCGATTCATATCTTGATTTAAAATTTATCTCGATTATTCAATTTCTCATTTAAAAATTCGTCGACGGAGTAATAGCATTTCGTAGTCAAATATATTTTTAAATCACGGGCAAAACGTTCTAAGTTTACAATACTTTTAAAGTTTTCTGGTAATTTGTAAAAAAATTTGATAGCCATTGATTTAGGGCCCATATTTAGCATTTGTAATCTAGCTTTAGAAGTTTTTAATTTGTGGGGGAACCTTTACGGTCTAGGATGGAACGTGCTTACCCAGTAAGAACCGATTCACTCTTTAGCCACCTACCTAAATTCTAGCTTATTTCAACGTCCGATGTTTTTGCTGCGCTCCCACGCAGACCTTTTGCTTCAGACATGTTTTTACACAAATGGTAATTAATATTTCATGTACAATGTATTCCATGTTTATATAAGACTAGATATTTTCGTGAATGAATAGATATTATAAGTTATGCTGGCCTTTTTCTGGCTCAACGTTCAGCATTGCCATCCAGCGTGGTAATGCGGCCAGTATGCTGGGCACGCTGCCCTCTGGTAGTGGGCTGGAGCACTTAGATTATCTTTAGACTTTTCTAAGGATTTTCTAAGTGCCCCTTTTTTGTAGTAGTTAGAAGTAGTATGTTTAGTTTTTATTCCCTTGTTTTTATATTTTATTATTGTAAATAAGGTTAGATACATTTGCATATTGATATATCTACAGATAGGTATGTAATGTAAAGCGTAATTTATTTATTACAATTTTTACTCTACCAAATACGATTGGCAATATCTCTCTTGAGTCGTATTTCCTCATGAATGAGGGTCGTGACTCCCCCGCAGAATTAATTCGTTCTCTTGGACAGATACAAGGCAATTTATTACAATTCTATAATATCTGATACAAAATAAAATCAATTAAACACATATAGAATCAGTTTTATTTTATCATAATACTTATTTAATTTTTATTAAATTCAGATCACAGTAAAATACGATATTTGCGTCACGAGTGTATATAACTGAAGCGAGATTTATCGTAAACTAAGTAGCAGCGCCCTGAGGTTGTAGCCGTTAAAAACCTATAGTAAAGTAGACTATGCATTTATATAGGGTCAAATCTACATAACAATTTCGATTAGAATCGGTTAAACCGTTTAAGCCTAAACAACAACAAATTATGTACACAAAAGAACATGCCTTATGGACACACGTACAAACTATACTATATAATAGTAACTCCGACTGCTTGCCTAGCACGGCAGTTGTAAAATCATGTCAGAGGCCCTTGGGTCGGCTTGATAAACTCTCGACACTAGATTTAGCCACTCTCATTCGATAAGAAGAACATAATATTAGTGAGATTCTTTTCCCTATTTTTCTTCCGTGCGTGAATTTCCCTTAAACCGTGCTAGACATATGTACAATCTTATATAATCTAAATATTCCCTATTTTTTTCCTCCACATAAAATTTCACCCAAGTTTCCTCTAAACTGTGCTAGAGATATGCAGTTGACATCCTACACTCAGTTCATTAGGCATCGAGTAGATTTATTGCGCTCACTCGCAGCGAGAGGTGGAGTGTATGACACATTACTGGGCTGACCCTTTTAGGGAATTATTGCTATTTATATTAAGACAAAAAAGGTGTAAATATAATTATATATTTTTTGATGTAGATTGTATATAGAGAAAACCCAAATTTGTGTTAAATATATAAAATTATATTTACTTTGTATCCTTTTTTTATTTAATTATATAATTACATAATCATCTTGTATCCGAATTTTGAACCCAACCTAATTTGATCTAAACTTATCTCTTCATCATCTTATATCAATTAAGAAATATATTCTATAAAATATCTGAATCACTATAATCCAGCGATCTTCAAAGCGAGAGTGAATCGGTTCTTATCGGGTAAGCACGCTCCATCTTAGGTCATAGCCTTTGCTTACTATCAGGTAAACTATGGCCAAGTGCAAACCCGTAAAAGTAAAAAAAAAACATATTTTTTGCTCGTTTCTTCGCAAATAAATCTAAGAAAGCTGTTTTTGACATCGATGTTTCTATTAAAGTTATTAAATCAGTCTTCCATAACATATTACCAGTAAGCGAGCATAAAAAATCCTACCTTTATTTTTCTCACTCAACTGTCAATTATCACTTTTCACGTGAAACAATTTTCGGGCTACAAAAATAAATTCATCAATAAAAGTTGTCAAGCCGTGATTGAAATAATGACGACCATTAATTGAGGCTAACGACCAGCAGCGGGCGTAAATTGCGCGACTTTTCACTTGATTGTTACGTCATTCATTTGAAGGGTTAAACATAAATATTGGGCTTTTTACGCATAAGAGACTTCGATTGGTCAGAGTTTGAGTATCATTTTAGGTATTAAAGGTTGTTTATTTTTAGGGCAGTGCTCTAGTAAGGCAAAATGTTCTTACTTACAATTACTTAGCTTACAATTCGATTCCAAAAGTAGCGGCGTAAAAAATTAACAAAAAAGGTATTACAACTGGTCGATAAATATTCAAAACCATCTTATGGTTAGACTGTAAAACATCTATGAAGTCTACACTAGCACACAGTTATTTAAAAAAAAAAATGTTGCAAATGTATTTTTGAGGAAAAATAAGCTTACATTTCTTATTTGTTATTTTTGTCTTTGGTTAATGGTCACAAAGAACCATTGAAAAAAAAAACGGTATAGAACACAGACCATTTTATTATAACGGTAGATATTGTTTATTCGGTACGAAATATATATAAAAAATGAAAGGTTTTGCGTTTGACTACAGCCCGCCTGATGTTAAGCAATGCCTAGGGGTACTTTGGTAGTGATATATTGCAATAAGCGAGTGTGGCTCAGCGGTATCAGTGTCTGCTTTTCATCCCGACGCACCCTGGTTCGAATCCGGCCTCAACACCAATGACCAATCGAGTAATGTGTGGATTTGCACTCGCTTAGCGGTGAAGGAAAACATCGTGAGGTAACCGATATGTTTGAGGACCACAATATCCGAGGACATGTGTCTTCCGTGGAAAGACCTGGGCGCCCACCACGATGTATCTGCCTAAGAGAACTACCATAACGAATTAATTCTGCAGGGGAGTCACGACCCTCATGAGGAAATATGACTCACAGAGAGAGAGAGAGAGAGTGTGTTGCATCCTACACTACTATTTCACAATAAAAAGTTTCGATAACACAACATTATCAGCATATTTCTACAATTTGAATGCAAATGTAAATGACATTCATATTTTATGCGAATTGCTGTAACGGAGCCTTTTTACTGCATTTGTAGCGAATAACGGTGGACTGTAAAATATTCACTTATCTTGTCTAGTGAAATAAAATAAATTTTACTGACGTACTCACGGCCTTTTGTAAAAGACTAGTGGTTGCTAGCGGCTTCACTCGCGTTGTATCAGGATAATTAATAGCCCACTTTACTCTCAGAACCTACTTACTCCCTTGGGTCGTTTTTCCTCATGACTGAGGGTCATGACTTCTCCGTAGTTATTCATTCCACTTCAAGCAAGAAATGACGAAAGCGAGGCTTCGCAATCGTAATCATAATCTTCTATACATATAATAAAGCTTAAAAGAACATATTAACATATTAGAAAAAACATTATTATGCTTTAAATACATAATAACAGAACATGTTTCAGCAGGTTTTATACCTTTTGTCTGTTTATTTAAACGCCCATAACACAAAAACGGCTGAATGGATCATCATGATTTTTGGTATGTTGGTAGTATGAGGGCTTAGGAGTGTCATCGGTTTTTTATCTCAAAAAAATGCTAGCGAAGCCGTGGTCGTCCACTAGTAAAGTAATAAAGCCCACTGTAGGGCATAAACCTCATCCTATACCCTTTTGTGTGCTTTACAATCTTCGTTATCTACCCACCAACAGCAGCGATGTTTAACTTCTGTAATCACGAACGAATGACCCAATCTACTGCGTTCCGGGACTTTTCTATAGTTGTGAATAAAAACCGTTGTTTCCTCTCACATCAAACCGGAGAGATTAAAGCTTGTTTGCTCATCACTAATGAACGAAAACTACGTGATTATTTTATGTACACACGGTGTTTGAGAATAAGGAACAAAATGTTTTTTCTTATCGAATGAGAGTGGCCAACTCTGGTGACGAGAGTTTATCAAGCCTCCCTAAGGGCCTGACATAGCTTAACGACTGCCATGCTAGACAAACCGCCGGGACCTACAATTGAACGTGTTATCCGACCCACGGAAGCGTACAAAATGGAAAAAAATATAAAAAATGTTAACTTTGAACATCTTTAATTCTGGTAACAGGTAAAAGAATGAAGCAGCAAAGAGAGACGTAAATAATACATTCCTGTACATAAAAAAAAATCATATTGTTATTAAGGTGTCCTAGATTTGCTTTTACCTCTGTGCTGCTAGATAAAATAAGACGTAGACAACGGAAACAAACATATTTCTAATAGAAAGGCCCTCATATTTTTTTTGCAAAATATCTAGTTTATATGAGTACGTTAGAGGAAATAATAATTGATAATTAGTAATAATTACTAACGACTGAAATTAATGTTTTTTTTTTATTAACATCTCTCGCAAACAATTATACCATAAACTTGACCTATAACGGACTTATTAACCTCTCTCGAAAAAAAAAACTCAGCAATTACTAAAGGATAGGTTGTCTATCCATATTTTTTTGACGAGTAAAACACACACACATAGATGTCCATTTTCATAGATGTCAAGATTTAAAAAAGAGTAATGTATATTAATCTTGCTAGTTATTCCCAACGGTCGTATGTCACTAATCCAACACTGAACCAACTGAGCGACTACAAACATAATCTGCCGTCCATTTGGTTGATGTTTACAAGAACAGACAAACAGACATGGGATGTATACGGATTTACTATTATATAATACGTAGGTAGGTTTTTGATGGAGAGATTTAATCATTTAACACTCATAATATATAATTAAGGTTTAGTTATAATAACGTGAAGCATATTATATTTTGGGCAGCCAAAAGTACGCCAAAACCACCATTTGCACGTTGACTATTGGGAATTTGATACCGTAGATTTTAACTGCAGCTAGAATGCTTTTAATAACGTTCTTTTAAAAGAGAATTTTATAAAATCAACTGTTTTGATAGTCTCAGTTTCCATTTGCAAAAAGTTAGTTTCATCAGTTGAATTACTCATAGTTCTTTTTCATAAATGTGTGTAGGACATGACATTATGTACATTGTGCATACCTGCTTAATCCTTGGTATTCTGTGTTTTCTATTTTAATCCATGTTGTGGCATATCAGGGTAGGGTTCGGTGGCTGCCTGCCTTCTTTTTGTTTTACGGTTTGGTAGGATTGCGAGCGGAAATTAAGCTTTTTTTATAGTTCGACCAGTTACAAGATTTTTTACGTTTATGGGTATAATTGTAATGTTTGTGTTATGTTATGTTGTCTTTTTTATTGTAGTTATGTTGTAATTAATTAAACATAAGAAACGATAACTCATGTGATTAATTACATATTTTTTTTTTTACAAAAATACAAAGAAATATTTACATAAATAATGAACCAAGTCCTATTAAATGTGTAGTGGTAGTAAAAAAAATATATGCTAGATCTTTTCTTTGCCCAATTACTTTTACGGAATCTATTGGAAACCCGAAAAATAAACATTCACCTTCCAATCCTCCAACATTTTTATTTCTAACTAGCGGACCCGACAGACTTCGTCCTGTCTGTTGACTCTTTTACTCTTTAGTTAGTAAACGTTTGTATGGGAAAAAGAAAAGGGCGGTTTTTAGGGGTTTTCCGGCATTTTTTAGAATTTTTCTAGCCGTAAAAACCATCCTTGAACTTCAACGAATATTTAAAAAAAAGAATTGGCCAAATCGGTCCAAGCATTGTTGAGTTATGCGCTTACCAACACATTTTGCGATTCATTTTTATATATAAGATTCGCAATATTCTGTTAAAAAAATGTATTTAAAATCTATTTTGATTTTTTTTAATCTCAACGTATCAGCATTGCCATCCAGTGTGGTAACGCAGCCAGTATGCTGGGCACGCTGCCCTCTGGTAGTGGGCTGGAGCACTTAGATTATCTTCTAAGTGCCCCTTTTTTGTAGTAGTTAGAAGTAGTATGTTTAGTTTTTCTTTTCTTGTTTTTATATTTTATTATTGCAAATAAAATATTCTAGAATTTTATGTCCATTATGATGTGTCTACATATATTAATTTATCATTTTCCAACCGCTTTATCTATTTCCCCACCCTAACATGCCGTTTTCTTTCATCCCGGCTTACGTAGGTATTTAATTAGCCGCAGCAGGCTTGATTAAAATAATTCACGAAGTTTTTCACCAGACTCTGCTATGTAATATGTGTAATACGTGTTTTGGGATTAGATGTGGTAGAATTAATTTGTTTTTGACAGTGTTGAGTATATAGGTACATATATTTAATCAAAAATGATTTAGGTATGATTAATGAACATTTCGACAATGCCAATGCCAATATAGCAAACCAAGTATAATTTATGTAAACAAATAAAAAGATTGTCTTACAAAACCGATTTAATTTTTTTACACGTTTCTGAATTATCAATATTGTGCATTTTCATTCTTATTATTTTTATACTTAGTAAAATATGTGTTACAAATCTAAAAATATAAAAATAAAGTCAACAACGCCATCTTACACATTTTAAATAAATAATTACGAAACCTAACGTAACTTATATAACTACCATCTAGCGGACTTTTCCAGAACTACATTTGAACCATAGGTTATTAATATTTTGTTTTCTTTGCCATCTAGCGGAAATTTCATGAACTAAGAACAAACCATAACATGGCCTTTACGGAAAAGCTGTTTTCGTTTTGCAATAGATTCAGTTCACAGTTCTAGCCAAATATTTCCTAGTTCCTACTGATAAGGTGAGATGGCGCCACATAGGAAAATGCTTACTCGTGCGGTATAATTGCTACGCAAATTCTACGAAGCGTAGAAATTCTGCGATACACTTATAATAAGTATATTGTTTCAAAATTTTCCATAAGGATAAGGCCAAAAAACGTTACGGAATTTTCTTTTGCAAGGAGAAGCAAAACAACATTTTTTCTCTTGGGAATAAATAACAGTAAAAAATGTTAGAATGTCCCATATTTCTTTTTAACGGCTCAAACAAGTTTCCTACCAGTTTTAATTACTTTAATTTAGTTTAATGTTTGCTATTTTGCTACATAGCAAGGATAAGCCTTGTTGAAATTGCTTTATTATGTACACAGCTGTAATTTATAATTTCTTTGCTTAATTAAAAAACAGTTGGTAGAGATGAAAATATTATGATGTGCAAATAATTTCTAAATATACTGTAAAGTTGCTTATTATATGTATATTTTATTGTTTGTTTATTTTTTAATAATTGATGAATAGTAATTGTAATAATTTAGTGCATTGTATTATCCTTTATATACTTTGATTTTTACTATTCCTGCCAGATTGGTTACCTACAGAAATCGCTTTGAGCGATAAGGTCGCCAATAAGAACACCAATTTAACCAAGTTTAGTGTGTTACATAGTGTTTATTCTTGTTTATTGGTGTTGTTAATATTGTGTTTTCTATCTATCTATCTCTCTTTATTACTACTAAGCTTCAAGAGAAAATAAACTGACAATAAATATTATCATGATGAATCCTATTCCGTGCGTATGTTACGATGTAACAGAACACAGATCAAAAAAAGCTACTTAAATTAAAACCTAACTTATCTAAAAATCCACTGCCAAAGGGTAGAGTTCCTAAATAATTAATTCATCATCATCTTCAGCCCTTGTCAACCCACTGCTGGGTGTAGGCCTCCTGTCCTAGGTACCATTGATGTCGGTCTTGTGGTTTTCTTGACTGGAGAGGCATGATTAATGCATGATTAATTACTTACTTATTATTTTATGCTTTTTTATTATTGTTTACTACCTACTTTTTTTTGTTTTTTTTTTTTTATTTAGCATCGATTTCTTTTCCGATTTCTTCCACATTCTTCAAATCCTTACCTAACCTAAATACCGTCAAACCGAATGAGAGCGGTCGGAACTCGATTTAACTTTTTCCATTAGGGCGCGTCCACACGCGTCGAGCCAATGATCAGTCGATGTCAGTGTGGACGTAACTTTACCGCTGACGATGTTACACATTTCAACCAGAAGACAGCTAATGCATGGCATTTTCGTAAAAAATGCATTGAATTTTTCACCCCATACATTTATGGGACTGACGTAAGATTAGCGGAGCGTATCAGGACGTCAATCCCATACATTGGTATTTCTAATCCCTAAGACATATGCGTCAGTACGCTCTTGTACGCCTCTTGTCTAAAAAGGCTGGTGTCTTCAAACCTAGAGTTAATAAATATCTTCATAAACATATTGACTGTACAGAGTTGCTAGCACCAAATAAATAAATGTAATTTTTTTATTTAGTACAACGCAGTTACTCACTGATTGATTTACAATAAAGGACATCTTGATCTCTTTCAGGCTTGCTTTTAGCAATAAGGCCGCCACTTGAGGCACTAGAGTAGTTTAATCTATTAGTTACGCTATCTTTTTCCTAGTTTGCCATTTTCAGATAGATTAGATTATTTGATTGGCGGGAAAATGGTTTGAAAGTTAGAGAAAGAAAGTTACTTTGCTAATCTTTGCAGACTTACGTGTGAATTGGTCACTGCAGTATGGATTTTTAAGCATGGATTTTTTAACTGTAATAAATTAATGTGGCTTCGGCCGTTTTGATAGTTATTAAATTAGTTAATTTATTTATTACAACGTTTGTTAGTTGTAATTGGAAATCATTTTTTTTTAATTTTTGAAAAATGATTGAATTAAACACTCTTATTACCTACATAAGATATCTTTTTATCTGAAGCCCCCATAGCTCATCTAGCGGAGGCAGTCGCGTGCGATTCCCAATGTTAAGCAAAAGTCGACGCGGTCAGCTCTTGGATGGGTAACCGAAAAAGTGGCATTCTATTATGGGCGCTTCCGTGGGCCGGATGACACGTTAAATTATAGGTCCCGGCTGTTCGTCTATACGGCAGTCGTTAACCCATGTCAGAGGCCCTAAAGGCAGCTTGATAAACTCTCGGCACCAGAGTTGGCCACTCTCATACGATAAGAAGAAGAAGAACACAATTATTTGCTTCGAACGGGGCTAGACGGCGCTGTGTTTTAATTTAAAATTTATTAATTATTTTAATTTATTAATTAATTAATTTATTTATGCACCTAATACATAATTAAATAGTAAATGGTTGTATTAGACTTCTGTAATTTGCAAATTTTGTATTATTGAAATCATATTTATATTGTTGTTAGTTTAATTTATGCGCGTTTTATTTTATAAGACGATCATTCAATTTATAAATGCATCAGTAAAGTTTTCATTTAGTTCACACTTCAACAACTAGAAGAAGTAAGTAAGCGGAGTCAAGTGCGAACTTATTTACGAGCGAGGGTTCCGCTCAAGTTTAAATACTTAATTCTTGGATCTGCTTTGAATAAAACCGCTTTATTAGGGATCCACTGTCTTGTATCGTGGATATTGTACCGCAGTGTCGCAGAATAAGCAGTTAAGAAGTAAAACTTTGAAATAATATGATGAAATATGTAATGTTCTTATAGTATCTCTCGTAGACTAGGTATAGTTTAATAAAAAAAAAACAATATTATGTACAATTAATTTTAGATCATATATTGTTATTGTAAAATATCTTTTAAGCCATAGATTCTAAATTAAGTAATATAAGCTTTTTAAAAGTTTTTCGAAAAAAAAAAAAAAAAATAATAATAATAAATAAATAATTTCTTTATTGTCCGACACATAATCCATAAAAATAACTACGGATTTCTCCGAAACTATAGTAACATACATATTTTTATAATGAATAGAATATTTTAAAAAGACACAAAATTAATCATTGTGTATGTTACTAATATTTTCATGTAAAAAAAAACAGCTAGACGATATTGAAGCTCGTACTGAAATACGACGACGTTTGTCTTCCATGGATGAATCTGCGTGCCCACCACAATGTATCTACCCAGGAGAACTCCCCAAGTGAATTAATTCTGCGAGCGAGTCACGACATGACGAAATAAGACACAAAGAAAGGGGCATTGAAGCTAAAACAGCTATTTGCACATTATATATTGTTATACTTCTGTACTTATTTCCTCCAACATTCCCACGTAACATTATGTCCCGGAGGAGTTTATCTAACTCTATTGCATAGCTTCTTTCTACGCCACAAGATACTGCTAGTTTTACTCATCTGTTCTATTTAAGAAAAGAAATTATGTGGAGAGAAGGAAGGAGAATTTATTTTCTGTTCGAATTATTCGAGTTGAACTAGGTTTTATATAGCTTTATAAAAACATTTTTAAAGATTTGTTTTATTTTGTACCGATCAAGATTTTTATATCTCAAACTTAAAAAAAAAAAAACCAATGCAGTTAATGTTAAAAAACACATGACATTAATGTTTGTTAAAAAATGTTTTTCTTTCTTATTAAGATCTGTGAATATCACATTCTTATTTAAAACCTTTACGCTAAGGACTCACGGAGTGGTTTTTTCCCGCGCCTGCCGCGGTGGCAGCCTTTGTAGCATACAAATATTATGTATGTAAAAAACTCAAGCACATTTCACGACGCGGTTTACTCTCGCGGTGGTAGTGATTGTTCGCGGCACCCGCGGGCGGGCGCCGCTCGCGGCATCGCTGCCGCGGCGGTTTCCACCCACGCGCTGTGCGATCAAACTCCGCAGGTTTGCGGGCGATAATCGTTGCCGCGGCGGCAGCGGCGCCGCACAAAACTCCGGCATCGTAAGTTTTGAAAATTAAACGTGGTGCCGCCACCGCGGCGGGCGCGGGAAAAAACCGCTCCATGAGTTCTTATCGTAATACTAACCGCATGGACTTGGTAGTTATTCTAGTTCAAACAGCTGAACAGATACAAAATAATTTGGTAAAACGCTAGAATGTACCTGTTTTAAACTCGGATTAACGCTTGAAAAATTGCGTAAATCAACCATCCTTACACCAAAAACATATTATTTTTATGAAAATAACATTCTTCTTTTTTACTTACTCCTGGTAAGAGCACCAAGATATAACCCATTATAACAACGTCAATAAAAAGATAAAGACAAAGAATCTTTATTAATACTGTAAAGTTGTAACACACATATATAAGTTCTAATATCATAGAATATGCTACACAAATTACAATATCTCTCATACCTAACCATAACACTAGTTAGCAGTAAATTAATACAGGTTTATATAACAGGGCAAGTAATTACCTGTACCTACCGTGTAGTGTTGACATCCAATTAAGAAGGGGTCGTGTCTCGTGTTAACAGCGACGTGGGTAGGTACTGTAGAGATGTTTGTGTATATGGGTATGTAGTAGCGAAGTTTGAAGAATTTTCAACGAATTTTATGGTACGGATTTTAAGATTATGAACAAAATTTGACACAGACTATATTATGAGTAAAGCTAGTGTGGCGTAGCGGTTCCAGTGTGTGCTATTCATTCAGACGCACCCGGGTTCGAATCTGGCCCTACACCAATGACTTGTATTTTCAAGTTATGTGTGGATTTGCACTCGCTTAACGGTGAAGGAAAAGATCGTGAGGAAACCGACATGTTTGAGGACCACAATATCCGAGGACATGTGTCTTCCGTGGAAGGACCTGGGCGCCCACCACGATGTATCTGCCCAAGAAAACTCCCCTGGCGGATTAATTCTGCGGGGGAGTCACGACCCTCAGTCATGAGGAATACGACTCAAGAGAGATATTATGAGTAGTTACTTTACCGTTATTGCGTGATGAGCGTTTCAATATACTGACAAACAGAGACACAAAAAATTAGATGAACAGACAAAAGTTCTATACATTGTTGGAACGTGTTCTGTCATCAATTTTAAGTATCCCCATTTTTTTTAATACAGACAAAGTATAGACTTTCGATCCTCTACAGCTTTATTATTTGTAAAGATATAGATTGATGTTTAGATAAAAGAAGTTATAAATAAAATAATAAATAAAAAATAAATACATCAATATTCCGGGACATTGCACACAGCGCCATCTAGCCCCACACTAAGCAAACGCTTGTGTCTATTTAAATAGATTCAGTAGTGAAATGCTAGCTGAGCTACGATGCTTCTATACACACATACACACTACATAGAGTTTCATCTAGTATCTAGGTAGACTTATTTACTTAGTGCAATGGAAACGGTATCACACTCGCTTTGAACCCGACCGCTAGCTTATCTCTTACGGTAAACGTCTTTGTAGTTTGGTAGCGAGTTTAAGTATTTCAGCGGAGTGTATGGTGGAATAGCGTGAATAGTTTGTGAGGTTGTATGTTTAATGTGTATTGTAAATGACACTGGGGCCCGCTAGCATAACAATTTTTTAGCAACATAATCAAGTAAAAATGCAAAATGTATTTGAGAGTAATTGAGCAAATGAACACAAATTGCAAATACGACTTTTAAATTTCAAAACTTCAAACAAGGTACTCACGAGTATAATATATATACGAGAATATTAAACGTTACTTTTGTACATCTTTAGTAATCCTCAAGTAATATTGCAGTCAGTGCACCTAGCTCAATCCTGTTTACATATAAACTGTTGTATAGCAAGTAAGACACAAAAAACTAAGAGCCTTAAGAATAGCTCTTAATCTTAAATTATAGTTAACAATATAATAATATTTTCTAAACAAAGCTTACCTTTCTAGATATGTTTTTTGTATGATATGTATACGTCTTGATAAAACATACTTTTTTTTTATAAATTCACTAACTAAACTACGAACCAGCCAGCGTTTTTGATATTTTTTTTATAAAAGATATGTTCAAGTTTGACCACAACTCACCTAAAGTTAAGCATCGTTATAGCTTACAATCTAGCACGCTTGCCTACAAGTAAACCTGTTCAACTTTGTTATTTTGAACCAAACCTCAAAGAAGCTTTAGAAAATATCCCTGCATTGCGCCAAGGACCTATTTTGAGCTTATTAAATAATCATAGCGGTCCTTGAGACCTCCAAAAACGATATTCAAAGCCTGCATTTGCTCGTTTTACCCGAAAATTTGCATTTTGGTGTCATTTTCTTAGAACTCTGGTTTGTATAACCTTTTACGCGTATTTTGCGAAGTTTTGTTGGTACAAAATTGTAAATTGGTGTCAGAACTGGTTATGTTTTTATACTTTTGTAGTCTTTTGCTGATAAAAAATAATGTTTAGTTGTAAAGGCAACAATATACGTACCTATATCTTTGCATACTTCGGTTTAAATGTGAAAAAAAAATATACTACAAAAATCTTAGTTGATAATATTATGAAATTTTAAAAATATAATAACGTCAGTTATTCGTTTGACGAAAATGATAAGACGTAGCTAAAGTTAACGGAATTTTGTAAATTGTTTATATTTTAAAATATCCATAATGTTACAGTTTTCATAATAAAATTTACTGAACACATACTTCAAATAATACAAAAGAGAAAGAGTAGAAACAACACGATAATCCTTTTCACTTAACTACCATACAAAGTTAAAACCTACTCTCGCAGCACTATCTACGAACCTCTACGCTCGTAGCTCGTTCGTAGCACCCTCTACGCGCGCACTCAAACAATAATAGGACATTGCAAGGTTTCCCTTACTTTATGAACTGCATTGCGACACTTTACAACTGTAACTGAAATTCTGATGGTAATTTCGACATTCACTAGAAATATCATCATCATAATCATCAGCTCGTTATCACTCACTGCTGAGCATAGACCTCTCTTCTAGTACGCCACTCGTCCCGGTCATGTGTAGATTGAATCCAGGTAGAAATAAAAATTATGCATTTCTTTTATTGTAACATTAGTATAAAAGAAATACTAATAAGGTTTAAAATCTTTTACTAGTGTTACAGATGGTTATGATTTCGAGCAAATGGTTAGTCTTTTTTGTACGAGTTTTTTTTACTTGATTGTCATGGATAAAAACCAGCTAGATTGGTATAATATATTTTATCAATATATTAACTAAACGGTTTTCACTCACGTGTAAATTAATATTAAAATGTAATTTTTATTATTAAAATATTTTTTATTTGTAAAAAAACAATTATATGCATGGGAAACCTGATTTATCACAGACCACTTTGTTAAAATAATCATATCTAATAAAAAAGTAATTACAGCCTGTTCTTTCCAAATCAACATGCAAAAATGTACCAATCAAAACAATTGTTAGAAACATGCGACTAGCGATAATTTGTAAAACCTCTATCCTATATAAAATTAAGGACATCAATAAAATCTCTGTAAATTTCTCTCAAATATTTCCCATCCTCATTTCCATCCAGCTCAGTAAACAAGACCGGGATATCGCTTCCAATTGCAGAGTAACGAAGCAGCCCCGTCCCATCTGGACGCGTATTTTAAAATTCCAGCCGCGATACCTAGTAGGGAGGAGACAAGTGATTGTCTTTGTTATGAATTGAAATAGTCTTGGTCTTGTTCAAGTAGAGTATTGTTCTTGAACGAGTGGAGTCTTAGTCTTGAAAATGTAGAGTCTTGCACTTGAATTGATGGAGTCTTGGTTTTGAACGAGTACAGATTTGGTCTTGTTCGAGAAGAGCTTTTGTTTCGTTCGAGTGGAGTCTTGGTCTAAAATGGAAAGAGCCTGGATTTTGTCTGCTTTAACACGACACGAGTAATTTGTATTATACTGTCTATTTTCACCCACACTCAGTTCAGTAAACAAGACAGGGATATTGCTTCCAATTGCAGAGTAACGAAGTAGCCCCGTCCCATCTGTACGCGTATTTTAAAATTCCAGCCACGATACCAAGTAGGGAAGAGAAATATATTTTAGTCGATAGTTTTAGTTCTAAGCTTATTCAACACATGTCGTATCGTTTTAGTCTTGGTCTTGAATGGGTAGAGTCTTGGTCTTGTACAGGTTGTGTTTTGATTTTAAATGAGTGAGATTTTGGTACGAGAGGAATCTTGATTTTAACATATACTTTAAGATGGTATGGTAGAAGTCTCAGGTTTTAAGCAGTTGATACATAGATTTGATTTTCTAGTGAAAAATATGGATGCGAGTCAATTACGGGGTCGTAATGAATTTAAGTTATTTTTTATATAGAGAGATTATTATAGATAGATGGAAAGTCTTGCCTATTTTATGATATTAACAACTTTATATCTAAACAAATCATTTGTAATCTAAATATATAAAACTCAAAGGTGACTGACTGACTGACTGACTGATATAGTGATCTATCAATGCACAGCCCAAACCACTGGACGAATTGGGCTGAAAATTAAAATGAAGGTAGATGTTATGATGTAGGCATACGCTAAGAAAGGATTTTTGGAAATGCCACATTTAAAGGGGTGAAATAGGGGATGCAAGTTTTACTTCTTAATGCGAGCGAAACCGCGAACACCCACTAGTAAAATATAATATTTACCTTGCTATATATTTTTACAAATAAAAATGTATTAAGTAACAATAAAAAATGTTTCCCCCATCTCTAAAAAGCGTGCGTTAATATTGGAAAAATGTAAATTTCTTATAGAAATAACCGGAACCTCTTAAATGGTAGGTACCGATCATAAGAACCGTGGGTAGAATGTAATAAAAATCCTGGCCAAGTTGTTTATTATACTAAATAAGGTAGTGGTTCCGTATCCAATATTATAAAAATCATCGTTATCATTCACAGTCATTTTTCCCACTGCTGGGAATAGGATAAACATTAAAAAGGTAAATAAAATATACTTATCACATATATATTTGCCTAAATTATTAGAATAATTTATTTATCATACAAACATTTTTTTTAAATTTTAACTAATATTTACATATTATGTCCAAATTTCCAATGATATATACAGTAAACTTAAAAGGAGTATGTATATTCAACCTAAATTTAAAACATCCACTTGAGGTATGTAGTAAATAAAATGGTAAAGGCACTTGCTATTTTGGCACGGTCACCCATTCAATAAACTTTGGTAACCGCGAACGAAGATCTGTGATGTAGTGCATTAAGTAACTCCACTTCTAATACAAAAACAAAATTCTCAATAGCTAGATCAAAATACTTTATTCGTGGGTCAAGTCGGAAAAGGTAAAAATATAATCAGAAGTATATGATTTTTTTAAATTTATTATGGCCAATAATCTGAAATTTGTGAAGCCATATCAGTAAAGAAAAGTATTCAGATACCATCACGGATCCGTATATTATTATTATATTATCCATTAAACTAATGAACCCAAAAAAGGTAAGAATATTGTCAGGTGATTATCATATATTATGGAACGATGTCAATTGGAGGGTATTCTCATGTCCAATATGACAAAACACAAAACGCTGGAGTTTTAATATTTAGTAGTGGGAGCTCGCGGCTTTGCTCGAATTAAGAAGTGAAACTTGCATCCCTTTTTCACCTCTTTCAAAGTGGCATTTCCAGAAATCCTTTCTTAGCGGATGCCTACATCATAACATCTACCTGCATGCCAATTTCATTCAGCCCGATCTGTCCAGTGGTTTGGGCTTAGCGTTGGCAGATCACTATGTCAGTCAATCCTTGAGTTTTAAATATTTGTATAGATATATCATCACATTCATTATGTGAATGTTTAGTTTGTTTGTTTCCTGTACACATTAATGATTGAATTATTGTGATTTGGAACGCAAATAGTTTTTTACTTTGGTAACGAATTATCATGTAAGCTATTTTATTTTTAAAAGCGTGTGTGGTTTGATGGTGTAAGCGTCTGCTTTACATTTTGACGCACCTTGAATCGAATCTGGCTCTACACTAATGCCTTGTGTTTCAAATTCAAATTATGTGTATAAGGATAAGGATCTGGGTGCCCCCCACGATGTACCTACTTTTTTATAAATATCATAAAATCTGCGGAGGAGTCACGACCCTCAGTAACAAAGAACATGACGCAAAGAAGAGCTATTTTATATCGCGTTTAAACGATACACATTTACTATCGCGATTTTACCACCAGGTCACCTAAATCAACACTAGCACAAACAACATTGTAGTTTGTTAAGGTAAAACATATTGAGACTGAAACTGGCTCCCATCCGAGGCTGCCGTATCATACCATCAGCCGCTTTTAGCTATAAAAGCGTATTTTAGATTCAGCTGCTTCTATTACATAACAATATATCCCCAGAGTGCGTCTTTATATCCCCACTGATAGTAAAACCTACAATAAAGCAGGAAACAGAATATATATAGATAGAGATACAAAACAAGGACTGAATGGTTTCTACTTTAAAGTAACATATCAATAAAAAAACTTGTTTTCAAAATCATACACCTCTTACAATTCCATCAATATTAAAGATGACTGTGTGTGTGTGTGTGTTTCCTGTGCTTAAAATTATTGGCTGAAATTTTTAACAACTAGATTGTTTTTTTAATGCGAGAGACTGCTTGACAGGCTTGAGAGGCTTGACAATTTTGCCTGATGTTTATTTCGCCTTGTTGATTTTTAAGTCTTGTAATTGATTTATAATATTACTTACATACTATATATGCTTATATTTGTGCATAGTCTTTTTAAAGTTTTTCTGTTTCTATTTAGAATCGAAGATATAATTAATTATTAGATCATGGTTCTGCAAAGTTTTTGTCTATGAAATTGTCCTTCTGCAATTTTTTTTTTCTGTGAATGCCCATCTAAGTCCAGTATGTAAGCAACAGGTATTTCACATTTAGCGAAGCACTTCCGGTTTACGACCTCATTGCGGCCGGAAGTTACATATTGTGTGGACAAATAAACGATATCTCTGCAACTCAAGGAATTTACTTACTTTTTGTGATGTTTTTGGTCAAGGTCCGTTATCTAGTACCCACGATACAAGCGTTTGCTTAGAGTGGGGCTAGATGGCGCTGTGTGCAATATCCCGGATTATTTATTTTTAATGTTTGGCTTGTTAATATTGTAAGAATTTCCAATTATTTTGTGTAGCTTTGTTTGGTCGATATTTTTTATATTATTGATATATATTCAAGAACACATAACTCGACATAGAAAAGACTTGTATTATGGGTAACGGGGTCCTCGTGGCTTTACTCGTGGTATTTGAGATACAATATTGCTTATGTACACTCAATACCAAATTAAAAAAATATATATTGCGTTAAGTTAATCAAAACTTGGTTGATATGTTCATACGTATCATAGCTCTGAATTAACTCAAAGAATTTTCGATTCCAATAATGTGTAATCTATCTATCAGGACGCAAAACCATGTTGTATGTATAATTAGATAGATAGATAGATAGATAATTCTTAATTATTTTATTTTTGTATCTTAAAAGCAACTTAGTCTTAGTTCTATTTCAGAACAAGGCAGAAAAAGCCACGCCCATTTAACATTCCTTGTTTTATACTGTACCAAAATACATGTTTAGGTAGGACCCGATATCGCAAACATGTATAAGCCGTGTCTCTTTCAGGATTTGACGTTTGGGCCCAATCATATCGATACAGACCGACCGAAGTAAGCTTTTGTATATACATATATACATATGTACATACATAAACGCTATATACCTATATAGGAAACAAAGACTCGCGCTTTCACTTGTGCTATTTTAATACAAGTTAGGTCGTAGGAAAGTCACCAAATCAGATGTGAAAGTATTTAAACCGTCCTTAGGGTCTCTGACATGGATAATTTTGGAGTAAATGTAATCTAATCTTATACTAAAACTTTCGTGAGACATTTTATCAATATATTAACTAAACGGTTTTCACTCACGTGTAAATCGCGTAAGTTGTTTACGCGTTTCGGATGTTATGACATCCATCATCAGAACGTATGTTCTGGGACCGCGGCAGCACGCAGACTACGCGCCGCCGCGCGAGCGGCCCGCCGGGACACGGGCGCGGTGGCCTGGGGTGGTGGGGGTGGAGGCGAGGCGATGTTACTACTCCCGGCCGCTTCGTCCTCGGGTCGCTCCACTGCTTCATCAGGGACAGCAACATCGACCGATGTACCGGCAGTGACTACTCAAACACACCAATGACTTGTTTTTCAAGTTAAGTGTGGATTTGCACCAGGTAGGGATTTGAACGACGGTGCGTCTGAGATGAAAAGCAGACACTCAAACCGCTGAGATTAAATGCAATTTATTAGCGATTCATAGCTAAAAATAGCGATGACATTAAATTCCAAGGACATGTGTATCATCCGTGGAAGTGCCTTGGAGCCCACCACAATGTACCTGCCCAAGAGAACTCTCCTAATGAATTGATTCTGAGGGGAAGTCACGACCCTCAGTAATGAGCAATACGCCCAAGAGGAGGATTTAAATATCTATCAATAATTTGGAACGTAAAAGAGAAACAAGCCAAAACAAACAAACTAACCTTTAAGGTTTAAGTTTTAATAGCAACTTCTGAAGTTATATTAAGTTTACGTCGCTTAAAGAAAGCTAAACGTAAGTTATCAAGTTACGTTAAAAATAAACAAATGACATTATCCATAACAAATGGCTTCACCTAACACTTCCTTTGACAATTATCTTGCAAAATAGGAAAACTTTTCCCACTAACGAACAAAATTCTTCGGTAGATGAAACTCGTTTATCTAACTTAACACTTAGTTTTAACTTGAGCCTTTCTTATTTATATAAGTTAATGCTAAGTTCTCACTTAAGGCGTTATCAACTTGTGGCGAGCCGCCAATTTTTTAAAAGGTGAAAATGCATAAGATATTTTTAAGTATAAAATCATGCATAGTAACTTATAATGAAAACGAAAATGAGATATATGGGCCATAAGTTTTTTTAAAATGCTGTGCAAAAATATGTATACTTTGTCAGATTTCAGAAGTGTTAATTGCAAAAAGCTTAACTAACTTAAATTAAGTAACTATTATGAGAACTCTAATTTTATCCAATTGCACATAATACCTTTCTATTGTGTGGTTGTTGGTCTGTGTGTTCCAGTTTCAAGCTGCATTGAAGCGATGGATTATTGTAATGTACGGTAAGCGTAGTAGAATCGACTTAGGTTTTTTAGTGACATATGCTATTTCTTATAACAAAGTAAGGCGAGAGAAGCCGCAGGCGTCCTCTAGTAGTCACGTATGCTGAACACAATGCTCCATTATCATTATTTTGCAGGTTATTTTTGTTTTAGCCAGTGAGTTTGTACCTTAAATGCATAATTTGTAACCACGACTCTGTAACTTGAAGCTTTAAGACATTTATTTTCAACATAGCCTTCCCAAGCGCGATATCACGCACCCTCATGTTAATTTATTAGATACCACTTTCTTAGTTTACTTAACATGGAGCTAGATGCCGCTGTGTGAAATATCCCGTTATATTTGTATATTTACTAACAAATAATTCGTATAATGTAAAAAAGATGACCTAACCCAATCATATATTTAAGTATGAAATTTAGGAGTTTAATGAATGCCCAGTACAATATTTTACATAAAACAGAGAAATTTTGATTAAGAAATTCCTTGGTTTGTTTGTGCAAGCAAATTTGTGGTTGATCGCAGAATTGTAACTATATATCTATCATCATTTATATTTTAAATTTTTGGCTATTTATTATTAATGATGCTGTCTTTAGCATCATTTGTTAAAACTAACCCTAACAGCAACAATGTTTTTTTTTTCGAAAACCGTGTTTTAAAATTTAAACTGTGGTTTCTTAACCCCAGCTTAAATCTTTAAAGTCGACCATGAGCATCGGCTACTGAGTAAAGACGTAAAAGTTCTGCTATCACCTAGAAGAGTGATTGATGTGAGCATTAGAGGGATTTTAGTTTGATCTCCGAATACCTCAAAGCCCTTCTTTGAAGCGATAGCTTAGCGTATTGCGGTATTTTTAGCGAATATCTGCTTAAGCGTGTGTGAACGTGGTCAGTTATTGGATGGGTGACCGTTGACTCTGAAATCAAGTTTAAACCTGACACAAAATTATTGTTTCTCTATTTTTAATTCTCTATTTTAATTTTTATATCTTTTTTTATGGTTTCTGGAAGCGACACTGAAGTTTGTGGTAGGTATACATACATACATACATACAGATATCCATGAATTTAGCCTGAAGTTAATTATGCGGACTTAGAATTTAATTTGATAAATCGTTTTACTTATTAAACTGAATCAATAGTAGGTACATACAAATTTAATAATATGTGGTTTACTATAAAGACTTTTTAGTGAATAAATTTTACACTAGGACTTTTATGCGGCGTAAAATGTACTCAAATAAATTTCAGCACATTGTGAATACTACCGCAAGCTTCAAAACTTTGTCCCGGTTTTATATCAAAACTTTACCTACAAAGATTATAAGTTAAACATGCAACCATGCGTGGTTGCAAGCTTTTATTATATTTTACGAAACAAGGAAGCTTTTTAACAATTTAAAACTTAATTTTTTTAACACTTACTCCAAGCAAGACGACACATAAAAAACATAAGATAAAAACACAAAAACCAAAATCAACTTTTACTGTAAAAAATATAGAAAAAGGAGACAGTAACAAGCCTGAAACATTGTGCAAATCTACAGCAAGAAGCGTTTTCTAGGCAAGCCTGTTATATTTTAAAATATCATAGGTATCAAGCTGGTTTTAGTAATTTATGAGCACCTTTAATAAACAAAAAATCAAATCAAATATACTTTATTGTACACCAAATAAAAATAACATATTTAACATAAAGGTGCAAGGTAACCAGGGACATTTGGTGACTTTATCACTAAAGTGATCTCTTCCAGGTAACCTAGTTAAGACAACATTAGAGGAAATCCGTAAAGCTGGTGTACTTAACACAATATTAAATAATTTAAAAATATAACACAATAAAAAATATAACATTCAAAGTAACAACATACAAACATACTTACACACAAAACTACATATTACTGATATTTAAAGGAAATATATACATTGAAGGAAATCACACAAAAATAAAAGAAAGCAGAACATAATTCAAATAAAAAGACTTACACAAACCAATTAACATCACAAAGTAGAAATGTAATGATTAAAAACCAAGCTCTGAAATATGGGCAAGGATTTAGCCTGCTTGATATTAAGTGGCAGGTCATTCCACAAGCGAACAGCCTAACAAAAATGACAGTCGTCGAAAAAAAATGTATATAAATAAAGATGTGTCTCTTTTATTAACAAATTTATTTTATTTCTTTAAGTCATATCAAAAATATTATATTCACATACATTTAACACCAAAAATATAGATGCATCAATATGCTAACCCCATATTTCTTTCATCCATCGCAATATATTTTCCAATCTCATTTTGTAACTGTAGACCCGCGTCAAACGGGTCTCAACGCAAGGCCAGATTGGCAAAAGACCACAACTCATGTCAAGTTACCATTTACATATAAATAAAATAAAATAAAAAATAAAAATAGCCTTTATTTCCCTTTGAAGTTATACATGCAAACATTTTTTAAAGCTACAAGTTTCAATTGATTTCTATAAAAAGTCAATCACAAAAAAAAAAAAACCGTTTACATATCCGGAAGGTTTATTGCAGGAATTGATAAAGTTTCGACACCAGAGTTGGCCACTGTCTGGTATCAGTTCGAAGTATCACCAAACATTTTTTTTTATATCTTCAAAATTCAGCTTTAGTAATATGTGTAGATTATATCAGAGAACATAAGATGCCATAGCTTTACTTTACCATTATTAATATTACAACATACCTCAATACCCACAAAACCATTAGACCGTATATCAAACCCTTATTATTTCCCCTGGGAGGTAATTGTTGAGGTCCCGTTCAGTAATCTCAAGTTGACAGTAACAGGCTCGTTCATACATAACTCTATATTGCTCCTTAGGGATGTAGCGAGGAAGCTATATGGTATGTTTATATCTTTTTAGTATGTTACGCAATTCCGTGGGACGGATGATACGTTAAATTGTAGGTCCCGGCTGTTTGTCTAGTATTGCAGTAGTTAAAACATGTCAAAGGACTTTGGGGCGGCTTGATAAACTCTCGACAACTAAGTTGGCCACTCTCATTCGATAAGAAGCAGATCTTTTTTACCAACCAACTTTAAAATAGACAAGATTTTCAAAACTACTAAAAACAAATGAATTATATTTTTTTCGGATATTTTCATTTAGCGCTATCTAGCTTCATACTATTAAATAAGGACATTATAATAGATTTTCAATAGAAACCACTTCAGACATGGCTAAACCACATTAATCCCTATTTCAAAAAGGACATATTCTCAAACTGACTAATTTCAAATTTCAAATTTCAAATTTATTTATTATGCCAAAATAAACACAGTAGGTACTTAGATTAGGTAATGTAATTGTTTTAATAAGTATGTTTCCCGATTTGTTCATTAAATTTAATCTATTTAAAATCAATACCTATCACCAATGGTTTAACAACGTTAACCGTGTAACATTCATAAACACATACAATAATATCAACACACTCCCTCGGGCAGTAATTGAGAGGTTGTACAGTCATCTCTTACAGTACGCTCGTTTACACATCACCCGCAATATTGGTCCCACGGGGGCTACTTATTTTATTCTTCAAAAATTTTCTGTGTAATACTATAATTGGTGATAAATATCTCAGGAAAACTGTACAAATATTAATTAGTCACATCTGTTTACACGCTACAATGAAACGACGGGTTGCTATGATTTTAAGCACGAGTCTTCACATCACCATGACATAAGTAAGTTCTTTATACTATTTTAATATTAAAACTTTCGTGAGACATTTTATCAATATGTTAACTAAACGGTTTTCACTCACATGTTATTCTTTATACTACTCTATACTATTTTAATGAGAGTGAAGCCGCAAGAATTTTCAGGAAAACCCCCTATATTGCTTGTGGGTTTTCATGTTCATTTCAAAATCACGGTGATCTTTTGCATGGTAATAAAAAGAGCAAACATTGTCTGACTGACAAAATAATAAAATCACTTTCACTTTGATATAAAGTCTGAATATTTGTATCAACAATACCATTGTCTATCTGTTTATTTTCGTCATATCATTTGTAACAAAAAGGGTGTGTTTCGCAAGCTTAGTTATAGCATTTAGGTATACCTTAGCTTTCGTCTAACCTTTGCCATTCGAGGCTAAAAAGCTTTGTCTTGCTAAAAGCTTTAATAACAATACAGAGACAAAAATCCAGGTGGATTAAGCTAAATCAAGCATTTGTGGTTTAAGTACAACAAAAAATGTTAAATACAGAGATTTAGGTAGGTATAGGTTTTGTTTACGTGGGATAAGTTTGCGTTTTTTTAGGTGAGGTATGAAAAAATAACAACTTAGTTAAACAGATAAACAATTTATTTGTAACCAAAAGATTACACGTCAATTAGAAATCACAATTGTACATAACTTATATTATTATATATAATATAACATAACTTATACATCGTAACACAGCCCAACGGCTACCACGAGGTCAGAGGATTCGAAACATTTTGTGACAAAATTTCTTTGGCAAATAATTGTATTTGTATACCAATTATTTATTTTACAAGATTTCAACCATTCATATTTAGGTAGCTTTTTTATTTGTTTTGAAGAACTCGTCTATGGAATAGTATGTTTTAAATTTATTAATTCTGTAATTGTACTATAAATTCTGTAGTGTAAACTCTCAAGTATGACAATACCAATAGTTTCCTTTATTCTATTTGTATCAAATAATTCGTATTTACCCTATCTGATGTATTTTTCCTCTTATCCTATACATACAGGGATATTGATGATATTAAATTCAAGTTAGCGATCATGACTTGAAGTATGATTTAAGTTCTTTTAAGAATGTATAACTACCTAAAATACTTTTATCGAGAAAGGTATCGTACGAAAGGTGTTACTTATTCCATGATAACTTTAATGCAAGTTTTTTAAAAGACATACATAAAAGGCGTCACGCTTGTCCCCTACCCCTGTACATAGATACATGTGTAGTGGGTAATTTGAATACAAAGTGAGTGGACTCGACCCTTGTTAGGCCCGGCTCAATAACATAATACTACTCTTAGTAGGGACAGTGTATTGACGAAATTACATATTTAGTTTTTAACTGTAACATCTACGTTTCAGTGTTTTATGCTTAGTGCCAAACCACACTTAGTTTGCATACTTGCTATATTGCATACTAGCTTTTGCTCGCGGCGTAGCATGCGTTATGATACATATAAACCTTTTCTTGAATTACTCTCGATTGAAAAAAGTAGCAGTGTTGGTAAGATTTTAAGATCCACGAAGGCCACTTTGGTTAGGAGGAGAATAGAATAGAATAGAATATAACTTTAATGTACACCATAAAAACACAAAAATTACAAAACAGAAATAAACATACTTAAATTAACATGTTGCACATTGGGCGGCCTTATCGCCTTAGGCGATTTTTTTTTGAAGAGAGGAGTGACGGTGGTATATGGAGGAACACGCCTATGTAAAAACTCAAAGTTTGTTGTTTGAAGCCAGTTAAGGAGCAGTCGCAGCGGAAAAACACTACATATTTCTCCAGAGTTTCATTTAAAAGATGCCGTCTAATCACACTCGTTGGACAGAGAGGTCCAATCAAACGGTCGAGTGCCTCCAATAGAGACTACAATAGATAACTTAATGACTTCCGTCTGATCGTTGTTAGTTAAATATTGGGCTTTTAAATAAGAGGGAAAAGGGATCTACATATTTGGTGGGAGAAACAACTTTTTACATATAAACACAAGGCTAAAATTTATTTAAGTTTGCCTGGGAGTGGCAGACTTAAGATTTGGTATTATTTTATATTTAGTTCAATATTAGTTCTTACTTAGTGAGTGTTATATGTTTCTGTTAGTAACTTTGTAAATATACGTATTTAAACTCTATCCTTTTTGAGAGTAATAAAGTAAGTAGTTCTCTACCGTTATTTCTTAGTAAGTAAAACCCTATGTTTTACTGAGGTGTTATTAAGATATTAAATTATCAGCTCAATGTTTTTTTTTACATTTTTTACACTAGGTTAAAATTTATTCTTTTTTTATTGGGATCGGAAAACCTCTAAAAAAACTTGACTTATGCGTTACTTACTCTACAAGCAGTATTTATTTCATTAAAATTTATTGCACTGGTAACTTTAGGGTGTTGTTCGAAGGCTAAATGGATTACATTTGAAGAGGGTTGCAATGTTTAAAAGCTAATTTTCCTCGGACTTAGGGAGTTGTATAGGAAAACTTCCCACATTATACCATTTTTTTTGGGATTTGCCATTATATAATATATAATGGCAAATATAATAATATGGTAAGATTGTTGTTGTTGTTTGTGTTTTTTATAAATTGATAGAATTTTGAACATGTTATCATAATTATACAACGAGTTCGTTTTCGATTTTGTTTGTCAAAACCAAAATGGTTCGGTAAATTTAGTAGTAAAATATTAAAAATAATTTGTTGCTTTTGCATTGACTTGACTGCTCCGTTAGCTTAGTTGGTAGTGGCTCTGCCTTCTAATCTAGGGGTGCGGGTTCGATTGCCGCAAAACACAAGTAATTATGAATATATAAAATTTGTAATTACTTGGTATGAGTCTGGTCGTTTCTATGTATAATAAGTATGTATTTACAAAAGAAAAGTATATATGTATTATATCCGTTATCTAGTCCCCATGATACAAGCGTAAGCTTAGTATGGGGCTAGATGGCGCTGTGTGATATGTCCTGAAATATTTATTATTATTATTTATTTATTATTATTATTATTTTTATTATATTCATGTTCCTGACGCAGCATTTAAAATTTTATGCGTTAGTTAAATGTAATGTGAACCAAAAAACTGTTAAACAATTAAGTTATAGTTATGTATGTAATCGGTTTTATGAATAAATTTAATAATATTAGTAGTTACCAGTTAAGATGTTACAAAAATCTCAGCAAGAATCTCATAATGTCAATGCTCTTAGACGTCACTTTGTTCGGACAACAGACGACAGTTTTCAAGCTTCAAAAGCTCCAGTGAATTTCATTAAAATCCAAGCACAGACAGACGACAGTAGCTTATTTCACGTGATGTACAAACTATTTTCATGCTCCTTACACAAAAACATAGGTAAATTAAGACAGAGACGTTACTAGACCAGTATTTTTTTTTTTTTTTTTTACAAGTAACGGGTTTGTACTTGACCGTAATTAGCCTGATGGTAAGCAATCATTTCTGTCTAGAATGGAACGTGCTTACCCAGTAAGAACCAATTCACTCTCGCTTTGAACATCGCAAGCTCATTATGCTGAGTTGGGGCTGTGTGTAGCAGATTTTATGTTTCATTGTGTGATTGTTGTTGTTTTTGGTATGTGTTCTGAAAAGCTGTCACAATAAATGTTTTCTTTATTTCTTTTTCTTAATACCCATAATAATAATTTTGTTTTTTTATTTTAATAAAATAAACAAGGCGTGTAGTTTTTCGTGTTTAATTAAAATACAAACTATGTGGCTGAAATGCAGCAGTTGTTATGGCTAGTATATAATTTGTTACTTTCTTTCTTTTATTATTATTTATCTTCACAGATTCTCGGGACTTACGCCCGGTATTTTTAAAGCATCAGTGGGGCCGTAGCCAACACTGAGAGGCCTTTTACAATATTATACTTAAAATTAAGTAAAAATTACAGATAGAGGATGTTAGGTATATAAAGTAACTATTACAGACATGGTATTAATGTTACAGGCTATTGTGTTGAGTTGTTCATTGACTTAATTAAACTGGTCTATTGTACGAGGAACGGCACCCGCCAGTTATGCCTCATTCATAAAAATTATAGCGGGTGATGACTTGCCACTCACTAAATGGGCCCTTATTATTATTATTTTTTTTCTGGAGGCGTTAAGTATATTTTGGATGTTTGTATGTTAAACTAGAGCTAATTTTATAAATTGTATTGACCGCCTTGAAAACATGACGTTACAAATTAAAAATCATTTTTATATTGGTTTGCATCATATTTAAATTAGATACAGATCTGTAATTGCCGGTAAGTTCATATAAAGTTATGGCAGTTTTCATTCAGTCAGATGGATAATAAGGAGTCTGTTGGATTTTGATGTCGTTGTACAAAACGAATTGTTGGCATTTAGCTTCGGACATCTTACATAGCAAATATACAGGGTTTTGTTTAATATATTATTAAAAAAAATATTTTATCCTTTCAATTTCTCACATTTTAGCTATCAGTAGTTTTGAGGAAAAGATATATTACCTACAAACATTATTTTGTTTCAATGCAAATGAAAAGTAAGCAATTACTTACTTACTTTGTGCGGGCTTTTTGCTTGGATGAATAATAGAAAAGTTGGTTGATTGTATAGTATGGAAGCTGAATCGCTGATAAAATGTCTGAGGCCCTAAGGGCGTTTTATACAATACAATACAATATATCTTTATTGCACACCAAAATAAATGAATTACAATAAAAGGACTTAAATTAAAAATAATGTAAAAGTGGGTTTTATCTGGGGTCCCCGCCAAGTCGAGCGCGAAGCAAACACTGTCGTACCATCCTTTACTGTTGTGTGACTTGGCCGTTGACTTGTACCCACTGACGTATAAAGAATGTTCAACGGCCAGTCATATAACATTAACTGTAATAATAAAGAAATCGCAGTAGCGAACCTTAGACTTGGCACGACCTTGTCTAGATTTCATTACTTTTTAAAGATAAACATGCAGCTCTATCGAGACTTGGCTAATTTTTTACAGAATGTTTTGGGTGGGATGAATTTTTCTGCAATAGTTACATTCTAATGCATAACCAAAACCCGTGTCTTACTAGGCCGGTTTCAACGGTGTCACTAGCCCCGATTCTAAACTATCAACACCAGAGTTCTCCACTCTCATCCATACAAACACATTTAAGAAACCCTGTAAACTTAATACTTTGAGAATATTTTAGCTAGCTCTAAGTAGGTACACAAATAAAAACTTTCGTCTAGACGCTGCGAGATTTCAAAACTGACAGATTTCTCTCCCTTATTTTGCTTTATGTATTTGTTTACGTTTCACCACAGAATGAAAAATTGAACGCTTAAATGTTTAAAATAAAAACCTGTGAATCCTGGGAACCCATTGATTGTATTTTAAGTACCGTTTACATTAAGATATAAATACAACGAAAATCAAACATTTTGAGGAAAAATTGATATCAATTGATATGAGCTGTATTGAAATTAGCAAAAGTTTTGAGGTAAGTACGTTGTTTGTTTTTCTTTTAAATTTTTAGTGTATTTTTTTCAGAATATATTAAGTATAAACATTTTTACCATTCTCACCCCTCTGAAATATTATCTTAATTATTTTATTTAAATAAAAACAATTTAAACGTTAAAAAACATATGTAAAACTAACATCAACACTACACGACACAGATTTTATCTGTACCGTAAATTAAACTCATAAACTAAGCACCTAACTGTCGCACTGTGTAATCTTGCACTTAAACTAAACTTAACACCAACTTAGTTTATCTCTCGTTGTTGTGGACGCTTTCCAACCGCCCCTTAAAGTTAAGTGTAACTTGTTTATTGCAATAAGGATAAGCTAGCATGATGCTTACCAAAATGCACTCGATTTTTTTTGTATATTTACAGCATATTATCTAATACCCTTTTTTTAAGAAACCAGGGATAAATGGCAAATTTTAATGTTATTTAATTTAATAATCTTTCGCGCTAGCCTAGAATATATGTATAGTCCTCCTTATCGTTTTCGATAAAGGCGACTCTTTAAATATCTGAGCATCTTTTAATATTTCCGAGCATGTGCCCTTATGATTTTGTAAACCCGAACTTAGTTTTAAACTAAATCTATCACAAGCGTTGCAGTAGAGCCGGCCCTCTGAATCATAGGTATACTCGTAAGTGTACGAACGATTAGGTCTTTCTTAGCCTGACGCATTTTGTCTAGATCAGTGAGACGATATTCCTCGAAAGCTCTAACCTTTTTATATACGGTACTACAACAAAATGACCTCTTAGATGCCTGCTGCACTACAAAATTAACTTCTATGATCACTTAAGATCGCTTCAATCAGTCAATTGTCAAGATCTTCAAAACCCTTTTGCAACACTAGCTTCCAACTAGCACCAAACTGTGCCACTATAAGTGTAAACTTAGTCTTGTGTAAACTTAACACCAACTTGGCAGTAGTTTATCTTTAGATAGACTACGAGAATAGGTGTTGAGTTGGAACTCTGCCAGGTAAACTGTGTACTCGTATTTACTGAAACAATGGTGTTGTGTTGATTTGAGCAAGGATTGAAATAATTGACTGTATGTGTTGAGTATTTTGCAAGACTGTATATATTGTTTGCTTTTGTTGTATATTACATATAAGATGTATACATAATTAGCATCAAAAAATGTTAGTCAGAAAAGCGCCTAAGCTGGTTTAGGTGCATTTAAAGGCAGGACGAAAACTACGTTGGTAATTAAAACACAGAAGGTGGAGAAGCTATTCAAATATAAGAAGATTAATTTACTTTGGAGAGTGTGCAGCGGAATTGCACGATCTAATTCCGCCCGCCCCTTTTTACCACCGGACGAGCAGGGGTACAGCAGGTCGTCACCGGTTTATGGTGGAAGTTCCCAAGACTCGCACTAAGCGTTTTGCTTCCACTTTTATAGTGCGAACTGCTAAATTGTGGAACTCCCTGCCTGACTCTCTGTTCCCCGCGGAATATAACCTTGCGATCTTCAAAGCGAGAGTGAATCGGTTCTTACTGGGTAAGCACGTTCCATCCTAGACCGTAATGATTGCTTACCATCAGGCGAATTACGGTCAAGTGCAAACCCATTTCTTGTAAAAAAAAAAAAAAAACTTCCAGACAACTAACAGACAGTTCCGATTAGTTTGCAATAGGATTGTGAAAAACCGACCTCAAATATTGGGACCCAGAGAAGATATAAAAGTCTCTTAAATATTATTGATTCGAATAGAAGTAGGTATGTTTAATTAAAAAAAAACAGGCGATAGTTATACCTCCGGTTTAAAAAAAAACTTTACAGGAATACAATTAATTTGCAACATCAAAATAAGCATAATTTTGGGTTCTATACGCTGATATCCGTAAATCGCCAATCTGCAGCTGCATGACAACGAGAAAGATTAACAAACAAACCAACAATCGCTCTTTCTTCGATACACGTTTTCCAAAAATATTCAAAACACAGTTTTATATTTGGATCGAAACCAATAACCGAGGCCGGCATCGAACCTATCAAGCGAAGGACGAGGATTTGAATAAAAAAACCATTCCAACGTCTGAGAGCTTCTTGACTTTTACAGCAGAGATCGCGGGGATAGCATGAGGACGGTGGCAGAACTAGATATGAATCAGTGAATGATATGATTATTTTTTGCAAATATAATTGTTGGAGTTTAATGAGATATAACAATGAGATTTATGCAACAAATGTGATAGAAAAATAAATATATCAACGTCATTTCCACGCGTGGCTGTTTCCAGTCAATATTTTTCAAACAGAAAAAAAAATCTTAATCTGAAGAATTTTGCCCGAAAATACATGTATATGTATCTCTCTGTTAGCAAACATTTTATGCCGTTATGTTTAGCAGACTATATTTTGTAGTAACGGCTTTACGAATCTCTTTTTGAAATAGATTCAGAACTACAATTTTATGCTAAGCTTTAAGTTCTGGTGATGAGAGTTTCCGGAATTCTCCAGAAACGTCTGCTTGGGGAAAGAACTTAATTAAGTTGGAGGGAAATAAGAAGGGTTGTTCTGATTGGGTACATAATACATCTCTTTAAATTAACTCAAAAATAATATGTTAGGTATTTATACATATGTGGGTAAGTAATGAATAAGACTCAAAAGTTTGTATAAAATTAGTATGCTTTGGTTAAATATTGAGATAAAAAATAAAACATAATAATATCTTAAAAGCGAATTCTGCCTCAAAGTGAGATTTGGCATACTTCAGTTTGCATAAAATCTCATAAGCCATATTTATGTATTACTTGTAAAGATTCTTAACAAAAACCTCGAAGATCCGTTGCTTAGCTAAGGCGCAAAGAATAAACAAACAACCACATAAAAACAAACTTACCGTTACCTAGTACCCATGACACAAGCGTAGTGTAGGGCTAGATGGCGCTGTGTGCAATGCCTTGGTATATATATAATGATGTATTTACATAGGAAACACTGTTCTTTAATAAAAATATTTCAAAACGGATTTTATAAGCCACAAACATTATTCTCAAGAAGTTTGTTTAAGAAAAGCTTGTAAAATGTAGGCGAATAAGTAAGAAATGAGGCTTTTTGTTTATGTGCAAAGCTTTAAAGTTGAGAAGCTTTTGAAAATATTATCTGAATGGAATAAACTAGTTTTGAAAGTTTCTTCAAGCCCGCCCTGAAAGCTGAATAAGTAACTCTTTCAGAAATTTAGTGCACAATTTATATCGAAAATGGCAGTTTTTGACTTAATTTTATTCTTACATACCTATTCTTTTTTTAGTTGCACAATAATACAGTGAAATTTTACCATTTTTTTATGTTGAGTCGTAAATGTATTGCCAAATTTCATTATTTTTTTTACGTGGGATAGGTTTACGTTTGACTACAGCCTGCCTGATGTTAAGCATTGCTGCAGCCTGGGGTGTATCACGCTTACCTAGGAGATACCTAACCATGTAACTTACCTATTTCTAAAGTTAGTTAAAAATCACACTCTCCTCAATATTATGATAATTAATATAATTATGTACGTGAAATGTTTCTCAATGTCTGTTACATCTACATGTTCGAACCATACCCGCATCGATTTAGATAAATTTGTAACTATCTTCTGTACAGATAATAAAGTTGAAGAGGGTGAAAAATTTGAACATGGATTTAAGAAGATATAAAAAAAAATTTTTGGTTATACATTATATCGATAACAAAGCACGTTTCAGCAGTTTTTATATTTTTTGTCTGTTTATCTGTGTCTCTGTTTATCTGTGTATCTGTTTATCTAATGGTCTGTTTATTTCAACGCTCACAACGCAAAAACGGCTTAACGGATCATCATGTGTGAGGTCTTAGGAGTGTCATAGGCTACTTTTTATCCTGAAATAATGCGAGCGAAGTCGCGGGCGTCCACTAGTTATAATAATATGTATGTATTTGTTACTCCTACGTTAGAACCATACCCACATAGATTTTGATACATTTAATACAAATATAATTATTATTATACTGCATTTATCACAGTTTAACTTGACGTGGTGTTTTTAGTAATGAATATGGAACAGTTACGTTTATTTCTATTCAACAACGAAATTATCCAAATATACATCACAATAGTTCAAGTTTTCACGTCTCAAGTTGGCATTGCATTGTGCAAGTTCTTGTGCCAGTTGCTGGCATCCGTTCTATCGAGCTACTTGCTCCAGTAGCTGGAGAGCTAGTTGATCGAGCTAGTTGGATTCCTATTGCCTGTACTATGTATGTTAAGTGTTTGGACATGGCTTACTTCTAGTAGATTGTACTACCCCACTAATACCTATTATAAAAAAAAGATTTTGTAATTTCGTATGCCTTTTCTTGTACCAATCACGGTGAAATAACTAAACCAGATAGGAAGAAATTCGATTCGGAAATAGTCTAGTTTTAATAAAACTTTCTACTTTATTGATGGCGTCAAGTCCAAAGTAAGTATTAAAGCAGGTATGATCGTTAGGTACACAATTACACGTATGCTTGGTATACGTACATACTAATAATTTACTGATAAATGTCTATTTACAGGTCAAAATGTAATATAAACTTGTATTGTATTTGATTTATAAAACTCATCTACTGAGTAAATTGTTTTACTCAAAACTAACAATTTCAATTTTGTTTTGAATATATTATATACCTCATTTATTTTACGAGGCGTTCCAGTACGACACACGCATTTACTTAAAATATTATAGGTGTCAAATGTTAGAGTTAGTTTGTATGAGTAGATTTAAACTCCTGCACATTACCTTTTTGTAAGTTAAGTACTGTGTTTATTTTGGCATAATAAAAGAATTTTGGCATACCTTACAAGTTTGCAATATGACTATAATTTGCTAAAAAACGTTATATAGGTATGTATATACATAGGTATGTATAATTGCACACTAAATTTAGTTATTATTATTAATTTTGGTTCCTTGGGGTTTTTCTAAGCTAGCTAGTATTTTTAATGTATACCAAGCTACTTATATTTTATTAATGTAGTATCTATATAGGTAATCTATGCTTCGGAAGCGAGCGTTTCCGAGCGATAGTACTTCTCAAAGTTTTATAATATTGCTAACAGCTTGTTCTATGACTTTGTTAGCTCAACTTGAATTAATGTGTTTAACTAGGAAGTGATAAATGTCTATCACTGCATTTAGAAGCGCGCGTAAATCAGTTGACTGGCGTACTCTTATGTGATTACCAAAGTCATGCCACTGTGGACTCAAAAAAGGTAAAGGTTAAAATGTCTAGTAGGTCAAAAGTGAAAGGAACCCCTCATCTGAGACTGAGATTTTTTTGGTTACTTAATCATTAATGTTATTAGGAAGTGCAATACATTCTCTCGGTTGGGGTATTTATTTTGATAATTTTTTTTTTCAAAAACGTTATATCTGTCGCGGGGTTTTTCAAACCTTTATGGTATTGTTTAAATATCTCTTTTGTCGTATTTCCCCATGACTGCGGGTCGTGACTCCCGTACAGTATAAATTCGTTAGGGGAGTTCTCTTGGGCAAATACGTCGTGGTGGGCGCCCAGGTCCTTCCACGGAAGACACATGTCCTCGGATATTGTCCTCAGACATGTCGATTTCCTCACGATGTTTTCCTTCACCGCTAAGCGAGTGCAAATCCACACATAACTTGAATATACAAGTCATGAGTGTAGGGCATTCGAACCAGGGTGCGTCTGGATGAAAAGCAGACACGGGAACCGATGAGCCACACACGTTTTTTTTGTGCTCGTTTTAATAAACTTACCAAAGAATATATGAGATTACGAGAAACATTATCTTATCGATGTATTTCTCTTATGTAACTGTCTTGGTATTTCAAATGCTCATTCCCAGTTATAGCTATAGTATATTGTATCCGAGTTTCCGGTCAAATCAGCAATGGCCGACCCATTTCCGGTTCATTTACTTTTTCAGACAGTCATGATTAAGTTAAAGTAGTTCTTATATCAGGTAAAAAGAAAATCATGATTCATTTCGTCAAAATAATAGTATCATATCATGATACAAGCATTAGCTTAGTATGGGGCTAGATGGCGCTGCGTGATATATGTCCTGAATTTCATTTATTTATAACAACTATGTATATACTAAGTTAGTACGTACATTTCTCAGTAAAATCCGTATGACAGATAGCTAGAATATTTCAAACGTCAGCAAACATGTGTGTCGATTTGTAGACGAAGAATAATCGTACACGAGAGATTTTATCTTGTTCAACTCTGAGGACCGATTTGGAACTTTTTAACCAAACAAAGCGAGATCAAGCCACTCAATGTTAAATCTTCTTCTTATCGAATGAGAGTGGCCAACTCTGGTGTCGAAAGTTTATCAAGCCGCCCCAAAGGCCTCTGACATGGCTTAACGACGTACTAGTCAAACAGCCGGGACCTACAATTTAACGTATCACGGAAGCACCCAATATGGAATGCCACTTTTCTGTCACCCATCCAATGTTTAATAATTCTGTAGGTTTTTGTGTGTTAATTTTTCTGATGTACAATTAAGTTATATTGATTGATAAAGAATAAATAGATCTATTGGCCCCTGGTTTAATTTAAGTTTCTATTATTTAGCTTACAAATGACATGGTATAGGAAATTGCTAGTGGTTTTTTTAATAATTCCACTAGTACATGTCATCGCTTAACTTATATTTATGAGTTGTGTTGTGCATATGAACTTACTTATCTATACTTATAATATTATAAAGCTGAAGAGTTTGTTTGTTTGTTTGTTTGAACGCGCTAATCTCAGGAACTAATGGTGCGAATTGAAAAAATATTTTTGTGTTGAATAGACCATTTATCGAGGAAGGTTTCAGGCTATATAACATCACGCTGCAACTAATAGGAGCGAAGAAACAATGGAAAATCTGGAATAAACGAGGAAAATTATTTATCTTTGAGGGCTTCCGTTGCGTGCGCTGCGAAAATGGTTCAAGATATCAAAAAATATGTATGAAAGAATTATTCCTCATAAAATGACCTAACAAAATGTCCACAACAGTATATGTCTATCTTTTAAGATTAACTCACTAGAACCGTTTTTATGGTAATAACTATTTCACGCGGACGAAGTCGCGCGCACCAGCTAGTTACTTATATGTATGTATACTATTTCTTAGTTTCATCATCATTCATCTTACAGAATAAAAGAATCATAATATATACATTCCGTAGAAGGCTTTAAATCAAACAAACGCCTATTTCAAACAAACCGTTCTAACATCCGGCATACTAAGCGGCGGAAGTGACGTATCTGACCGGAAGTGTGCCGATACACCGGAAACACATCATCTTTTCAAAGTAGGCTTTATGGTGGTGATTTTAGATATGGCAGGGATTTATTATGTTGGTATAATGAATCAGAAAATAAATAAAAGATATATAACAAAATGTGTTTTCCTATTAAATAAATACTTTCGAACAAAAATATTCTCATCATATTCATAGTGGTCAAGCATAAGTTATAAATAAAAAGCCTAAGAGAAATGTAAATAAAGGTAAATTAAAAAGATGCGTCGACGACATCGTCAAAGTCGTGGGTCCAACCTGGATGAGGTCTGCACAAGATCGACGCAGATGGCATATAAAGAGGAAAACAAGGGAGGCCTATACCCAGCAGTGGGATCCCAAGGGCTTTTCTTAAGATGTTTTCTAAAGAAGAAGTGCACCTTTTTAGTGTTGTTGTTAGATGTAGTATGTTTAGTTTTTCTTCTCTTGTTGTTATATTTTATTATTGTAAATAAATAATTACTATCATTGAGGTTTCGTATTAATATCACTCCTTGGTCCATCCAAAAACTAACCACGTCAACCGTTGCTTAATAGGTAAACACGCATAGGTGATCGCTGACGAATACCTCACTTAACTAAAACTATATATAACATTCTTAACATAAAAGCCAATAAAATAAAATTTTATTTATTACAAAATACTGCCATTGTATCAAATAAAATTATTTTTACTTAACTCGCTGCAAAAAACTGCGATTTTAGTAAATAAAACTCAACTCAGCATTTAACTCTCAAAATACACAATATAATAAATTCTCTTCTGGACCGAAAAACTAACAAATTGCCTCGGAAAGTCGCGGGAGCAAAAACAAAGTTAAATTGCACTTCAAGCTTTCCCAGAACCGTTATGGAAAAATATTGCGGTATTTTGCAATTTGTTTTTATTTACCTTCTTACTTTGGCATTAATAATGGCATTTGTCACAACAGTGGTAAATAAATAAATATTTCAGGACATATCACACAGCGCCATCTAGCCCCATACTAAGCTTACGCTTGTATCATGGGTACTAGATAACGGATATAATACATTATATACTTTTCTTTTGTAAATACATAGTACTTATTACACATAAAAATAACCAGACACAAGTAAAAACGCATTTTAATATTCATTATTACTCGTGTTATTCGGGAGTCGAACCCACACCCCTAGATTAGCAGGCACTACTAACTAAGCTAACAGAGCAGTGGTATTCGTTTATAACGGTTTAACTAAAATACAAGAGATAGAAAGTGACATCTTGCAACTAAACTTATATTTAAAGCTATCTATACGAAATACTACGTAGAAACTAAAACCAAGCTACGATTACCTACAATATAAGAAAACAATAAATTTAGATTCAATTATCTACCGCAAGCGCTTCCCGAAAAAATGTCCCCAAATAAAAACAATAAAACAACATACCTAATACATTTTATTAGCTTTTTGATATAGTAATGCAGACTCTAAGACATAAGATTGTTTGCCTGCCTTTTTGTACGTGCGTGACGTCACAGCCAGCCCCAACGGAAGACCAGCGCAGGTTGCTTCCACACAACCAGCATTATGCTGAGTTGGGGCTGTGTTGTGGCAGATTTTATGTTTGTTTGTTTATTTATGTTCTTACCTGTGTTTGTTTCTCTGATAAATCTGCGATACTAAAAAAAACGCCCATCACTCGACTAGTGGAGGCAATCGCATGCGATTATCAATGTTAAGCAAATGTTGACGCGGTCAGTCATTGGATGGGTGCTCAAAAAAGTGGCATTCCATTTTAATAATAACACATTATATTGAAAGTCTGGGCTGTTTTTCATAGTACAGCAATCGTTAAGTCATATCAGAGGCCCTTAGGGTGGTTTGAAAACTCTGACCCTAGAGTTAGTCGCTTTCATACGAATTTCTTACCTTTTTATCAAAGCTCCATCACAATATCCAATATTTTCGACAGAACTGATGTGCGTTTAAAACATTTTCAACGTTTTTCGCGTAACACTTACCTGAAACAAGAAAAAAAACATTTTATGAAGGTCATAAAAGTAATGATTCTTTTATTTGCATGAGTGTGTGTGCATATTTATAACAGTTATTATGTACATAGAAACAAGCTATTAAAAATATTTACAAAAATTAGTTACTAAACAAAAAATGCATTGTAAGCAGTGTTGAAACATTATAACTGAATACTATTATTTATTACTAGCTGGTGCCCGCGACTTCGTCCGCGTGGAAAAGTTATTACCATAAAAACGGTTCTAGTGAGTTAACCTTAAAAGATAGACATATATTGTTGAAGACACTTTGTTAGATTATTTTAAGAGAAATAATTCTTTATACATATTTTTCTAAAATATTGAATCAGGCGTTACTTTGCGGAAATCCATTGTAACTGAAACTCTGGAGAAATGTGTAGTGTTTTTCCGCTGCGACTGCTCCTTAACCGACAGCAAACAACAGACTTGATGGTTTTAAGGCGTGTTCCTCCATATACCACCGCCACACCTCACTTCCTAACTAATGTGGCCTCCGTGGATCTCAAGATCTTACTAACACCGCACCTTGTGTCTTGAAGCTTTGTTGTTCTCCTTCGGCAAGATGTTTTCGTCGACACGTGTTTGGCCTCTCCACGAGGCATCCTCAGGACGTGTTGACTCCTTGAACGTCGGTCCGAAAGTGAGCTCGGCGAGCTACGACCGCTCCTTATATAACGTAATATGATGTCAGACGATGTGTCATTGCCTGACCGTTACTATTCAAACTCACTAACGTAACCGTCGTTGCGTCATCGCTCGCGTGTTTACCAAATTAGGTGGTGTTTGTTCCATTACCAATGAAAGTTCGTAGCAATAGTGATGATACCAAGTTTGTTTGGTCGTTCAGCAACGTAAAAGGTTGACCCTGGTGTTTCAGTATTTCCAGCCGCACAAACGGACAAACGGAATCCTTTATCGCATATTTGCTTAATCTGGTACGTGTGGTTATTTTGCAAAGTATGTCCGGTGTCTAATAATTGTTTCGCAAAGTGTGATCTTTCTGGGTGCTCGTTCCTATGGGCTGCCATATGTTCTTTGTATCTGGTCTCGAAATTTCTTCCTGTCTGACCTACATACACAGCATTGCACTCATCACACACCAATTTGTATACCCCAGACTTCCTGGCATCTTCCAACCGGTCTTTACCATTACACAGGTGACGTAAATTATCCGTTGTTTTTTAAGCTGTATTGACTTCCGCTTTCCGCAAAATTTTAGCGACCCATTCCCCATGTAAGTAAGGCTACCCACATATCGGTTCGGCCTGTCCGGTGGTAACGCATATAACATATTGCGAACCTGCTGCCTTGTCTTACTTCTTACCAACCCGTCCACCATGTGTTTTCCGTATCCGTTGGCAGTTGCGATTTGATATAGTGCTCAACTCTTCTTGATAACCTTCTCTTGTCAATGGCACCGTTAATAGTCTATGAACATATTTTTATGATATCTTGAACCGTTTACGCAGCGCACGCAACGGAAGCCCTCAAAGATGAATAATTTTCCCCGTTTTTTCCACATTTTCCATTATTTCTTCGCTCCTATTAGTTGCAACGTGATGTTATATAGCCTAAGGCCTTCCTCGATAAATGGTCTATTAAACACAAAAATATTTTTTCAATTCGCACCAGTAGTTCCTGAGATTATCGCGTTCAAACAAACAAACAAACTCTTCAGCTTTATAATATTAGTAAAGATAAAAACGGTTCTAGTGAGTTAACCTTAAAAGATAGACATATATTGTTGAAGACATTTTGTTAGGTTATTTTAAGAGAAATAATTCTTTCATACATATTTTTGTGATATCTTGAACCGTTTTCTCAGCGCATGCAACGGAAGCCAAAGATGAATAATTTTCCCCGTTTTTTCCACATTTTCCATTATTTCTTCGCTCCTATTAGTTGCAGCGTGATGTTATATAGCCTAAAGCCTGCCTCGATAAATGGTCTATTAAACACAAAAAGAATTTTTCAATTCGCACCAGTAGTTCCTGAGATTAGCGCGTTCAAACAAACAAACAAACAAACTCTTCAGCTTTATAATATTAGTATAGATAACTTTTAATTGTTTTTCCTGGCTGTAAATAAATTATACAAATTTTAAACGCAAAATGTTTACAATGTCCTCCAATCTCCCCTCTCTACATACAAGTATAATATAGCATAGATCTGACAGAGACAGACGGCCTTTAATCAGCATGCTCTGTAATTAAACTGCAGTTCTCTCGTTAGCTGGGAGAGGAATTACCTCGTGATTACGTTTTGAGCTTGTTATTTGATGAAGTATGTGAAAGAAGACCTTTTCATTAAAACGTTTTATTTATTAAACAGAGAATAGTACTTAGTAATGATAATAGTTTTTTTTTTTCAAATCGCTAGGGCTGATTAACAAAACGCTTGAATGTTAAAAAATAGTAACAGAATTTTTAAAATCTTTTACTTAAAAATACTGGGCGTTATTACAAAACGTGGTTTAAATATTAGTCTAGACCAAGTCCGTTTTAGTTGTTCGAAAATTGTCTGTCTACTGTCATAATTATCAAACTGTCAAAATGTACCAATGTTAAATCAAAGTTCCAATTTGAAGTTGACATTTTGATTGCTTGTATGTGATGTCTGGACAACAAGAACCCACTTTTTATTTTTAAAGTCCTGGACTAATATTTAAACCGCGTTTTGTAATAAGAAGGACTGTGATTTGGAAGATATGATATTGCAGTATTCTTTACCCTAAAAAAATTATATCTAAACCATGATCTAAATTAAGATCTCACAAACTAAAATAGAAACTGAATAAATTAATGTATGTATGTAAACTTTAAAGCCCACATGCAAAGTAATTACTTTAGGAATTAAGTAAATTTAATTAACTTTTACTTTTAAGAATTCTTAAACGTATCTAGCGACAAAACTCATTTAGGTAATATTATTTAACTGATATTTATTTTGTTTTTATTGTTAAATAATGAAATTTATGAATATCTAATAAGACTATTGTAACATAATATATGACATGTACAGAGAGTATAAATAAATAAATATGACTACCTAAATAACCTAAAGACAATATAACCTAGCATAAAATACATAAATAAGTTTAAAAATCGTAATGCAAACGGGAATACGACTTAATTTTTATCGTCATAATATTGAAACGGGCACCGTTCTAATCGATACTTCAGATATACTATTAATAACTAGTGGGTGCTCGCGGCTCCGCTCGCATTAAGAAGTAAAACTTGCATCCCCTATTTCACCCTTTTAAAAGTGGCATTTCCAAAAATCCTTTCTTAGCGGATGCCTACGTCATAACATCTATCTTCATTCCAAATTTCAGCCCAATCCATCCAGTGGTTTGGGCTGTGCGTTGATAGATCACTATATCAGTCAGTCAATCAGTCAGTCACCTTTGAGTTTTATATATATAGACTAGTGGATGCTCGTGGCTTCACTCGCATTAAGACGTAAACTTGCATCCCCTATTTCACCCCTTTAAAAGTGGCTTTTCCAAAAATCCTTTCTTAGGGGATACATACGTCATAACATCTACCTGCATGCCAAATTTCAGCCCGATCCGTCCAGTGGTTTGGGCTGTGCGTTGATAGATCACTATATCAGTCAGTTAGTCAATCAATCAGTCAGTCACCTTTGAGTTTTATATATTTAGATTATATCCAGATTGCGATGAAATTATATTTAATGCTCATGAGACTCCATCCATCCATCCATCCTAGACCGTTATGATTGCTTACCATCAGGCGAATTACGGTCAAGTGCAAACCCATTTCTTGTAAAAAAAAAAGACTGTCTTTCATTTTCTTTGCAGGTTTTAGATTTTATTCCTGCATAGAAAATTATGTAAGTTGAGTGAAACAATATATTAGCATAGGTTGACATGTTGGCACGTTACAACCGAGCTGGTAGGGAAGGGGTTCCCAAAAATGGAACATTTTTATAGGAACCGAGGACGTTTACTCGCCTTCATGGCTACGCTTATCTAATACTAACGTAAACATCAATATTTGAAACGAAACTTAGATACATACTGTTGGAGCGTCACATCCCGCTGCCAACATAACGGCGGGACAGGTCGACCAACTGAAGAGGTTCCCGCCAACGCCGACAGGGGGCAGCCCGCGCGCCAAAGAACACATTACCCCGTCTATCGCACCGCACGCCGCACGCGCAACACAAGTCAAAATATACAGTCCAGTCGTATCAAACCATACCAACTCGTTGTTATTTCATCCAACAAGGCATCCCAATAGGACTGAGGACAGTAGCAACACATACTACGAACAAAAAAGGGTCAACATAAAGTGCTTGCAGATATCGGACCGCGCTGCAGGACCTTGGAGCCGTCTCGAGTTTTGATAAAAAAGTATTTGAATGGTTACTGCAGTGCTGATGGCAGAACAAAACTTTAAGTACCGAGTATGTAGTGTGAATAGATGAAAAAGTTATATATCTATACTAATAAAACGAAGCGAGCGAAGAAATACTGGAAAATGTGGAAAAACGGGAAAATTATTCATCTTTGAGGGCTTCCGTTGCGTGCGCTGCGAAAACGGTTCAAGATATCAAAATATATGTATCAAAGAATTATTTCTTTTGAAATGATCTAACAAAATGTCTGCAACAGTATATGTCTATCTTTTAAGGTTAACTCAATAGACCCGTTTTTATGGTAATAACTATTCCACGCGGACGAAGTCGCGGGAACCAGCTAGTTTACATAAATTTGAGAAATAATTATGTTTTGGCTAGTACGTTGATGTTTTGTAATGTTGTAATAATTAATACGAAAGTTTTAAATCAAATTACATCCAGGAATGGAAATGTCCGGCAAACTTATTTAATGTAAGAAAAAAACTTCTTGTTGTTTTCTTAAGACCACTGTATTAGATTGGAACTAGATCTCAAACGAGGCTGCCATATCATGGTTCAAAATTTTGATGCCATTTTGTTTGATGTTAAGGCATTTTATCACAAACACACAAAACACTATATCTCAATAAACTACTGAAGCTATTTTCATGAAACTGTGAACATAGTTCCTCCAAGTTGATAAATATTATTACGACAAATATATCTATGGACACGCATACACGTACACAATTTGACATAGGTACTTGTCACTTTAAATAGTGACTTTAAATATGTATAAATTATTTAATTCTATTGTTAGAATTAAGTTTTTTTAATTATTTTTTAACAAAACACTTATCAATAAAAATGAAATAAAATACCTATCCAATATTGGTTTCAAAATTCAAAATAATATGTTGTTCTCATTGAAAAGCCTTTCAATATATTCTATTCATATCAAAAACATCAATCTTTTTACCCCAAAAGCCTGTGTAATGTAACATTTCAACTCAAAAATCCACATTTGGTCCCCAAATATAAATCATTTGCGTTTGAATTCAATCCATAACTCATATGTCAGAGAGGTTGTGATTTGTCGGTTCACAGATTTGCAAGGCTGTGTAGATTGAATAAAAATACATAAATATGTTGTATAACACACTCTTACACAATTTACAAGACATACCTACATATACATTAAAATACATAATGCTATAATAAACAAATATATCTATCTATATATATAATAAAGTTGAAGAGGGTCTAAAATCTGAACTGAACATTGAAGATATAAAAAAAAAAACTAAGAATTGATAGCAGAACACATTCCTACAATTTCTAGACATTTTGTCTGTTTTTATTTTCTAAATCTCTTTTTATTTACAATAATAAAATATAAAAACAAGGCAAGAAAAACTAAACAAACTACTCTTAACTACTACAAAAAGGGTCTGTCTGTTTTGTCTGTTTATCTGTGTCTATGTTTATATAAACGCTCATAACGCAAACACGGCTGAACGGATCATCATGATTTTTGGTGTGTACATAGATATGAGGTCATAAGAGTATCAGGGGTTAATTTTTATCCTGAAATAGTGCGAGTGAAGCCGCGGGCGTCCACTAGTAAGCAATAAGATGTGTTTTGCCAGTTAAAACTGATACGTATTTTTTTTGTTCTATTCATGTTGCCTAAATTTTACATAAGCAAAACTGGATTTAAAAAAAAAAAAAGAAAAACATTCCTGTCGTCGGAAACTCTTTTGCAACTGAAATAGGTGAAAGATTTTCTATTATAAAACGAAATTTCAGCACAAATACACACGCCATCTGCTTTTCATTTTATCAGTAATTGGTATAAACTGAATGTAATTATTCTGTACGCATTGGTTTGTTTGTATTTTGTAGCCAAAATTTCATAATTAACATCTGTTTATTGTGCAAAACCGGCTTATTTAATTAGATTTGATTTACCTAACCTAATGCATGTTATAAATGTTTTTACTACCTTCATTATCCAATACTTATAGGCCTATGTCCAGAAGTATACAAGTTTAGGCTGACGATGATGATGACCACTTATAATAATCATATAAATACATTCTAGAATGTAAAAATAACAACTTATATAATATACAAATTTATATATTATGTAACAGCTATTTTTCGAATCAATCGGATATTTGAAAGTAACCTATGGGCAATATTTAAGTAGTTAGATACGTCCTTACCTCCTTGTTATGTAACTTTTATAAACATATATGTTTTCAAACATAACTACATTCACATGATACACAAGGATAATACAACCATTATATACTTCCTGTGACGTTGAAAAATACATCAAAGGCCAACAGTTATGGCGGGTACACATAATTTTAGACCCTCAAAGGCATTTGGGCCAATGTTTGACCCAATTCCATCACACCATATGAACGCCTAATGTAAATGAATATTTTAATATCATATTACGCTGATATTATAAAAGCTATATAGTTATGACGGATTTCAATAAGAATACATAAATAAAAGATTATAAGTTTCAATAATTTGATAGGTTTTTTACTCCCGAATCTGATTTTGAAGTCGCAAAAATTAAAACCATTTAGTGATACATGAAGTCGGTTTTTTAAATATTTTTGTGAGTTTGTCTTGCAAAACTTTCAGATCAATTTAGATTCAGCAATTTGCAAAACACGCGTTAAGTTAACAAACGATTGCAACCTCAATTTATCTATTTTTACACAAACTATGAGCTCGCTTGGATGGAAGATCTACAGAATGAGTAAGTATTGTTTTTTTTCTTCTTTTTTGGCCATAACTTTGTATTGTGCCAGTTCTCAAGTTAAATAAAAAAAAATTAAGGGTAAACATTATTTTGACTTTTCACATACCGTTGTGTCAAATCAATGTCATCAATATACAATCAAATAAAATCACTATTATAAAATTAGGAGTCTTTAGTTATAATGTTGTCCAGATATGGTTTGACCCAACTCATATGACGTATAATAAAATATGGCGGCCAAAGTTGAAGCAAACATTAGCAACTTCTGTTAAAATGAAAAGCTGAATAGTTATGACATAGTGGAAATTTTGAACTGTGATTTGGGTATAGTTAAACAATGTTGGGCGTTCATTTTAATTGTTATGAATTATCATTGTTATTTTTTGTCACTATTTTTAGGTAAAGGTCTTTTCAGAAAGTAAAACAATGTTATGTAAAAGCCCCTAGGGATATTATAATGATACGTTTTTGTGAATTCTTATTCATCATCATCATCGGAAGTCAATCGGCAAAATTTTCTGCGACACCATATTTTTTTCTATTTGTTTTTTTTTTAAGACGGAATAGGCTTGCATTTTAAACAGCCTGCTTGATGTTAAGCACCACTGTAGTCTTCGATATGAATGTGGATAGCTCAGTTTTATCCACTTCTTAATTTCATCAAGCCACGTATTCTTATTGTTTCATAGTATAAAAATAAACTAGTCTAGTACTTAGAAAAGCCAATAGATGGCGTTAGTAGAAAAATTAGATCGCAGTTTTGTAACAGTCACGAATATTAGTAAGCAAATCTAAAATCTTTTGATCTAGCAGACTTCTCGTTTCGGTAACATCAGATCCTGCATAGTGGTTTAGTGGGCAGTACTGGTGATACTGTGTTGTGGTTGCTACCTTTGTAAGAAGGTAGCGATGAAGTCCATATTTTTAGTCTAGTGTCGACAGTTTTAAACCACAATGCATAGGTAAGCAAGCTATGCTATACGAGTGCAAAGCGTCAGGATTTCACCCAATCAGTCTGCGATGAACAAAATCCCGACAATTTTGCTCGAATTTCACGAAAGCCAGCGGTTTGTACCAATCACTGGTACCTACGAGTATGTAGGTATTTTTGCATTCAAAAGGCTTTCGTTTCGTCGATAAATTGATGATTTTTGTGTTAAAGTCATATTGTAAATAAATAAAAACAGAAAAATGAAAGAAAATCATTTGTTGGGACAGGTTTTACAACAATATTTCCATGTAGCAGTTTTTCAATTTTAATTTCGAAGATGATAATACCAAATGGTATAACAAATATGTGAGGTATGAATCATTAGTTAGGTTAATGCTGAATAAATTACTATCATAAAAATACATATGTATACAATAAAAAATATACCCAACATTTTAAACGTACGACATAATCTTTAACACAAGTCAACATAAAGTTCATTTACGAGTTTCTTATCCATTTACTGTTTTTGCATACAAATTAATTGCTTTGCCCTTTTGAGGGGGTAACCTAAAGCAAAGATAACGCTATATTCATATAAAAACATGACGCCTTATCTACACGTCATGGATTCAATTCATTTGCTATGATGAATTGGTTGGTGGAATAGTACGGATTGAAAAGTAGGAGAGAATGGACAAACTGTAGAAATCGTGTTATTAATAAACGTTTTTATTATGTATAAGTACTTTATCTTTATTGGAATAAAATAGAAAATATAATATATGAATTAAAATAATGTATTTGGGGGCTGCACTTACGCGCTGATATTCAAGAAGAAAAAACGACAAAACTAACATAATTTAAAAAAAAAACCTAGGTATATTTTTATCACAAAAAATACCTACTGTCTAAAACTAAGATAATTGTTTTTGGTCTCAATCAACAAATATATTACAAAATAGAAAATACTTATTGTCACATGTAGACGGTCTTATTGCTTAAAGTGTTACACGAACACTTAATGTTAAAAGTAATGGATCACGAAAATCACAAGACTAAATTGCTCATACTATCCATTTCAACTGCTCATACATACAAACCAAAGTCAAAATTTCCGTTCCCTTCAATTCTCTTCCAAAATCTATGGTTCATAGAGGCTGCGTAGTAATCTACAGGCTTGATTAATGACCTGCTATTCGTGGCGAATTACATCTAGTGATTTTCAATGGGAAACTGTGGTTACATGGGAAATTAGTCGGTTAGATAAGGGGCATTTGCCACTTTTGGCTGTATGATTTATTAATATCATATTAAAACATGAAAATACACTACAAATAAAAATTATGCCTATGTAGGTCGCTTATTAAAAACAAAAACAACCCTAAAAAGGCCCTCTTTTCTTGTACGGCACTTGTTTCGATCCAGAATCCAGGTACTACCTGCGATTGTTCATATCTTATTGAAATCGGAACTACAATAAGTAACATGCTTGCTAATCACTTTTGCAGTTTTGTTTAAGAATAAGAATTAAAAAATGAATAAAATCCATTTATTGGGACACGAAACCACAAGAGATACAGAACACAATAAAATATAAAGATATACAAGTATACAAGTACAGGTTTCGTGCCACAATCCGGCCCCAACTCAGCATGAGCTGGATGCAAGCATTAGGACTGGCAGGTGACATCACGCACGCATGTTTATGTACAATACCCACAATGATTACCTAAATAAAATTTTAAGTAATGAAATACAGGATGTGTCAAATAAAGTGTGTTTTATGTTTCTAGTTTTTTATATAAATCGATGTGACTTCAATGTTAATTCAGTACAGTTTTCAGTTAACCAAACTTAATACGTCTTTGAAAAATGAAACTTATTCTCGGTAAGTGAAAATATAATTTAAATTTAATCAACGACTACATTACAATATAGGTCCGAAGCGCCCGTAGCTCAGCTAGCAGAGTCAATCGTATGCGATTACCAATGTTAAGCAAAGTTCGACGCGGTCAGTCTTTGGATGGGTGACCTAAAAGTGTCATTCCATTTTGGGCGCTTTCGTGGGTTGGATGTCAAATAAAATTGTAGGTCCCGGCTGTTTGTCTAGTATGGCAGGTTTTAAGCCACAGGCCCTTAGGCGGCTTGATAAACTCTCTACACCAGAGTAGGCTAGTCTCATTCGATAAGAAAAGATTATAATATATCATAAAAATACATGAAATAATAGGTTAATAAATTTATTGTTTATCTAATAAATACATACAAAAGTGCGTTTGTTTGTTTTGCTATTACGCCACAACGAAGTGACTGATCTTTATACAATGTATACTTTACCAAAAGTGACAATAGCTACTTACCTATCCTGAAACAACGCCAGCAACCACTACTTATATACATAACTAGTGGGTGCTCGCGGCTTCGCTCGCATTAAGAAGTAAAACTTGCATCCCCTATTTTACCCCTCTAAAAGTGGTATTTCCAAAAATCCTTTCTTAGTGGATGCCTACGTCATAACATTTACCTTCATTCCAATTTTCAGCCCAATCCGTCCAGTGGTTTGGGATGTACGTTGATAGATCACTATATCAGTCAGTCAGTCAGTTAGTCACCTTTGAGTTTTATATGTTTAGAAGATATGCTCATGTTTTAGTCTGTGCTAATTCTGTTTCATTCCTTCCAGGTCTATCTCTCCTGCTAGTGGTGCTATCACTAGCGGAGTCCCGTTTCTACCACTCCTGTCCCACCACTCGCGAGGGTTGTTCCTACACTCTGGACTTGAACCCTGTCTGCTCTACCCTGGGCTGCCCCTACTCTAATATTAGACAGTAAGTATCATCATCTTCAGCCTTAGTGGGTAAAAGCCTTCTCCCCATAGGTGCCATTGGTGTCAGTCTTGTGTCTTTCGTGTCCAGGGAGGCCTCGCAATGAATCGGATGTCATGTGAGTATATTATCATTTTTTCAATGCAAACATTTGACATTCAACATACACTAGAATTTATTCTGACATACATCAATTTTATAATTATTAATCTGTGTACTTTGTTTTGACTTGGAATAATTGTAACATATGGAATTTGCATTTATTGTATCAAAACGGTGACATTTTTTTTTGTGATTGTTTTTTTATAGAAATCAATTAAAACTTGTAGCTTTAAAAATTTTGCATGTATAACTTCAAAGGGAAATAAAGGCTATTTTTATTTTATTTTATTTTATTATTTTTGTATAAACATACTTTAATCATGACTACAGTGTAATTTGTGCGGGTGTCGCATCTCGATGTCTTGCTATGAAGAGCAAAAAAAAAAAAAACAGTTTTGATTGTTTCAGTCACTATTTTTACCTGAACCCAGTGTCGTTTGTGCTGGTATTGTTTGTTAATGCTTTACTTTGAATAGCAAAAACAGCATTATGGCTATTGTAGGCACTATTTTTCATAGCCAACAATGTCGTTTGTGCTGATATCGCTTCTTAAAAACACTATCTAGTATTGTGTTGTCATTGGTTGACTCCCGTTTCTACTACTTATGTTATGAAGGCTTATATGTTAAAATAACTATTAGATATAGGTCACAGCTACTTTGGTTCTTATAAGTATTAGTCAAAGCTCCAGTACATATGTATGTATATGTGCATTATATAATAGTAAAAACATACTCCATAGTTATTTGTGCGTGTGTCGCTTCTGAAATGCTAACTGTCAACTGTAAAAAAATATTTTAGTTTGCAAAGTTGCTCCAATTTGGTAATAAGCTTAGCTTAGGCAGACAAAAAGGGGTCACTTGGCTTTCCTTTGAGAAGTATATTCTACCCTTACTTATATCATACGTGGACCTTGTTTAGTGGACTGTGGCTATGTTAAAACTTTACCGTTGTACTAATATTATATTACTAGTAAACGCCCGCGGCTTCACTTACATATAAAAAGTAGCCAATGACACTTCCGGGACCTCATACTACATACATATCAAAAATCATGAAGATCCGTTCCGCCGTTTTTGTGTAATGAGCGTTTAGAGAAACAGACAAAAAAACATTAAATTGTTGAAACGTGTTCTTCCGTTATCAAATATGCATAGATTGCGTTTTGTTTATTCAAAACCACGAATACTGTCATTTAACTGAGTGAAACATATAACAAGCACAAATGTAGATGTTAGCAAAATATTTTGCATGTGTTGCTTTTAAATTGTATTTTGTATTGTACTAGTATTCAAATTTAAAGTGTAATATGTTGGTACTTATTTAATAAATGGTGCATATGTAGTAGCGATGTCGACAGGAAGGGCCTCCACGGACTTTCATGCCTTCGCAGTGCAGGCAGCTTCTCCCGCCACGGCTCGCTGAATGAGTGAGACGGGCACTTGCCACCGTTAACGTACCATCGGTTCTTGAACCGATTGGAATGGTCCGTGACGATGGTAAGCGCCTCGACGGCCTCACACTGATTCCCTGGGAGCGGGGAAGGGCTCTTGTATGGGACGCAACTTGCGTCGATACACTAGCTCCTTCTCGCCTCAGTGGAACAGTACAAGCGGCAGGAGCCGCGGCGGATGCAGCAGAAGAAACCAAGAGACGAAAATATACATCATTATCGACTGATTATATTTTCGTACCGCTTCACTCCGAAACTTTTGGTCCGTGGGGTAAAAGCACAAATAAAAAAAATGTCTTTTATAAAAAAATAAAATAAAAGGTTGAATGACATCACTAGAGACAAGAACGCTGGCTGGTTCCTTGCGCAAAGGATTTCTATAGCAATCCAGCGTGAGAATGCAGCCAGCGTTCTTGGCTCCATACCACATGTGGATGTTTTAAATTTAGGTTAAATGTAGATAGATAGATTAACTCTTTATTGTTGACACATATTAAAAAACAGTACATAAAACAAATTGCATCTTAACTAGTGCCACAAGCGGCGGCCTTATCACTGAAAGCGATCTCTTCCAAATGTACATACTCTTTTTTAGTTTTGTGTATATATTGTTTATTATTATTATTAATAAATATTACATATTAAAGGTATAAAATAAAACAAAAAAAAAATATTGTTAATTGTCAACCTATTTGTTATTTTGTTACTTAATAACTTTATTTACAATAATAAAATATAAAAACAAGGGAAGAAAAACTAAACATACTACTTCTAACTACTACAAATAGGGGCACTTAGAAAATCTTTAGAAAAGCCTAAAGAATAAATTGTTACTTATATATAATTGCAATAAATTGGCTTAAGGCCACAAAATTTCACTCGAAAACGCTTTGCGCTTGGAAAAATGCCTACAGTTGCTTTTTCGCATGCAATTCCACGCCGTATCAACATGAGAGCAAGGGCGAGCATTGCACGCATAGCTCCGGCCGGCGAGTCTTGTCCACACGCAAACCATTTTGCACAATTTGAGCAGTTTTGCAGACGTTTTTAATAAATTCTTTAATAAGTAATTTCTTTAGAAAGACAAACCAACTGGACAAGAAAGGCACAAGACCGTCACCAATGGCACTTGGGTCGACAAAGGCTAAAGATGATGATAAAGTAATTTCTAATTCAAAAAAGGAATTTCACCTTGCTAATCGAGAAGCTTAAATGGAACAGTGGTGTAATGAATGATTTGTTTTATTTTTGCAGCATGAAATGCGCTGGCGGCAAATTGTGGTACACTGGAGAATGCAAGGCACCCTACAATGGATGGAATAATTAAGGAGAAAAACTTGATTTTAACTGTATTAAAAGTAATTTAATGTATATAGCGTTTCAATTACTTTTTCCTTGTATTTTTATCTAAATAGACCATCTATTCTACATGTATACGTATAATAAAACTGTATTTCAAAGGTGTCTGTACATGGAAGATAATTAAAAAAACATAACTAGGGGTGGATATTAACGCAACAGAATCTCAACATAATATTAAACAATTTGAAAAAAATGTCTATTTGTCCGTTTGTCTGTGTGTAGTGCACGTTAATCTGAGAAAAAGCTCTATATGTTGTTGATTACAAAAAAAATATCTATTTTGTTTTGTATAAGTGCAAGAAAGCCGCTAGCTCAAAATGCATCAGAAAAAACTAACTCAGTAGTCTAGTATAGAGAAGACTTCGTTATAATTACGAGCAAAACAGAATAAAAAAAGTCTAGTAAAACACCAATAATACCTGTTTTATCTTTCCTTTAGGAATTTACACAAATTTGATATTCAGGTTTTTTTGCAAATGTTGATTTCTCTAAAGCCTTGGTTACACAGCTTTATTTTTGATCTTAATATTCAGGGATCTTTCCATCAGCGCCATCTAGCCCTATACCAAGCAAATGCTTGTTGAGACTTATTCTTTTTATTCTTCATATCATACTAGTCAATCATTTCCAAGGTGTTTGTAAAAAAAACCGCGACGTTGTACAGCGCCATCTAGCTCCGCACTAAGCAAACGCTTTTGTCATGGGTACTAGATAACGGATATAATATTTATATACTTTCTTTATAAAAACACACTTATTATACATAGAAACGACTTGACAAATATACATGAACACTCTAAAATTGTTTAAATTCTTAAGTGAACAGTAAACGTGGTGGGTGTACTGTTTATTTTGTACAGCAACAAAATAATTAAAAACAAAGTATAAGCGTAACCAAAAATAAAATATATTCGTCGTTATAAAAAAAAATGATTTTTACATTATTATACTTAATAACTTTTGTTATTTTGACGTGTATTATTAAGTATAATGAATAAATGAACTTTGAACTTCGTTACATCAGTCAACCACATGTCAAAGATGTTGTAAAAACGCTTTAACGGATATAAAAAAACCCATATTCCTGCAAAACGACACAAATAAGTTTAACTCCACGAAAGACAAAGAAAATCAAAGTATTTAACAGAAGCTGTGTTTGCTGCGAACTACAATTCAATCTTTAAATCTAGAGTTAATAGGTATCTACTAGGTAAGCGTGATACACCCTAGGCTGCAGCAATGCTTAACATCAGGCAACCCGTAGTCAATCGTAAACCTATCAAATCGTAAATCGTATAAGAAAATAATATGTTTTAACAAAACGCCATTATAGTTTATAAGTTGACTTGGTTTTAATTTGCTATCGTCAGTGTACGTATTGGAAGTATTATAATTCAATTATAAACGTACATATATAGGTATTATGCGTACAAGAACACATTCACATTTTCCGGTCAGTACTTCAATAAAAGTATACCTGAAATGAATTAAAGTTAATGGGAAAATGAAATTATTTACTAGTAAGAAAATATATATTATTTTTTTAAGATCATAACGACCTTTTTTACATAGACACAATATCATGGTAAGAATAAACAAAAGATAAAATTTAGTTTCAAACAAATTTGAGTTGCGCATATGAGCTGACTCATCATAGCTATCGGACTCAATTTCTTTTGCCTGCGATATGAGTGCATAATACCTATACTAATATTATAAAGCTGAAGAGTTTGTTTGTTTGTTTGTTTGAGCGCGCTAATCTCAGGAACTACTGGTGCGAATTGAAAAATTATTTTTGTGTTGAATAGACCATTTATCGAGAAAGGCTTTAGGCTATATAACATCGCTGCAACTAATAAGAGCGAAGAAACAATGGAAAATGTAAAAAAACGGGCAAAATTATTCATCTTTGAGGGCTTCCGTTACGTGCGCTGCGAAAACGGTTCAAGTCTTGGGTAACAGCTATAATTTACAAAAAACTGAAGAGGTTGTTTGCAAAAATATGATGCCCAAAATAAATATCACACGCGGACGAAGTCGCGGGCATAGATAGTAAATACATATGAGACTTTTAACAGTGCTGATAGATAATGAAATATACGTTATTTTATGCATATACGAAACTTTATTTTTCATTTTATATGATAGACAGCTTGGGTCCACAATGGGATCGCTGCAACATCCAAGGTTGACTCCAAACCAGGGAATTCCTTGCTAGTCAACATTAGTAACATGAAACACGGGCTGAGTGGCGTGCCTTGGGAGAGGCCTATGCCCAGTGCATGACTGGCTTGTTAGCTTAGTTGTTAGTGGCTCTGCCTTCTAATCTAGAGGTGTGGGTTTGATTCACGCACGACACATGTAATTATAAATTTTAAATTTGTAATTACTTGAGTTGTGCCTGGTCGTTTCTATGAATATAAGTAGATATTATGTTCTAAATAGTAATTCTTGTACGTGCGTGACGTCACAGCCAGCCCCAACGGAAGACCAGCGCTGGTTGCTTCCACACAACCAGCATTATGCTGAGATTGGGGCTGTGTTGTGGCAGATTTTTGTTTGTTTATTATGTTTTTACTCCTGTGTGTTCTTCCGTTAAATCTGTCACAATAAAATGTTTTCTTTCATTCTTTCTTGTTTTCTTGTTAAGTAGAACGAAAAGTATATAAGTATTTCTTTTTATTTATTTTTTATTTATTAGGTAGTATTCACGACACAAGCATTAGCTTAGTATGAGGCCAGATGGCGCTGTGTCATTTAATATTAAAATATTACCAGTGGACGCCTTCGGCTATGCCCGCATTGTTGTCGGATAAAACATTGAGTTTGTATTTATCGGGGTGGTTCGAATCTTTTGAAAATGAAAAGCCATATAATTTGCTATCTCGACTGTGCAAGGCTTCAACTTGAAAATACCGAATTAAAACGCGAGCAACACCGCGGGTACAGCTAGTCAAATATAAAACAGAATATCATATTAAAGTTTCATTATTGTTAGTTATTAAGTTAATACAAGGAATATTATTTACCGAAATACGTCTGCACAATGCAGTATGTAGTAAAAATTATATAAATAGTGGATGCCCGCGGCTTTGCTTGCATTATTTTGAGATAAAAAGTAGCCTATGACACTTCTAAGACTTCATAGTACCTGCATACCAAAAATCATTATGATCCGTTCAGCTGTTTTTGAGTTGTGAGCGTTTAAATAAACAGATAAACAGACAAAAATTCTAGAAACGAATGAAATGATATATCCCAAAATAACGCGAAGCCGCAGGCATCCACTAGTCTATACTTACTTTAAAAATATAAAGCTGAAGAATTTGTTTGTTTGTTTGTTTGTTTGAACGCGTTAATCTCAGGAACTACTGATGCGAATTGAAAAATTATTTTTGTGTTGAATATTCCATTTATCGAGGAAGATTTTAATATTTATAAGAAGTATGTATTTACGTAAAAAATGTATACATGTAATTATATCTGTTATTTAGTACCAATGATACAAGCTTTAGCTTAGTATGTGCGCTGTGTGGTTAAGTCCTGAAATTTATTACTATTTACTGTAGGCTGATGATGATGATGATATATGTATGGAACCTACACCCAAACACTAAATATAAGTAGGTATGTAGATGATCTTCCCGCGGGGATTCACATTGAGCTGACATTCAGGTTTTCCTGCTTCGTAGTGGCACCTTTAGTAAGGCTGTAGTTACACAGTTACTGAATGTTATCCTTGAACTAATATGTACCTTTCAAATTAAATTGTATACTGTATGGTCAGTGGAGTGTGAAATATGGTGTTATGGTTTATACACATAACAAAATATTACCATTGTATCAGATATCATTTGTAAACATATGATTAAAATGCAAATCGGTAAAACGGAAAAACTAGCTTTAAATCAAACGAGTACCTAAAAACTTTAAGAGTGAAAGTAGCAATAAACGGAATTAAAATTATCTCATATCTTTTTTATTTCAATAAGATTATATCTAATTACTAGCTGGTGCGCGCGACTTCGTCCGCGTGGAATAGTTATTACCATAAAAACGGTTCTAGTGGGTTAACCTCAAAAGATAGACATTTATTGTTGGGGACATTTTGTTAGATCATTTCAAGAGGAATAATTCTTTTATACACATTTTTTTGATTTCTTGAACCATTTTCGCAGCGCACGCAACGGAAGTCCTCAAAGATGAATATTTTTTCCCGTTTTTTCCACATTTTCCATTGTTTCTTCGTTCCTATTAGTTGCAGCGTGATGTTATACAGCCTAAAGCCTTCCTCGATAAATGGTCTATTCAACACAACAAGAATTTTTGAATTCGCACCAGTAGTTCCTGAGATTAGCGCGTTCAAACAAACAAACAAACTCTTCAGCTTTATAATATTAGTATAGATAAAACATCATATTTATTACGGAATATACATACATAAAGCAAAAAAAAAGTTTTGTTTTAAGTTATAAAAAAATTTTTGATTTGTCAGTGTACACCCATCCTAAATATAAGTATAAAAACACAAGTAACTTCACACCGGCCAGTATTCCAATAATTATAGTCTTCCTGAACTTAACTCGCTAAGAAAATGAAGCTATTATTTGGTAAGTAAATAATATTAAAACTTTTGTGAGACATTCTATCAAGATGTAAACTAAAACGGTTTTCACTCACGTGTAATTCGCGTATGTTATTTACACGTTTCGGATGTTATGACATCCATCTTCAGAACGTATGTTCTGGGACCGCGGGGTGTGGTGTGGTGGTCAGCGTGCTGCCGCGGTCCCCGCGGTTAGTGGTACAAAAGATGGTACATTGTTGCTGTTGTCCGCCATATTCTATGCCACGTAGTATGCAAATTTTATACTGAAATTAATTAAGATTCTTCATCATCATCATCAGCCCGCTATCGCCCAATGCTGAGCATAGGCCTGTCTTCGTGTACGCCACTCGTCCCGGTCCTGCGTAGATCGAATCCGGGTGCTCCGTGCGGTTGTTCTAATGTCGTCAACCCACCGCATTGGTGGGCGACCTAAGATTAAATATGATTCATACCTCATTTAATAAATTTTCCCTTACTTAATTTAGTATCTTGGTTGCAGTGTTCACAGTCATCCTAGTACTAGGCAGCTTGATGCTGCAAACTGCAGCTCAGTGCATCTGCACAGCTGACTATACCCCGGTGTGTGGCGTCGATGGTCAGACATATAGCAATGCATGCAGGTTAGTATATACCATTTTACCCATCTATGGTACCCGGCAATAGGACGCAACTACATTGGTAAATATAGACCAAAATCTACTCATTATACACATTGCTCGTGGAACAGCAGGCGTTCTATACATTGCCTAGTCATTGTATAGAATGCCTGATCCATCAACTATTTATTTAAATTTATAAAATACTAGCTGTGCCAGCGACTCCATCCGCATGGAATAGTTATTACCATGTAACCTTTTTAAAAGCTAAACCTACTTATTTTAACTAGGTAGATAGTAAATGAAAGAAAGCTACTGAGAATGATAAGGTTATTTATTAAGAATACTTTGGAGAAGGTAGATAATATACAATAGGATCAACGCAGTGCCTGAAGGGCTAACTAGATTTACAGAATTTAGGTGGTAGAACAATAAATGGGCGCCTTAGTTACAGAATGCCAGCTAGATCAGCAGTAGATGCTATTCAGGGTGGGTTTCGAGCCTACATACTAGTTTTGCAACCATAAATCAATTAATTTGTTAAGGGACAATACATTAAAATTTTGAATGTGGGTAGGCTCGGCCTACCCACTGTTACCCTGAGATACAGATGGCCCGGAGCCAGGTGCTGCTGCAGCGGCGCAGGGGGTTGTTTAGGCAACCCTCAGGCTGCGGAGCTGACCAGCAGACCGACGGGTGTAGTGTAGTGTAGCGAAGGTGAAGGCACCTTCGCTTGAGTTTCAGAGGTAGTGTAAAAAAACCCTGTGAGCAAGGAATAGATCACTGATCACAGTTTTCCAGGTGAAGTATAGATTAATTGAAGGTTTATGGTACAAGCTACTTACCCGAGACGGGGTTTTACAGAAGTTCCGTAGGTAGTTATAAAAATATGTGACTATTCAGGTTAGAGGCTTTCGGCAGCCAGCTGGAACAAGGTTCCGTCGACGCAAAGACCCTGTGAGCAAGGAGAACAACTGATCACGGTGTGCACTGATGAACAAAGGTGAAAGATAGAAGCCTACGGATGGTAGACTTACCGGCAGAGGGTTTCAAAGATCGCGCACTTTTATATGTAAATTTTACTATTAGCACTTGGGGTTAAGTCTCCCCGGCGAGTTAAGCGAGTAAGGAAGGACAAGCGACTGGTCTCCAGCGAATCTCCTTAGCCAAGAAAGAATTGGAAGCCCCGCCGGCTGGTGCCGGCGGGCTGGTGGTTGCAATGACCATGCCGAATCGACTTGGGCCAGAAGGTGACAATGACAGCTAACTGACATTAGGATTGTTTGACTTTTTACATTTTCTGGCATCGCACGACTTGCGCATTAAGCCAGAAAATGAAAAAACCAAAGGATGCAGAATCCAACGGTTACAGTATCCCGCGAACCAGGGAAGAATTCACGTTAGGGAATTCACGGCTGCCCCAGCCGCATATTACAGAGAAAACCAGGTCATGAAAACAAAACAGCAGAAAAACAAAAATAACAACAGACTACAAACCATTCTTTGTTTGACAAGATGTGTTTACAAGACTTGGAAGAGACGATTTTAAAAAAAATACCATAGGTACCATACCTAATCGAAAAATAGACATCTGAATAGATGACAAATCAATACAAATACTATTATCATATACTACATATTTAAAAAGATATGTGCAAGAGTTTATTCATTGTTGTTTCCCATATAATCCCATGTAACAATACTAATACATAATGATAACTATCTTCATATACTTAATTCATTATTGGGAGAGACAGAGACCCACCATATTTGTATAGGTAACCACTGGATATAACGCAAGTGTACTATGTAAATTTCTGAGTTCCTCCCTTCCAACATGTTATAAGATAAACTAATAAATTCATTATTGAGAGAGACAGAGACCCACCATATTTTTACAGTTAACCACTGGATAAACCAAGTGTACTATGTAAATTTCTGAGTTCCTCCCTTCCAACATGTTATAAGATAAACTAATATACTAATCCCCGAAATATGTTCTCCATTACCACTTTATGTGTAGCAATGGGCCTTAAAAGATTGTGTTTATAGCTTATTTATAGTGTTCACAAAACTGCACTTTTTTAAGATTGTGTTTTAGCTTATTTATAGTGTCCACAAAACTGCACTTTTTAGTCTGCGAGTGAGCTTATTTTTCCTAGAGTCCGCGAGCTGCTCTGAATTTATAGGCGTGTTATTAGCTTACTTATTTTTAAAAAGAGTTCACGTTACTGCTCTTTTAATAGTTAATGGCCCTGCCAATGATGTAATATACTAAACTCAAGTATGATATTATATATATGTTATACATTCAAATGTAAAATAATATCTCTTCCGTATCTGTATTTTGTTTAAGTTAATAATTAGTGATGTAAGCAACTACATTGAAGTTTGAAATATAGAAAGTTAAAATAAAAAAAAATTATGTGCTGAATATACAGAAAGAAAAAAAACTGGTATAACGCCAATAGCGCAACCAATGGTTCGGTAAGATCCGAAGTGAGGAAAAACAAGAAGTTACACAGCTACAAAAATTATAGTGACTCTAAGTTATGTTTGCAATGAAGGATAATAAACAATGAAAATAGTGAATTGATATAGTATATATATGATAGTAATAAATAAGAAGTTGGGGAATTATTAAGTTGGGTTAGGATGTGTGGATTATGTGGAAGGAAGAGGAGGTAGTTGGATACTGTGGTTCTTTGAGGAAGTGGAAAAAGGGACAAAACCACAATAGCTCGAGCAGCTCGTGGGCGCGTCCAACGTATCTACCTAATTTATTACCCACGGCAATAACTAGATAGACCTCTGAGCGTTAGAACGCTAAAGTAACAACATTAGTGTCGCACAGCGAAAAGTAGCAGTGGTAGAAATTGCTACTAGATGTTTCTAGCCACAACTGTAGGTTGTGTGAAACAAGTTTAGCGAAGAGCAGCAATGGTAGAAATTGCTTCTAGGTAGATGTTTCTAGCCACAACTGTAGGTTGTGTGAAACAAGTTTAGCGAAGAGTAGCAATGGTAGAAATTGCTACTAGATGTTTCTAGCCACAACTGTAGGTTGTGAGAAACAAGTTTAGCGGAAAGTAGCAATGGTAGAAATTGCTACTAGATGTTTCTAGCCACAACTGTAGGTTGTGTGAAACAAGTTTAGCGAAGAGCAGCAATGGTAGAAATTGCTTCTAGGTAGATGTTTCTAGCCACAACTGTAGGTTGTGTGAAACAAGTTTAGCGAAAGGCAGCAATGGTAGAAATTGCTACTAGATGTTTCTAGCCACAACTGTAGGTTGTGAGAAACAAGTTTAGCGAAAAGCAGCAATGGTAGAAATTGCTACCAGATGTTTCTAGCCACAACTGTAGGTTGTGTGAAACGAGTTTAGCGAAAAGCAGCAATGGTAGAAATTGCTAGGTACTAGATGTTTCTAGCCACAACTGTAGGTTGTGTGAAACAAGTTTAGCGCCGACGTGGAAGGGTTAAAGTCCGAACTAAAATAACAACAATCTATAGCTGTTATCCAAGTAACTGGGCAAGTGCAGTGACTTGTTTGGGTAATAAAAATGCTTCCAATAGGTAGGCCTCAAGAAGTGCGTGACTAAATGTCACTAAGAGTTAGAGGGGAAAAGGAAGATACGTCCCTTTAACTGTTCCCAAGAGGCTACAGAGTTTCGAATGCCTCTAAACCAGATAAGTGCTGGGCCATCAAGTAACTCAGCCGCTGAAATAAAATCTTTTTTGTATGTGAGTGAGCAAGAAGACACCAAATCAATAAGACGTTATAAGAAGAAAAGAACACAATTGTCACTCTTGAACTTTAGATTTAGTGAGTGAATAATCGATGGAAGAACACAAGTTATTCTACTAAGTCTATGCCTATTGTCAGTAGAATCAGAGTTAGTTTTAGGAGCCTCCGGTGTCTCTGCCATTTTAAGAAAACTTCAAATAAATTGGATCAAGTGAAATGTGCTAATATACCTATACCAATAATACCTTTGATATGAAACAAACACCCAGCTATCAACGGTGTGACAAGAATTGTGCAAGTAGACTTGAGTGTTTATGTAATACTGCAATCTACAGTAGGTACAATGTGATATCAGATATCAAATTATGTAAAACTGTTCATAAATATCAACTAAGAGTATAAATACCACTATACTGCGTAGTTGCAGGTTCTAGTTCATATAGAATTAGTGTTTTGTAGTCTATCTTTTATCTAAAAGTTGTTTAGTTGTGTACTATTAAGTTTGTATTTCAGGGTTATATAAATAATTTAATTTTAGTCTAGTTCTGGTTGCAAAACTGTTTACAATGTTATGATTGCCAATAATGAGCCTCAGTTATAAAAATTTTCACTCAGTAAATAGTAAAACACTAATAATTATGTTGCTTATCTTTTACAAATGAAGTTAAGTTTGCTACCAACTCACTATGAAAATTTACTAACAAGGTTTATCATTCATATATTTATGCACTGATATTATAAGAAATACAATGATTTTATGATAAATTTTAACTTAATAATGTTTACTTATGTACTGAATGTTTACTATAATAATTATGAGAATTTACTAACAAGGTTTATCATTTATCTTTATGCAGTGATATTAAGTATATGAAATACAATGATTTTATGATGAATGTTAACTTAATAATGTTTACTTACAGAATGTACACTATAATAACATACAATGAAATACAGTATGAATTCACATGTCAGATCTTACAACTAAAGGATATTGAAACAACACAAATTTATTTTCAATTTGATATTCTTATTGGGTTAGTATATTAGTACATAGGTTTTAATATAGCTGCAAAACTAGTTTTCACCAAGTGGAATCGCCAGTGTAACCTTTTTAAAAGCTAAACCTACTTATTTTAACTAGGTAGATAGTAAATGAAAGAAAGCTACTGAGAATGATAAGGTTATTTATTAAGAATACTTTGGAGAAGGTAGATAATATACAATAGGATCAACGCAGTGCCTGAAGGGCTAACTAGATTTACAGAATTTAGGTGGTAGAACAATAAATGGGCGCCTTAGTTACAGAATGCCAGCTAGATCAGCAGTAGATGCTATTCAGGGTGGGTTTCGAGCCTACATACTAGTTTTGCAACCATAAATCAATTAATTTGTTAAGGGACAATACATTAAAATTTTGAATGTGGGTAGGCTCGGCCTACCCACTGTTACCCTGAGATACAGATGGCCCGGAGCCAGGTGCTGCTGCAGCGGCGCAGGGGGTTGTTTAGGCAACCCTCAGGCTGCGGAGCTGACCAGCAGACCGACGGGTGTAGTGTAGTGTAGCGAAGGTGAAGGCACCTTCGCTTGAGTTTCAGAGGTAGTGTAAAAAAACCCTGTGAGCAAGGAATAGATCACTGATCACAGTTTTCCAGGTGAAGTATAGATTAATTGAAGGTTTATGGTACAAGCTACTTACCCGAGACGGGGTTTTACAGAAGTTCCGTAGGTAGTTATAAAAATATGTGACTATTCAGGTTAGAGGCTTTCGGCAGCCAGCTGGAACAAGGTTCCGTCGACGCAAAGACCCTGTGAGCAAGGAGAACAACTGATCACGGTGTGCACTGATGAACAAAGGTGAAAGATAGAAGCCTACGGATGGTAGACTTACCGGCAGAGGGTTTCAAAGATCGCGCACTTTTATATGTAAATTTTACTATTAGCACTTGGGGTTAAGTCTCCCCGGCGAGTTAAGCGAGTAAGGAAGGACAAGCGACTGGTCTCCAGCGAATCTCCTTAGCCAAGAAAGAATTGGAAGCCCCGCCGGCTGGTGCCGGCGGGCTGGTGGTTGCAATGACCATGCCGAATCGACTTGGGCCAGAAGGTGACAATGACAGCTAACTGACATTAGGATTGTTTGACTTTTTACATTTTCTGGCATCGCACGACTTGCGCATTAAGCCAGAAAATGAAAAAACCAAAGGATGCAGAATCCAACGGTTACAACCATAAAAACGGTTCTAGTGAGTTAATCGTAAAAGATAGACATATACTGTTGCAGACATTTTGTTAGATCATTTCAAGAGAAATAATTCTTTCGTACATATTTTATTGATATCTTGAACCGTTTTCGCAGCACACGCAACGGAAGCCCTCAAAGATGAATAATTTTCCCCGTTTTTTTCACATATTACATTGTTTCTTCGCTCATATTAGTTGCAGCTTGATGTTATATAGCCTTAAGCCTTCCTCGATAAATGGTCTATCCAACACAAAAATAATTATTCAATTCGCACCAGTAGTTCCTAAGATTAGCGCGTTCAAACAAACAAACAAACAAACTCTTCAGCTTTATAATATTAGTATAGATTATTTAACGTTTGCGTACCTTATGTGAGGTTGTAATGGCAGGTATACTTATATTTAAAATGTGATCTTTATGTACCCATTTACATGCAAATAAATAAATGAATCTGAAATCTGAATTATACAGATTGACGGTGACACATAATATATGTACGTACATACATATACATGCACGAGTATATTATGTTTATTCTAAAAGTAGAACCAACAGATCAACAAACCACCCAAGACACATTTCAAGTTCGTTTTAAGTGCTTATCGTACAATTACTAGATACTATAACTAATTTGAAGTATTTTATAGGATCTCACATTAAGTTTACTAGGCCCTAGATAATAACGGCTACTTATGTATGAGATTGTTTATCTTGTTTTGAGTCAAATAACAATTTTGTTCTTATTACAGGCTACAACATTTTAATACCCATAGAATCAGGAAGTTAAGAAACATAGTATAGTATTTTCCGAAACAATAAACTTCTTATCGAAGGAGAGTGGCCAACTCTGGTGTTGAGAGTTTTCAAACTGCCCTAAGGGCCTCTGACATGGCTTAACGACTGCCGTGCTAGAGAAACAGCCGGGACCTACAATTTAACGTGTCATCTGACCCACGGAAGCGCCCGAAATGGAATGCCACTTTTCGGTCACCCATCCAAGGACTGACCGCGTCGATTAATTTTGGTAATCGCATGCGATTGCCTCCGCTAACTGAGCTACGGGCGTTTAAAAAAAAATTACTATATTCTCATAAATTTGTTTTATTTGCAGACTACGTTGCGACGGAATCAAGATGGCTCACAGAGGTCCGTGCTAAGAAGACAGAAGAAAGATATACTCACAAACCTGTTGACTGAAAATTAAATATTCCTACCTTGGCTTAGAGAATTGCTTTTATTCTTGATATCAATCTGTTTAGGTCATAAAGAAGTTAAGTACCTAATAAGGATACAAACATATTTTAAAAACGGCATACAAATTTTAACTTAGTATTAATTTTTATTTCATCATCGTTTCTATGCAGACATACTTTTTTTTTATTAGTAGTTGCACGGAATACTGTAGGATTTATTATGAGTTAATTTTTATTAAGTGCTAAACCTGCACTATGGTTGTTTTAAATTAAACTTTTTATTGGAAAATGAGCGAAAATAATCACGACCGGCAGGATTCGAACCTGCGTATTTGGCGCCATCAGCCGCTCAGTCTGAAGTGTATGGAAATGAGTGTGGATTTTCGCGCCTGGCAGTTAGTAGACCGTACCCTAGTGGTTAAGGCGTTCGGGACGGTAATCCGAAATACGCAGGATTTATTAGTTTTTATGTAGATAAGGTACACACACATTTGCAATTATACTTCATTGTTGTTCAAAGAATGTTAAAATAATCGTAATAATAATAATATGTCTTTATTGCACACCAACATGAAATAAATACATGAAAGGATAAATTTAAGATGACGTACATATGGGCGGCCTTATCGCCTTAAGCGATTTCTTCCAGGCAACCTTTGGATCGTAAACTACTTGTGCAAAATACAAGCATAAAAGCAACACAATAATGATTTTTTTTCCACTTTTTCACCTTAAACAGCCTTAAATAAATCTAAGCCATCACATAGAAAGTTAACTTCAATGCCGCATGTCTGTATAAACTGTTTAATAAAAAAATTACCACTAGTTCATATACTGGCTTAACGGAGGCATTTGTAGCTTATATAAATAATTATTTTTTAAAATTTTAAGTAAATAAAGAATCGGTATATACAACAGAATACTGAGTACAAACCTATTGTCTATAGACTAATATATTTTGTATACATATAGAAAAAGAAATAAAGACAACAATGATATCTCTTTAGACAAGAAAGGCACAAGACTGACGTCAGTGTTACCTAGGGGAGGAGGCTTTTATCCAGCAGTGGATCGATGAGGGCTGATGATGATGATGAAACAAACAAGGTGAGACGTAAGAAACTTAATATCGTTTAAAAAAAATTTTTGTATAAAAAAAACAACACTCAATCTAATTCAGTGTACATTTTGTCACCACCTTTATTTTTTCTGAATCCATTACACCCACTCTTCTTCTATTATTTAACGCACTCTACAGCAAACGTAAAACGTTCCGTATTACGTAATGTGCTGTGATTCGATTATTCAAATACGTTTCCACGTGCCAACCACGGAACGGAGAGATGGAGGAAGTATTTTAAAGGTATCTTATTTCTACTCATATCAAAATTAATTATCCTAAAATTTGATGACTTCGCTGGCTCGTCCACGTGGAAAGGATGGGAGAGAATTGTGCTCTGAAGAAAACGTACTTGGGACGACCGACTGGTCGACGGCCAGTCGGACGTGCCAAGTACCGCTGGAAGGAGTAGATAGAGGAGGATCTGCAACAACTCCATGCTACCGAGTGGCAGGAGATGGCGCAGAACCGAGAGGAGTGGCGTCTCTTTGTGTCGGAGGCCAGGATCCACTTTGGATCGCAGCGCCACGTTAGTAAGTAAAATTTGATCATAAATGAAACTGGTATAAAGGGATACTAAGTGAGTTGGTTTTTGTCTTAGCCGACTTCTTATAAGAAAGAAGCTTATTATATCAGATAAGATATATTATGGTTTTGCAGAGTTTTTTGTAAGTAACTGTGTATTATAAGTTTTTTTTCCTCTTAATTTTTTTTATATAAGTAAATAATGATAAGTCTAAAAAAAATAAGAAAGTGATATCATCAGATTCTTTTTTATTCATGATTCAGGTTTGATAACCAAAGCACAACCTTTTAAAAGCAGATTTAGTACATTAAAAGCGACCACTTTTGTTCCATGACTTTTGGACGTTTGCGTAAAAAATTTTGGTTTGTCATACATTTTGTTTGAGGGAACGAACTTTTTGGATGGAAGAGTCGATCCTTTCTCTCCAAATTTCCAAAAGTCATAAAACATAAGACAAAGCCCTATGCTTCGTGGAAAGGCGAAACATGTGTCGACGAGAATATCTTGGCTTGCAATGTTGGTAAAATCTTAAGAGCCACGAAGGCCACTTTGGTTAGGAGGTGAGGTGTGGCGGTGGTATATGGAGGAACACACCTGAAAAACACCAAGTTTGTTGTTTGAAGCCGGTAAGGTGCAGTCGCAGCGGAACAACGCTACTTATATCAACGGATTTCCTCAAAGAAACGCCTGATTCAATATCTTACTAAAAACTTAAACTTTTTTTGGAAATGAGCGAAAATAATCACCACCGGCAGAAAAATAGTTCATATTAAAACGCGAAAAGTCCATTTCTTGTCATAATATCAGGTGTCTGTAGTACATCGATATGAGTGCTTGTTAGACATATTCTGACAGCACAAGTGACGCCATCTGCCGCTTAGTCTGAGGTGTTTGGAAATGAGTGTGGATTTTCGCGCCTGGCAGTTAGTAGACCGTGGTATAAGTTAATCCAGCACCCTTAGACAAGAGGCGTATTTTAGTGAGCGTACTGTCGCTTACTTATGGAATAGAAGGAGCAATGTATAGGATTGACAGTGCTCCGCGGGGGAAATATTACGTCACTCCTATAAGTTGGTCTTTCTATTACATAAGCGAGCGTCAGTACGCTCACTAAAATACGCCTCTTGTCTAAGGGGGCAGTAAATCGTCGTTTAACTTTCCAAACATCAACTCCACCTCTTGCCCTATATTTGCGTGTTTTGCATGACAATAAATCAGTCAGATTCAGTACGGAAAACCTCTTACTTATAAATTTTACGCACTTATGAACTTAAACTCTCAAACACAAACCTTATGCCCATAACATAAAAATCACTTTTGTATCAACATTTTAGACAGTTTGTAAAATATTTTTTATGTAAGTATTAAAGCTTTTATTATAATAGGGAGATTTATTTCACATCATATCGCAATAATAGAAATAAGGTTACGTTCTAGCAGATTATTTCAGTCTGTTTGGGGTTGTTAGGAAAAAATATTATTGTGTCTGTTTTTGAAACTCAAATCTTTTGGCATTAGAAAAAAATAAAACACTAAACTCAATCTGCAATTGTTGCACTTTACTCACATGCCTTTAATTTTAAACTACTTTAATCTTAACTTCAACGATTGATACTCTTTTCATACCGATGAAATCTTTAAATAAATTCATCTTTAAGAAGATAAAGAACAAACTTCTTACACCTACTGTACAGTGTACATTGTGTAAGAAACATTAGACACAGAAGGTAGCTGTATCTATATTCTGTGTGTTTGTTAAAATCTACTTCAATCTACCCTCAAAGTGGTTGTTAATTCGACCAATTAGAGATAAACTTAGAAGCTTGTATCTCTATTACTTGCTTTGGTAACCTCATTGGATAAGACTGTACATGAAAAATTGTAGACAGTAATGAAAGAAGAAAAGAGAAATCAATTGGTATAAAACAAAGTAAAAGAGTTTTATACTTTTACGTATGGTTCTAGATTTATTTTCACAGATGAAACTTAAATATTTTTTTCCATTACGACTTAAACATTTTTGAATAAAAATATGATACAAGACACGTCATTGCACATGGTACAACTCATAATGCATAAGTTCCTTATACACGATTTCAAATCAAATTATCATAACATAACTAACTTCCCTGATAGAAAACCAATATTTTAAAATAAATAAAAATAAGTATATGCTACAACTATCCAGTATCTATTTTACTAGCTGGTGCGCGCGACTTCGTCCGCGTGGAATAGTTATTACCATATAAACAGTTTTAGGGAGTTAACCTTAAAAGATAGACATATACTGTTGTGGACATTTTGTTAGATAATTTCATGAGGAATCTTTTTTTTTCAACACATTTTTTTTGATATCTTGAACCGTTTTCTCAGCGCACGCAACGGAAGCCCTCAAAGATGAATAATTTTCCCCGTTTTTCCCACATTTTCTATTGTTTCTTCGCTCCTATTAGTTGCAGCGTGATGTTATATAGCCTAAAACCTTCCTCAATAAATGGTCTATCCAACACAAAAAGAATTTTTCTATTCGCACTAGTAGTTCCTGAGATTAGCGCGTTCAAACAAACAAACAAACTCTTCAGCTTTATAATATTAGTATAGATTTGTCTTCATGCACTCCTACCAGTCCTCTAAGTGGTTGTTAATTTGTCCAATTAGAGATACTCAGACGTTTGTGTCTGTATTACTTAGTCTGTCTATGTAGTATTTGCTCGATGTTAACTCAACCTTATCGAGATATCTTGAAAAAAATATATACAAAAGTACGGGTTTAAGTGTTACATGCTGTGCCGACCCTACATAGTGGGATAAGGTAAAGGGGAAGAAGAAGACTGGTTTACAGGTTAGCAAAAACGTCTAGAACTAGAATAAATAACATCAATAAAATAGGCTTATTAAAATTTCAATGTACATGCTTATTATTGTAGACATAACAGTGTCAAGTCAGTCAAGCAAACGACCGTAAGAATTAACTAATACTACAAGATAAGTGACGCACAACACAACACTATTTCCGATACTTTTTCCTTAATTTGTTTAGTAGGTACCTATCTACATGAATATGTTTATTTTTCTTCATGACACAAACTAAAATCACGTGTTAATGGAAGCCAATGACATACTAAGAGAGAGGCCTATACCTTGTAGAGGAACAAAACCGGCTGTAGATGATGATAAATATGAGATGTGGTGATCACGGCTTCGCTCGCATTAGGAAGTAAAACTTGTATCCCCTTTAAAAGTGACATTTCCAATAATCCTTTCTTAGCGGATTCCTACGTCATAACATCTACCTTCATTCCAAATTTAAGCCCAATCCGTCCAGTGGTTTGGGCTGTGCGTTGATAGATCACTATATCAGTCAGTCAGTCCAACTCTGAGTTTTAAATATAAATAGATATTTAAACTTACCTGTTCATGTTTGTGATCTTTCTTCATAGAACCTCCGTGGCCACCTCCGGAACTTTGCACCGTATTCATCCTGAACGACAATCAAATCCAGGGCTCTTCACAAAACAGCGATAAGTTCACTATGAAGTTCCAGGTTAGTGTTCACAGATGGCGCTGTTATTAATGTTTTATTAGGTATTTTCAGTGATCATTTCATTTATTTGTCACAATCTTGAATTAAATTGTAATTTTTCATCGATACATACGTTTGTCAAGTCCACAATTATTCCCAATTAGACGCCAAAGTTATTTTTATCAACATGAAATATATTTAACAATTTCAAAATGTCGCTAGATCAAAATGGACAACGTTTCACTACTTAGGCACTGGTCAAGTCAAGGTTTCACAGCACTTTTTTTAATTTAGTTAATATTTCTTAACACCTACAATAAAATAAAGTTAGCTATAATTTTGCGACGGTTAATTACTGTTTTGTTTTTCGTCATATTAAACACAAAATATGACAAAACACTATGCAACTTATTATCTGTTGAATTAGGTTTTTCGGTAAGACGATTAGAAAAAATAGTAAAATATAAATTTTATAAACATATTTTATTACTTACTTATGTAATTTACTAAAGGAAAGGTAAAGAAAACTCTAGAAGTTAAACAAAAAATCAAGGAAAATTAAAATTATTATTATCAATGCTGGCCTTTTTCTGGCTCAACGTATCAGCATTGCCATCCAGCGTGGTAATGCGGCCAGTATGCTGGGCACACTGCTCTCTGGTAGTGGGCTGGAGCACTTAGATTATCTTTAGGCTTTTCTAAAGATTTTCTAAGTGCCCCTTTTTTGTAGTAGTTAGAAGTAGTTTGTTTAGGTTTTCTTGCCTTTATTGTTAATAAAAAAAAGGAAAAATAAAGGAAAGATTTGAACGTTCAGATGAAAAAATCGATGTTTAAATTAATTTTAAACTCTAGGGTAACCTAAAATAATTTACATAGTGTAAAAAATTATACTAATTTACGTTTTTATAACTACGAAACTTAAAAAATATAAGTTGTTTTACTTGTAGCCAGTTTCTCGTTTTGATTTACATAACTTATTTTGCAATACTTGTACATTAATCTAAAATTATTTTGACACGCGATGGGCGATTTGCAGAATTTCTAAATTGTATGTAAATTACGAATCGTATGTTATTATAAAAATGTACCTATGTAAATAAAAATATTAAATATAATTACGTTCAAAGACTTTTGATTGTATATACCCAATAATAACTCATGTTAGTATATAATTTTTTTGTTATATATAAGCACATATGTTATAAGTATATTCTCAGGGCATTTTTTCGCCTAACCTTGCAACCTCATGGCCCAAACTCACATTTCCAAGCCTGCCGCTTCGCGTGACCGCATGAAAATTGGTTTATGCAAATTTAAAGATGACTTCCGCCCGCTAACGACGGAAGCACTAGCCTGCACTTTTTTTAAAAGTTTTATATTTTCCGTTAAATTTGGTTTAGTGAATTTCTTTTATTTTAAGCTATTGCACTTTTGGTAGGCAAAGCTTACATAGATTTAAAGTTTGAAACTTTTAAAGATACCTATTTTTAAGCAATTTATTTTATTTATTTTCAATGAACTATAGGTTGGTTGGTTTTCAATTAACAAATTCATTAACACTTGCATTACTTAACATGATAGTAAGCAATCACTATAGCCTAGAAAAGTGCTTAGTGCATTCCCAGTAAAACCGACTTACTCTCGTTTTGAAGATCGCTATAATAGTATTAGATATACAAGGATCTGAGTAGCTTTTTAGTAAAATGTATTATAGTAGTACAAATAACATTAACAAAATAACATACTAACGATAAAATTGCGATATAAAACCAATAAATTTTAAATTGCCAATTCAAAGTGTAGTAAATAGTGATGTCAATATAGCAGGAAAAAATCAGTTGTATCTTTATACATATATGTATTTATAACTAGATGTAAGAAACTATGCATTGGGTTTTATAAATAAGATTAAAGGTACATTCAATGTTTCTTGCCAACTTTTAGTGACATAATTACCTAGAAAAGTGGCTTAACCTGTTTGAGAAAAGTTAAGGGTCTGAGTACTTTTTTAAGAATCTTATCTATACAGGAGTCAGGTGTCCCGCACAAAGGAAAAATGGGTCAAGTTCGCCCTGGCTTCCTTGCGATAATATTTTCTTTAATCTTTGAGAGCCCTCAGGCAAGGTGCGGAGAAAGCGGTGACTTTAGTAACAAGAGACTTCTAATAAAATGAAAACGTTAGCATGTAACAAAAATAACGCATATTTGTGTAAAATCGGTATTAGTTTATTAGTAATTCAAATAACGATAAGTGACTGTACTGTACATACATCTTGCTTCATATTTGTTGCATACACATGCTGGTAGATTGCATTTATTATATTTTCGTGTAGTTATATCGAGCTTTTTTTTTTAATGAAACCAAATTGTCTAAAATTCTCCCTAAGGAATGAATTTCTTCTTCTTTTCTCACTTAGACAATGATGATATAAGTGCAATAAATAAATGTTGATGACCTATAAGCCAGATGTGTCAGATGCAATAAAAAAATCCTTCAGTTTGAGTACGTTTTTTTCTAGTTGGTCCGTTTACATAGACACAAGATATCTATGAATACAGAATAAATGGTACAACGCTTGAAATTATATATTTAAAAAGTAAAAAAATCATATAAAGATATATTTTTTTCACTGTACTTTTCAGTTCAGGCATTTTGACCACCCACGGAAGTTAACATTGTGGTCCAAAATGTAACATGCTTGTATTACTAAGAAAGATACGGGTCCCCAAGTTATTTTGTCGTCGACAGAAGACAGTTCTTATCGGGTTTTGTATTTTTTTCTCTAATTAACTGACAGCGACTTGTAACATCTTGACGGTTTCCAACTTGCTTTTATTTTGTCGTGTTTCAACAGGTTTTCAACATGGCAGTCGTTAAGCCATGTCAGAGGCCCTTAGGGCGGCTTTATGAACTCTCGACACCAGAGTTGGACTCTCTCATTTGATAAGAAGAAAAATAACAGGTTTTCAATGTTACTGTTTTTTGCCAGACCACAGACCACACATGTAAAAAAAAACAGAGATTGTTGTAATCAATCGATATATTGATGATATTTAAAAATATATTTTAACAACTCACAACTTAACTACAAATAATTTTCTTATAACCTAGTTATTTTATATTGCGTGGTATACGATATATTTCGTGAAACTATAAGTGATTTCGTTGGTGCAGCTTGTACAAAAGGCAATTTTCATTCAAGATCAATATAGATTACCTACGTCTAACTAATTCAGTTATAAAACATAGAAATAATTTTCTATGACCTCACACATAGAACCCTTGTAAGGAAGGTTGAAATAATCATTTTATGCAAACCACTAAATAACGCTCGAGTTATGTGTACTAATTTGTACTACACCCTTGAGTATTATTTGGTTTTAAGGTTGTGTGCCATAAGGGTCTTACTAGATACAACAAAATCCGTTGCCTGTCGGCCTGTAATAAGGCTACCATATTAACGTCAAACCATACGTCTAATTTGACGTAGAATTAGAAAGAAAACATTTATTGTGACAGATTTAACAGAAGAACACACAACAAACATAAAAATCTGCCACAACACATCCCCAACTCAGCATAATGCTGGTTGTGTGGAAGCAACCAGCGCTGGTCTTCCGATGGAATTAATTTAGATGACAACTGTCAAAATAAAATGTAATGCATATGGACGGTAAAAGATCTATTTTGTCGAAGGTAAAAGATAGATTGAATTTTTCTTTTTATCACAATTGCAAGTTGGAACATATGATTCGCTACTAAAGTACTACTACTACATACTACTAGTACGTTAATTATTCATTTGTCACTATTTTAAACATTACCCAAAACATAACTGCAATAATATCTAAACTCTGTCTCAAGATATATCAAGAACAACATCTCAAAATGCGTTGAGGAATCAACAAAACGTTTCTGGCATAATATTTAAACGTACAATTAACGTGAAACAAGACGCTCGCCATCCCAGAAGCCATTTAGAGAGCTGTTTGAAAGTCCCGGGGACTTAACTCTGAAGTCCCGAGACTTATTATTGAAGGCCCGGGACATCAAAGTCTCGTTCTGGTACTTATGGACTTTGAATCTCTGGAGTCTATTGCCATTGAATACAACTGAGCCGTAGTTTGAGGCATTTCAAGTATTATAGTATATTCTTGGTTTTGAGGCAGAAGTAGATGCCGCTAGTTTTGTATTTTTTTAGTAAAACCATGACAGGTTATATAGGGAAAGTAAAATATATTTTTTTAGAGAATACATTAATGATCCGTAATTTTAATAATACATTTATATTATGATGAAAAATTTATTGTATTTTGAGGCGATAATGCAGGCTGTTTTTTTATAATAGTGTCTGTTAGAATTTTACTTAATAACTTTGCATTGAAAGACAAATTAGGCAGATCATTTATTGCTATAGACATCAATAACGTAGTCATAACAGGTGTAAGATAGATTGTACATAAATCTAAGATCATTTTAGAGAATTCCAGATTTATTATTTTATCTCTCAACCATAAAACATATCCATTCTCATGAAGACATAAGCCGCATCGATGCTTCCTCATTTATAACTTAATTTAGGATTATGTTACAGTAAAAGTTATGCGATAAGTTGAGCGCTCATCACGATGGTACAACTTAAGGTACAGTTTAAGAGGAGATTTTTTATATATGTTTTGGTACGTATGAGTATGTCTCATAAACTGAATTATATAGCATGAAAATATAATAGCCTAAAATGAAATAAAGTTAGTAAAAAAATTAACACCTGCAACCACCGATGCAACGAATAAAAATTTTGGGTACTAAGTTAGTAAACATTCTGTGTCTTTTTTCTATCTATTTTCGTTAACCTTTTTAATATGAGCATAAAACATAACAACTACATAATAAAAAATAACTAATCCCTGTTCCCCACGAACTATAATCCAGCGATCTTCAAAGCGAGAGTGAATCGGTTCTTATTGGGTAAGCACGCTCCATCTTAGGCCATAACCTTTGCTTGCTATCAGGCAAACTATGGCCAAGTGCAAACCCGTACAAGTTAAAAAAAGCAAATGCAAAATATTTGCTAAAGCCTTATGATAGTCTAGGGGAATAACATTTAGTTTTTCATTCATACAAACTCAAATTTCTATACATGGCTCAAATTTCTTACTAAATGATATATCTTTAAAAAATGGTTCACGCTACTACACCTTAAGTAAGAATTAAGTTCTAATTAGTTAGGATAAGTTTTATGCACGTACACAGTAACTTGGGCTTGTAACTTGCTAACTTTGATACAAAGGAAAGAATAACTTATTATGTTTTATCAAATTATGTTACTGATAAATGTCGTGTAAATAATTTGTGTGCAAGTGCAAGTACAGTCTATGTTATTTTTGTATCAAATATAATTAGAAGTGAAAAACTTATTCAGAAACTGTGAGTATATTTTTATAAATTTTGACAGAAGCAAGGAAGGTCACATATTTTGAGGTATTGCTTCACTTTCCAATAAATTATTAAAAAAATCTTGTTAAAATTGACAACCGGCAAAACCTTCATTCATAAATAAAGGCCGAAAATGTCCTGAAAACTTCCAGTTTCATGAAAATATTTTCGGGTCCTGAAAATATTGTCAATAACTCCGGTTAAGCCAAAAAGATAATAGCATCCCAATTTATTGTAGGAAGAAAATTGGTTCATGTACATAAGCCTCAGGATCCAGAGGCAACCCGTCGCTTCAGGGTTATTTCAGGACGGCGGGTCCACTCAGACAGTGGACTGCGGTTGGGCGGTTGCGGAGGAGTAATGCTCGCTTGCACGCGAAACCCGTCCTATTTTTTAACTAGATCGTGTTTGCACTCGGCCTTAGTTTGCCTGATACTAAGCAAAGGCTATGGCCTAAGATGGAGCGTGCTTACCCGATAATAACCGATTCACTCTCGCTTTGAAGTTCGCTAGATTATAGTGCGTGGGGAACAGGGAGTCAGGCAGGGAATTCCACAACTTTGCGGTACGTACAATAAAGGTAGAAGCGTACCGTTTCGTCCTTGCCGAGGTGAAGGGACGTCGTGGTAGGTTTTAGTTGGTAGTGAATCTTCATTCCATCATATTATACTGCGGTTTAAATATTAATCCAGGATTTTAAAAGGGTTATAGTATTCTTTGATCCAGGAGTTTGAAAATAAAAAGTCGGTTCTTGTTGTTCAAACATCACATACAAACAATCAAATGTCAACTTCAAATTGGGGCGTTGATTTATCATTGGTAACATTTTGACAGTTTGATTATTATGACAGTAGACAGACAAATTTCGAACAAAAAAACAGATTTCAAAGTTCTGGACTAATAACGTTTTGTAATAAGACCCTTTAGCTCCGAGGCCGACATACCCCGTTTTTTTTTTACTAAATGTGCACTCAATCTTGTTATTTTTTTAAATATATTATTATACTTTCATTAATAACCCTGAAAAGACACAATATACGTATAATCCAGTGTCTACACACATGCCGTGCCGCGGGCAGTCTGTGGATCTCAGGTGCTCTCTACGTGAGAAGAATTATGGACTCCACTGATATCACTGTGCACGAATTTGACATTTTAGACGTTTTTATATTATAAGTTGGGCGTATTTTTTGTTTTATGTAAGCTATTTTGTGACCACCATGGATTGATACTAGATTAAGCACAATTAATGTACAGCAAAATAGAGTTCATGGTAAATAGAAGGAGTTCTAAGCATCATTTTCTATATTGCAGATGAATAAAAACGGTAAACATGGTTTGATAGCCTATTTGTTACAATTTTTGGCATAGAAATAGTATGCTATTTATAATATATCCACATACTCGTACAAATTTAAATAATGTAAATAAAAAGATTTAAAAAAATACCTTTAACTTTTAGCAAACCCAAATTAAATAGTTCACACTTGTGCAAAACCTACCAGTAATAAAATCTAGATAGGAACCCGAATTCTAGATTCTAGACTTTTTATTTAGGTCGATATTGTATCGCCAACTCTTCAATTTGTACCCTTTCTAAAAATACATACCTATTCTTTCACACTCGTTTTGTACGCATTGCGCTGTGTACCAACCGACACAATATTTAAATCCTGACAAAAAAGAGCCATATTTAGCCAATTAACCATTCTATATTTATGTCAGTATAAGAAAGCCTAGGTGGCGTTCTTTAAAAAAAAACATATTTTCTACTATGATAATCATGGTTCAAGAACAAAAAAACAATATTAACCACAATAGAGAAAAGAAGAGGGAAGATGTTCGGCCACCTTATACTTCATGACAACTTTATGTAAACCATTGTCGAGAAGAAGCTAGAGGCACGAAAAGGAAGAGGAAGGCCGAGAAGGGCTTATATCTATCAAATCAAAAAGAAAGCAAGCGTCATGTCGTATAAGGAGGTCAAGGAAATGGCCGAAAATCAAGGAGAATGGCGCATACTCCACAGACAAGAGCGTCGTTCCTAAATTTTGAATGAACTACGATAATTTTCTTTAAAATATAATTTTTCAAAGGGATAAACTGAGCCAAGTTTCAACAGAACCAGTGTCACGTCCTGCCAGCACGTTTGAAATCTTTTTATCTCGTGTTTTGCGCTCGCTTTGTTTATACGTCGTGCAATATATGGGTGCGGTTGGACGAATACAAGCAATATATTAGTTAAGGTCTCATTCCAATACTTAGATAGGAATTTGTATTGTAATTCAATTCAATTTCTTTTTGAGCCAAAATATAAAAATTACATTTACCTGTTTACGAGGTAATTAGGGTGTAGCTAAAATTTAACTAGCCTTTTGGTGTCGAGACTTTGGGGCCGTGGGGTCCGGGAGCCCACACTATTTTCCAAAACCTTTTGGAGCGCTTTGTTGACGCAATATGTGACCAAAATGTTCTGGCTCAACGTATCAGCATTGCCATCCAGCGTAGTAATGCGGCCAGTATGCTGGGCACGCTGCCCTCTGGTAGTGGGCTGGAGCACTTAGATTATCTTTAGGCTTTTCTAAAGATTTTCTAAGTGCCCCTTTTTATGTTGTAGTTAGAAGTAGTATGTTTAGTTTTTCTTCCCTTGTTTTTATGTTTTTTTATTATTGTATGTAAAGAATATTGTCAAATAAAAGCTAAAACTTAAAAATATCTTACCAAGAAAATGTTTTCTTATTTATTTTATTTTTATTGAATACAAAAGCATAGTAAGAAGTCAACATGTTGATTTACTGAATGACTTACGAATTAATAACTTGTAAATGCAAAACAAATGACCTTTTTGTCCATCTTTGGATGAACATCAGAAAGTTGAATTCCAATTGGGCGCGAATGATACACTAACACACTAATGGGAGTTCGATCGTCGAAGTCGGCTGTTGTTCAGAGGGCATTATGGCGAATACAAAACTCTTTATTGATTGCCAATAATATTCATTTAATTTATTTTTCTGCCAGAAGTATGTTCCCGATTTTTTTATTATTAATACAGATTAATAACAGAACGCCTGCGTGAAACTCGAAACGACACCTTAAAGCACAATATTTACACAACAAAGGCGTTTATAAAAGCTCCCAAAGAGATTATAATTTACAAAAATCGGGGCGTAAATTAAAAATTAACAGAACGAGGTTTACTTACTTCGCTTCGTCGAATTTTGTTATTTAAATTACCATTTACAAAAGAGATAATAATTCACTCTTTTTATTACAAAGGGCATGGCTGGTAATTAATCTTTACTTATTTTTACACGTTGTTTGAATTGTTTATTTAAATATGCTTGGGGTTGCTTTAGGGAAAAAATATTATGTTTCATGTTTCTTTTCAGTTTCTATTTTGTTCTACTCTCGGCACCAGAGTTGGCCACTCTCATTCGATAAGAAAAAGAAGTTCTAATCACGCATCCATATTAAAAATAATGTTACAAATTTTGAAGCTTTGTTGATTTTTATCAACAAAGCTTTTTTTGTCCTTTTGGACACAAAGAAATTTAATTTAATTTCCATTTTTCTTTATATCAGTATCGATTGTATATCCATAATTTAGAACTCATATCACAAAAATAAGAGTTATATGATCGTCACTGTGATTTTATTATTATTTTATGTGACTTTGTAATCAAATGTTTGACAGTACCTACAGTGTACTAAACATTGCTTTGAAACGTTTTCCTGTGATGATAAATTACATCTTGGATAAAAACATTTTATTTACATGGCTATCAGTGCAAGACACTTGTAACAAATGCTGGCTATAATTCACCCCGCATGCCACGTCGTCCCAATGCAGGCAAGATCCTGATCTAGTCAGTGACACATGTACGGAATACGCTATTTTACTACTTTGAGTTTAGAGTGTAGGGGATTTGGAAATGAAATTCTTTAGTAGTTTTATCTATACTAATATTATAAAGCTGAAAAATTTGTTTGTTTGAACGCGCTAATCTTAGGAACTACTGGTGCGAATTGAAAAATTCTTTTTGTGTTTAGTAGACCATTTATCGAGGAAGGCTTTAGGCTATATAACATCACGCTGCAACTAATAAGAGCGAAGAAACAATGGAAAATGTGGAAAAAACGGGGAAAGTTATTCATCTTTGAGGGCTTCCGTTGCGTGTGCTGCGAAAACGGTTCAAGATATCGATATAGGTATGGAACAGTATAATGTCTATCTTTTAATGTTAACTAAATAGAACCGTTTTTATGGTAATAACTATTACACGAGAACGAAGTCGCGCGCACCAGCTAGTTCCTGATATAAGGAAACAAGTCAAATTATTATGATAGTATAAAAGTTCATAATTGGCCTTATATTTTTCTTTTATGATGCATTGCTGTGTTTTTACCCGGATTCAAATAGGTATCACTGCAAGATACCTTTTGTAACAAATGCGAAGTATATTCACTCCGCATTGCAAGTCGCGTTCCAATACAGGCAAGTTCATGATCTGGTCAGTTACATATGTACGGAATACGCTATTTTACTACATAGATTTTAAAATATAGTTGATATGGAAATTAAAAACGTGTGTAGTTGTACTGATATAGTAAAGGAATTTTAGCTGCAAACGTAATGAGCAAAATATATAATAAATTGACCGTCCAAAATTTAATCATTGATCAAATGATGTTATTTATGTCTGTTTGACTGCTACATTATTATGAATTCGTCAAACAAATTAACATTTCCGATATTTGGTAACGATTTTCTTACGTTCGTTCTGATTTTACATAGTAAATCTATCTCTTGACTCGTATTTCCTCATGACTGAGGGTCACCGAATTACGTTTGGGGAATTTTTCTTGGGCACATACATCGTGGTTGGCGCCCAGGTCTTTCCACGGAAGACACATGTCCTCGGTTGTTGTCCTCAAATATGTCGGTTTCCTCACGATGTTTTTTTTTCACCGCCAAGCGAGTGCAATTCCACACATAACTTGAAAACACAAGACATTGATGTAGGGCCGGATTGGAACCAGGGTGCGTCTGGATGATAAGCAGACATTGGAACTGCTTAGCCTCACTCGCTTCAAACGTAGTAAATATATACCTACCTACATATATATTTAGGTAGGTATGTATTTACCACACTTATATATGTACTTCTCAAACAATTTGTGTAAAAAGTTTACATATACATTTCAGTGGAATCAGCATGCGAATGCAGCATAATTTTACCCCAACACAATATATTGTGCCATGAGAGGAATACGCAATTTTATTCCCTGGTTTAAAACAAAACGCTGTACTAGCGTTTTATTATGTGCGTTGAATTTTTATGTTTTACACTGTCACATGGAGGTTCTTTGTTCTTTTGTGCTGACTTGTTATTTTCTGTAATTCATTCTGTCATGAACACTGTTTCAACGGATTTCTAAAAAGGGAAGTTAGTAATTTGACGTGTATGAATGTGATATTATAAATTTAATCCAGCGAAATTTGATTGCAGCTTGGTGCTTTATTTAAATGCAAAGAACGTATGCCAAATTTCGATATAAAGACGTAACTCTCATTATTGTAGACTAGCTGGTGCCAGCGACTTCATCCGCGTGGAATAGTTATTACCATAAAAACGGTTCTAGTGAGTTAATCTTAAGAGATAGACGTATACTGTCGTGGACATTTTGTTAGATCATTTCAAGAGGAATAATTATTTCACACATTTTTTTATTATTTATTAAACCGTTTCCTCGGCGCACGCAACGGAAGCCCTCAAAGATGATGTTCAAACAAACAAACAAACAAACTCTTCAGCTTTGTAATATTAGTATAGACTCTGAGGTACTCGTATAAGCAACAATCAATTATTGGAGGCAAAATGAAAGGATAAAATATTAAACTTGGTTTAATTTTAATGTTACAAGGAGCGTTTTGACGCGAATAAAATACTTTTTCTACTATCTGTGGTCATACAAATATTTTATAAGGCACGTATAGTTAATTTATGTATGATTGTGGATGCATAATTTAGATATCAAAGTGAAGTCAAAGGTTCAAGGGTTGAAAAAAGTAACTATGTATTTTATACAAACAACGTATTCAAGGCGAGATTTAGTCGGTAATATAGAATCACTTTCCATCCTTGACTTCGCTTACCATCAAGCAAATTATGATAAACGCAATTTGATTAAAAACCCATAACTGGTCATGACTGATCTTACAAGTATTTTAATACATTGAAATTTATGAAGCTTTTTTGAAAATATTGGTTACAATTTCAGGTTTACAGGTTTTTGAAATTATTAATCGCATTTATGTTGTTCAAGCTGTGTACACTTATCTTAGGAATTTGTTCTGGATCAAAACCAGTTTTGAATGTATACTTAGCTTATTTGGGAACACATTCTGTTTTGTGTACCATTATAAATAAATAAAATAAAATAAATAAATTTCAAATATGCATACATTAAACTTAATTACATTTTGTATGCAGCTTTACAGAGTCAAAAGAATCAAGAGCTTGCTGATTTCAAATCTGATTTAGTAACGAGTAAACTGGGTTTGATTATCTGCCTATGTTTTAATTAATTGAATCTTATGTTTTTTGTATTGCTAATTGCTATCAATATATTGGCCACATTGAAAAAAAAAGTTTTAAATATAATTAAAAAAAAAATGTCGTAATACCTATTTGATATTCTTTTAGAAATTTTTCAGTTGCAACAATTTTTGAATGTGATTTTTTAGTGGTCACAAATATATTTTAAGGCAATGACGCCTGTTACCTGCTTTAATTGAATATTTCGAGACAATTTATAATGATGATACATATATTTTTTTTTTGTTTTTCCACACGCAATTTTTTGTACACACCCACACACCAAATTATCTCACAAAAACACTGACAACATCACACCGATAACGACTTTATTAACAAGCTAATACAGTCCATAATCGCGTATCATGATCCAACCACCTGTAGGACTGCGTACATTTCCATCGATCTCTCTCAAAATCATTCTTAATGACTAGTTTAATTTATAACTACTTATTTTCTTAGAAAAGCGAGAGATGATAAGAACGAAAATTTGGAAATTTTGAGAGAGAAACACGTCCGTCGCGATTGGCGGTCGGTTTTGCACTGCAACCGGCAAGGATATGCCCAGATTTTCACCCGACCCGGGCCAACCGGGTGTGTCGACTAGTCGACCGATTTGTACCTGGGGAATGGATTAGTCGGTCGATTCCAGGACTCATGTAATGCGTCAGTTTAAAACCTGTAGTTCAAGAGAAGACAGCATTTGTCTTAGAGATAGTGTTGTTTAGTTTTCTGTCGTCTGTTATAAATGTTTTGTTGAGTTCTGTTAGTGTTATTTTATGATTTTTCGTATACTTAAGCTTATTAATTCCGTTACAGCAAGAGTATTTTATTTTCAATGACGCGGCAGTCATTATAAAGTATAATAGTTTTACGAGTTCATTTGTTCGGAGTCGTATAAGATTAAATAACCAAAAAATAATGAAAATCCGTCAATTGAAAACATAGATAAGATAAACTGAATACCTACACATAATCAACAAAACCATTCTCTTTTCTATACTAATATTATAAAGCTGAAGAGTTTGTTTGTTTGTTTGTTTGTTTGAACGCGCTAATCTCAGGAACTACTGGTCCGAATTGATAAATTATTTTTGTGTTAAATAGACCATTTATCGAGGAAGGCTTTAAACCATATAATATCACGCTGCAACTAATAGGAGCGAAGAAACAATGGAATATGTGGAAAAAACGGGCAAAAAAACGGGAAAATTCATCTTTGAGGGCTTCCGTGGCGTGCGCTGCAAAAACGGTTCAAGTCATGGGTAACAGCTATAATTTATAAAGCTGAAGAGGTTGTTTGCAAAAATAAATATGATGCCTAAAATAACTATTCCACGCGGACGAAGTCGCGAGCACAGCTAGTATTTAATAATGGTGAAACTTAAACACTTTTGGTGTCATGTACAACTTACAATTGAATATTACTCTTCTTAACATCTACGGAACTCTAAAAAGGTACACACGCGTATATTTTATTCGTGTTTTATTCAAAGTAAAAGGGAAAGAGACAAAGATATTAGTGAAGTTCGCAAGTGATTTGTTTCAGTAATGTGTTTTCGATGTGTTTTTGTTTCGGAAGTTATTTACGTCCGCTTATTGGATCTCATGTCGAAACCAGTCACAGAAGTATGGAGGGAATAATTTGCTTACCTTTTTAAAAGGTTTCTTGTTACTGTTATGGTAAATTTTCAAAAGGAACCATGATTTTTTGCTTTCACTTTTATGAATTACATATGTAAATCACATTCATGTATAAGGCAATATTGACATTGACAGATAGTGGGCGGCCTTATCGACATCCCTAGGAAATCAAATTATGAATGTGTGCAACTTTTTAGGGGAGCATGCATTTCTTTATCTTATGAATGTAACATATAGGTGGATGTTGATGAATTAAAATTTAACCAAGTCTGACTTTTTGATGAAGTCGGCTAAAAATAGTACCTCACAACTTTTCCAGCACTATTCCTTTTAATTTAAACATATTCCAGTTACTGGATCGATTTAGAAACCAATCAACTATACGTTAGAAGGCTTCCCGCAGGAGCCGTTTCAGGCTAACCTGGATATAGTTTTTACAGGGCTATGTATCATTTACATGAAATCTCTCTTTTGAGTCGTATTTCCCCATGACTGAGGGTTGTGACTCCCCTGAATTAATTCGTTAGGAGAGTTCTCTTAGGCAAATCGTCGTGATAGGCGCCCAGATCCTTCCACGGAAGACACATGTTCTCGGATATTGTGGTCTTCAGACATGTCGGTTTCTTCACCATGTATTCCTCCACCGTAAAGCGAGTGCAAATCCACACTTTACTTGTAAATATTCATATTTTTGTGTATTTGTTTTGTGATCTATAATATATAATATATCTAAGTACTTTTTTAATTACAGGTTTTTGAAAATGTTACTTGAAAATAGTACTTTTATTTACAGGTTTTTTTCACCAAATTCGCATTTAAAAAGCCGTATAATAATAATTTTAACAACTCACGCCCATTTACGAGATATTTTTTTAATGCAATAGAGAATCAGTATCAATAAATTCGGTTTGAGATGACGGTTACGTATGAGATGAGATATTGAATCGATTCAATTTTCAACGGACCATCGCTCCTGTCTCTTCACAGGCATTTTCCGAATAACTTAGTAGCGACGTATGAAACGATAACCGGTGCAAACCTAATGAAACTAGATATAACCGGTTAGAACTTGATACTTCCGCAACGGTAGTGTTCGTAAAATACACGATATAGGTAGCTTTATATGATCAGACATTGTACGTTAGATAGGGATTGTGACATAGTGTTTTGTTCGTTGGTTAAGAGTATGATTATGTCTGGACGGTCACTTATTTCATAATGATAATATTATCAATAACTAAACAAATTGTAGGGCCCGGTTGTTTGTCTAGTAGGGCAGTCGTTAAGCCATGTCAGAGGCTCTTAGGACGGTTTAAAAACTCACGACACCAGAGTTGGCCACTCTCATTCGAGAAAAAGAAGAATCAATAGCTGCAGGAACGGCTTTTCAACTATTTTAAAAAGTATAGTTATTTTTTTGCAATTGTGATTTCTCAATATCAACCAAAAGGTTATGCAGATTTTAACACAGGCCGTTTTACAATCAAAATCTTTTATACTAGTGGTTTTTAGGATATTATTATTATTTGGGCTAGATGGCGCTGTGTTATATTATATGCCCTGCAATTTTTTTATTTTTTATTGTTTAATCTTATAAGTAACTGGCTTGTTAACCTCTTTTTATTGCATTATAGCTCGAAAATTAGGATTTAAAGGTTAAAATTATAATATTCCGTTAATCTTGCATCTTCTTAGTTCTAGAAATATTACTTGTCTGCTACATTTTAGTTTGGCACGCTTTATGTCTGTAAATATAAACAGGCTTACATTTTGTACATATCGGTTCTATGAATCCCCCGGGAAAATAATTGTGAACATTTTGTGTCTACGTGTTTCTTTGTGTCGTATGTCGTGTTAAAAATGTAGGTTCTATTTGTTCTGAATTTTAAGTTTTAGTAGAAAAGGCTAGATCCCTTTGACAAATATTTATATACATTTTGTAAATTATCTATTATTTTTGTCAATAATCACAGAATGCTGACATTACCAACAAATATGTACTTATACGATATTATTTGAAAATAATAAGTCACTTTTATTAAACCAGATACAAATTTATTTCAGTGTCCCAGATCCTAATTTATTTACTAATAAATAACATAAACTTGTTGAAAAATAACGAATATTGCGTTTTTGTTGAAAGAAAAATATGTTACACATAATCTTAGCAACATTGCAAAAGTAATAGAAATTACACAAATGCATAAATTGCGTGTTAGTAAGTTATTTACAGATCAAAGCAAATTACTCAGAATTATGTCATATCATAGTTTATTTTGGCTAGGTCTGTATTTGATGTAAAGCTAGGTACACACAACTAAGAACAATATTAAAAAATTTATTCATAGAACTTTCGGCTATTTTTGACGAGAGGAATCATTAAGACAATAACTTTTGGATTTCAAAACATCGTGCGTTACTGCACTGTGCTCATAGACTAGACTACTAGTACAATTAAATAGCGCCTCGAAACTTTAAAAAATACTGAAAAAGCTCCCAAATTGATTAATCTTTCGATTTGCAACAAAAAATCGTCGTCAAAACGTGGTTTAAATATTAGTCTAGAACTTTGAAAATAACAAGTCGCTTTTTTATTGTTGGGTTTTTGTTGGCCTACCACTATGTGTCTACCCGAAACGAAAGAAAGTCAAAATAGTTTTCATTATAAAACCTTACACTCGAAGTGTAGTCTTAGCCTAACATTAACAACATCAATAATAAATTTTATTCCCCTATTTGAGTATTTACTCTCGATTGTAGTTGTATTGTTTCGGATCAAATTGACTATTTTATCTCTTATTTTACTTGTTGTAGTAAATATTTATGTTTGCTGTATCAAACATTCTTGGGAACATAAATTGGTTCTAAGACTGCGGGGGTTACGAGGAAAAGAAAACACGTAAGTTTCAGGCAAGATCACAGAAGAAATTCTTCTTTGAGCCGTATTTCCTCATGATGGAGGGAACACTTTTTTAAGGAGAATTTTCTCATAATTAAGGGTTGTGACTCCCCGCGAGATTAATTCGTTAGGGGAGTTCTCGTGGGCAGATACAATTGTAATAATACCTTGTTATTATTATTTGAGTCAACAATATATATGTTACGGCTAATACCCGAAGTGCGGCTACACCTAGTTTTAGCCGGTTAGAACTAGGTGTAGCCACTTAGTCTTGGTTAAACCTAGTACGAGCCGATTTTTTCGGGTAAAACTAGGTCTCAAGTCCTGCATCGTCAGGGCTGCGGACGCATGCATCGCACTCTCGGGGCCCTGATCGCGATGCAGAGGTGGAACACCCCAGGTTTTTAGTGGGTATGCCGGCCTTCTGGCGGAGACTCCCACTTAACCACTCGCCCTCCCCGGGGTCGAGTGGTACCTTTAAAAGGTTTTCAAAAAAAAAAAAAAAAGGTCTCAAGTCCTGTTGTAGAGCAAGTGTTGGACTCGAAGTCACTTGTCTGTGACAGAAGGTAGATTAGGTTCGTTAGGTTGCTATCTACCACGCACATGCGACGACGAGCAAAGCGAGGAGGAGCCAACTTCTTTCAAAATGTCTCGATTCGTGGTTTAACCAAGAGTAAGTGGCTACACCTAGTTCTAACCGGCTAAAACTAGGTGTAGCCGCACTTCGGGTATTAGCCGTAACATATATATATAAAATTTTAATCTTATGCTTATACCTATATAAATAAGATATATAAGCATAAGATTTAAATTTTCTCTTGTTTGTGTTGTGTTATATTTTATTTGTGTGTCCAATAAAGCGTTAATCTACCTATCTATATAGTTATTTATTATTTTGTAGTTATTGTCGTAACCCTCATCCACTAATGTTTTATGTAAAAGCTTGTACAAATGTCTGCCGTACTCCTACATACAGACGTAATAAATAATTATTGATGTTTACGTAATCTTGTTTGTTATCAGTCTTTTGTCGTTGAAGAAGATTGAAGAAAAAATTGTTAAGCGACTGTCGCTGCGGACAGTTTTTGGATGGGTGACCAACAATTAGAATGCAATACAACGCTACCATGGTTGTGTTGACAAAAAATGTTTGAGCTATGTCGGAAGCCCTAAGGGTGCTGCTTAAACTAGACACTAGAATAGTGTAGGGCACTGTCATAAAGATAAAAAGGTACTTTGTATGTACTTAGCTGTTTTTATTTTATACGGGATTTTGTTTATAGGTAGGTACATAATATATTTACATAGAGAAAAGGAATTCAATATGAAACGCGAGCCATTGATATTTCAAACGTGTGACACAGTCAATATGAATTGAAGGAGTAAATCTTATTTAGTGGTGTAATTTCATATATTAATCATTTTATATTTAAAATCTAAAACATAAAAACTAAACATACACGAGTTATTAATTTAGCATCTTCTCTATTAAACGTACACGCACATTCTAAATTTATTTATAAATCTAATGTTAATGTAATATATATATATATTTATTTCCATAGATTCATAGATTTATGTCAATTATCTGGCACTCTTTTTTTAAATCATTTGATATTTTATTAAACTTGGCACCCTGGTGAATAGTTAACCTAACTATTCATTTTTAAACAATATTTCTTAGCATAGGCTTGGGTAAATATTGTAAATGTATGAATTTAAAAAGTATAAAAAACTAAATTTATATTTTATAACTGTTACTGTCAAATGAGTCACCGTAATATAGCTTTCCTGCAAAGTTTCTCCTGTGTTCTAACCAACTTAAAAAACAAATTCTTTAGTAAAATTATATAGCCTAGCCCCCCTAATTAGCGCTAACAGTAAGTCCGAATAAACCAGTTTTGAATGTATACTTAGCTTGTTTGGGAACACATTCTGTTTTGTGTACCATTATAAATAAATAAATCCCGGACAGTAGTAAATATCCCAAAACATTGAGAGCACATTAAAATAACTCACAAAGCGTACTTTATCTACCGCAGTTTTTTTACTACATCTGAACCTTTTAAGGCGGGTGCTTAGCGAATGATATAACGCGGTGAAAGCCGGAGGTAAGCATCCATCAATCAAACACCTGTATATGTATGTATTTTAGTATATAATATGTACAATTTGTATTGGAGAAAAACCGCTGCTTAAGAGGTAAGGCTCTTTCTGTACATACGTACATACATTTGTGACTTCTTAAAAGCTTAACTTTGAGGGTAAGGGTATTTTTATTCCATAAGCTAGCTGAGGCAATCGCATGCGATTTCCAATGTTACGCAAAGGTCGACGCGGTCAGTCCTTGGATGGGTGACCGAAACGTGCTATTCCATTTTAGGTGCTTCCGTGGGTAGGATGACACGTAAAATAGGTGGGAAGACAACCGGCTGGGATAAGTCCCAGCTGGTTGTCCGGCTGTCATTAAGCCATGTCAGAGGCCCTTCGGGCGGCTTGATAAACTCTCGAAACCATAATTGGCCACTCTCATTCGATAAGAAAAAGATTTCATATGCGAAATCTACTTCTGCTTCTGCTTTTTACCTGATTAAATTAGATAAGATTAAATATTACAAACATTTTCAAAAGAATAATTATAAAATATGACAATCACGTTCCTCAAACATGAGGAAGGGGCCTTAAGGTGCATTCGCCTTTCCGCTAATTCCATACAAACAATTGTATAGTTAGATTAAAAAACTAAGAAAGTTAGACTGATTGTTTGTATCTCAAATTGTTTACATTTAAACCAAAAGCATAGGTTTTGTAGTTCAGAAGATTTCGGGAAAAACATTTAAGTAGTAGGTATGTAAACATATTTTATATAAGACTTCAAAACTACAAAACATATGCCTTTGGTTTTCTAGAGACTAAGTAGCATCACGTTGAGCCGGAGGAGAATATCAAATTCTCCGTCTCTATCAAATGAAATTGAAACTTCCAAATCAATGGCAATCTATCGTCCACCCCATAAATAAGGGCCATAACAGAGAAACTGTAGACCGTGATTTAGGTGCTATTATCTTTGAACAAACAAGACGCAATGATAAATGCTTGAGAACGGGGTACCTACATATTATTTATACCATAGAATTGTGACTCTTTACAAATATCACGTCGAAATTGATTCCGCATTTTACCTCTCTCCCATATAACACTGGCACACAATGGTTGTTTGTGATTGATTAAGATGCTGGAAAATATAACCGAACGCTGCCGAATCGTCTCAGTTGATCACTTAAGGGTTAATTTTATTTGTTTACTAGTGGACCCCCGGTTTCGCTTGCATTATTTTGGAATAAAAAGTAGCCTATGACACTTCCGAGACCACATACCTACTACCTACCTTCATATCAATAATAATGATGATCCGTTCAGTTGTTTTTGCGTTATGGACGTTTAAATAAACAGACAAATAGACAAAAATTCTAAAAACTGCAGAAACTTGTACTGTTATGGATTTAAAGTAACCCCAAACTTTTTTTCTAATATCCTCTATGTTCAGTTTTGTGACTCTCTTCAACTTTATTATATTTATAGATTATTTTTATTGCTAATGGATTTAAGTAGGCCCCGCCCTTCAACTCAACCGCGGCAGTAGCGGATGACGTCCTCGTGGAATAACTATTTTGGGACTTTTACGTTTCATTACAATTATTCGTAGCAGAGTACTTAATAGCGCTTTGTCTACAAATCTATAGTTTAGTTTAATTGAATTTGAGTTGGAGCGTTGTATTTCGACTAGTACGTAAATAACTACCAAGATTGGTATCAGACATGAATCTTGGTTAATTTATTCATTCATTTTAACGACTGAGGCTTAGGGACTTAACGTCTATGCTGTGATGTGATTGTCCTGGTTCTATTCCTGCCCAACCACACGTATTCTGATGAGTTTATAAATTTTTCATATTTTTTTTAATGCACTACTATCAGTAAGAAAGTAACAGTAGTAACTGAGATAGAGTCACCGTCCTTTTAGAATTGATATAATAAATAAAATTAAACACACAGTTCAATCTTTTTTTTATAAAAGCTAGCGACTACACCCAAAACTGTATCTAACAGATCACCATTTTTTATATATTTTATAGTGACATAAAAGAAAAATAACAAAACAAAAGCAAAATAATAAATTAAACAAACGCTTTTAACAGCCCTTGGCCACAGGACAACAATAAAAAGTGAATTGTTGGATTTATAAAACAGCAGAGCATATATAGATTTATAATTTTCTGTTTACTAAATTTTTATCATATTATGATTCTCTTCAGATAACTCGGAAAACTTGAAAATATAGATAGATAGATAGATAAATACTTTATTAAAACATCACACATAAAACAACACAAAAAAGACATAGAAATTAAAATTTGCGCCTTAATTGGTGGCAATAATATAGCAGTCGGTCTCTCAGGCCACCCGAGACCACCCGAGAACAGCACCATATTTAACTGTCTAGTCTGCCGCTATACAGTGGTGTGCCTGTGTTTTTATTTATTGGTTTATGTAGTGATTATATCCTGTGAAAAAAATCAAGCATCATGCATCATAGCATTACAGAACACAATAAACATAAGTATGTTTATTTCACCTTTATAAATAGAAAAGGCGAACATCGTTTAACAGAAATAAACCGTGAACGCAGTATTTTTTTATTTATTTCAAGTTTAAATAGGTAAAAAAGCGAAAGAACTATTGTTAGACATCCGCTGTACGTGTTATCTGGTAAAATGTATTATAAAATTCGGCTTCATTGATTCAGTTAACTACTCTTTTCGTTGTTTTTTCTTACTCTGCGTCTAAAATGAAACGAGTAAAGTAATTTCTTTACACAAGAAATTATCCAACTGTCTGTTGTGTTTTATTATGTAATCTCGCCGGCGGGTACGGAACCCGGGCTATAAGTGGCATTGAGTTAGGGTATCGTGGAAAGAAATGTTAGCTTAACAGGGGGGGATATTAAGGAGTATTATTCATTATACTGTATATACCCAGCAGTGGAATGAAACCGGCTGCGGATGATGATGATTTTAAAAAGCTTTCTATAGTACTCGCTAACGAGTAAATAAAATAAAATAAAATAAAAATAGCCTTTATTTCAGATGCTTCAGTTAATAATTAGTAGGTAATTCATTTAGTATTCATTACAAAACAAAATTTCAAATGTTATTAAAATGGAAATATAACAACAAGAACACATTGCAAATTTTTTTTTTTCCATTTCCATAAAATAGTCTTCGTCAGTTGATGTTTAATAAATTCTTCCCATAATGTCCAACTTTGAAATAATGGTGTTATTTGTGTCAAAAGTTTCTTTGAAGTCAATGTTTTTATGTAAGTGCGCTAACGAGTATTGTGTTTTAAATTGAGAAAATACTACCTACTATACTACCTAATACTACCAGTAAGTAATCTAACTTTTCTCATAACTTTCTCCTTTTGCAATACGGTCAATTTACATAAAAATAAATTTAGGATACAAACAAAACCCACAGAAAATAATATATTAATCGCATTCACCAGAACCTTTGTTAGTACACTCATGACTGCTTATTTCGATCATTTAGTTTAAGGATTTTCTAATAATTTACATAATAACGAACAGATTCACTAAAATAAAAGTGATACATAACATATTTAAAAAGATTCTCCTTTTTGCATTGTATTCCTTATTCCTGAGGGTCATGACACTCATGACTTACATAACTCCACCGCAAAATATACTCATTGGGGAAGTTTTCTAGGGCAAGTAAATAGAGGTGGGTGCCCAGATCCGTTCACATGAATATAACTATCAGTACTAAAGACAATAATAAGTATCAGCATCAAAAAACGCGTTGAATTAAATACCAAAGGTTCATTGAAATGTCTTTCTACTAAGGCGCAATGTTCCAGCCAAACTCCCAATATGGCTTTTTAAATGCCACATTTACCACCATTTTTAGTACAAAGACAATAATCTCACCGCCTAACGGTGGCCGTTACCTTTTTAAACGACGCAATGTTACGCCGTTATGGCGTTAACGGGATTTGGCCTGAGCAAATTTACGTACAAGGTATTATTTTTATAAAAGAAACTTGTTTTATTGAAACCTTAGCGTGATTTCATACAATGTATATATTTATATTTTTATGAATGTGCGATCGAAGCTTATCACGTACAAAGGTAATGTTTGAAAATTCTTTGTAAAAGAGACCATTTTTAAGAGTATTTCAATTCGACGATTAGTTAAAGCTTCTTTAAATCCGTAAATATTTAGCAAAACACTGTACTTTTGAACTTTGAACTTTGTAATTTTAAGTGTATTAATTTTACCAGATATTTATAAAAAAAATATATTCTAAATAAGTTAAAATTATAAGTTTAAAATAATAAGATTTTTAGTATCATTCGAAAAAAAGACATCTTCAGTCATCAAATCCATATTTGACATTGTTTGTTTGTAAATGACATTATGTATACATTTTTATGTGTTTATCTTTAATTCTTTCGTTAATATTTAGTATTAAGTTATATAAATTATTATTGTAATATATGACGTACCTATTGTAGCGCAATGTTATAAGGTCAATAAATATCTTTGAATCTTTGAATCTTTGAAAAGTCTCAGTTTGTATGAAACTTTATTTAGGCTCCTGCGATTTAAATGTCGCCGCTACAACTTCATTCGACGCAATACGGCAGATCTAAAAACAGTATGCAAATGTGTTTGTGTGTACAAGTAGCTCGCACCCACACGCACTAAGCAACCTAGTACTGTTGACAAAACAGAAAACATATTTCTATTAAAAAAAACTGATATTGGATACTAAAAAACTAAATGATCGGTCGATCCATTCCTGCGGTAAAAAGTAACTAATAAGAGTAAGAGTAAGATAACTAATAAGTAAGTAATAAGAATACACTTTACTATTTTTTTAAACTGCATGCAAATTCAAGCATGCGGAATTGGACACTACATAAATAATATTTAAAAATTAATAAATACATTTGAAAAACGGTTTTTTTTAATTTATGGTGCAGTGTGTTTCATACGACTGTCGATGGTTTTCACTGTTTGGCGAGATTTTAAAATATAATACGCTTGTCTAGAATAAACTTAAGTCACTTGAACCAATATTACAACCCAAATTGGATCAAGCTTGTACTCTTATGTAACTTGCTTTCAATTGAAGCTGCCGGAGAATAAATAATAAGTTTTTTTGCAATCAGTACTCCTGTACTATTATCTAGTAGGCTCAGGGGTACAGTAAGTGCTTGCTTGGTAATGTCACAGTAATACAACACCTCCGAGCCAAGCTTCCGGTGGTAATGGGAACTAAATGGCTTATGTACATGTGTACTACAGTATATAATACTACACATAAATACAACTACTGGGATCTAAATGGCTTTTATGTATAGTGTATATGATATTACATAAATACTTATAATTTAGAGTCGTCTCATCTTAAAATTTACCTACAAACTACAGCTAAGTGATCTTCAAAGCGAGAATTTATCGGTTGTTACTCCGTGTCCTTATAAATGTTTAAATTACAGTTTATTCCTTTTATAATAATGTAATTTCATTATCATTATCATCCACAGCTGGTTTCGTCCCACTGCTGGGTATAGGCCTCTCTGATAATATGCCATTGGTTTCGATCTTTAGCCAGCCTCATCCAGGTAATATAATTTATGTTATTGAATTGAATTTGTTTTTTTTAAACGATTGATACTTAATGATTGTTTTTTTTTTAAGTCTGTAGAACGCTTTAAAAATCTTCCATATATAAACTCTGGATTAAAAGACCTTTAGATTGTATAGATTAAGTGAATTAATAGATAAAGAATGTCAAGTATTGTAAAATAAATGTGTTTACTGATTTTGAAATAGGGCTAATGTGACGAATATTATGAAACGAAACTACGAGTATATTCGATGTTTTTTTACGACATTTTAACCTACAACACGCTTACAAAAAAACACAGATTTTAATTAAAATTAAATTAATAAGTAAAGTAAAAAATACTGGTCTATCGCCTTCCAAGTTCGCTTGAACTCGAATTCAATAATCATAAAGAACCTGCCTGATATATTCAGGCCAGGGGGAAATTTTCATTATTTTCAACCGCGATTATTTACGTAAAAGATACGTCGGCAGAAATATTATTTAAACGTTCCTACATATTATCTAAAATTACTGAATAAGTATCAGTAAAATAAATGAAATAGGATCAGAATAGTAAAAAAGTGCAAAAAAATATTTTAAGTTTATTTATCTTTCTAATATTGTTGTTTAAAAGGCAAATCTTATTTTGGTAAAGTTTTTCCTCCAGCTTAAAGTTTAACTGCTTGGTTTAATTGTTAATCTACAAACTAGAACAAGTCCAGTATATGTGGTGAAACCTCATTTTCCTCACGAACAATTATAAAACCACACACGTACAGACCTCCATTGAGATTTGAGATGGATTCCGTTGCTTGCTATCTAGTTGAGTTAGCGTCTTGCATTTGTAAGAAGGTATAAAACAAAAGCTTTTTATGGCGAATGAAATTGTTGGGACTTAAGAATCAAAGAGATAAATAAAATTAAAGTAGAAAAAAAAGTTTTTTTCAATGAAATAAAGATAATATTCTACTTTATCCTGATTTATTATAAACTTAATTTCAATAATCTAGCCGATTGCTTATTTGAGCTATCAGTACAAATATTAAAGTAGTTAAGTTTTACAATAAAAGAGGTAAAATTCATGATTCACAGATAATATTTAACCATGCTTGTTAAATTATAAAATTTGTAAAATTGAGTATAATGCGAAACTTGAGGTGACTGACTGTCTGAGATAGTGATCTATCAACGCACAGCCCAAACAACTGGACGGATCGGGTTGAAATTTGGCATGCATGCATGCCATGAATTTGTTATGACGTAGGCAACCGCTAAGAAAGGTTTTTTTAAAATTCCACTTTTAACAGGGGTGAAAAAGAGGAAGCAAATTTTATTTCTTAATGCGAGCGAAACCGCAAGCACCCTCTAAGTAACACAAAACACATAAATTTACTAAAATATTCAACAAAAACTGAACATCAAAATTAAACACAGCAAATGTTATAAATAACTTTCTTACAAAGCTGTTTATCTATAAAATTTCAACATCAAAGATTTAAGATGAAATTAAGCGTCGCGTAAAATTCATAAGTGAATAAATCAGATGAGATGGCGATAACAATGAACGCCCATTCAGAGGACATACTTATAATAAAAAAGGTGGACGATTTTTTGCAGATTCTTTTTATAATATTCAGCAGTTAATATCAGGCTTTTCAGGGGGACCTATAAATCATATTTAAATAAGGATTTAGTACATCGATATCAACAATCCATGAACTTGTCGAAGAAAACTTCTCCAATGAAGAAAATCTGCAGGGGAGTGTCGACCCTTAGTAATGAGGGAAACGACTTACTTATAGGAGGAGGAAGAGGATCAACATTCAACAACATATTTGTTGTCTTTTCTAGTTTGCTTTTTGCCTAGGTTAGTGTCTGTAAAGTATGTTCTGTGAATTTGTACATATGTATGTAGGTAAATGATGTATTAAATAGTCGCTTCAATAATCGATTTTAATTATAGACTAAAACATATTATTTTCTTTATAACAGTAATTTAAAAAAAAAACTAGGAAACAAACTAAACATAACTTCTTTTAACTACACCAAGAAAATTATTAGGAAAGCTTATTCTTAACTGTCTTCATTATCACATAAAAATATTACCAAATCACAAACCCAAATGACACGAAAATTTAAATAAGATGACTGACTATATACATATAGTGATCTAACAACGCACAGCCCAAACCACAGGATGGATTGGGTTAAAATTTGGAATGTAGGTAGATGTTATGACGTAGGCATCCGCTAAGAAAGGATTTTTGGAAATGCCACTTTTAAAGGGGTGAAAAAGAAGATGCAAGTTTTACTTCTTAATGCAAGCGAAGCCGCAAGCACCCACTAGTTTAGTATAAAACATATTTATAACTATCCAGTAAATAGACAACAATAAACCTATAAACCACGATAACAAAACACTAAATCTAAAATTTCCACCTCCGTACATGTAAATAACTGAGTTATTCACAGAGTGTATGTCAGTTTGTCTGTATTTATGTTCCGGCGCTGCTTTGTATCACTCCCGCTTGACTAATGGTGCGACCAGTACGCGGATGTGGTTGTTAAATATTTAATAGTACTATGGAATAAATAAAATGGCGTATTTGTATATTTAATGTTTACGGCTTAGGTGAAGGATAGATTCTAATTAGTGAAACGAACGTTAATCACTTTTAAAAAAGAATTACAACGCCCAAATAATGAGAATATTGAAGACTGTTTATCATGCAATTGCAAAAAACAATAAAAAAAATAACATTAAAATTCAAAAAATATATTTATTTTATAGGCTTTATTTGTGTTTTTTCGAGATTCAAAAGCTTCGGGCGCTTTCATCAAATTATTCAGCCATGACAGAAGCCTCTAGGGCGGTTGGAAAATTCTGACACTAGAGTTGGTCACTTTCGTACGAACTTACTTTTACCAAAATAATAATCATCAAATCATGATTAGTGGCTCCGTTGTGATGTTGAAAACGAAAATAGCAAACCAACAAGAACACTTTCGCATTTGTATTGGTGTTTTAATCAAAGCTTTACAATATTGTTTCTGTGAAACAGAAAAACAATTAGCTAAATGTGAGATATTTGTACAGTATCATTAATTTTAAATTCTGTACCATCAGTATATTTCAATTAATGTATGCTGCAAAATTGCGCACTATTATTTGTGAGTACAACAAATATTAATTCCACATAGTCTGATAAAAAACCCTGCACTGCACCTGATTAAAATATTAGCTACTATTTTGTAATTATTCCAAATTATTATATTATATATAAATTTTTAGTAGAACAGATAGTTCAGGCAACCCGTGACCAGCATGCTGGCGCATTCTTGGCGCAAAGGATAAGCATTGCCATCCAACGTGGCAATGCCGCCAGCATGCTGGGAACGTTGCCTACAGATATACTTTTTTTATAGGTGTTTTAAGTTTATTAAAAGTTTTAGTTTATAAGTTAGGTATTAATTACTTAAGTTTTTATTTTAAATTAGTAAAATTTGTTTTATAAGTTTTTATATTAATAAATGTCTGATAATAATAGCAATCATTCACTATAAAACTACTGATCGTAAAACTGATATAGCAAATTATTCAAATCACGTTAATAACCGTCACTAAAACAAAGAAAAACCTTCAAAAATATTTCCAGAGACAAAGCAGCTTCCGGCCGTGTGGGGCTACTTCCGGCGCGCGCCGGAAATACGTCATTACCGCCCAACGATATCATACCAAACAGACGACTGATTATAGTTACAAATTTCCAATATATATGCTATAAATATAATCGTGATAGAACACAATTCAACATTTTTTGTTTGTCATTTAATACCAATATCTTTTGCATCAAAACTCATCTTTAACAGATTTAAAACCAACAAAATATATTATCTAATTCTTTAAGACAACAACTGTGTTTGTATTGATAACACTTAGTACCAACGTAGTATTCCATTTTGGGCGCTTCCGTGGGTCGGATGACACGTTAAATTGTAGGTCCTGGCTGTTTGTCTAGTACAGCAGTCATTAGGCCCTTAGGGCGATTTGAAAACTCTCGACACCAGAGTTGGCCACTCTCATTCGATAAGAAGAAGTAACAAATAAGTTGAAAATTTATCGTTGCCGATTGGCATCGGAAAAAAATATTACTTAGGGATGTATCATGTATATTTTTTTTTATAGTTATCATTTGGTTCAGTATCCACGAACGCTGTATTATTTTAGCGAGTCGTCTTATTTTGAGTTAATCAGTTAAAAATATACGTAAAGACGTATTTTATGTTTATTTAGTCTGCGTTAAGTTGCAAATGGCGGCATCATTAGAAACACCTGCCTATTTCACGCTGCAGGCAGCCAGTTACCGCGGCCAGGTAGAACATAGTTAGTGGAGCTATTTTTAACCAACCGGTTAAAAGGAAAGACGTTTTTTAAGGAGGATTTATAAGGTTATTTTGTAATATTTAGGCCGTATTAAAAAAACACTGTATCTGTGATACCTAATACGCTATTTGTGAACTAAACTAAATAATATTAATACTGTTTAAGTACCTACTGATATAATAAGAATGTCATTATTGAAACCATTTAAAAGCTGACAGTTTCTCCGTTTGAAAACCTGTAGGTATTCTACCAAATCAGGTGGATTTGAAACCGACCCTATAAATTGGAGTCATGACTAAGAAGAACAACGTAAAAAATGTCATCTATGCATAATAATAAAGCTGAAGAGGTTTGAAGGTCTGAACATTGAAGATATTTAAAAAAAAATGTATAAAGGTATTTCGATTTGATAGCAAAACATGTTCCAACAATTTCTAAAAATTTCGTCTGTTTGTATGTTTATCTGTGTAAACGCAAGTTCTCATCACGAAATAACGGCTGAACGGATCATCATGATTTTTGGTATGTAGGTAGTATGAGGTCTTAGGAGTGTCATAAGCTACTTTTTATCCTGAAGTAATGCGTGCGAAACCTAGGGCGTTCACTAGCCCATGCCGTGACAAAAAAATCTTACATATTAGATTTTTTAACCTGGAATAGGCTTGCTACAACCCGCCTGATGTTAGGCATCACTGTAGTCTAAGATATAGCACGCTTGTGTTAGAAGAAACCTATTAACTCTGGATTTCACAGTTACTTTCCTATTTATGTTTTAACCTAAATTCAGTATTTTTGATTAATAAAGTTCAATTGAACATACAGATAAATGTAAACAAAACTACACTTTTTATATTATTTTTGTCACGGTCACCCATCCAATACATTGACTGGGGTTGCGTAACGGTTCCAAGTTCTAAAGTTGCTCTTATAAGTTCAAGTCACGTTTACAGAGATCAGAAAAATTGTAAACTGCCAGATATCAGGGATTTGCGTCGGAGAACTTTTAAACTTAACTATAAAGCAACTGTAAAAATAAATCTTAGTACGTAACGAAAAGACTTTTCATAAGTTATTACTATACCAGTGGTGTACCATGGTGTGGATCGCGTTAATCGATTTAAAAAAAAAAACAAGTTTTATCGGACTCAGATCCTCCCTCTTTTCGGGTCGGGTAGTCGGGTAAAAAGTAAAAAAAATACGGTATTGTCAATATCTTTACTAAATTGTACCTAAATCAGTTTAGTGGTTAGGGCGTAAAGATAATAAACAGTCATTTGTAAAAGTTATCACTAGGTTAATTACAAGTATTTTTTTTTTTAATATCTTTGTCAAACAGACTTAATAAACTTTCACTTGTATAAATAATATTGGGGTGATTACTACTATATTTTAGGAATAGGCATTAAATTTTAATAACAGTCAAGAAACTTAGTGTAAAATAAGTCCATAAGAGAGTGGTGAGCTCTGGTTACAAGTTTTTAAGCCACTCTGAAGGCCTCTGATATGGTAGTACCGTTTTTCAGAAAATTTGTAAAGCACATGCTTTAAAAAAATTCTGAAAAACTGTACTATTTAACATATATAAACATTTGTGATTTTATGTAGGTATTGTAGACCGTAATGATTGCTTACCATCAGGCAAATTATGGTCAAGTGCAAACCCATTCCTTGAATTAAAAACCAGCCAAAATGCACCAGAAGGCGATATTTTCAAATAAGTTTTTCCCATTAAAAAAAATACCTACCTGTAAAACAAAAACACACTCCCTACAAAAACATCACAGTATAGAATTCTAACGTGTGTAAACATACGGCAGCTTGTTCGAGCGGAGAACGCCGGTCCGTGTGTTTGTTGTTTTGAACTTTGTTGTCTTACTTTGGAATAATGTTGTTTAGCTTGTAATATAGATGTTTTATGTTTGTACGAGTAGTAGTAGGTATTTTAAGAGTAGGAGATAACTAAGTACATCAGGCATTTAACGTTAATATATACTAACGCACGCCTAGTGAAACTAATATTTTAATTGTCCAAAGTGACTCTCTCTGTAAGTCGTATTTCCTAATGACTGAGGGTCGACTCCCCCGCAGAATTAATTCGTTAGGGGAGTTCTCTCGGGCAGATACACCGGGGTGGGCGCCCAGGTCCTTCCACGGAAGACACACGTCCTCGGTCCTCAAACATATCGTTTTCCTCACGATGTTTTCCTTCACCGTTAAGCGAGTGCAAATCCACACATAACTTGAAAATACAAGTCATTGGTGTAGGGCCGGATTCGAACCAGGCTGCGTCTGGATGAAAAGCAAACACTGGAACCGCTGAGCCAAACTCGCTTATAGTTACTTTTAATATCAGGCAAATAAAGGCTTTTTCTATTTCATGTTTAATTGTCTATTTTATTATATACTATAAAGTAAATGACTGAATTTCATTTCAAATTAAGTTTTTGTAAAAGACTTACAATTTATGAAGTTCTTAAATTCATTCATTTACATACTAGACAATAGGTATATATATATCGCTCAATGCTCTGATTGCACACAACACTGATATTGATGTGTTTTGTTGTAGGTTTAGAGTATTTTATAGTGAATCAGCCTTTGTAAGTGATATGGTCGTCCCATTATTAAGAAATTAAGTTATTATTTGTAAATATGTAGGTCTTTAGATTGTTTTGTTTTACAAAGTGTATGATATATTAACTTTAAGTATAACTTGTTGTGTGTTTTGGCATAATGCTGTAAGTATAACATGTGTTTGAATAAATAAATAAATATGTACTTTTCGGTCAGTCCTTGGCATTCTATTTTGGGCGCTTCCGTGGGTCGTGTGATACGTTAAATTGTAGGTCTCGACTGTTTGTCTATTACGGCAATCGTTAAGCCATGTCAGAGGCCCTTAAGGCGGCTTGATAAACTCTCGACACCAGAGTTGGCCACTCTCATTCGATAAGAAGAGGACCAGGCAAATATATGTATAAGGAAACAACTTGTCTTCTAAATCTAACCCATAAGTTTTGTAAAATCAGTGAAAATTACAACATTTCAAAATTGTAAGTTTGTACATAATTAATACTCTATGCATCCTTTTTGCATTTCATAAATCATCATCAGCCCGTTATCGCCCACTGCTGTGCATAGGCCTTCTCTTGTACGCCACTCGTCCCGGTCCTGGCTCAACTTAAATTTCATGAATAAAGACAAAAACAACTTGCATAAAATTTACGATCTTACGCGGATTTTTATGAAAATATCAGCCTGAACATCAAACTGTATAAAAAGAAAATAAATTAAAAGCTAGCAATAAAGCTCAAGTTGGCAAGTCCAGTGAAGGCTCGATTGACGCAACTTGATAGAGAGGATTATGGCACTCGGGATTACTGCACTAGGGGCGCTTCTACAACTTAAGTAATATCTTCTAGTTTTACTTCCTATCATATGATATTGACACAAAATTAATGGTTAAACGAACTTACCTTAAGTGAAGTTCGACCATAATTATACGAGACGACGTTACATGCGAAGAGATTTCTTTATTAACTATGTAGTCTCACTTCTGTATGTACCTAAGCGTCACACTTTTTAAAGCTGTGAAAATAAAAACACAAAAAAAAACTTTGTTACAAATGTCACTGTCAATGTCGCGCCTGTAGCGCCGTCCTCCTGTCAAACCTCATTCTTTTTAGAGTCTAACCATGGAGTACTAATATATGCTCAGCTTGCCATCTCTCGTTTGTGCTATTTAACAATACACGGGTTAGTCAATGTTGTTGACATTTACAGGGTCCGGGTGGGACTTTAAATCTCTTCGCATGTAACGTCGTCTCGTATAATTATGGTCGAACTTCACTTAAGGTAAGTTCGTTTAACCATTAATTATACTACGACGACGTTACATGCGAACGACGACGACGACGAAATTTGATTTGATTTGATTTTGACGTTACATGCTCGAGATTTCTTTATTAACTATGTAGATGTTTAGCACTTTAGCATAAACGAGACCAACACGTATCAAAGATCTTAATGTTTGCCAAACTTGCCAAAAAATGCCAAACGCTAATTTACAGTTTGCTAGATCTTTGATTGTGACATTGAACATACATGAATTTACCTAATGATGCTAACAATAGCTTATTTGAGAAAAAAAAATACAGATTGAAGAATAAGTTACAAATATAAATTTGTATTACAAGGGATCAACTTATCACATTTTATAATTAAAATTGACTCTGTGAAAATATTTTACTGTCATCTGCTCTGCTGTAATGAGGCGCTTATATAGTTTGGCGACTATAAATGATTTACATGTCCCTATTCGTTATACAATTATAAAGAAAAGTCAGCTGCAACTTGCAGTTGATAATCTATGCCCTTATTGTAGCAGAACTAGCATCAATAATTGATTTCTTAGCAGGTAAAATTGGTTTTACCGATGGTTGCAAATTTCTATAGTTACTTTTTGGTAAAGTAACACACGGTCATAAAGCTTTTGCAGGGCAGATTGCCTCTCTATGAGGAAAGAGTCTTGTAAATTTAGGTATGACCCTATTTGGGACCGATGTCTTAATCAAGACACTAATATGTATGCCTATCCTCAAATCACTTACATTAATATCAGGTAAACATATTGAGGATAGCATCTGCCTGCACCCGCTGTGCAGTTGAAAAATGTGAGTACAGCTACTATTTGGTCTGAATGCTGATCTTTACTATAATGGGTAGGTAGGTAGGATATCAGATTGGTGGTATACTTTAGGAAGACGATCTGTTTCTGTAAGCTTCTTTCATGAATCGTATGATTCAATCATCTTGAGTAATACATTTATTTAACTTGTATAAATGTGATTCTGCTTGATCATTAGCCAAAAAATCTAAGATTAAGATTACTTGCATTATAATAAAAAAATATATCTTATGTTTTCTTACAGCAAAGTCTTAACAGTAACATTATATTGTTTAAACGAGCTTTCAGCTAGTGCCTATGTTATTATATTAATAGCAGCACTAGATAAAAAAGGATTGTCTTTATCTTTATACCTTTTGTTAGAAAATATTAAAAATATTAGAGTAAACCGTTGCCCAAACGGAATAAGAGTCCTGATAGACGATAATAATAATGGAATTTCTGGGCTCAAGTAGATTAACTAACCAAGAGAAAAAGACATGAAAGTTGATAACATGGCTTACTAGGCAAAAATGAAACGATCATTATGCCGTTGGCGAAAATTACGTATAAATAATAAGTTGTAACTTCCAGTCTATTGTGAATGCATCCGTATTATAGGCTACAGAAACTCATTCCTAGCATATGCCCATATTATATTCCATTTTGTTTTAAGCCGTGTGGCAAATAAACCAATGTCAGGAACCTTAAAATTTTAGTAAATTTATCAAATATGTATGTAATAATAAGTTAGTAGTAGTAATCTCAACATTTATGTTTAAATGCTTCGACCTCTTAATATATGAGTCTTATAATATGTCAAACAAAAATTAAAAAAATTTCTTTAATCACACCACTGTCAGATTGTTCTGACCACGAGTATACCTCAATGCCTCAAGATGTCGATCACCGTATTATATAGATTTTATTTACAATACATTGCCCGCCTTTAGGCTGCTATCAATTGTAGAATAATACTTTGTTGTACATTGCACCATTTCAAAATTCACTGACTCGTTTCCCTTTACAATACACGTCCAATTTATCAGAAAGCCACATGAGAAACTCACAAAAATAACCATATACCAATAAGTATTGGATTATATCTATTTAAAACATTGTTTTCTCGCGTAATCAATTTTGGATTAAATTTGCGTAATAACTGCATATATGTATCATCGCAAATAACGCAGAGCTACAAATTTATCGACCTATTTCTCTAAATGAAATATGTCTGCTCAAGGAGTTTCAGACATTTCTCTGCCGGTAAATTTAGAATAACATTTTGTGAAGTTGTCTCAAAGCCATAAACTGAAAACTGAAGTGAGTTTCATTTATTTATAACAAGTTTATTGTTTTAAAAGTGCTTTCTGAGCAGGTATTGTGAGTAAATTATGCCTAACATGGCATGTAAATATACAACCAAAGATAAGACCTTGGTCTTTGTGATAGGACTTTATAGGTTTAATTCGTTTTATAAAAACTACAGGCATTTGTGATGAATCTGAAAGTAAAATCAAGAATGAAACTCGTAAGTTAAATCTTAAAATACCAATCTAGGTATTCATTACCAGAATTGTGTACTAATGGGTACTAAAAAGTACGCATTCTGGAGGTCAATTATAGTTATACGGCAATTTTTAGGTAGCAATCGGCTATCCGTCCGAATATCCTTCGTTTCAAATCGATCAGAATATATGAATTTGTTGTCACATCTTAATTTTCAAATTAATGTTAAGGTCATGCCTTCTTGGGATCAGAAAAAAAAATAACCCAGTATAAACTGATCCAGCCCACTGGGCTACATTCAATTAACAAACAACTAAAATTAATTTACTGTAATTAAATTAATGAACGACCTATAGTGGGTCTTGCGAGGCCCGGTCTCTGGTTGCCATCTACAGGACTGGGTTGCCCCAGGTTTGGTTGGTACTATTGGCTGGTAGGTTTTATTGGTACCCTGTTTGGGTGCTTTGGTCAGTTGAAACTGAGAATGGACTTAATGCAGTTTGTTTCTAGCTTTTCTTAAGGGCTGGACTTCTTTGAGCAGTTTTAGTGGCTTTTATCAGAGTCATGCCGAATAAAGGATTGTCTCATTTCACTTCAGTAAAAACAGCACTTAATTCTTGTTTCAGTGCTGTAACTGTTAACTCACGTTCACCTTTTGTATCTTCGAATGGAAACCCAAAAAAGAGCTTATTCAGGATCTCCACCTTTGTTAAGTTGTCTTAGTTAGTCCAGCAATACGCAATCCTAATTGGTTTCCAATAGATTGAAGCGGAGCTTGATACTTTCCATAAAAAATGATGTCATTTTTAAGTTGAGCTTTGGCGCTTTAGAGTGGCTGAAATTTTCAGGAAATAAAATTTTCTTTATACTTAAAGTTTAATATTAGTTTTAAATAATTCCTTCCATTAGGACTTTACCCCAAAGTTTAGCTAATTCTTCAATAATGTCATGACCTAATATTTCTCCTAAGTGGATCCTCCACGTTTCACGTATTTCCATCGGTAAAGATAATGAAGCAGAAACATCCTGTGCATTATAAGTGCATGGACCTGGCTAGGTAACTTGCTTCGATTTGAATTGCTTGCAAACATACCTGGCAGGATAGTTAGGAAGTATTGAGGTAGCTCCAATCTGGTAATCGTTGTCTGACACTTGTGAATTCAAATTCACTGGCACTGTGTCTCCTGACCGTGACCTTGTGTAATAGCAATCATATTTTGTTACAACTGAAATATAAAGATCATTAGTATCATTGTGGAAAGAAAAGTATTCTAACTTTGTTACATCATCGTTATACGTGCTCCCCTTATGCCGCTGTGTATGGGCTGTATATTTGACAATTTGTCATAAGCATTAACATTTTAAAGTCATTGTACGTAATCACGTTACGCCACTAGACTAATTCGTTATCAACCGGGCTCCAATGTCCCGGAGTATAACGCTTCAATGTAGGTACATTGGATGCACTATTTGCCATTAAATTGAATATTTGTTAATTTGCTACGAAGCAGAAACACTTTTAAAGTCATTGTACGTACTCACGTTACGCCCCTAGACTAGTTTGTTATCAACCGCACTCTAATGTCACGGAGTATAACGAGGGTACATTGAATATAGGTACTTTATGCCACTAAATTTATTGGTTGTTACTTTGCTATAAAGCAGTAACACTTTTAAAGTCATTGTACGTAATCACGTTACGCCACTAGACTGATTCGTTATCAACCGCGCTCTAATGACACGGAGTATAACGCCTCAATGTACATTGAATATAGGTAATGTATGCCACTCAATTGAATAATTGTTTATTTGCTACAAAGTAGTAACACTTTCGTCATTGTACGTAATCGCGTTACGCCACTAGACTATCTCTTTATCAATCGTGCTTTATTCAACGCCTAATATATACATTTATTGTATGTTGGTATTGTATTCCACTAAACTGAACATTTGCTAATTTCCTATGAAGCAGTACACTTTTAAAGTCATTGTACATAATCACGTTATGCCACTAGACTAGTTTGTTATCAACCGTGCTCAAATAAATATGAATCACAAAAAAAATAACCGTTATAAGAATAAAAGAATAAATAAGAATAAAATACATTTATTGGGACATGAAACAACAAGAGATACAGAACAATACAAGATAAAGATATATACAAGTAGGTACACGGTTCATGTCACAATCCGGCCCCAACTGAGCATGTGCTGGACGCAAGCATCCAGCGCTGGTCTTCCGTTGGAACCGGCAGGTGACGTCACGAACGTGACGAAAGGTAATGATAAAAATGTACATGTAGCAAACGTTAACAAACAAAACCATAGTACAAACATATAACACATAACAGACGACGTAAAATATACATTAAATAATAGAACAAAATAGTTATAGGTTAAAAACTCTAGTTCTTTTTACATTGAATAAACTGTAGAACAATGTATGTAAGAAAATGGTAATAAATAAATTAATATTTTGTTGTATTGTATTTGTAACAAAAACAACAAATATGTCAGTACATCGAAAAAAGATCGTTACAGAAACATTGCTAGAAAAGTCATGTTTCCGATCTATATGACAAAAATGTAGGTATTTAAAAAAAAGATCGTTATATCATTTGTTGAAAAAAAAAACTATATTTACGATCTATTCGGTATAGTTTTATAAAATATATAAGAAAATTAAAATCGATGATGAATAAATGCAGTAAGATTGCTTGGTAAGTTAGTAGTTGCACTAACCTTTATCCTTTGAGCTGGTTGATGAATTGCTTAGTTTTTGTACCAAACGTCGAATTTTCGACGTTATTTTAAAATTCCGGTGCTCTTTTTCCTAATTTACCACTTGAACACATGAAATAAACACTTTTTTCCACGAAAAATTCAAATAGTAAAATTCAACGAAATTTATGATGTTGCGACGCCCGCACACAAGAAATGAATGAGGTTTGACAGGAGGACGGCGCTACAGGCGCGACATTGACAGTGACATTTGTACAAAAGTTTTTTTTTGTGTTTTTATTTTCACAGCTATAAAAAGTGTGACGCCTAGTACATACAGAAGTGAGACTACATAGTTAATAAAGAAATGTCGAGCATGTAACGTCGTCGTAGTATAATCACAGATATGCTCAAATAGTTTTTTGCACTCTTTGATAAATTTTGAGCAAGGTCTTATTTCTGAAAATAGATAAAACACGCTGGCCCGACGCTTATGTCAACATGGAGCGTCACAATATGACATATGTTTTTTATTTATGTAACTCAAACGGTTTTCACTCACGTGTAATTCGCGTATGTTGTTTCGCGTTTCGGGTGTAATGGCACCCATCGTCAGAAAGTGCGTTTTGAGACCGTGGCAGCGTCAGAACCATTTTAAATTTCATATTGATAAAAAGTGCCTCACGAAAATTTTAATAACAAAATATTTTTTCATGTTTCAAAAGTTTAAGTTGACATATTACTCGGCGTAATTTTGTCGTCTCAGTACGATAGTTACTCGATGTTGCATATCATAAGCTTATTTGGTGGTCAAGTAATATCGGACTGTTCATTATAAAAATATATCATAATTTTAACAACAGTTCTTGCACATGTCGGCTTAAAAACAAAATATTTTTTGGAAATACGTATACATTTAATAAAAACAGGCAGCCCTACAAGCTCAACGCGGTAATCCTACGGGACAGCGATAAAAAACTACGAGAGCTGATAGCTTTTTAAACAGTTATTGATCGGTTTTAAGCAACGGATGATACAGTATTTTGGACCAACGAAAAACTATAGGGAGTTTGTATATAACATAAACCAACCATATATTCATATTTTATACATAAAAAAACCTTTATGGAAAATAAAGCAAACGGTAAAAGTAAAATTTTCACGATATAGGAAACATTTCAGTGCCATTTGAAGCGTTGGATTTCAAAACACTGTGCTAATTGGACGCTTTTAACAAATATGTTAAAAAATTTACACGATTTCATTAGTTCTATTATTACGACAGTTTTTTTTTAACCTTCATGTACAGTACACACAGAATAATGATAATCAATATATACCTATATACCTAGTCAGGTCATAAATTCTGTCACATGTTTAATATAAAATAATTGAAACAACTTTATTCTTTATGTAACCATTTATATACCAAAATGAACTTAACAAAACATAGATTCTTATGACAATAAAGTTTATTCAAAATGACCTCCGTGATTTTGAATACAGGCCTTCAATCTGCGCGGCCAGTCGTCTATCGCTGCACGAACGAGGTCCATGTCAATATCGGCGGCTGCCTTAATCAAGGATGTCTTGAGTGACTCCAAATTGGGATGGGGCTTTGAGCACGCCTTTTCCTCCAAGTGTTGCCATATCTTGTAATCTAACGGATTCAAATCTGGACTGGAGGAGGGCCAGTCTTCGTGCCGGATGAAGTCGATTTCACGCGCCGCCAGCCAGTCTTGTGTGCTCTTCGCTCTATGAGCTGGCGCCGAATCTTGTTGGAATACCCAGTGCTTGTTATTGAACATGATATGAGAAACAGGTTCCACAAGGTTCGTCAGGACTGTATTTTGATACACAACTGCATTCGTTTTTACACCTTTCTCACAAAAATGTACCTATGTTAAGCCCCAATAAGAAACTCCCAACCATACCATGAGCGAGGATGGAAAATGACCTCGTTGGACACGCGGAATACGTTTGCTCGCTTCTTCACTACTGTGTGCGTACACCTTATCATTTTGTTTGTTGTAGCTCTCTTCTACGGTAAAAATTTTTTCCTCCGAAAAAAGAATTTCCCGATATTTTTTTCCCGCGTACCGCTTCAACAAAGCGCGGCATCTCTTCAGTCTCAGGTCCATTAGACGAGCATTCAAACGATGTCCTGTTTTTCTTCGATATGCCCGAAGCCCTAAGTCTTCATTTAACACCCTTTTCACCGTGGTTCTGCTTAACCCCATCTGAAGGGCCAACAGTTTCTGCTTACGTTTGGGATTTCTTTGAATTTGCGCCTTCACAGCTTTTATCACTGCTGGAGTCCTAACAGACCGAGTGCGACCACTTCTTGACTTGTCATCTACACTAGTGTCTTCATTGTATCGTTTGATGGTACGATAAACGAATCTTTTGGTTATATTCAAATTTTTCAGTATGTCAAAAATTTGAATTGGCGCGTAACCGCAACGATGCAATGCAATAACTGCAACACGGTCCTCTTTAAGCGTCCACTCCATATTTAAAAATGAGTAAAATTCTAAAAAGTATACATTTTTATTTTCATAAACAATGCGAAATTCGAATTCAATAAACTTTTTTGTGGCCAGCATTCTAAAAGAAAAGTTTTTACTGTGTGACAATACTTATGACCTGACTAGGTATATACATGCATTTAAAAATAAAATAAAATTCTGACAATTCTATTACTAATAAAATAATCTTTTATAAGAGAGCGGTAGCGGAGAAAAACATTTCTAGAATGTTCATTTGCAACATTCCCATTCTGAATAGTCACTAAAGCTAAACTACTCAGCAAGGAAAACCCAAGAATAAAATTACACAACTATGATAATAAAGTTCTGTCATTAGCTAATGAAATTGTGACAGTAGTCTCTCTAATTACATTACACTAGTAAACGTTTGAATTAAACTAACAAAAGGCAGCCAGAGATTGTCAGTGTTTAAATTTTGATAGAGCAGTCGTTATACAAAGAAAAACATATCAAACAATTGTTGAACTCAGCTAATTACCTAAACTCTCAATTACTAAATACCTGACTCACCTGTTTGGGAAAAAGTTAAATATACGAATGCATTATATATGTCACCGTAAGATTGTAAAGATCGTTAGATTACAATCTATCTAGCGAGATTGTAAACTATCGATAGATTGTGAACCGTATCATCTTCGAGTCCAACACTTGCACTACAACAGGACTTGGCTCCTCCTCGCTTTGCTCGTCGTCGCATGTGCGTGGTAGAAAGCAACCTAACGAACCTAATCTTACCTCCTGTCACAGACAAGTGACTTCGCAATACCTAAACATAGAGCGCGAGTTGCATTCCGTCCTACGCCGGTTCACAATTTGACGGCTTCACTTCGGTAGATTACAATATAGCGAAGAATAATGAGTCAAATTGCAATCATAATGATACGGTTCACAATCTATCGATAGTTTACAATCTCGCTAGATAGATTGTAATCTAACGATCTTTACAATCTAACGGTGATATATACATTGCTAAATTATGTCGGGCGTACTCGAGAATTCAATAAGCAATTAATATAATTATTATAAATATTATTCTAAAGACAAGATGGGTCGACAACATTATTCGAGTCGTGGGTTCTTTATGGATTAGGTCTGCACAAGATCGACGCAGCTGGCACATTCTAAGAGAGGCCTGTGCCCAGCAGTGGGATAGAGAAGGCTGTGGATGATGATGATAACGTAAGATTATTTTTTATGATTTTTAAGGTATCTATCAGTCTCTTAGCCTTGCTATCAATAACTTGTTCTCATTATTTTTAGATTTTTTATTGGTTAATGTATAATTTCTCCCATTAAAGTAGGTATGAGCACAACAAACTAACAAAGTAAGTTCTTCCAGATCTAAGCCAAATAGCTACAAAATCTACATCCTCGGCCGGTCTCCCGCCATAATTCGCCAAAGTAATCAAATGCTCGCAGTAAGCGTGTTAAGGTAAATTTCGCTCGCGGCACGCCTCGAGCGAAGCGAACGGAGCGAAATTATATTAGAACCGAAAACTGTTTAATTTTCGCGCTTTTAATGAACGTGTTTTAGACGCTTGGAGCTAGACATGGCGTCATAAATATCTTATTGTGGTTTATACTCTATATTCTGTGTAACGGTGAAAAATTCAGACTCACAGAATCATCATCATCATCGTTATCATCCACTGCTGATCATAGGTCTCATTTCTAGTACGCCACTCATAGAAAACGTAATAAATATAAAGGCAAGTATCACGCAATATATCTGTACGATGATTGGTACGTTGGCATGAGCACGTAATAAATCTAAATACCAATAAAATTGTTCGTTATAACTTGATGATTTTATCGAGCAGTGTATTTTTTTTCTTCAAATTAAGCAAAATATTTGTAATTAGGTACTATTGTTTTCTTATCTTTTTCAGACTGAACGCAATTTTTTGGTGTCATTGTTTTCGTACCGGCCTAGGGGCCTCTGATATACTCGTAAAATAAAGAGGAATATCGTAATGGAATTATAGGTTTCTTGGCTATAACGCATCATGCCGCAATTTTAAATAGATTCGTCTGACTTCACTTATTGTTATATAATAGTAACTTGTTGTAAAAAAAAATCCTTAAAACCATTATTTTATAAAGTAATTAGGTAATTAACAAATTTTATTTGCTGTCCATAGAAAATAACATTATAAACTCAATAAAACAACTGTTTTCACTGTGATTTAAGTCAATTCAATCCTTTTATGAAAGCCATTGTTTAATTTGGTAGAATTACTCCTTAATCCCATTAAATCCTGTATCAGGGTAGTTGTCTTAATATCCAGTTAGGAGATTTGGGCTTTTGTTTTGTATTAAATCACCTGCCATCGTAGCCGAAGGAACACATTTACAAATAAATTTATTCATAAAACCGATTAAACACATGACTATAACTTTATTGTTGAGCAGTTTTTGGATTACATTGTGTTAAGGTACCTTTAGGTCCTGCACTAGGAATACCTGTATTGATATTATTATCTATTTACGTAACATAAAGATTCAAATATTATGGAGCTAGAAAGCGCTGTGTGAAATGTCTCAGAATATTTATTTTCTTTATTAAAAAAATATATAAGATGTTGAGCAACAATCAAGAAATAAACTTAGCATAGGTATAGGTAAGTACATTATGTACATGATATAAGTAGGCGAGGGGTTTATAATAAAATCCATCCACGTAAATAATTTGAACGAAACGCCTATAGAATATATTATACTTAGCCTAAATACTTTTTTCCTAAAGGTTTGATAGGAATAGTAGCAATGAAACCTAAACAAAATATATTTCTGAAATTCTGAAAGACGAGCTGTCTGTTGAAAATTTCGGGAACTGTTTCAGAAAGTATTAAGCTTGCAAGTTCGTCCGCTCACCCATAGATGGCAGGAGGTTGGTAAACCAAAAAATAGAACCATACCAAACCCGAAGTTCTTACGAACCCATTTCAGTTTCAAGGTGTGAAAAGTTTCGCTACTCGCTGCTAGATGTCGCCTTCCAGCAAATTTGATTAAATTTGATATGGGTACACTGGGATAAAATGTTAGTCCGATGATTTATACAGTTGTTTCAGTGTTACATGACGAAATAATAAGATTATAAGATGATAATAATATATCATTATATTGCTCTCAAATAACTAAATATTTTATCAGCACAGTACAAAACTAACAAGAAATTGCGTACATTTGAAATCGACTGAAAAGACGACAATTTTATTTGTATTTATATTGTTGATTTTACTGTTTAATTGTTAATATATATATATTTATTTCCGTTTATAATTTTAAAATGTTTGCTCCATGTTGCTCAATTTCCGTACTACGATAGTCCATTGTCTTTAGATCATAAAGATTTTATCTTTGCTCTGTTCAAACATTTTGCAATAAATGAATAAACAAATACCATATTATTTTGGTTCTCCAGTATTTTGATAGCAAAAAAAGCAGAATTAAATCTTCAGTAGAAAATTAGTATTTTAACAGCAACACTGAACTCAAATTATCTGTTTGGCTGTCACTAACAAAAAATTTAAGGTAGTTGAAAAAAAATCGCTTAAAAACTTTCCTGTCCATTTTGTTTTATTCCTACGTTGTGATTCAATCAATTCTAACCACAAATTGTGATAGAACTAAGGAAATAAAACTGATACAGAAGCTTGCCTCGAGCGGTGGCTTGTCGTTAATACATCTGATTTCCCGTGGGGCCTCAGTGGCGCCAAAAGAACTGTGGCCAGTTAGAAAATCAGCGATATGTCCTGTGAAAAGTAATAAAAGGATATAAGGTGCATATGACTGATGCAATATCACAATATGCTGAGTTTTAGCTGAGGGGGCGGGTTTTGTCAGCATGAATAAGGTAAGAATTATACATATGTTTAAGTTTATGACACATATTAATCTAAATGTGTTTTCTACTTGGGTGTGTTTCGAGTAACGATAATTACAATGACTTTGTTACATTCTTGTGATTGTAGATGGAGCATACCTGTAATGTAAGTGCTCAATTTTTATTCGTTTTTGACCAAGTAAAATTGTTTTTTAACATGGAATAGACTTTAGTATTTTTAAGCCTAAGCATTGCTGTAGTCTAAGATGTAAGAAGCTTGCTTAGAAAAGATCTTCTTCTTCTTCTTAGTCGTTGTCTTCATTGCTGAAGGTCGTGTCTAGCTTGAAGTCTTGATCACTTGGTGCACTATACTTCTCCATGATGTCCTGTCCTCCGCGGTCTTGAGAGCTTGGGTTATTGGCAAGCCTGTAAGGGTCTTAACTAGGTCAGACCAGCGGGTAGGTGAGCGGCCGCGTGATCTTCTCCCATCGACTAGAAGAGATCTATGTAGTCTAAATTTGAAAATGTCGAATGCATGTGATATTGTTACAATGGGATATAATTTAAGTACTATGATTTATATAGGCTTCCAAAAGCGTTTGTTGAAATTCGGATGTTTCATTTTATAGTTTGTATTATATTACGTTTGTCAAGTATTTATATTAACTGATTTGATACCTGATGTCTATTTCAAATCCAATAGGTAGGTACATTATAAGATACGTCTAAAATAAATGCCGAAGCATTGAAGTAGATTTAATCCTACTTGTTTTATCTTCTGACGAGAAAAATAACAAAAAGCACACGTCATCGAATCAAAAATACTATCTAATGGCAACCCATCTTAGGTCTTACCGCATTGACAGTTGCTTAACTTTGGTAACCACGCGCGACTATCTCAGCTAACTGAGCAACGAGCGCTTCACAAAACAAAAGCCGACTGACACAGTCACCAGACCTTATCATCATCATTCATCAATCTTTAACAAAATTTCTTGTTTTTGCGCTCAACTTCTCTCTATTGTTCAGTGTCTCAGATTGACACGTCATTAATTTTATAGCTGAAGAAAAACAAACGGTATTTTTTTAGATTTTTTATAGTAGGTTCGTACACCTACAAAGTGAAACAATAGTTTGTCTTTAGCCTTCTTCTGTCGAGAGTTTATCAAGCCGCCCTAAGAGCCTCTGACATGGCTTAACGACGGCCGTACAAGACAAACAAAACCTACAATTTAACGCGTCATCCGACCCACGGAAGCGCCCAATATGAATGGCACTTATTGGCACAATAAGTGCCTAATCTTTAATTTAAAGTTAAAGTTTGCACTTGACCGTAAATCGAAAAGTAAAATAAAAATATGTTTTATTATAGTTTTGTTTCTTTGCTCACCCATCTAAAAAATATCCGCGATGGCAGTAGCTTAGCTTTGGAAATCACAAACGAATTCAGTCTCCCACAAGGGCCCGGGTTAACCATTTGTTTGTGTGGTGATGTACATATATACATTTGTTCTTCTCGACGCAAATTGGCGTAATTTTTGGTATAAATATAATGAAATCTTATGAGATAAATAAATCCTTCTTGCAGTACAAGTACAGTAAAACATAATATATATATAATAAAATATAATATATATATATTATATCTTCTATGCATTATAATATATATATATTATAATCTATACTCTCTATGACGTATGTATGTAAGAGGTAATATCTCAGCTCATAATTGCCAGGATTAGATTCGCGGCCAAGTTAATAACTCTATTCAATTCGCTCTCCGAGCTCAAAGCTTGCCAGATTAATGCTTTTCAATGCTAAAATAGTTATTCATTTTACTAGTAGTGCCCTGTGTATTTACCTGTTTAAATGCGATATAAATTTTGTATATATTAAGTGATCATTGCAATTCTATTTTACCACCTTAGTAAGATATCTTCAAATTTAGTTTTTAGAAATGTTTTAGTTTACAGGCTGAAATAATATAATAAACTGCGCCGAGCGAAACTTCAAAGTCTTGAACACCGTCGCAAAGTTGCCAGTTTGTCGGTTTTCTATCGGTTGCATTTCGGAGAGTGTGCCGCGGAATTGCACGAACTAATTGCGCCCGCGCCCTTCTATCAGCGGACGAGCAGAGGTACGGCAGGACGACACCGGTTTATGGTGGAAGTTCCTAAGACCCGCACGAAATGGTTTGATTGAACCCTGATTCCCTGTTCCCCACGAACTATAATCCAGCGATCTTCAAAGCGAGAGTGAATCGGTTCATATCGGGTAAGCACGCTCCATCTTAGGCCATAGCCTTTGCTTGCTATCAGGCAAACTATGGTCCAGAGCAAACCCGTACAAGCTAAAAAAGGCAGTAAAATAGTTCTTATTAGTGTTGAAATGCCGTTTGTGCATTTTTATTCTCGTTAGTAAAAAAGAAATAAATTCGATCTTAAAACCTTATCTTCTTTGATGTCTAAAGTTACTTATCATCCTTAATCATTTTAATAGTTTAAACTCTGCAAGAATTTCTCAGAAATTAGCAAAGAGAGTTAAAATTCTTGAAGGTTACGGGTTCAGAATAAAAGGCAAATAAACGAAATCCTTTGAACGCGTTTTAATAGTATCTAAACAGAAATATACCTAATTGGGTTTCGATGTACTTTGCAGAAAGACTGCGGATTTATTCTTTGCCAAAAATGTGTTATTAAAATGAATATTGGATGGATTGTTGTACGTAAAATTACGTTACTTTTGTGAAAAATCTAGCTTTTTCTTTTGTAACCTAAAACAACGCTAAAAAAATCTTCTTCTTCTTATCGAATGAGAGAGGCCAACTCTGGTGTCGAGAATTAATTAAGCCGCCCCTAAGGGCCTCTGGCATGGCTTAACGACTGACGTACTATGACGAACACGGGACGAATCTGAACATTTCTGTACTTACTTACTAAGAAACATTTTCAAGTCTGATCGCTCATACGCTAAAATAAAATGAATGAATGAATTAATGAATGCATTTATTGACCGAAAACTAGTTGTAGTACAGATCTTAAATAATGCTAATATTGTGACTAGATCCAACTTGATAATTACCTACTTATACACATGTTCTGGGACATTCATATCACCGCCAAAATAGGGCATAATAGTCATGTGAGGACGCATCAGTAACCTGCTCGTAGGAAATACGTTCGCCGTTGCCGATATCGGCTTGAAAAGCATCATCATCGTCAAATTATACACTTTAGGTATAGTTGGATTGAATATAATTCCTTCATTTTTCTTTACAAAATTGTGATGCTTTGACTTAATACGACTAATCTCTTTCTCAATTATTATTTATAAAACCATATATTGCTTTTCTGTAATGGCTAGGTAGGTAGTTTGTTGATTCATTAATAAAACATTCTGAAGTGGATTTCAACAAAATGTTTTTAAACCCGATTCTATTTTTCATTAAAACCTGTTTCCGAACATAAAGAAAATTCCGCATTAACTGAATCTGTATCTGACGTAATAAAATCTGAACAAAACCCATCACGGGCTTCGTATCGAATTACCTGATAAAGTTTTAAAGCTGGGCCATAAAAAATGCAGTAAAAATAAAATCGTAGCACCGGTAATATTGCCATGCACTCTTTATAAAATTCGAAATAATGCAATGTAAACTTACATTATTGCTAACAATTATATTTATTTCATATCTGAATGTCATAGCAGATAAAAACGAAAATGCAACTAAATCAAAACTTACAAAAGAAATTATCACAAATACAACGGACTCAAAAGAAAACGTCACAAAATATAACGTAACTATACATAATCTAACAGATTCACTCATTAATCTGATGATATTTGAAGAAGCAGATTCTTGTGAAAGAATCACAGAGCTAAAAGAAAAACTAGCTAGCATAAACAAATACGTGATCGATAATGAGGCAGTAAATAAACTTCTAGTAAATGTGACCAAAATGTCAGATCTGAATGAAACCAACTTTTACAAATCTTTGTCTGGCGATGATTATTTCAAATTTATCAAAACAGGTGATGAACCTAAAAATTTATATTTGAAACTCAAAGAAAATATCAACCGAGATGACGTTATGAAAATAATTGAGAAACGGGATGAGAATGCTGATTTTTTAAATTCTGCTAGAAAATCAATAGGACACGATCTGGTCGATCAAAACGAGGCGCAGATTATAAATGATGTAGTTGATAGAGTGATTGCAGAATCACCATATGATGACCACGATTATAGAAAGACTATCAATGATAGCATGTATTGGGGTGAGCGTTTTCTTACTTTCAATAATTTGATTAAATAATTATAATTATTTCAAGGCTATAAATGTACTGGTTCTGTCTGCAAATATCCCTAATTTTGTGTTCAAACACATGAAAATAGTATTCGCAAGAACTGGCCTCTGTCAACTCCGACTGTTGTTGCCGAAAATCATACACAAAATGATTTTGGACTACCTACGTCATCTACTATAAAACAGTGTTTATTTTTTTCTAAACCTGATAGTAATTCTAACCTTTAACTTATATGTATTACAAAAGGTTTCAATGCAAGGAACATATTTTGGCCAGCCTGGTTACACCCATTTGCCATTCCTCTCTAGTATTTATGTAATAGCTATCTCTATTTTTTAAAGGACTTTTTAAAGATATATTTAGATATATTTATTTGCAAGATGTAGTTTGATAATACAGATGTTGTGTAAGTGCTAAAAATTTGGAATCATACATCTTAACCATTACTGGTATGCAAAAAATTATGTCTGGAACAAAAATAATTAAATGTCAATTGAGATAATATTAATGAATGTCATTGTGGTATACATACTTTGGTATTCAATCGTTTACTTTTTGCAAGTTTATACATATGCAAATTTTTTTTACAAACATTGCAGTCTCAAATAAATACAGACACGGAAATGGCAATATTTTTAGTTTGGAAAAGTATAGTTTACATGAGTCCATTGGCCGCAAATGACACACTGATCTTAGACATTTTGTCTGTGCAATAAAAATAGCATTCCTCTTTGAACAATTCCCCCAGAATATAACACCATATCGTAAAGTAGATGTTACATACGCATGGTAAGACACAAGTACAGCTTGTTGATTTGCTACTTTGGACAACCTATACAAAGCATATGCGAAACTACTCAATTTGGTGCATATTGCTTCAGCCTGTTTCGTCCACTTTAATTCACTGTCTATGTACAGACCTAAAAATTTAGTTATGTCAATATTCTCTATGTCAATATCATTATAATGTATTTTAGATGTCAGTTTCTTATATTTATAGAATGTCATAATATTTGTTTTACTTAAATTGATTAAAAGATTATTGCATGTCAACCATTCGATTATTCCATGACTTTGATTTATAAGTGTTTATTTATTTATTTTTAAAAGGCACAGACACAAATGCAGGCTAATACGAGTAGATTACAAACAAATAACAATGTGAAACAAATATCCAATAAAAGGACAATTACAGCTAAGTTTGTTCAGTACCATCTTTAAGCTAAAAATAGCCCTGTGGTGCGTATGTGTCGGTCCTATAACGAACTTGAGAATTGTAACGCCTCGGATAACAATAATGAACAATCTGTTAATGTAAATCTAGACATATTCGGAATTAGTCTCAGTTCTTTTAGAAATAATTTATATAAGGTGTTCTAATGTGATCTTGCATTGCACTGCAACGCGCCGAGTGTACATCAGTGCTGTTGTACTGCAACGTTAACCCACAACAATGTAATGTTATGTATTTCACCTTGTTTTGCTTGCTACACAAATTATTTTTGTACCTTGGTCGTGTTTTTTTTTATGATTTTGCCTAATATTTAGTTTTATTGTAATTTTTGTATTATATGTATTATTTTAATAGTTTCACTTTAGTTTAACTTACTGAACATTGGATTTGTTTATAATCATGTTGTGCACGCATGTGTTTGATGCACAGAATGGATCAATACCTTTAAAATGTTATGCTGTCACTCATGTATCTTCTGTGTATTGTGTTGTGTGCCTAATAAAATAAAATAAAATAAAAATTAAGAACATCTTCTACAGCATGTTGTCTTCTCATTTTTAGATCCTCAAAACGAGCTCCAAGACCTCAAAGAGTTCCACCAGCACGATGGCCGACGTATATTTAAAGGCGAGCGTACTACCATCCGGTACTATCCCTTCATGGTATCAATTCATGTCATGGGGCGCTTCTGGTGCGGTGGCGTCATCTATTGGCACGATATTGTACTAACTTCTGCCTCTTGTTTGCAACTGTGAGTACTTTGTTTGCTGTATGTCATCATAAACCATAAAATCGTTGAATTTTAACAGTAACATAAACACCAGTAACATAACAAACAGTAAGGTAATAACTAAGATTATTAAATAGCACCTTGTGAGCCAAAACTTACAAAATGCGATTGGCAAAGTTATTCTAAGGAAGGGAAATAAAAAGGCAAATCATCTCAATGTTGATGCTTCAGATATTTTTGATAGACAACGTTACATTTTAAACTCACATTTACGAGTAAATAAAGATAGGTTTTAAGGTGTCTACTATTCAAAATGAAAATAAAAACGAATTATTAACAGAACTGCTTAGAGTTGCTTTATTTTATATGTATTTATATTTCAGAATGCACAACAACCGTTTTTTCCGTGAAAACCCGAAGGTCCTAGAAGTAAGAGTTGGTAGTAACCACAGCAGGATTGGCGGTGAAACCATCGAAGCATTGGAAGTAAGCGGAATTATACAATGTTTTTTTTTTATGAATTAGTTTGTGAAGCAACCACATTTGATTTCATATACTTGGAGTAGGTACGTCACTATAAAATTATATCTAATAGTGGCAATTATCAGCTTGCTTATTGATCTAGGTTTACCTATCAAAAGTAGATACTGTATGTCTGGATCCTGGATGTAATATTCCGTAAGTCACAAAGGTAATTTGGACGAGATTCTAAAATTTGCCAAATCTTGTCTTATTTTTAGTACAAGTCACGTTTATAGTCTTTTTTGTGTTCAAACATTTTTATTCCCACAAATTGTATCCCAACAACACTACTAATTTTCCTATTTTTCTTACAAAAAACTTCATAATATCATTCTCTAAATCACTAATCTCTTACTATTCTTCCAGGTCTACTTCCACCCCGGGTACAGCCCCAAGACCCTCCGGAACAACATAGCTCTCATCCGCATCAGACGTCACCTATACTTCAACTACCATCGCATCCCCAAGTGTATAGAAATCTCACATAATGAAGAAGGCGTCCCTGATACTGCTGAGGTGCTGTTACTTGGCTGGGGAGTTACTAAGGTAAATCGTATTATCACATACTATTACGTAAGAATGGGAGTCGATCGTGTCAAGAGAGCCTATCTCGGTATCCTGAGTAGCCGTCGTCCCGTTGGTCTGCCGAGGTACCGATGGAGGGACGTCGTGTAGTCAGATCTACGCTTCAAGTATCTGACTGGCGGGGAGCGGCGCAAGACCGGGACCGGTGGCGATCCCTTGTATCGGAGGCCAAGACTCACTTTGGGTCGCTGCGCCAGCGGAGTAAGTATTATGCCTTTTAGCCATGTCCCCAAACAATATAAATGAACTCGCATGTGCCATTGTAACACGCGTGACGTCAAATACCGGTCCAAACGGAAGACCAGTGCTAGTAGCTGAAGCGTCCATCACGTGATAAGATGCGGTCAGATTGACACAAAATTTGTTATTTTTGTGTCCTGATATTATAACGAAACATTTGTGTCTTTCGTACACAAAAAAATGTTGATACTTTATTTATATTCCATTCTCCCAATGTCAACAATCAGTTTCAAAATTTGTTATCCGATTATTTCAGATGTCGCAGAAGATGGCGTACGAACCAATATTTCTGCAGAGGAAGTTTCTACCCATCTATCCCAACAAATTCTGCAAAGAAGTTTATGGAGAGTAAGTTACTATACCAATATTATTAGATGAATTTACCTAATCCAGAAAAAAGTGATTACTTCTTTTTTCTATCATTATCTGGCGCTGCAACCCAACTGGAACCTGGCCTTCGATACTTAAAGGCGCCACTCTTCATGATCTTGAGCAAGTTTCCTAATCTAAACTGACTAAATGTCATGTACTTATGTTATATTGTTATATTTCAGCAAATTTATTACACGGACTATGTTCTGTGCGGGGACCATGACTACAGGAGAAGGCGCTTGTGACGTATGTATTCCAAAGTTACCTATATAGAAAAAAATTTCGTGTATGTAATATTTCTAACTTTATATGGTAGTGATGTAAGTTTTGAAATTATGAGAGAGCTCAATGAGTTTTTACAAAATAGACGCTCTCAGAACGGAACATTGTGTTACCGTACACTTGTGGTTATTTTACTGAATGCTGAATCAGTTTCACTATCGGATTGCGCTGTCGTTTGTGGAAAAAAGTTTGTGAATGTATGTTTGATTCGTCTTCACGCCATAAAGTGACACACTGGTAACAAATCAAAGGCATCCATTACGTACTTGTATATTGAGATAATTATAATTTATGTGTTTCATGGGTAAGAAAAAAGTTAACTTGTACAATCACTCGAAAAGTACTTATTATTCGCTATATATAACCCATGATGAAATGGCTAGATGACATCAAGAAATGGACAAAGCTAAGCTATCCGCATCTACAAGAAGCAGCATGGGACGCAAGTTTTGCCAACTGACCCCCGAACTTCAATTGTAATTTTACAAATTGTTTATCTTGTTTATCAATATGAAAATGGCACCCGATGATGATGATATATTACCCGGTCACATTATCTCGAGACCTGGCTTCGATGACGCCACGTCGCGTTGGCGCTCTGATATGGGCCGCTAGTATCCTAGCATCCTCTAGTAGGATCTAGCAAAGAAAGTGCTAATCGTACTGACGCGCCGTGGCGAGCGCGGGGAGGTGTAAGAAGAACAGGCCGGGAGGTATCCATTCCAGTGAGGTCTCGAGATAATGTGACCTGGCTGTACATTCCAGCACGACGCAGGCGGTCCAGCTATACTAGCTGGCAAACTAGTTGGCATCATTTCCTTCGGACCCACTGTCTGTGGCTTCCCCAACGCTCCCACTGTCTTCACGCTGGTCGGAGCCTTCGCTGACTGGATTGAGACTATTAATGAGACTGTGAGTAAAAAATATCTCTAAAAGTTAAATGTGTTGGTAATTGGGCTGTAGTCACTGACCTCCATTACTACTGCGTACTTGTACTGATGGAGATCAATGGCTGTAGTTTACTTGAAGTACGCAAACCTCTACCTTTATTGTTCGTACCGCAAAGTTGTGGAACTCCCTGCCTGTCTCCCTGTTCCCCACGCACTATAATCCAGCGTACTTCAAAGCGAGAGTGAAGCGGTTCTTATTGGATAAGCACGCTCCATCTTAGGCCATAGCTTTTGCTTACTTTCAGGTAAACTATGGCGAAAAGCAAACCCGTTCTAGTTAAAAAAAAGTTTAGCAATCATTTGGTCAAAAGGACATACTTGCTTGATACTAACCCGATAAAAACCGGGTCGTTTCCGATATTGTAAAGTTTTATTTAGCCACTTGTTCAGCTTGTCATTGAGGTTAATCAGATCTTAAATCAAGAGTCCTAGACTACGTCTGGACAAAGTTGGCTTCCCATCTTATTCCATTATTAAGGTGTTTGCACCAAGTATAGAACAACCGTAAATAATAGCGTTTGAAAGTAAAAAGGTATTCAAAAAATAATGGATCATTTTGTAAGGTCCCACGATCGGCTAGTTTTCCCAACGTTTCCACTGTATTTACTATCATCTCAAAGAGTTTTTTACCACACACATCTACACCGAAACACCCGTAGCTCAGCTAGCGGAGGCTATCGCATGCGATCACCAATGTTAAGCAAAGGTCGACGCGGTCAGTCCTTGGATGGGTGACTGAAAAGTGGCATTCCATTTCCGGCGCTTACATGGGTCGGATGACACGTTGAATTGTAGGTTCAGGCCGTTCGTCTAGTACGGTAGTCGTTAAGCTATGTCAGAGGCCCTTAGGGCGGCTAGATAAACTCTCGACACTAGAGTTGGCCAGTCTCATTCGATAAGAAGTAGAAGAAGAAAAACACACAAATCTACACCAGAACCAAACTCTTTCTACAATCTTAATACAAATGTTAACAACTTCTGTTCCTCCACAGATGCCGTCCTACTACCGCGCAAAGGCTCGCACAACGACCTCAACCATCAGTCCCCTGCTCAACCTCCTCGACCACTGGCCTGACAACCGACCTGGCATCGACAGTCTGCACTACTTCACGCCAGTACCAGAGACTACCGTCTTTATCGGGACCCCTCCGCCAGGAGGACTGAGGCAGGTAGGGAAGCTCAGTCATGACGAGACCGAAGATGATGGATGGAGTATTGAAGGGAATTAGCTGGTTAAGTAATAAATAACATTGCATTCCTAAAAATACCTATGATTTTTCAACCTTAAACATAATCAAATCAAATCATAATATGAAGAGGGAACTTATGTTTTTTTTACATTGACATTTGGGTATTATATCTTGCAAACTCACCTAACCTAGACATAAATAAGTATAGTCTTTTAGACCAATTGGTCTAGCAGTCTACCTCTGGTATAGACAGTCTGCACTATTTCACACCAGTACTAGAGACTACCGTCTTCTTCAAAAACCCTCCACCAGCGGAGAGACCGAAGAGAAATTAAGACCCTGTCCAAAATGAGCGAGTCTGTGTTGCAACGTATCATACGCCTCTGTAAGATACGATACTTGGCACCAATACAACGCGTCCACAAACTAATTGTTATAATAAATAACTGGATTCCCAACAAAATCTTCACCCTTTCTCCTTTACCGTAAGAAGTGGAAAATTATGTTCGTTTTTGACATTACATTCTTGTACTTGGTCAAAAGATCTAAGCCGCGAGCACCCACTAGTTCCATAATAAAACTTTCATTAGATAAACTAATTTAAATCTTCATTATGTCATCAAATTACTAAATGAAGTCTATAAAACTGGAGCTCACGCACTAATTACATAGCGAACAAAAACTCGACACTGTGGAATGTCATATATGAAATATATGGACTGACTGAAGGGAATAACTGACTTGTGAGGGTTTCCACTATTATACGTTATAATATTATACGATACGGTTTTTTTCGCAGATAGATTTTTATGAAATATCAACAGTTGTCTATCTATTTTTTAATATTTTTTGTTTTAGTTAGCTTATAGTATGGGGCTAGAAGGCGCTGTGTGATATGTCGTGAAATGTTTATTTAGTAACTAGCTATGTTCGTTGTTTGGTAAGTGCTATATTACAATAAAATGACAATCTTAATACGCTATACTACTACCTCCATGCTAAGCTTTAAGGTGATCTATTGACCCGTAGTTTAAAATAAGGGTTAAAAAATGGTTAGCCGAGAAAACATTTTATTCACACAATGAGTATTGTATTGTATACAATGAGTAATACCTCTTGTAGATTAATTTTAATTAATTAATGTAACATGTAATACGATGATTTTTTTAAGCATTGATTATGACTTAAAATCTGATTTTATGACTTAAAATTAATTGTTTGTTTTATATATTAACATGTAACTGCTTTTCGTTGTAATAAAATATCTGAATATGAATCTGTAGTGACGCAAAGAATGAACAACCGCAGATTTGCTTTTATGCAGGAAAAATGTTTGATAGCATGGTAATGGTAAATACGTTAAACAAATGAATCTAAAATATTTTGATATCTAGTCTATGTTATAGTTACAATCACATGCTTGTAAACGTGACTAAGAGTATTTGGTGATTGGAAATTTTCAATAGTCGAAAAGTCTTATAATATAATAGTTTTATAGTTATTTTGATGTGTACATCCTACGACCACCTTTAAATTTTATTGTTATGCGTTATTTTAGGTAACACGTACTTATCAACACTTATGGTTATGCATTTATTAGTCTACTTCGTACTAATTGCATGTAGCAATGGAAACAAGCAACCAGTTAGTACCGGCGCGTGAATAGAATCATTATGCTTGTCTTTGTACTACGACAATGGAACACAATCCCGTATAATAGAAACCTCAATATGGCAATAAATCCTACACACATATGTCAAACTTATTCTTGCTAAAAGCTAGATCTTAGATGCGTTTGTAATACACAATAAGAAATCTGGTTAGAACTCGATTCATTGAACATATTTTTTATAAAGAACCGAGCTCCATTATTGAAGTCATAACGTCAGAGAATAAAGTGGCTAAACGACGTTAAGAAGTAGACAAAACTGAGCTATCCGCATCTAAAAGAAGCAGCATGGGATCGCGAAAAAATTTGTTAATTGACCTGACTTCACCAAACTTCTATTATTAAGATGGAACCCCATGATGATGATGATTAATGTATAGAAATGACACTGACCCCCAAACTGACAACAAACGAATTGTATGCCAGGCTTCTAGCTCAGTAATTCCTACATTTTTTTTTATTAAAATCCGATTTGTTCGGAGTTAGAGGTCTTTACATTATTTTTTCTCGGGGCATTAACAATGGAACAATATTACAATACATATTATTTCGGTCAATAGAGTTATTTGCGAGGAAATGTGTCGCCATTTTCATGGTTCAGCTATTTATTTAATGTAGCAGTTTTTGTCATGTTCCTTTTATAATGTGTTGACTAAAGGAAGTAAAATTCTTCAAGAAAACATAATATTTTTTATCTACACTAATGTTGTAACATTCTACTTATGTTTCCAATACTTGACTTATAATTACTACTGGTATAGCGCAGACAACAAAACACTCAATTTAAGCGATTTCACATGATGGTATAATATCCACATCGATATCGTAACAGCGCATTATAACATCGATAAAACGCGACCAACCTGATTGCTGGTCGCGTTTTAATCAATAAAACGCGACCAACCTGATTGGCGCGCAGCTGCGCTCTCATTGGTTAGATTTTAATGGCGGCAAAATCACTGTGACAATACACGTACGCGTGAATTTAATTTAACAAATTAAAAGTTAAAATGTTACAACATTTGTGAAGATAAAGTAGTGTATGCAACTGCATATAACACGGGTATTAAAACACTCGGTACTATTATGAAACTCGCTGCGCTCGTTTCATAAACTCACACTCGTGTTTTAATACCCTTTATTATATGACAGTTGCACAAACTACTATTTCTACACTTATAGTAATACATTCAAAAATAAAACAAAATTATATAATGAGTATTTTAGGATTTCTTGATGTTGGAAAAATAGTTCATTCATACATGAAGTGGCGGCTCTTGATATTATAAACTTAGCGTAAGCCTGTATCTTGGTAAAGAAAGAAAGAAAGTAATAGTCTTGTACCTAGTTCATCCTATCGATTAAATATTTAAAAAATATTGAATTAAAAACTTTATTACCAATCGGGTTGTGTTGTAAAGAAATTAATTACTCAAAAAAAAATTACTCACAGCAAAATTGAAATAAGGGAATATTTTACTGATTATCCTTTGAAATATCATTGCTAACTTTAGCTAACTTAAATCCCAATTTCACAAAACATTATTTAAAACGACCCCTATGAGAACTATTCCCATTTTGCTCACATATTCAACGCATTAATCAGATCTTCATACAGCACTACTTGAAACCAGTATATTTTTTAATGATGATAGAAATTTTCACTATATAGCTTGAAACGACAATTCAAAGCTGCAGTGTGGTCAATATAAAAACACGATTCTAATATTTTGTTATTTATTCCGAACGATCATAATCTCAGAAGGTACAGTACTCGTATATTTGGGTCACAAACATTAACAACAAAGTAAAAGAGATAAAGTGTTTTGATCACTAAAAAGCTCAATGTTAACTCTTTTTTTAGGTTGTTGATTGTAGAATCCACGTCCAAACATTAAAATAAATAAATATTCCGGGACATTGCACACAGCGCCATCTAGCCCCACACTAAGCAAATGCTTGTGTCGTGGGTACTAGTTGACGGATATAATTCTTATATAGGTACTTTTCTTTTTACATTATGTTGAAATGAAGTTTTTTCTTGAACTGAGTACATATTTTTTTAAGAATCTTTTTTTTTGTCGTTCCGCTATTGTTTTCCTCAACATAAGTCAAGGACATTTTCTGGCTGAACATTTGCTCAGGCGTTATGAATTTTATGATCGGTCTATTAGAAACGTGTTTTAAGAATATTTTTTTACTACTACTACCTTGGCTTGGCTGGCCTGTTAACTTAGTTGGTAGTGGCTCTGCCTTCTAATCTACAGGTCGCGGGTTCGATTCCCGCATGACACAAGTATTTATGCACTTTAAAAAATATATAATTACTTTTGTTGAGTCTGGTCGTTTGTGTGTATAATAAGTACCTATGTATTTAAAAAAAAAGTATGTAAGTATTATATCCGTTATCTAATACCCACGAGGAAGCGTTTGCTTAGTGTGGGGCTTGATGGCGCTGTGTGCATTGTCCCGGAATATTTATTTATTATATTATTTATTAATTATTTTTGTTATAAATACAGCTGTATGTTTGCGAATTATTTGTTCTAAACGCTCCCTAGTGGCGATATTTCTCAAGCAAAATCGCTGTAATATGTGAATATTTGAGTTACACGTAAAATCTATCGTTAAAGTGAAATATTTGAGATTTAGATTTAAAACTATTGTCTACAGAGTAATATGTAAAGTTTCTGAAGTATTCCTTCGCGATTACCAAAGTTAAGCAACTATCAACTCAGTCAGTCTTTGGATGGGTAACCGTATGGTCAAGTGATTTCTAGATAATGGTAAATGTCTTTCTAAACCCTAGAACATTTGAAGCATATAAATAAATAAATAAAAATAAATAAATATTCCGAGAATAATATAAAATAATATTACACACAGCGCCATCTAGCCCCGCACTTAACAAACAGTAGATTTAACTCCCTAGCTCCCAAATGCCCCCTACATAATAACTTTACGTAAGTTTACAAACTACTCCTCATACAAGATTGGATTTGCGTCCCAAATACCTATTTATAACATAACTTTACTAAACTAGTCTCATGTGTATCTTTATTATGTTATGATATTGAAAAATTCAACGAGATTAAGTTAACATTTCAGCTCGTAAAAACCAATGACGTTGTAATATCATCAATATTATTTTATATGGCTGTTTTAAAGGCTAAAAAAAGTTTTTAGATTGTATCTTTTTCAAGTCCAAGTTCTCAAGACCAGCACTTAGCGACTTGTTTCCACTTTTATAGTGAAAATGTGGAACTCCATGCCTGACTCCCTGTTCCCCACGGAATATAATCTAGCGATCTTCAAAGCGAAAGTGACTCGGTTCTTCCTGGGTAAGCACGTTCCATCCGAGACCATAACGTTCGCTGGAAAATTGTGGTCAAGTCCACACCCATTCCATGTCATAAAAAAAAACACTCACGCATTCCTGCCTGACACATAAACTTTAATACTCGATCTTACTGAAATAATTTTTAAGTAAGACAAGAGGACGTCTTACTTAAAAATTATTTCAGTAAGATCGAATGTTCTAGTATAATAATTGAATACGAGCATAGCATTGTGCTAGTGCTAACCCAGCTAAGGTAAGATGCAGGTGGATGCATCGGAAGGTATTTGATAAACGAGCGCTAACGGGACCAACCGGATATTGCTCAGGGTTGTTACTTTAAAATAGACGGCCCTAAATTCTAGTTGATTTGACGCTATTTGTGAGACATGAATAAATTAATCTCAATGTATCTCGGTGTAGTATCATCGGATACACATGCTATTTCTTACTAAGGGGTTTTTTTATTATTGTGTGGTGGCCAAATAATTTAGAAATATGACTTATCCAAGATTACAATACAATACAATACAATATATCTTTATTGCACACCAAAATAAATGAATTACAATAAAAGGACTTAAACTAAAAATAATGTACAAGTGGGCGGCCTTATCACCTTGAGTGATCTCTTCCAGGCAACCTTAGCAAGAAAGCGGTGAAAGAGATCAGTTTGGTCGGTGGCGTACAAATAAATAAATAAGATTACGTATGATAATAAGAGGCCTCCCATTACTGATTAGTTAAACATATTTAAGATTTTGGTTTATTATTTATCTACATTGAAAATGCAATAAATTTTTTTCTGAACATGTTATAGTTACCTCTCCTTATAGTTTGAGAGTACTTAGTACTTTACTGTCAAGAGTTTTTTTTTTTTAAGACAGTTTATTTCAATTGCATTATAGAATAAATCTAAACTAACTACTGTAGCTGAAAAAAAAACAAATAAAAACACGTTTCGGTAAACGAGTAACATTAAAAGCTTTTATTTTTTATATAATGTGTCAGCCCTAAACCAGTTAAAACCGCCTGCACCCGGTTATGAGCGGTACAATAAAGCACCCGGATTTATAGCGCTCGTAAACCGGAGCGGGTTAAAAATGTAACCGGATGGAGGTGTGGTTGGTATTGTTATGTTGTATGTCTGTTGGGGTTTTGACACGTTTTTATATTCTGGTGGATTCCCGCGGTTTTGGTAACTACGAGTATATACGTATATTTTTGAGATAAAAAGTAGCCTATGTTTATGAATAAAGTCGAATAAATTTTAACAATAGACGTATAGTCTTACACAATAAAATTAAAAAGGCAAGTATTGTGACTTGTTGCGTGTGTATTACTTCTTTAGGCTTAGCTAAACCATTTTAGATGAAATGTAGTATGGAGATAGAATAATAACTTAATAATGCGTGGATAATCTTCAACTTTTTGAACTTTGGTATCTGCTTAAGAGAACTCCTCTAACGAATTAGTTCTGTGGGGGAGTTACGACCCTCAGTCATGAGGAAATACGACTCAAAGAACAGTTTTAACATTCTTATAAATTGCTTCAAGAAATGGTATATTAAATACAACAAAATAGAAAAAAAATTAAGTCAACCAAACAACGCTAAGCTAACTCAATATAACCCGTCAGATTGAAGTAGGTCACACTCACAGGCGTCTAGTCATGCATTTATAATAAAACAAGCTCCAACACTTACCTTCAGCTGTTATCTGTTGAAACGCTCTTAGCTCCGTAGGTTGAGGCATTTGTACGTGATCACTAAAGTTAATCAATCCTTATGTTGGTAATCTATGTTTTAATAAATAAAATTTACATTGCTTATTTACGTATCGGCAGAATGTATTAAAGCTGAAAACTTTTTTTTTAATATATGGGTGACGTGATCACATTATTTTAATAATTAAGTATTTAAATCAAGGAGATAAAACAAACTGCTAAACTAACCCGACAATACAAAACGATTTGTTCCAGAAACTTAAAACTTAACTCAGTTAATAATTAAACAATAATAATAGGTAATTAACTTAGGTGATTTTTAACTTAGTTTTTGAACTTTTTTCTGTTGTTGTTTTTCAGATTCGTTTTAGATCAATATAACTTTTAATTTTGTTCAATGTCAAAGCAGCCATATAATAGGCAAAAGAGCATTTCTTTCCTCACTATATCATCTTTACTGTAACACCATCAAAATGAAAACCCCATTAAAACCCGTTTATACCATCTAGTCCTACAAGTAGTTCGATAGTCGAACCGAAGCACGTAAAATAAAATATTACCCGACAAAGTAAAGCAGTATACTCACTCCCATGCATTAGTAACTTGGCAAGCGCCGCACTTACCTGCAAATGACAAAAGTTACATTAAGTTAGGTATTTATCAAACACTTAGTGGGTGGGGTGTTGTATAGGAAAGAAATAGTTTGGGTAAAACAGAAATTTTGTAAAACATTTTAAAACTGAATGCATGCATGAAATGGTCTGTTGATTGTTTAAATTTGTGTAATTTTCTTATTATTTATTCTTTTATTATTTTTCTTTTTTTACTTCTTTGTGATTGTTTTACATATATGAAACACATGAGGCGGTTATAAATTTGCTGTGTACCATCTGTTGTATATAAGACTATGTAAATATTTAAGAAGATATTACATACATGTCATGTAATACCATTTGTTTTCTATCCCCTATATCATTTTGTTGCCTAAATCTCACTACGCACAATACAATATTATTTATAATGAAGTCCTTATCCTTACTGCATGTAATTACATTTTGAGTCCACTTAAAAGGAAAAATAATTAATAATAAAACACTGCACACTTACAAGCACCGACTCTATGTACCTACCTTTTTTAACCGACTTCAAAAAAAGGAGGTTATCAAGTCTTCTGAAAGTTTTTTGTTTTGTGCACTCAATACTCAGTTTAATTTATAACAATGGCATTACTGGTTATGCTCATGTTTTACATAACTTTTTTAATGTACATATGTACCCTTTTATGTCACTATATAAGAACAAACCTTTTCATTTTGATTTTAGAAAGGTAGAGGATATATGATTTTTTATATAGTCTACATACTAAACACCGTGAGTAAAACCGTAACAATTATGCAAGCAGATATAAACATAGGCATCTAGACAAATTATCCAGCACAAGATAAACAAACAGACAGACAAACAACATTGATAGTCGAGTCAGTCGGAGCCTCAGGGCACTTCTATTCACTGTCAAGTAACTGTCACACCGGTACGAGGGGGATACTGATTGCACTAATATAGTATTCATGTTGTTATTATTACCATAATAGTGCAATTGCAAGTACATATACATATGCAAAAGTAAGTTATATTAACTTTAAATTATGAAGCAGTTTTAAAATAAAAACTCCTCAGTTAGTAGAATTGGTTAGTCGGTTTATGTCTTGTAACAGTTTTACATCTGTTTTAATTGCATTGACATCTATCTATCTTGCATGACAAGCGTGGCTCAGCGGTTCCAGTGTCTGCTTTTTATCCAGACGCACCCTGGTTCGAATCAGGCCCTACACCAATGACTTGTATTTTCAATTTAAGTGTGGATTTTGCACTCGCTTAAAGGTGAAGAAAAACATCGTGAGGAAACCGACATGTTTCTTCCAAGGACCACTATATCCAAGGACATTTGTGTCTTCCGTGGAAGGACTTGGGCGCCCACCACGATTTATCTGCCCAAGAAAACTTTCCTGACGAATTAATTCTGCGGGAGAGTCAAGACCCTCAGTTATAAGGAAATACGACTCAAAGAAAGAGATCTTGCATGACACGAAAATAGTCAAAGCAGTCTGACAGGCTCAAAAAGCACTTTTGCGCTAAGCCATGTCAGAGACCCATAGGGCGGTTTGAAATCTCTGTTTGGAAAAACACAAGATTTGGCTATTCCCATACGATATTATTTAGATCGTTAATATAAAAAGAACTTTAAAAACAATGTTTTTAATTCATAGTAATTTCTAGGTCTGGGATGTCTGGGAATTGCTGAAAATTCAGTCCGCTGAAATAATGCTCGCAAGAGCAGGGATTGAGAACGCCGTATTCAATACAAGAAATGGAGCTTTATGATCGAATTAGGTAGAACGGAAATGGATATTTTCTTTAATAAAAACAACATTAAAGATAAAAATTAACAGATTTTTTTAATCTGATTTTTTAATTTTCTTTTCACTTCTTTATTAGAGATAAATTGACATCAAAGTGTGGTTATGTTTTTAGATTTGTTTAAATTCAGTTCCTATTATTTTAATTGACATTTGTTTTAATTTGTATTACAACTGGTGACAATTCACACTGAGTTTTCCGTTTGTATGGATTTACGCGAAATTTACTACATTGAATGATGATGCTTTTTGTGATATACTTTTTTGCACATTATTATATTACTTATCCTGGAAAATTGTTGATTAACAAAAATCAAACGTGCTTATACTTGTTAACTGAATAGCTGACAAAAGTCATAGGTAATAATGTTTCCGTTTGACATATCACACTCTTTAACTTATGAGCATGTATTAACAAAATGCTCATACTCTGATCACAACTAAATCATCCAATTTCCTATCTACAAAATTATTATTACACCTCTTTGCAACAATGCAAGTATTCGCGCTTTTAAGCCCACTTTGTCAAAGAGGTTTTGCGAGATTCATTCAATTCTACCGGAGACGGATACTGGCGGATTACCACAATATAATCGGATTTTGTTTACGTAATTTACTTGAATACTTTATTGTTCTTTTAACGGTAAATAAACAATTGTTACGGCTTTTGTAATGAGAGAAGTACTGAGAGCCCTTTAATGTCATGCTTTAGGCAGATGGTTTAGACGTAACGAGATTCTAAAAACATTCAAAAGAATGGAAAACCTTCTATTATTTTGAAGTCGGACAAAAAAGATTATGCTAATCAGTTAAGATTTTTATTTATTTGTGAGTTTTGAATTGCCTATCAAGTACTTTAAATTTAATTTACCCTTTTATAAGAGATTCTGAGGGAGAAGGTGTAATTTTATTATTAGAGCATTATTGGGGTGGACAACACATTTAATAGTGTGTTCCGGGTGTAAGAATGACAGCATAAAAATTATCAAATCTCTTGACAGAGTCTACTAGAGTCTCTTATACGTCGAAAAAAAAGAATATTTTGTTACCTTTTACACTAATCGACTGTACAAAGTAAGGTATAAAAGACCTAACTTTGTGCTTTTTTTCTATCGAGGAAATTAATAAACAATGTGTTTGGGAAACAGTAGTATGATTAAACATATGATCAAGATTAAAAACAAAAAAATTGTTCTTGTAACGTTAAGACTTTTGGCTAAAAGTGTTTTTATAGTATCCCGTTTTCTGAACTCATAGGTCCTTAATATTTAATACCATCTTTACAACAGAACCCAAAACAATAACGACATCAATAGATACTACACACTCAATCTAAGTTAAGCAAACAATAGCAAAATCCAAGTTATTAAGTTACACTCAAGTTATCCTCGCAAGTTCAGGCGTACGATTGAATGAGATGCGTGTTCCGTTCAAGTTGGGTTGCTCAAGTTATGGCTAAGTAAGTTGAGGACTAGCACGTAAGATATTTAAGACGCCTATTTATGAAAAATACTCATGTATTTAAACGCCACCATATATAGGTTAGTCACAAATAGCATGACTGTAGCTGATTGGTCGGAACTAGATGATGACTGATTCTTTCTGAATATATGTAGATAAATATATAATTAGATACATAAATGAAACACAATACATAACAAGAATACAATCTAGTGCCATAAATGACGGCCTTATTGCCTAAAAGCTATGCTTTCGAGACAATTAAGATGGAGAAGTGTACAAAAAAGATCTGAAATAATTACATGGTTGATAAAACGGTTAGTATAGAGAATAAAATAAGAAAGAAAGAAAGAAAGAAAACATTTATTGTGACAGATTTAACTGAAGAACACACAGGAGTAAAAACATAATAAACAAACATAAAAATCTGCCACAACACAGCCCCAACTCAGCATAATGCTGGTTGTGTGGAGGCAACCAGCGCTGGTCTTCCGTTGGGGCTGGCTGTGACGTCACGCACGTACAAGAAGGCAGGAAAACAAACAAAGACAAAGACGTAGGTATAGAAAGAGGAACAACATTTTAAATTAGACATACTGGTAGTGGAAGGAATGAAATAAAATTAATAAAAATATATTATATAAGAGCTAGGTCTACACTAATTAATACATATTACACACTGATATACAAATAACATATATACTTATGGACAAAAACTTATGTACCTAACCTAACCTACTGCAAATAAATATTATATCGTAGAATTGAACGTAAATTAGTATTAAGACAATAACTAAATTAAAATGCGCTGGTGTCGTTTATGAATAAGGCTTCTCGTTTTGATGTTCAAAAATAAAACTCTTCAATTTTAATCTGAAAGTATACAAAGTACGCAGGTTCCTTATCGGAGGCGGGGTGTTGTCCCAACATTTGGAGGAAATAGGTATGCCTTTAAACTAATGCTGATTTATACTCATCTGATAAGATCATGTGAACATCATCTAATCTAGCTTATTTAAAGTGATTAAATAAATAAATAAATATTGCAGGCCATATCACACAGCGCCATCTAGCCCCATACTAAGCTTACGCTTGTGTCATGGATTCTAGATAATGGATATAATACATTCATACTTTTCTTTTGTAAATATATACTTATTACACATAGAAACAACCACTAATTAAAAAATTAAATATTCATAACTATATATTGTGTTATGCGGGAATCGAACCCTCACCCCTAGATTAGAAGGCAGAGCTAACAGAGCAGTCAATAACATTGATAATAATATTGTAACTCTTATTTCACTTAGTTTACTCCATCATAGATGTGTATTTTATGTCGCTTTACATGACACTAGAAGGTGCTCGCCGCTTCGCTTGCATAAAGAAAAAACCTTGCATCTCCTATTTTACCCTTTTAAACAACAAATAACTAGACATTGGTAACCTCATATGATTACCTCCGCTAGCTGAACAAAGGGCGATTATAGTGAAACTAGTGGGAGGTCGTGGCTTTGCTCGCCTCGCATTAAGAAGTAAAACGTGCATCCTCTATTTCACCCCTCTAAAAGTGGCATTTCCAAAAATCCTACGGATGCCGGATGCCTACTATTCCAGTCAATAAAGCCCAAAACCCCCAACAAATTAGTTACTCACCCAAACTTTGTGAATTTGTTCAGAAGGGTAAAATAAGTGACCGTGTGAGTTTGCACCCTTGTAGGGTGTACGGAAAGGGTTGAAATGGGGTGAAAAGTGTTTTTTATCAATAACATTGCCAAAAAAATTAGTTACTTTGTGCAAATTTGGAATTAAGTTTTTGTTACCGTTTTCTAACATGTATCAAATTTGCACACTTTTGCAACATACGGAACATTGTTTATTATAGTTACTCGCTGCAAATTTGGAATTATGATCTTTCTTTGGTTTTCTAGCATGTGTTAAATTTGCACACTTTTGCAACTTACGGAACATTGTTTATTAATAGCAACGTTTTTCCCCCGAAGGGTAAAAAATGTAAATTTAGGTTCCAGCCGGAGCTTGACTCACTTATTGAGATAACATCTTGGATTTTACGTGTGGCAACATTATTTTGCTCTATGGGGCCCCTTCCATGCGTCAAGTCATGACGGCTCGACTCGGTATCGATCGGCTCCCCCCTCCCGCACAACGCTCGCGCAGCGCCGCGCCGGGCGGACTCGCTTCCTCAGTACATATTGGATTTTTGACGTGATAACACTACTGTGACTCCTACGAAAATGTAAGTGAACATTAATTGTTTTAATAACCTTTAATTTTTTTAATAAAGCAGGAAAGCCCTTTTAAAGTGCATTATGCACTTCTAAATGCGCAGGAAAGCCCTGTATAAACGCATTTTGCACCTTTTAACGCACAGGAAATCCCTGTCTAAATGCGTGGTGCACCTTCTAACGTACAGGAAAGCCCTGTCTTAGAATTATGGTGCTAGTTTGACTTCTCAGGAAAGCCCTGAGTCTAATCTAACGTTTGCTATCAGGAAAGCCCTGTATAAATGAGAGACGCAACAGTCTCAGTTTTAATCAAGAACTTGTTAAGTTGTGGCTATGTTGGTAAAAATATTTGAATATGTAATATAAGGGCCTGGAACACAGATAAAAAACGATCACGACCCAGACGGACACCAAAATAGTCATCTACATTATCTTTGGTAGCCTACAAATACATCAGCAAATGCGCTCATAAGCGCGCTACATTCCAAGTCGATAGGTATAGCTTTTCCTTAGCCTAATTTCTTCTAAAATGGCCACTAAAAGAAGACAAATATTGAGAATGACGTGTCTGACACTGGAGACTCTTTCAATAGACCACTTTGCGAGTGCAATTTGCATTCTTGTGCATTCTGTTTAGTGCTTAAATAAAATATAGTTTAGATTTTTTCTTTCACCAAAACTAGTTCCTTGCATCCTACATCATCTAGAGATGATTAGAGGACTCTACCTATTTGTTGTAAAGGTAAAAAATTTGCACACTTTTGCAACATACGGAACATTGTTTATTATTAAAAAACAATGATTATGGTTAAAAACACTAGTGAAAAAATTAGTTACTCGCTGCAAATTTGGAATAATGATCTTTCTTTGGTTTTCTAGCATGTATTAAATTTGCAAACTTTTGCAACTTACGGAACAAAAAAAAATAATAATAACACGTTGTATATAATTTGTCAAGCACAGTTACTCCAAGTTTCAAATCTTCACAGATATTTTTATCCCTGTTATCAGCGAATATTATGATTTTTTTTATTAATAAACAATGTTCCGTAATTTGCAAAAGTGTGCAAATTTAATACATGCTAGAAAACCAAAGAAAGATCATAATTCCAAATTTGCAGCGAGTAACTAATTTTTTCACTTATGTTTTTAACCATAATCATTGTTTTTTAATACTAAACAATGTTCCGTATGTTGCAAAAGTGTGCAAATTTGATACATGTTAGAAAACGGTAAAAAAAACTTAATTCCAAATTTGCACAAAGTAACTAATTGTTTTGGCAATGTTATTGATAAAAACACTTTTCACCCCTTTTCAACCCTTTCCGTACACCCTACAAGGGTGCAAACTCACACGGTCACTTATTTTACCCTTCTGAACAAATTCACAAAGTTTGGCCGAGTAACTAATTTGTTGGGGGTTTTGGGCTTTATTGACTGGACTATACGTCATAACATCTACATGCGTGCCAAATTTCAGATAGATCACTACGTCAGTCAGTCAGTCACCTTTGAGTTTTATATATTTAGATACTGATGAAATCTATAAAAAGTAAGATATCAGTAACATACATTGTCTATGGTTATGGATAACTTAACTCTCCCATCGGCTAGTACAAGTTGGATTAGATTCGAGTCCGGCACTTGGCGGGATTAGGTCTCTTGAAAATTGATATTGTGACTTACACAAACATAGACTTAATCTGTTCCTCTTTGAGTCGTATTTCCTCATGACTGAGGATCGTGACTCCCCCGCAGAATTAATTCGTTAGGGGAGTTCTTTTGGGCAGATACATCGTGGTGGGCGCCTTGGTCTTTCCATGGAAGACAAATGCCACTCACGATGTTTCCCTTCAACGTTAAGCGAATGCCATTCCACGCATAACTTGAAAAACAAGTCGTAAGTGTAGGCCAGAATTCGAACCAGGGTACTTTAGGATAGAAAGCAGATTACTCACTTGACTGATTATATTAGGGATGTACTTTGATATTATATAGAAAACTACCTTGTGGCAAAATATTGAAATATTTAAATGATATACCTATGCAAAAAGCAGAATAACATTTTTAAAAACACTTAGTTTAATTTTTTATACAAAATCTCATAACATAACTGAGACAAAAACGTTTTAAATGTCCCTCAAGTAACTAATTAATGAGCTCAGCAGATAACTTCAAAGTAAAGCATTGATGTATATATCCAATACTTTCTCATTTCCTATAATTCAAAGTATCTTTTATCAAACAACATGGCGGCAGATTTAGGCAACATTTACCGGTAACTTAATACGCAAAAGAATCACAGTTCGCACAACCAAAACTATGCCACGTCTTGTGGCGCCTCTTGTTCTACTTATTGACCTATTTCAATCATTTTTTGGTCTGAAATTTTAGTTTTGATTTTTCCCGCGCGTAACTTATTTGTTCTAGAGCCGCTGGCAATGCCTACGATGCTACGTTAAAATCAAGATGCTACAAAACTGCTACGAGGGTCTACGAGGGTCTACGAACTTTTACGAGTTTAAGACTTCTATGGAGACTTTTGTTCGGTAATCTTTGGAAGCAGAAAAAGAAAATTTAGAAGATCAAAGAAACCCATTATGTTAAGTACATATACATAATAATAATGTATTAAAAACAAATATAAGAGTATGAAATCGTAATCATTGTATCGCATGTATATGTTTGTAATAATATGTTTGTAATACATTATATCAATAACAGAACACGTTTTACCAGTTTAAATTTTTTGTCCGTTTATCTGTTTATTTATGTGTCCGTTTATTTCATTGTTTGTCTGTTTATGCGTATCACACAAAAACGACTGAACGAATCATCATGATATTCGGTATCTAGGTAGTATGAGGTACTGGGAGTGACACAGATTACATGTCATCCCGAAATAATGCGAGCGAAGCCGCGAGCGTTTAATAGTTACTCTATAAATAATTATTCTATAAGTTTTGTAGAAATCCAGCTTATTCAAAAGTGTCCAAAATTAAGTTAAAATGCTTTTTTATACAGATACATTTACTGGTTGGGTTAGATCGTCTTCAATGGGGTGCGTGGATCGGACTACCTTCACGTTGGGTAAGCCCAACTAATTTCATCTCTCCATATGGGGATTTGGGGTTAGTTGGGGAGGCCTGGTGAACCCCGTCCACAGGTTAGTAACTTCCACAGTCCGGTGGATCTTGCTAGCCTGTGTCCAAATGTCCGATCTGTTGCCCTAGAACGAGTCCCCACAGGATGCATAACGTGTCCCATGTTCTGACACGTCGTCCATTGAGGGTTGAGCTGAAGCTCCCCGAGGCGGGGCCCGTTGCCGGGCCAGCATCACCAGGGCTGCGGATGTATGCATCGCGCTCAGAGAGGGATAGAAGAGGGAAGGATGTATGCACAACTCCTTAGAGATCGTGTACAGACATTTGGTTAGGTAAAGCTGTGTGCATACAATTTATTTTTCGTGCGAACAGCCAAACTGTGGAACTCATTGCCCGAATCTTTATTCCCCTTTAACTATAATTCAAGTCGAGAATAAACCAGTTTCTACTAGGCAAGCGCGCTAGGTTGTAGATTATAACGTTGCTTAACATCAGGCAAGGTGTAGTCAAGCGTGAGCCTATCTCATGTAAAAAAAAATATTACATTACATATTAGTAGATTTCATCGAAACAATATTTTAAATACCAGAATACGTTAGTTTGTAACGATAACTTTCTTCAAAGATAGGTTTTATGACAGCCAAAACATTTTTATCCATTTTGTTTTAACTGAAACGGGTTTGCACTTGGCCATAGTTTGCCTGATGGTAAGCAAAGATGGAGCGTGTTTACGCGTTATGAACCGATTCACTCTCGCTTTGAAGATCGCTGGATTATAGTAATTATGCAAGAGGATTGATTGAATATTACTTGATTGATAAGGATGGAATGTCCAAAGCCTCCATTTAATAAACCGGGTTACGCATGCAATCAATAAATAAATATTTCAGGACATATCACACAGCGCCATCTAGCCCCATACTAAGCTTACGCTTCTATCATGGGTACTATATAACGGATATAATACATATATACTTTTCTTTTGTAAATACATACTTATTATACATAGAAACGACCAGACTCAACACAAGTAATTACAAAATTTAATATTCATAATTACTTGTGTTATGCGGGAATCGAACCCGCACCCCTAGATTAGAAGGCAGAGCCACTACCAACTAAGCTAACGGAGCTAACGGAGCAATGCAATACGTCAGGCAAGATTAGACATTGATTGAAAATTCATAACACACATATAGAAAATAATCTTAAACTTATACAAAAATAACATATTTCTATAATTTGACATCATCATAATATTATTTTTGAAACCAATGTCCTGGCATTATATTATAATTGATGTCTTTATTTACGTAACTTTAATACATTGCAATTTAAAACGTCCCAATAAAATAATCTTTATTAAGTTAGTATGTCTGTAGCTTTAGACTAGTGCTTCCGCCCGGGTTAGTATGTTTAACTTACGGACAGACTGTTTGCGTTGAGCTTTTGATTAGAGACAGTTGGGAAGGTTAGAATAAACTAAACGTGTCTGTATATCTTAACAGTTAGGTTTTTCAGTATTAGTCGATATTAGTTCTTCAGTTTTTTTCTGTATTTGTTTTTCAATATCAATTGTAATGAAATGAATGTAGAGTACAAAGATGACAGGTACCATATTTATGCAATTTGACGTTCCGTATATTCGACCAATAGCTGGCGTGCAAATGTTAGACAAGATTGATAACTAAGCTAAAGTAGGTAAATAAATGATTTAGAAAACTATTTCAATTTTTAAAGTTAGTAAAATGGGATCGTACTGATTGGCGCGCTGGATAAGCCTTTACTTAACAGGCTGACATGATAATGATAATGATGATAATTACACCTGCCTGCTTTGCACTGCCATGGACAACACACAAAAGTGCCATTTATTTATTTATAATGCTGAGTTAAGGCTGTGTTGTGGCAGATTTTATGTTTTTACTCGTGTTTGTTTTTTCTGTTAAATCTGTCACAATAAATGTTTTCTTTCTTTCTTCTTTCTTTCTATTTAAATCGAGGCGTTTCAATTTTAGTAAGTTAAAGCATATAATAGACTTGTAAATTGATAGATAAGTTTTTGCTTTATGAGAAACATTACAAGTTAACTCTATTAGTTTAACTTCATAAGCAAAGCAAGTTTTGAGCAAGCAAGTTTAAAATCTCTCAACACTAGATTTCACCACTCCCTTAGCTCGCATATTTGGTACATTTACGCATACATTCCATCTCATTATTCCGTAACGTTAATGTCCGTAGACGTGCATATTCTATCACCCAGCATTATGTTTCAAGGACCGATCTGAAGACTAGGTTTGTAGGTCACGGTCAGAATACCTATACAAGGTTCCTGTTTGATCAAAGAATCACATCAAAGGGAAAATACAACATTTTATGAATTAAAATGGATGTAAAATAAATTATATTGATACACTGTCACTCTTGAGTCGTATTTCCTCATGATTGAGGGTGATGTCTCCCCCGCAGAATTAATTCGTTAGGGGAGTTATCTTGGGCAGATACATCGTGGTGGGCTCAATAATGTATTTTATTCTTATTTTTATGATTGATTGTTACCCTTTTTTATTATGTCAATAAATATTTCGTATATTTGTATTTTGTAATACATTTAATTGAAAAGGTAACACTAAAACTTGTAACGGAAATAATTAATAACCCTGTTTATCTATCTGTGTATAATCTGATAGCTAAAAAGCGCTTCCTTAACGTTATAAAAACGTAAATAACAAGGGTTACGTTTTGTAGCTAAGCTCACATGGACTCCAGTTTATATTACGAGTACAATGTATAACTTAATTTTTCTTCTTCTTATGGAATGAGAGTGGCCAATTCTGGTGTCAAGAGTTAATCAAGCAGCCCTAATGGCCCTAATGGCCTCTGACAGGGCTTTACGACTGCCGAACTAGACAAACAGCTGGGACCTACAGTTTAACGTGTCATCCGACCCACGGAAGCGCCCAAAATGAAATGCCATTTTTCGGTCACCCATCCAGAACTTACAATAAAAACAACTGAAAAAAATATTGTATAAAAACTGTGTACAGTACTTCGCAAACTTTACCGCGTAGAATGTGGCATATCAACGAAAAACAACGAGGACAAAACTTTAAACTTTACATATTCAAAAACTTGGTATAAAACTATAGTAGAGCACCATAATTGAAACCTAGCGGTTTTAGCATAGCTACTTTGAATTAATAAAGCGATAAGTATTTTATTTTTCTATTTACAATTGAATAAATAAATAAATAAACACTTTCTTGTGTTTTTTTCCTGATCTAGTTTTTATATCAGTAAAAACAAAAAAAAAACATTTTAAATTTATAATTAAAAATATAATTTATAATCATAATCATCATCATCCCGTTAGTTAAGATTGAATCCAGGTGCTCCCTGCGGCTTTTCTAATGTCGTCAACACACCGCATTGGCGAGCGACCTCTAAAATTGAAAAAAAAAGTTATAAAACTAGAATATATATTTTAATAAGTGAATACTATAATAAATAAAAAGAAGCTTTATATTATTATGAATCAGACTGTGAATCATTAAACCGTGCTCACCCATTCTGAAACTACTAAATGAGTTGTCGCAGACTTGCACGGTAAGTTTGTGAGCGGCAATTTAATGGCAAAGTACTGTCGGCCAAAAAAATCTAGAACTAGCACTAATATCCTCAGTTTTTTAAATACTTACATAGACGTTCTCCTACTTTTTACTGATGCTACGTAAACAATGTGTTTGGGGAACGATGTCGCAGATTAAGGGATATATGGTATATGTTAGATATGGTCAAATTCATCGACTTATATATACCACTAGCTGGTGCTCCCGACTTCGTCCGCGTGGAATAGTTATTACCATAAAAACGGTTCTAGTGAGTTAACCTTAAAAGATAGACATATAGGTACTGTTGAGGACATTTTGTTAGATTATTTCAAGAGGAATAATTCTTTCATACACATTTTTATGATATCTTGAACCGTTTTCGCAGCGCACGCAACGGAAGCCCTCAAAGATGAATAATTTCCCCCGTTTTTTCCACATTTTCTATTGTTTCTTCGCTCCTATTAGTTGCAGCGTGATGTTATATAACCTAAAGCCTTCCTCGATAAATGGTCTATTCAACACAAAAATAATTTTTCAATTCGCACCAGTAGTTCCTGAGATTAGCGCGTTCAAACAAACAAACAAACTCTTCAGCTTTATAATATTAGTATAGATGACAGACAGTGTAATATAATATAATCAGAAAAGCACCAAAATTATTTACAAGACTGCTAGTGGTATCCCCATTATTTTCAATTCTTTTGAAAAAAAAATGGGGAAAAAAATAATACCTACTAACCGTATAGTTCATGTAGAGAAATATATGGTTGAGTGTTCTCTTATATTGAATACGGGAAAGGTATTGAAATTAGAAACTGCATTTTTATTCAAGTAATGCAGATTTGAATTGGAATACTATAAATATAATATATACATTTTAATTGTAGAGTTTTTCCAATAGGTACTTAACTATCATTAAATCATCAAGTCACCTTACGCTTCTTATGAATTGAGAGTGGCCAATTCCGGTGTCTAGAGTTTATCAAGCCGCCTTAAGGGCCTCTGACACGGCTTGGTCGAGCATATACTGGAGTAGTATACTTCTCAGAAGCTCACTGTGGTCCAAGACGAAGCATGATTTGAGACGAAGTGGCCAACTCAGGTGTCGAGAGTTTATCAAGCCGCCTTAAGGGCCTCTGACATGGCTTGATGCAACATATACTGGAATAAGATACTTCTCAGAAGCTAACGTAATCACTCACAAGTTTTGCTTCCTCTGTACACAACTATTTTTCTGGCTCTCAGATAGTAAATACAGTCCTTTGTAAATATACTCATAAGAGGGCCTCAGTAAATATGTATAGGTATTTCCTTAGAATGACCTATTAAGTAATATTAGTATATATGAAGCGATTGCTATGGTATATAGAAATTATAAGTTGGTTGTTTTTTTTTTCATTTTTAAATTATATATTCAAGGATTTTTTTATTTTTAACTAATCTCAAAGTAAGAAATATTACGAAATAATATTTTTAAAAAGTGTATACATTCTCTTAAATGTGCAGTACAAAACTCAAGACAGTAAAAAATCTGCTAGTTTTTGGAAGTAAGAAAACTCGGATTTACTCGCGTTAATCCGGGATCAAGAAATTACCTGTGTCTTAAAGAAAGGTTTTATATACATACCTAACCTAAACACCAAATTTCATCCAATTCGATTCATGCGATTGAAAATGAAAAAGTTAAAATTTTACACTCACACTCACAAACTTACGCCTATAAAATATTAGGATGATGGCAATATCAATTCCCTTATAGCCTCATAGTGACATGTAATAAGTTCGTCTCGTAATATAATGACATCTATATTCCATAACATGGAGTAGGTTGGCTTGGATTGTCAACATTAATATACTACTTATATGTATAATATACCACTACTTGAAGTACTACTTCATATTATAAGTTTTTCAAGCTATTTGAAAATAAACCTTCATTTAATGTAAACTAAACTGTAATTAAGTTTTTAACAATTGAAGTCTAAGTTGTAAAAATGGTTGTAACAAAAATCCTTTTTTACGCTCAAACGAATTTACTGGTAAACTAATTTAATTTAAGCAAATGTCAATTTGTGTGAACGCATATTGTCATCTTTATGCTAGTTACTGGCTAGTTGGAATTTTGGAAAAAGGAGAAGCTAGGAGGAATATATTCGAATATTTTTGCAAAATGCCAACTAAAAAAATCACTAACTTAACAATTGATTCGACAGTCGAACTACTTGGAACAAAACCTTCCAAACAGTTCGACTATCGAACTACTGGTAGGACTAGTTGGAATAAACCCTTAAAACATAATTGAATATGAGCAAAAATAACAGCTAAATCACCAATACCTAAAATAAATACTCCAGAATATTTCACACAGCACCTTCTATCCCTTCTTCTTCTTCATCGAATGAGAGTGGCCATCTCTGGTGTTGAGAGTTTATCAAGCCGCCCTAAGGGCCACTGACATAGCTTAACGACTGCCGTACTAGACAAACAGCCGGCTACTATTTAACGTGTTATCCGACTCACGGAAGCGCCCAAAATGGAATTCCACTTCGGTCACCCATCCGCGTACTGACCGCGTCGACCTTTGAAACATTGGTAATTGCATGCGATTGCCTCCGCTAGCTGAGCTACGGCTTCTATCCCCCTACTAACCAAATATTTGTGTAAAAATACTTAATATCTGTAGTATTTAACGACATCTTGCAAATAAATGTTTCTTTATGTATCTTTATCTTTAATGGTACTTACTAACTAAACCAAGTCAGTATTTCAACTATTTTTCTTTTGTGTCAGCCAAAAAGAAAGTATTTTATTTGAGCCCTAAATCTCAGCTCAAACCAACAAAACAGACCTTTGTAATGCAAATTCAGTCCTACTCAGCTCTCAATATATTCAACCCTGGCTCTAGACTTCGTTTTTTGTGACCTTAGCAAATTACACTTCTATTGTTTTTCAGACAAAAAGGAGTTCTCTTGTGCAGATACATCGTGGTGGGCGCCCAAGTCTTTCCGCGGAAGACACATGTTCCCGGATATTGTGGTCCTCAGACATGTCGGTTTTCTGACGATGTTTTCTTTTACCTCTAAGCGAGTGTAAATCCACACACAACTTGAAAACAAATCATTGGTGTAGGCAACAAAGGTGTATAGCAAAATATTGGGCTATGCCTACTAACAAAATATCTATTTACCATTTCTAATTTTATTATTTACTAGAGGGTGCTCGCGGCTTCGCTCGCATTAAGAAGTAAAACTTGCATCCCCTATTTTACGCCTTCAAAAGCGGCGTTTCCAAAAATCCTTTCTTAGCGGATGCCTACGTCATAACATCTACCTGCATGCCAAATTTCAGTCCGATCCGTCCAGTGGTTTGGGCTGTGCGTTGATAGATCACTATATCAATCAGTCAGTCAATCAGTCAGTCAGTCACCTTTGAGTTTTATATATTTAGATTTTTACCATGTTGTAGCAATAACTTTTATCTGGTATATTTGGAGGGTTGTCCGTCACTCGACGACGACCGATCTCATCGATATTCAGCTTGAATATTATTATTCGTCGACGTAGCAACCCTACAGAATATAAAACATCAAAGAAACGGATAATCAAATTTTTGTCATTTTAAAAATATTACCTTTCTTTATTTATTCAAACCAACTTACAAAACACAAAGGTAAATAATAGTAACTAATAAAAAACTAAAACTCAAAAAAAACTATATTATTTTTAAATAAATTAAATTTATCTAAGAAATAGATTATACTGTGGAATACTAACAATGTAGACTCCTTTATCTTTGATCAATGCATAAAATACAAACGTTATTTATTTATTTTTGGCTAAATTACTCTGCATTATAAACAAAAATATTTTTACACAGTATATTTTGCCGCACATCAAGGAAGTTTCAGAAATATTTTTATACCTTTTGGGTTTTTTTTATATTTTCCGTGTCACCGCTTTTAGTAGCAGACTAAGTTCTTATAATCAAGTGGCTGAGCAATGAACTTTCAAGAGATAGGGTAGCCTTCACGACACCTCCGCGGGAGGACCCAAAAAGGCGTTATCTTTTTCAAGAGCACTTTGTTCACTCTTCAAAACTCTGCTGGACAAAATGATGAGCCAAAGAGATATTTTTTTAAGTTGTGCTGGATGTGACTTATGTACATTATTAGTTCTTCTTCTTCTTATCGTGTAAGAGTAGCCAACTCTGGTGTCAAGAGTTTTCAAACTGCCCTAGGAGCCTCTGACAGGGCTTAACAAATACCGTACTAGACTTTTGTCTAGTACGGTTAGCGTACGTGGGCGCCAGGGGTAGTGTTTGTTAGCCGGGACCTACAATTTAACGTGACATCCGACCCACGGAAGCGCCCAAAATAAAATGAGTTTTCGGTCACCCACCCAAGGACTGACCGCGTCGACCTTTGCTTAACATTGGTAATCGCATGCGATTGCCTCTGCGTTATTAGTTTAAACTTGCTTATATAAGTTGGTATTGTTGATCGAAGTTATATAACGTTAATAATAATCAAGGAGAATCAAAGAAAATCGTTACTCCTTGGAGAGGAGGCCTATACTCAGCAGTGGATAAACACAGGCTAACATGATGAAGATGAATGATCAAGGGATTGTTCTTTTTTTTTTCTAGTCTTCTGAAAGCTTTTCTTTGTTCACTAATGTTATAGGTACTTGAAGACAAAATAATCATAAATTAGAATATTTTAATAGTACATTGTTACCCTAGGGGTGAAAGTAACTTATTTAGTCCCGAGACGGGGTTTGGCGCCCGGAACTAAGTGAGGGCGCCAATTATAGTTCAAGGGACTAAATAAGTCTTTAACCCGAGGTAAACACTGTGCTTTTCATTACAAATACAAGGAAAATAAAAACATGAATTAGCTAAAGAAAAAATGAGTAAAAGTCTTCAAATCGAAAAAATAAATGATGATCGAATTGCCGCTTTCCCGCCTATTTTGTTTGTTGTTTTTCTATGGCCGGCCAGCTATTCAGACATTATTTTTTATTTACATCATTACAAAAATGGTAAATATTTTGCCCAAATCTAAGTTATTTTAAAGAAATTGTTGAAACTAAATTATAATAAAGTTATTTAAAAATATATTTTCTTTAATCAATACTTAACTTTAAGTTATTTCAATTTTACATCGTGGCTGTATAGAAAGTTGGAACATGGTTTAATAGATATGTGAAAAAGTTAAACTAGTTTTTTTAATAATTTGACAGCTGTCAGTTGTAAGCGATTCTCCCTAGGGATGAAAAGTATTACTTTCATCCCGGTCCTCAGGCAACTTCAGACCAACTTTCAGAGTATGAGTAATATTTACCACTGTACAATTACATACTGCTAAGCTAAATGATTACATAAGGAATCTTTTTTCTCGTTTTCTTTTTGGTAAAAAATATCGTTGAATGAAAGAGACAAAACATTGTTTGTCTTACTAATAGTGACCGTATGCACATATTTTTTAACCGACTTCAAAAAAAATAGATTATCAATTCTTCTGAAAGAGTTTTTTAGTCAAAGAATGAAGTAGAATTTTTAATCGTAGGTACTTCGAATCGATATAAAAATCGAGTATTGGAGTGTAGTTGTCAAACACATCTAGATATATCGACAGGATAATTATCTAAGGATCAATTAATATCGAAGTAGCGCTGCGACATCGAATTATGACATTCCATTCGATTCTAATTAACGAACAATTATTCGATTCATTCGCCTTCTGAATCGGATCTAATTACTGTTTTCAAAGCTTTGATCAATTTTACGTTTGGATAAATGATAATAATTAATAGGCATTTAATATGTTATGTTATTATTAACTATATTGTAACGTACCTTGAATTATTTACATTCTCATCGTAATATTTAGTACCTACCTTATAAAAGACGTAATATTATATAAGCCTCACAATTGGGAGAAGACACTGGCCTTGTAACACAGTCTCACGACTAGCACAAGGCCAGAAGTTTCACGAAATTTATTGTTACCTGTTTTATTATGTCAATAAATATTTTTTGTATTTTGTATTTTTGTATTGACAAAGTATGAATGAAGTAAATTTGATTACTTCTTCTTCTTCTTATCGAATGAGAGTGGCCAACTCTGGTGTCGAGAGTTTATCAATCCGCCCTAAGGGCCTCTAACATGGCTTAACACTAGACAAACAAAGTAAAGGAAAATAAAGTACTAGAAAAGTTCGTTCAGCCGTTTTTGTGTTATGAGCGTTTATATGAACAGATAAACAGACAAACAGATTAACAGCCAAAAAACTGCGGAAACGTTTTCTGTTATGGATTTAAAGAATACTCATATGTTTTTAATAACTTTTCTATTTAGATTTTTGACCTTCTTCAGGTTTATTATATGTAAAGATAGAAAGATAATCGTATATTTCATTGCTTTTAAAACTGACTATAGTCCCAAGTGTTGGTAAGAAAATTTTCTTACCTACCTTGATATTAATCTTAAACAGATATACATATAAGACTTTACCTAGTCCATACGTATATCCTAGATGACCTAGGCTGCATATACCTATATTAGACCTAACACGGCTAGCTAATAACCTGTCCGTAGTTCCATTAGTTAGGTCACCTGCAATTAAGTACTAGGGTCTCAGAAACCTAGAGGAGTAGTTAGGTAGGTAGAATTATTACGGAAGCCAAGGGGGCACTTTGAGCTTTGTGGTAATTTGACATACATACTTGTATATAACCGAATTTCGAAATGAATGTAAGTTTGATGTTAATTTATCAATGACGTTGCAACGATGTAATTATAATATGTATATTTTTTTAATTTGTAACAGTTAAAATGTTCAAGAGTGTTAGCTTAATCTATGACAATTTCTTGCAATATAGCTACATCTTTTTCTTAAATGTTAAGCTATCTATGCATGGGAGTTTTCTTGGGCAGACACTATAAGACACATGTCTTCGGATATTGTAGTCCTCAAACATGTCGGTTTCCTCACGATGTTTTCCTTTACCGATAAGCGAGTGCAAAATCATTAAATTCACTTGACAACACAATTCATTTGTGAAGGGCCGGACACGAACCAGGGTCTGGATGAAATCAGACACCGGAACCGCTGAGCCACAAACGCTTAATTCTACTTTACTTCGTCCGCATGGAATAGTTATTACCATAAAAACGGTTCTAGTGAGTTAACCTTAAAAGAAAGACATATACTGTTGCGGACATTTTGTTAGGTCATTTTAAGAGGAATAATTCTTTCGTACACATTTTTTTGATATCTTGAACCGTTTTCGCAGCGCACGCAACGGAAGCCCTCAAAGATGAATAATTTTCCCCGTTTTTCCCACATTTTCTATTGTTTCTTCGGTCCTATTAGCTGCAGCGTGATGTTATATAGCCTAAAGCCTTCCTCGATAAATGGTCTATCCAACACAAAAATATTTTTTCAATTCGCACCAGTAGTTCCTGAGATTAGCGCGTTCAAACAAACAAACAAACAATGAAACTCTTCAGCTTTAAAATATTAGTATAGATATAGCAAAAACAGACTATTCTATTTATTCTACTATTAGTTAGAGTATTACAGTTATTTTTCCACAACATTTATCAAGAATGTTTATACGTTGCTTTCAGATTTTTATAACACCTGACGCGAGCAAAATCTAATTAAAGATAAGGTTTTGCAGAGTTCATTGTATATGCCACGTGGAGGACATTTATTGCAAAAGGCCGTTAAACTTACAGACATCTACTATGAAAGGTCTATATAGAAACATCGTGGCATCAATATTACTTCCATCTTGAAAATTGTATTACACGATTTTTTACACTATTTAAATAATCACAAAGTTTCTATGTATAATAAGTATGTATTCACGAAGGAAAAGTATAATAATGTATTATATCCGTTATCTAGTACCCATGATCCAAGCGTAAGCTTAGTATGGGGCTGTGTGGCGCTGTGTGATATGTCCTGAATTGTTTATTTATTTTACATCAAAAGGCTTTTATTTTCATACGGATTTGAATGTAGAAATTTAGATAAGGAATTGTTACAAGATATCTCTTAACAATTCTGGCTTATTTTACTAAAAATACTTTATTTTTCTGACGGAGTTTAAGTTTGAATTAACAGAGATCCAGACAAAAAGGTGCAATATTTTATAATTTGTATGATTTCTCTCAGATACTACATAGTTCTCTATATAGAGAATACCATTCGTTTTTTTTCTATGGACTTGGAGAATATTGTTGGTAATCCTATTCATAAGATTTTATTTCTCACTGCATACACACTAAATCTCCTTTATTTTTGCTACGATTTCAGATTAATAAAGTTAATTCCAAGTACAAGATTATTATACGGACTAAGTTCAACTCAAATTTGATACTATGATCTTTAAGTCTAGTACGAGATTTCTTAAGTTTTATAAAAGTGACTGACCGTTTGATGAAATTAGTTTTGAACTATGGAATTTGTAAAGAATCGTAGCAGCTTTTTTACAAATAAAATATAAATACATATAATGTTTACGTAAAATTCGAAACCATTGCTAAATTTCCTATTTAATTATTTTGTAGATTAAGAAATCATGATGATGCAAGTATTTCTGTATTGGGCATATATAACTAATGTAAATTAATTGTACATATGATTTCACCTTAGTTTTCCATTACTTACTCAAAGGGTTGACATTCAATTAAAAATAAAACAAACGGCAAAATTACAACCCATAGTTAAGACGAACATTTCAAGCAATGAATGTAAGATAACAGAACTCAGAAAAATGACTGTAAAAATGTACAAGTGTTTTTTTTAACCTACGAAGGTTCTGGACCTTCTTCAGTTATTAGAAACACCGTTTAGTCTTTATTATTGTAAGGTTTTAAACTTCCTTGTACATTAAATTCATTGGAAAAGTTCTCTTAGTAAAAAAATACACATAAAAAATAGGTAGATTATTAAGATTATTAATTATATTAGTTTTAAGGTTTTGTTTATAAGCCTACATTTAAACCTGTTATTCAGTAAATAAATATTTTTCTTTTCTTTCTTTCTTAGGCGATAATATAATGGTGGGTGCTCAGATTTTTCCATGGAAAACGAGTATTTGACATATAACAGCAAACATATTTACGTACGAAGAATTAGAAATTCCATTATGTAGTAAAGTATGATTTAATTAAGGTATAACAACCAGAAAACATGGAGGTCTGGACGGAGCGGCCTAGCCATAGGGATACAAACATGTCGACCTAATTATCGATATAATTTTTGACGTAACTGCTAACTGTCTGTAATACTGAAATATAGACAAGCGAGTCTGGCTCAGCGGTTCCAGTGTCTGCTTTACAATCAGGTGTACCCAGGTCCGAATCTGGCCCTACACCAATGACTTGTATTTTTTAAGTTACGTGTGGATTTGCACTCGCTTAGCGGTGAAGGAGTACATCGTGAGGAATGGGTGCCCACCACGATGTATCTGCCCAAGAAAACTGCCCTAACAAATTAATTCTGCGGGGGAGTCACGACCCTTAGTCATGAGGAAATACGACTCAAAAGAGGTCGTATAAACATTAAAGTGGTTATTTTTTCACGGTCTCCTAAAAATGGGCTAACTCACGTACATACATTTGAAAGGGTAATCACCTGAGACATGTTCCGTATTACAATATCAAATGATAGGATTCCTAGAAACCGGAGTTATGTGGGCGAATAGGACTGTGTTTCGAGTTACGCACACATACACACACGAAATAAGAAGTAAATGGCCTAAAACAACGTATTAATATTTTCTAATAAACACTTTTGACGGGTTATTGATCTTGCGCCATCGGCCGTTTAGTCATAAGTGTTTGAAATCTAGAGTTAATAGGTTTCTTCTAGGCAAGCGTGCTACATCTTAGACTACAAAGGTGCTTAACATCAGTCAGGCTATAGTCAAACGTATAGCTATTTCGTATTAAAAAAAATACTGCGGACTTTCGCGGCTGGTTTTTTTTTTAGTTTAGTTAGTAGACCGTAGCCTAGCAGTTAAAGCGTTCTGACGCTGAATGACGTTTGAATCCTGCTGGTCATGAATATTTTTGGTAATTTTCCAATAAAAGTTTGGGTTTTCGATCTCAGGTCTAAGTTAACCCACTTAGAAACTTTTAACATCTCCACAGACTCATCCTAGGCCATAGTCTTTGCTTACCATCAGGCCAACTATGGGCAAGTGCAAACCCGTTCTAGTTAAAAAAGACATGATCACACAGAAGTTACTGAATTTTTATCATTGGCCAAATAAACTTTGATAAAATATTAAATTTAGTACAAGTTCTATACAAAGTTACTACTGTTACTGAAAAAAAAAACTGATACTGACAAAAACTTGTCTTTTGAATTGACTCGTAATTATTTATTTTTATTTAACGCTAATTCCCATAACACGTATAATAGAAGATATTGCTTTTGACGTAAATTTTCCCTTAAAAGATTATGCGTAGTCAAGTAGATATCTTTACTAACGGCAATAATTGGAGAAAAACAAGGAAAAACAACATTTAATAAACCAGTTTCAACTACCTAAAATAAATAATTACCTATTACCCTGTATCTCTCTCTCTTTCTTGAGTCGTATTTCCTCATGACTGAGGGTCGTGACTTCTGCGCAGAATTAATTCCTTATTACTGTGTATAGGCCAAGCTTTAAATAGTAAATAACCCTGTAGATGAGAAAATAAGTCGTGACAATATCCCTTACATCAGCACTCTTTGAAATGAACCGCCGCTGTATACTATCAAACTTGATAGTGGTGATAAAAACTTGTTACTTTGTACAGTTGACACTTTATAGGGAGGGGAATAGTCTTGAACTGTTTGAAGTCTTGTTTACTTTGGTTTAAATGATGTGATAGCAAAGTGACGAAATCTGATGTACTTTTTTTTTTGTGACATTGATATTGTTGTGTCTCCATATATAAGTATGTATTGTTGTATGTTCCTATTGCAGGGTATAATCAATGTTCAGTACAATAATTGGAATCCGTTTTTATGATGCAGTAAGTTGTTAGTAATTAGTCCTATGTAACAAATCTTTGCATGTCTTGTAGGCGGAATGTGGAGCACTTTTTGTAAATTCATTTTATATTTAAGATCTTGTTCGCAATGAAATATATGAATAATGAATTATATTATGAATTATGAATCATATCATTCCAATTTACTAAGGCATGTAAACAGATGAACATTTTATTCATAATTTGACAGAATTATAAGACACATTACAATATTAATTTACAATTCGTTTATAGTAATATAAAACAAATAAAAACATTATATTTGATAATAATTAAATTGTATAACATGTAGGTACCTACATTATTCTTATAGTGATCATTTTTTAATTATAAAACATATCAACCCCTAAAAGATATTCTTATGTGTGAGTTAGAATCTTTAATAAATTAAATCAATAACCTGACAAGCCACAAGATACAACATTTTTAACTCAAATAATATTCAGATCGTATAATGTTAATAAAACATTACGTTTACCAAATAAGTCTTGCCTTTATCTCCAGTTTTTATATATTTCCACTCCCTAGTACAGTTCGTTTACCTCACAAAGTCACAGCGTGTGGAGATTGCTCTAAGCCGACATGTCTTATAAATTAACTTATACTGTAAGTAAACTGGGAGTGTTGTTTGGTTAGCAATTTGAATGATTAATCAGCAATGTATAATTTGTGGTTTTAAAACAGTATCTTTAAAGCATACTTGCCGGTTTCGACAGTCTTAAAATTTTATTTAAGGTTTCAGTAAGTAAAAAATGCATGTCATCAATGTCGCAAAAAACAGTATAAAAGTCAATTTAATTAATATTTTCAAAATGTTTTAGCTAACTTAGAGAGTGCAATTTCATTATTTTTTTTGTTAAAATGAAACTCATAATTTTCACTTTCTGACATGTATCTGTTTTGATTTTCAACGAAATGGAGAATATTCATTTATGTTACTAATTTTAAAGACATTTCTTCATTTCATTAGCCCACAAATTTATCCAAAATTTTTTTTACATAAATAAATTATGTACTTGATTTAAATGCTTCCCAATAAACTTAAGTTACAAGTAAATAAGTCGACGCGAAGTAGGTGTTAACATACTTTGCCCCTTTATCTCGCTATTTTCGGACTTTTTGCGAGCTTTCTTTTTCGCTACTTTTGGGAGAGAATAAATGTATTAACGTGTTTATACTTAGGCTGAATGGATTTAGAATTTATCAGGTGTTTGCCAAATAATTTAGCAAATAACAGAAGGAAAGTAGTTCTGCTTTCCTACCAATATCAAATATGATTTTCTTGCAGTTTTACCTTATTTGGTACAAACTAAATTAAACTATATATTAACTAAACGGTTTTCACTCACGTGTAAATCGCGTAAGTTGTTTACGCGTTTCGGATGTTATGACATCCATCTTCAGAACGTATGTTCTGGGACCGCGGCAGCACGCAGACCGTTACCTAATACCGACCTAATATGACCGTTTAGTTAATATATTGATAAAATGTCTCACGAAAGTTTTAATATTAAAATAAATTAAACTATTATGCTGATTAAGAATTTATTAATTTCGTTTTTAGCAACAAAAAAATTATATTTGGGTTTCTATCCTTTTCTGATTTTTGTTCAAATTAATATAATAAATAATGAAAAAATTTTATTCGCTATTATTTTTTCATAAAACTATGAAAAAAGAACAATGGATCATGGATAACATTATTTGTATGCAGTGATTTCATATTAAGTTGATAGCACTTGAACTTGATAAGCGATCTTTACAGTCAACGATGACTGATCGATTTTTACAAATTTCCTCCTGAATTGGTATAGTAAGTAAGTAACTTCGTATGAGAGTGGCTAACTCTGGTGTCTGAGTTTGCAAACCGCCCGGGCGCCCTTAGGGCCGCTGACATGGCTTAACGACTGACGTACTATGACGAACAGGCGGGACCTACGGTTTTATTTTATTTCATTTACCTAAATTTGTATTAGTATGTACCTGTTTTTTTTTTCGTGCGAACCTCTTCATTGGAATAACCGCAGGGTGCACCTGGATTCTCTGGATCTGCGCAGGATCGGGACGAGTGGCCATTGAGATATTACTAACGATAGTAATATACTTCGATCAACAATACCAACGTAATATAGTTCAATGCGAGTGGCGTACAAGAAGAGACGCCTCTGCTCAGCAGTGGGTGATAACAGGCTGATGATGATGATCTCTCATTAATAATATTATTGTGATAAAACGGATACGTTTAAAAATTATGTTGAAAATGCAATTAAACATTGTACTCTATGTAACGTCTTCCTACGCATATGATTATAATTTGCTTCATAAATATGATAGTAATTTGTTTTGACTGTTACCTCCACTGAACACTGAAATTCTGGAAAATGCCAGAATAGCGCATATAGCTTATACAGGGTCATTGTTAGCTAGTAAGTTTTTTTACGTGGGATAGGTTTACGTTTTACTACAGCCTGCCTGATGTTAAGCATTGCTGCAGTTTTGGGTGTAATGCGTTTACCTAGAAGATACGTATTAACTCTAGATTGGAAGACCCCTGGTTTTAATTCGCAAGAAACAGCTTCTGATAAAGTGTTCCAAAGCTTTGCTGTCTGCACAATAAACGTAGAGGCAAAGCGCTAAAGGATAAGTTATATTCAAAGAATGGTTTATAATACCAATTATTGTATGTAGGAAAAAAAACCACACATATATTGAAGTAAATTACAGGCTACGCTCAAATTCTGATCGCAAATGATGAATCTTTCGCAAATTTGCACTTGCAGCAAAATACAACTTTACTCGTATAGCATCTTACTGTTATTTTTCCTCCTATATATAACGTTTCACGGACTCCATTTTTTGTGGATTGTATTACACGTTAAATTAAAGGTCACGGGTGTACGTTATTGTACAGTAGGTGACACCAGAGTAGGCCACTCTCATACTAACTAACTTGGACTCAAAATTGTACCATGCTTAAATTGTTGTTGAGTTGTAATTCAGTTATTAAATATTATAGTTGCACTGAAGCCCTCAAAAAGCTGGTTCATGAGCATTAGTAGTCCTGTATAAACCGGTTAGAATGTGTACATATTTGTTTTCCATTCCAGTCTAAATACGGAGCTCGCTAAATACACAACAACATAAACACGTAGCATTTTATGTGTACATCAATTATAATATGATGTTTAACTTGTTTGGTGTCAATTGAAGTAGTGATGGAAACTAAATTTTACTTATAATTTCTATAATTCGATTTTTAACTCTCGTCTTTTTTACGTTTATAAAGTTATCAATCTATTATTTAGGCCTTTAGGGCTAGATTCCTCTTATATGATTGAAAAACCAATATTATTTTGACTATCCATTCAAGAAAGAATATATAGGTATAACGTTGACAGTTGCTTAATATAATCATCATCCAAAATCCTTCATTATATGATCTACCGAATGTGACTACAATGTTTCTATAAAAAATGTTCAGCTTACTCAAATATATGAATAAGGTTTCTTCTAGGCAGAGTGCTACATCTTAGAAAAAAGCGTAGCTTAACATCAGACAGGATGTAGTAAAACGTATGCCGTCTTAAAAAAATACCCTACCTAAGTAATATATAGTGAGCTATTTTGTTGCTAGTTAAAACTGGCAACCCCTATTTCACCCCTTTAAATATCCTTTCTTAACAGATACCTACGTCATAACATCGACCTGCACGCCAAATTTCAGCCCAATCCGTCCAGTGGTTTGAGCTGTGCGTTGATCTATATGTCAGTCAGTCAGTCACCTTTGAATTTCATATATTTAAACTAGTGGGTGCTCGCGGCTTCGCTCTAATTAAGAAGTAAAACTTGCATCCCCTATTTCACCCCTTTAAAAGTGGCATTCCCTGAAATCCTTTCTTAGCGGATGCCTTCGTCATAACATCTACCTGCATGCCAAATTTAAGCCAAATCCGTCCAGTAGTTTGGGCTGTGCGTTGATAGATGACTATGTCAGTCAGTCAGTCAATCAAAGCCACCTTTGAGTTTTATATAACTTATTTTTTATAAACGAAAGGTTTTCAATTTCAAAACCCTAATCCGTTCGGTGGTCCGCTGCGTCATTTCTGGAATGTTCCGGATTCCTCTGTAATGGTGAATTATTTCGGTAAATTAAGCATTGTAATGGCGTCTTCCTTCCGGCTTAGATAAAAAATGGCCGCGAGAGGGAGGGAGAAAGTAGATATGCCAGATATACCGGAGAGGGGAGGTTCTACTTTTAATCCTATCAAATAGGGAAACATTGTTTTTGTATTGGTTTAAATCATGATAGATTTTAATGATCTTTAAACATTACAATCATACCTGATGTCCTATTTTTTTTAATAGACCGGTTTTTTACAGATTTTTATAGATAGCTTGTTTGATGAACATTCGAAATGTACCTTTGTAATAAAATGATGTATAAAAGTTGATGGTTGATTTATGAAGGTTTAAATCTCGAAAAATAGATTAATCAAGAACCGATTTCAAATTCGAAGTAACCGAATAAGCCTTGTCTTGCCTTCTCAATACAACGCATAAGCGACCTTCTTTTGCAGAATAATTATTATAGGTGACACGGTGTTACAGTATCTACTAAAAATATGAGAAAAGATTTGCGTCACGATTCGAATACTTTTATCACAAACTTGCTTTTGCCCGTGGGTTCACATGCATTATTATACCTACATATAAACATACCTCTCGAATTATTCTATTTATTAAAAAACTGCATGAAAATCTAATCTGCAGTTTTAAGCATACATACAGACAGACGCGGGAAGCGACTTTGCATTCTGTAGTGATAGTGGAATCACGTTTTAACCACAAACCACAAACTCCGTCTTACTACTATTCCTAGGTAGTCTAAAATGGAACCAGGTTTCCTAACATTAGGTCAGTCAGCTAGATAAGCCGCGTTACGGCGCGTTACTGCTCGTAAAGCTACCTCGTAAACACACATACACACACATGCATATACAGGGGGACAACTGTGTAGAAATTATGTTGTTTTTGTAATTACTAACCAAGTAACAAACTTAATTAACCGCACATTTTCGTCATGAAGAACAGTTTTGAATAGATTGATACGACAACATTTCAGTTATTTTTTGTTATTGTTTTTATCTGCAAGTTTAACGTAAAGAACTTACGCTACAGCTTGGAATTTGGGCTGCTTAGTACTTCATTTTGCTAAGAGCCAAATTCAGCGCTGGTCGTCCATTGGAGTGAGAGTTTTCCCATCAGTCTGTGAGAGAACTATGGAATCGTAATGTTTAAATTTATACAGTTTAGAATACACATAGCGACAGTCTAGATTATTTTCGCATATTTTTAAATACTTTTAACTATTCTACATCAAATAAATGCACCATCTGTAGGTACCTGACATTAACCTGTATTGTAGCTACCTACATATACAATATATTGTAGTACATAAACCTGTAGATAGAGCTGTCTGTGTCCATTCACACATTATACGGCAGTTTGATGCGTGCCTATTGCGTGTGGAGCTAGGAAACAGGCGTTTATCTGTTTTCTCCATAATTGTTTACTCATTTTGTTATAAAAATGTAACAAAATTCTACACTTGTGTCTGACATTACCTAGATGTTGTAACAATCTATGAATATTATGTTAATTAAAGCTTAGTAACCAGATAACAAAATAACTTGTTATACAAATTAACCTATTTTCCAGTGAAGATTTCATTTGAATTTTTATACAACGAGGAGAAAAACTCCAAGAATTAAATACATTATTACTTTTCAATTGGCCTGTATGACTGGATAAAAAATGTTTTGGTTCTGAATATTTGTTTTATATTCCTATTTTTATCAATTTATTACATATTTGCCTTATTATCGCTATTTCCATGGACTTCCAGCAATCGCCCCATTATTCTATTTCCGCTCGATGTCGCGTTAAACTGCCAGCTAATCCCCGCTTTATGACGCGCTCGCACTGATATACCTATCTAGGTGACTAACACTATAGGTATGTAATGAGATAATTTTATACATATTTTTTTACATGATATAGGCTCACGCTTGACTACAACTTTCCTGATGTTAAGCAACGTTATAATCTACGATCTAGCGCGCTTGCCTAGAAAAAACCGGTTTACTCTCGACTTGAAGACCGACAAATTATAGTACAGGGGAAATAGAGATTCGGTCAAGGAGTTCCACAGTTTGGCTGTTCCCACGATGAAAGTCGAAGTAAAACGCTTGGTAACACTTATATCGATTAAGAAAACCAGTAACAGTACTGTTTTAAAATAAAAACAGAAAGTGTACTTCCCATATTGTATGTTTTCAAAATCAATATCAAATTACTTAAGTCGGTACTATTTTATTTTTCCTTTTTTGTACCTTTTGATATCCCTAACTAGGTGATTCAGAGATAGTAGTGTCATATTTAGCAATAGATAGATAGATAGATAGATATATCTTTAATGCACACCAAACAAGAAACTTAAACTAATTTTATGTACGTTGGGCGGCCTTATCGCCTTAGGCGATTTCTTCCAGACAACCTTTGGATGGACGGGATTTAGAATTATAAATTGGCGGTGTATAAAAATACATAAATAGGTGAAAGAACACAATACAAACTCAGTAGCAATCTTATGAAGAGACAGATTAAAATGTTCGGTAAAATATCGGTCAATTATAGGATGGGTAAACGAAAAATGGCAATACATTTAAGCGCTTCCATGGGTCTGTTGATTCTTTAAATTTTAGACCTCAACTGCTTTTTTGCAATAGTCTTTATTGCACATAAGTAGCAGTAGTAGTTCCCGACTAGTTTGTGTGTTTATCTAAGTACAATAATCCATGTCTGAAGTTCTTAGGGCAGTATGAAAACTTCTAGATAGTACGACAGTCGTTAAGCTATGTTACCCTAAGAGGGTTTGAAATAGCTTATAATCGAATAAATGTTGACTATTCGCATACCAACAAACTCTATATCTATTATATCTAGCATACCTATAGCTAGTATTAATATATCATTTAGCATTACGCTCAAACGATGCCAAAAATCCCACAACTCACTAAATCCTTCCCAATACAACACAACAGTAACATAACTCTTACAACCATCACTATACGACGTACATCACTCACTCAGCTAATAAGCCAGTCGATTAAATCCGTCTGTAACTAGATTACATCATACGTCGCTGCATATGTATGGCGGTTTGGAACAATGCCAAATCAGATAGAGCGTACGCCGCAATGGAAGCTTAATGGATCGTGTTAGCGATAGTGTTGTTAGCTTTGTGGTATTGGGTAGGGGGTTTAGTTGTCTGGGTTTAGTATGGGGTTGTTTGTTTTAAGAATGATTTTAAAAACAATGGTGGAAAAAACGTCAAATTGCAAATTGGGGCGTAAGCAAAAATCTGCTGGGTTACGATTTGTCTTAAATTAGAATGGTCTTAAGCTCCCATTTATAAGTTTTAAGTGAGTTAAACTTTTGTTTCTTTGCATTTCCTGTAGAAATAGGTTTGTAGTTGATAGTATGTAGAGAAAAAATGATTATGAAAAAATGATGATGATGACGATTACAGTAGTTTTTGTATCAAGTACTTAGTTATAATAAAATATTACAAATCATATTTAATCAAAACACCAAAATATAACATTAAATGCTACAGAAATTTACAATAATTTACTTATTTATAGTTAAACAAACAATAGATCACATAAAGCCTCATAAATTCCATACAAACTGGCAGATAAATCCTACTTAAACACTGTTTATCCATCGACTAGACTAAATAGACCTTGTATGAGCAAATCTAGGCTAAAACGGATGTTTGGAGGTTAAATATTGAAAACGTATTAGATAGATAGATAGAAAATTCTTTATTGCAACACACGATAATAATTACAAAGAAAGAAGAAAAATAATAATACTTATACTAGTGCCACAAGTGGCGGCCTTATTGCTAAAAGCAAACTCTTCCAGGCAACCATTGGATGGAAAGGAATATAAGAGATAACAGAGAACGTGGTATACAATAAAAAGAAGAAATAAAGTATTGTATTTTAAGTATAAGTAAATTGTGTATTATACTAATGAATGCCCGCGGAATGATTCACTTAGTATCGATCTTTGAATTTGCACTTACTTTTCTGTTTTAAAACTACCTTTATATCAAAATCAAAGGTACTGATCTAGTTGATCTACTAAGGTACGATGCGTTTTGAGGTGCAAAACAATGCTATGCACCTATGAAACATATAAACGAAACAACATGGGGGCTAGATGGCGCTGTATGCAATGTCCCGAAATATTTATTTATTTATTTACATTTTATTTTAAGTTCTTTGTATGTACATACATAGCCATGTTCACAAAGGATTAAATCAATTATGAATAATATTTTAGCTTTGATACGATGAATTTTGATATTTTCGGGGAAGTGTTATTGACGATAACTTAACAATAAGGGAAATTTTGCAGGCATGAGACTAAACATAATATGAAAGAAATATTTAATTTGATCTGATTATAATCCTGCTATAATATGACGCCCTTATCAAGGCTCAATATAATCTATACTAATATTATAAAGCTGAAGAGTTTGTTTCTTTGTTTGTTTGTTTGAACGCGCTAATCTCAGGAACTACTGGTGCGAATTGAAAAATTCTTTCTGTGCTGGATAGACTATTTACAACTTATATGATCGAAGAAACAATGGAAAATGTGAAAAAAACGGGGAAAAATATTTATTTATGAGGGCTTCCGTTGCGTGTGCTGCGAAAACGGTTGAAGATATCAAAAAAATATGTATGAAATAATTATTTCTCTTGAAATGATCTAATAAAATGTCTGCAACAGTATACGTCTATCTTTTAAGATTAACTCACTAGAACCGTTTTTATGGTAATAACTATTCCATGCGGACGAAGTCGCTGGCACAGCTAGTATATTATAAGTCTAATTCATATCCCAAAAATAGAGATAAAATAATATTACAAAAATATCATTAAGTTTCAGCTAAAGGCATTACTATCGTGATATTGAAATCTGAGTATTAAACCGAGGCGATAATGTTACAATGGCTTCGAATTCAAAGCTATTTAAAGAGACCTGATAAATCTAGACTGGCTTATAAAACTACTTGGATAAGATTGTCTGAGTGAAATCCAATAGATTTTCTACGCGAAATAAAGTTAGCTGTATTTTTATCACACGATTTCATGGCTTGATCAATATTATGTAAAAAAAAACGACACCACTGGAGACAAGAACGCTGGCTGGTTCCTTGCGCAAAGGATTTCAATAGCAATCCAGCGTGGGAATGCAGCCAGCGTTCTTGGCTCCATATAACAAGCCTTAAATACTGCCGTCAATAACAGGCAGGATTTACAATTACTAATACATACTACTACTACAGAAAAATAATTGTTTATATAAACTATCCCCAAACTACCCAACCCAATTCAACCCTATTCCCAAAAAAATATTACCCCCAAATAATAAAACAGGCCCGCAAAGCGCTGGTAAAATATTCGGTAATTTCCATTTGAGGCGCTTGTCATCCATCTCACGGAAGCGTCCGATGTGAGATACCACTTATCATGTCAAGTTGTACGTGGCCATTGAGATGGGCGAGACGGGAGGCTCGTGTACAGGGTGACTTTTAAGGAGGGTTTTTAAAAAAAAAACTCAAACGGCTGTTTTAGAGATTTTTTGGATCAATTTTCGTCCAGTACAAACCCATTACGAGCTTACACTTGGTCATAATTCGTGTGAGGTTTTGTATTTTTTTTTGTTACTTTCTACTAGTTTCTATGTTAAAAGTTACAAATAAAGTTGTAACTTTATGCATTAATCTGCTTGATTTGCTTCTGTGTATTTTTCTAAAAGGTACATACATTTATACTGCTTACAAAATTATTCCATTTCAATGTAAAATGTTAAATATTTTATTATTATAAAACTTACAAAACAAATTTTACTAATCAAAAATAAAAACTTAAGTAACTAATTAATAACTAACTTAAAAACTTAAACTTATAATGTTAAATTGCAGAAAACGTTACATTAAAGTCAACTGCAAACTGTACGTACCAACATATTTTCTAAAGAAAAGTTATTTTTAATTTATTTTATTTTATTGATAATATTGCTATAATTGCTATAACCACTGAGATTGGACAGCTACAACCAGAAGGATAATCGGAGGAGGCTTTTCCCGCCACAGGTGGACCTAACTCCAAGAAAGACACAACTCAACTAACTAATAATTTAATGAAAGTAAATCTTAAGCAAATTAACTACCACAAATGTAAAAAACTCTGTTTGAAATTCGGATGTTACGGAAATAAAAGCTTTTTTATTTAATTTTTTTTATATTCTAAAAATCAACCTGTACAGAAAGGTAGATGAACTGCCTACTTATATTTCCTCCATTTCGATGATAAATGAAGAGAACTAAAGATATTTTTTAAACAGAAAGTTATACTATATAGGTTTATTTATTACTGTAGTTCTTGTTTTGCTAAAAACGTCTTCGCCTTCGTTATACGAGTACTTATCAATACTATACAATAATTGAACTTCACAACTGAGAAGAGAAAAACATAAACAAAAAAATATAGTTATAACTTAAGTATATCGGGCGGCCTTACCGACTTCTTTTACTTACGACTACCGACTTCGACTGCTCCGTTAGCTTAGTTGGTAGTGGCTCTGCCTTCTAATCTAGGGGTGCGGGTTCGATTCCCGCATGACACAAGTAATTATGTATATTTAAAAAAAATGTGATCACTCGTGTTAAGTCTGGTCGTTTCTATGTATAATAAGTATGTATTTACAAAAAAAAAGTATATATGTATTAAATCCGTTATCTAGTAACCATGATACAAGCGTAAGCTTAGTATGGGGCTAGATGGCGCTGTGTGATATGTCCTGAAATATTTATTTATTAATATTTATTTATTTACCGCACGAAGTAATCTCTTGTTGGCAGTACAACAAACGTGAGGGCCAGTTTTATTTTAAATAAATTACTAAAAAGATATCCTGCATCAATATTAATATAAAAAATATGATAATCTATGAGTTGACATTCTGTACAAATAGTTGATAGTAAGTCTGTAGAAGTTACGAGAGCTATTCATTTCAATCGTCAAGTTGTTGGTAATTAGTTACGCTGCCTTTTGATCGTATAATGGTTCAGACTTCAACCACAAGCATAGACAATATTACCTAAAGACGGGTTCTAACTTTTAATCCTATATTAAGATAACCCGTTTTCTCTTGTTATTAGATTTTTGTATTTAAATAATATGATTGTGACTGTTGGTTACTCAGATTTTTGTTCCCACAAAATTACAGTTTAATTAAATCAAATTCAGAGTGTTAAAGTGTCTTTTAGGCAAATAGATACATCATAAAACTACAGTACTGCGGTACGTAACATCAAGCAAGCTGTGATTAAAAAAATATCTATTCTACTTTAAAATAAAAGCATTGTTTGTGTAACCTAGCTAAGACGTAACTATAATTAAACTAGATATATACTGGGAGATGACTCTGGCCTCGTAACACAGCCTAACGGCTACCACGAGCTCAGAGGATTCCAAACATATTGTGACATAATTTATTTGGCAAATAAATGATTTTGTATTTGTATTACTTTATCAAATTATAACTCTTGTAATGGTACGTTTTTGGACATCAAAGTAATGTCAATACTACAATAATAGTTTTTCATTTTTATTTAATATTTTTTATTGAATATGACCCTATTAGTTGAGTCCAGTTCAAGATTTTATCAAAATCTTCTAAGAAATTATTATTAGTATGTGCAATCTTATCATTCGCAATAGATTTCCGTAAAGAATCACCTAAATCAATATAATTTTTTAATATCATTATTAATACAATATTAGCCGTCTATGGCAAGTGCTGTCATTGAACAGTTGAGACTTCAACCACAAAGTTAGATCAATTGTCGCAGAGCACTTTGACAGGGGAAAGAGTTTTAAAGAATGTTTAAGAGAACGTTAGGAGTTCTTCGTGGAATTTAAGTATGAAATGTTTTTAGTCAATAGTTTTGTCTTAGTGTTGGGTTTGATTATGATGGAAAAGTTACCTTGCATTATATTACGTTGGTGGCTTTTTGCTAGCTCTCTCTTTACGTCGTATTTCCTCATGACGTGGCTCCCCCTAAAATAATTTATTAGGAGAGTTCTCTTCGGCAGATATATCGTGGTGGGCGCCCAGGTCCTTCCACAGAAGCCACATGTCCATGGATATTGTGGTGTGGGAACCGACATAATTGAGATTTTGGTTTCCTTACGATGTTTTGCTTCACCGTTTGCTCAGTGCAAACCCACACATAACTTGATAAATAAATTGGTATAGGGCCGACTTTGAATCAGGGCGCGTCATTTGAAAAGCAGATTCTGTAACTTCCATGGTTGAGTAGTTACAGTCGCTTACTTCGCTAGCTCAAAATAGGTAAAAAACATTATATCGAATTGACAACCTACTCTTTTTTAAGTCGGTTAAATGAAGTCGGTTAAAAAGAAGTTATATTTTCTGCATTTTCCGCAACTTATGAATCGTAACCAGCTCATTATCACAATTAAACAACTTGCTCATTGAACACAATTAGAGATAATTAACACAATAAGTCTCTGTTCAATTGAAATCGAACAAATTACGAACTCACTCGGCGGTGAAACAGATGTGCCAACTTATCTTCGTAATGAAAGGGGGAGCTACTGTCGCCTTTTCTGAACTAAATTGAAAATAATTGGAGGGAAAATGTAGTTTAATTTTTTTACCACTTACGAAGATAATTTAATGTTATGTAACTCTTTGTGTGTGTTCAATTGTTTTATTCTGTTTATTGCGGTTCAAGTATAAATATAATAAAATAATAAACAAAATTTAAGGCTGGCTTCATAACATCAAAAACAAATAAACTTAATTCATTTTTTTTAATATTGTTTATGTCTATGGTGTAAATAAATAAAATAGTTTTGTTAAAAAATGTTCACAATAAATATTTTATAAAGTCATTATTATACTCGTTGGTGCTATTGTTAGTTGATATTTGAACCAGTTCTTTCCTTATTTTCTAAGTGCCCCTTTTTTGTAGTAGTTAGGAGTAGTATGTTTAGTTTTTCTTCCCTTGTTTTTATATTTTATTAAAACAAAACCAGTTCTTGCATGACAGTGCTAAGACATTTTTGATGTATTATATCAACTAAGAAGCAGTTTTCTCACTTGCTTTGAATACTCCGTACACCAGGTTCAACCACTCTCTATAACTATGTGACTGCTACTAGTGTCAGTGAGTAAGTGACGTAATGACGTCATTACTGGCCCACTCCTTGACCTCTCCTGGAGGAGAGGTGGTGGGGTCAGAGCAAACAGATAGAAGAATTTGAGCCATTTTTTTAACCTTTGTATTATGAGTATATATTAACGTTTGTCTGAAATTTGCCTGGTATTAAACAAGATTGAGTAGGTACGCGTGTTTCTGTTAAATTTTCTGCCCCTAAGTTTTTACATAAAATTACGAAATTTAGAGAACAGGTTCAGAACATCTATTTATCATAATGAAATCATCACTAATTCTTACATTATCACACTGATATTAATAGATAACTTAATTTTTAAAGCCAGTTCAATAAGCAACCTGCTCTATCCACGGTCTGTCTTCTATCATATCTCTAATCCCCACTCCCCCCACATCCCTCCTTTCCTCAGGACTCCTGTTATTGTCTCCTTCTATCACTTTTTGTACAAGACAGAAAAGATACAACTTTAGACATTTGAGCCTTTTCTTGGACTGAATTGGTGCCACGGTCAGGGATAAATTGCTGTTTTATTTGTTTTATTTAGGTTTTGCAAGGCTACAATTTATGTGAAACTTTGAGCTGGGAATACTGAATTATTAGTGGAAGTTATTTTTTTATGTACAACTTTAAAACATGGAATAAAGAAGTGTTCATTTCTTAAAATATATTAAATCAAAGCAATTCATTCGGGTTCGATGACTCCCGCGTGACACAAGTGATGAATTTTAAAATTTATAATTACTCGTGTTGAGTCTGGTCGTTTGTATGTATACGAGTAATAAGTATATATTTACAAAAGAAAAGTATACAAGTATTATATCCGTTATCTAGCACCCACGACACAAGCGTTTATTTAGTGTGGGCCTAGATGGCGCTGTGTGCAATGTCCCAAAATATATATTATTATCCAATGAATATTTCAAGAATCATATATGTAGATGAACTTAGCTCAAAATTAATATATTTTGATGAAAACAATATTCTACATGGGCATCCAAGAATGTATTATTTTGTTTTATACAATTTCCAAGCAAAAATCAAAGTAATAATACACAAAAATACCGAAAAAAAATATTTACAATAAGAATAATACATGAAAACTAGAAAAAAATAAACTTAATAACTTCTAACAGCTACTCATTTACAAAAACTCTCAATTGACACATTCATCTTACAAAATATACGTTCTAAAACACCAAACCCATCAAAAGCATAAACAAACAGTCACGTATTACCGGCGGAAACAGCGTGTAGGAAGCGGAAACCTTCTCGGAGATTGTCTCACCTTGCCCCGGATGGAAACGATATTAGACGACTAGATTGATGGTGTTTATGTACATATAGATATATAGTGTATTCTTTTAAGGTAAGCTAAGGTATATCAATAAGCGAGTGTGGCTTAGCGGTTCCAGTGTCTGCTTTTCATTCAGACGCACCCTGGTTCGAATCCGGCCCTAACCCATGGACTTGTATTTTCAGGTTATGTGTGGATTTCCACTCGCTTAACGGTGAAGGAATACATCGTGATGAAACATGTTTGAGGACCACTATATCCGAGGACTTGTGTCTTCCGTGGAAGGACCTGGGCGCCCACAACAATGTATCTGCCCAAGAAAACTCTGATTAATTCTGCGGAGGAATCACGACCCTCAATTATGAGGATTACGACTCAACAGAGAGAAGGTATATCAAAAGGAAACAAAATATATATTCGAACTTGGTATAACTTGGAGTTACGTCAAAATCCTTCTAGTACATCCTCATGAGTGAGGGTCGTGACTCCCCCACTACGATCACTACTCAAATTTCACCAAGAACACCTTATGCTTTCTCAAATGTATGGAGTATTTTAAAATATGACTGCTAATTTAGATTCTGGATATATCAAATTGTGTAAAACTAAATGTTTTGTCAACAAAAATCTTATTTTAAACTTTTTTGTTTTGATTGGGATCGGAATTTTGGTAAAACAGAATTTCTCATGAAAGATTTTAATAATTGTTGCCGTTATTTAGCAAACTATTTTGATACTTTAATAATACGTGATAACCAATCAACCATGCCCTTAACTTACAAGTTATTTAACTAATTTTATCTAAAGGAAGTTTGTCCAAAATCTAATTTTATAGGATAAAGCTAAAATTCTTCTCTGACCGCTTATTTCCCTCGCTTACTACGCCTATAACTTTACCAGGGTTACAAATAATTAATCAATATTATTATGATTTTTATTAAGATTCTAAACCAATCAATAAACTCCTTGCCCGAATCTCTATTCCCCTTGAACTATAATTTGTAGGTCTTCAAGTCGAGAGTAAACCGGTTTCTTCTAGGCAAGCGCGCTAGATCGTAGATTATAAAGTGAGCCTATTTCATGTAAAAAAAATTTTCGAGTTGACTCCTCTGTGTTTTTCTATAAACATGAAAAAAAATGGTTACTTGTCAAGAGAAAAACACAGAATTCAAACGCATAGAGCGCAGTACCTAGACTAAAATAATTACTAATACCAGAAAGGCAATTTTTATTTAAAAACAAGCAAATTGTGATTTTAAAAACACCTAGGAACAAAAATATTTATTTTCTGTAGCAAGCAAGGATGGGTTACTCCGGAACACTAGAAATCGTTTCAAACTTGTTTTAATGTTTAATTAAATGATCATAAAGATATGTCAGCTGTCTCCCTCCTTGCATCGTTATGAGTTAGTTTACTGAGAGTTGTGATTACCCACATATTATTTTTTTTCCTTCTTCTTCATCTTATCGAATGAGAGTGGCCAACTCTGGTGTCGAGAGTTTATAAAGCCGCCCGGAGGGCCTCTGACATGGCTTAATGACTGCCGCACTAGACAAACAGCCGGAAACTACAATTTAACGTGTCAATTTCTTCCTTGATATTAGCATAAACCCTGTATATAAACGTGGTCAGGCATCTACCGCCGCAGGGCTAGTGGAGAACTCGAAAACCACCAAAGAACCTTGTTTAGCTCACAAACATGATGTATGAACTAGCTACCTGGCCTGAATTTACACGTTTTATATATTGAAAAAAAAAAAGAAAAACCGCAGGGAGCACCTGGATTCAGTCTGCACAGGACCGGGACGAGTGGCGTACTAGAAGAGAGGCCTATTCTCAGCAGTGGGCGATAACGGGCTGATGATGACATATATTGATGAAAATTCTTACTTGTATTAATTGAATTGAATCATTGAGTATAAAGCAAAGTCGCTTTCCGCGTCTGTCTCTATCTATGTATGCATGCTTAGATCTTTAAAACTACGGAAGTTACAAAGATGCCGTGATAATGTATATTTTGACTTCAAAAAAGGAGGTTATCAAATTTACTGTTTTATTTTTTTATTTTTACATGCTTTGACAAAAACTCGCCTTATGTTAGTCAACAATGCAATCTTTATATATAAAACTCAAAGGTGACTGACTGATATACTCGTAGTGATCTATCAACGCACAGCCCAAACCACTAGACGGACTGAGCTGAAATTTGGAATGAAGGTAGATGTTATAATGTAGGCATCCGCTAAGAAAGGATTTTTGGAAATGCCACTTTTAAAGGGGTGAAATAGGGGATGCAAGTTTTACTTCTTAATGCGAGCGAAGCCTCGAGCACCCACTAGTTTACAATATAACGCAACTGCCTAGAAAAAACCGGTTCAATCTCGACTAGATCTTATTTTCTAGTAGAAAAACTATTACTAGATGATACTTAAACTAAACAACTTACTATTTAATAACGAAATATTATCTGTTTTATTTGAAGTATATAACCCCCAAAATTCCAAAGGTTAGATCCATTAGGAAGCAATACAATACAATTTATAAGCAATCTGTTATTTACGTTATTTATAACTTATGGATTTGAATGTCAGTCAGACCTTGATTTTACTCAATAAAAAAAGTTGAAAAAGCATTTCTATATAATCTATTCTATTGACTTGACTTTGACAGAAAACCAAGTAGTTTTCTGAGTCATAATTTAAAAACCTGGAATGTGATCCCGCAGAGGCCACATACGGTCACCCATCAATGGACTGGCCGCGGCATCAGTTGCTTAGTTTTAGCAATTGTTATTGTTATTTCATCTAAAACTAGTGGACGGCCGCGGCTTCGCTCGCATTATTTTGCTATATTAGAGCGTGCCACTTCTTAGAGCTCATACTACCTACATATCAAAAATCGTGATGATCCGTTCAGCCGTGTTTGCGTTATAAGCGTTTAAATAATCAGACAAAAAGATAAACAGACAAAAATTCTAAAAATTGCTAAATGATTTCTGTTATGGATTTAAAGCATACCCAATCAATTCTTCTTTTTTCTTATATATTCTATGTTTAGTTTTTTGACCCTCTTCAGCTTTATTATATGTATGCACACTGGCACTGAAAGCATGGCGATAAATATGTAATACGAGTCAATCCGTGGCATGGTACTAGTCTTGCTTATATTTTTATCGCTCACAAAAGCGTACAAAATATGCTGTCTAAAAATCCCGCCAACATTTTTAGCTTATTAAATTCCAGATTCAGCATAAAACGGGAATTTTGAAGCTCGTGGAAAAAAATAATACTGTAAGTCTGGTAGCTAAACAAAAAAGTGGGTTATTCCAGATTTTTTTAACAACAGTCAAATGTAGAGTGAGTCTTTTTAACTGGCTTCTAAAATAGATATAATATTCTATCAACTCAGAACACAATAAAGTTCTTATTACTTACCTGTATTCTTTATCCCATTCTACAAAAAAAAAGATATATATTCTGTGACATTTTACACATCGTCCGCTCACCATATTTAGCAAACGTTTATAAAAATACTAATATACTTTGAAAATATGATCATCTATGTATAAAATAAAGATAAAGAAGGTCAAAAAACTTAACATAGATTTAAAAAAAATCGTATTCCTTAAATCGATAAACCATAATAGAACACATATCGACAGTCTTTAGATTTTTCTCTGTTTATCTGTTTATTTAAACGCACAACACGTAAAATCGGCTGAACGGATCTTCATGATTCTTGATATGTCGGTATGAGGTTCTAGAAGTGTCATCGGCTACTTTTTATCCTGAAATAATGCGGGCAAAGCCGCGGGCGTCAACTAGTTGAAAATATGATCACGTGTAGAGTCATTCCCTAAGCTCTACATAATCTGCCAAAGTCCAGGCAACAACAAACGCGCCAGCTCTTCGTAGTCCGACGTGTTTCAAATTGGAATACCTGCGCTTTGACACATAGATTGGAAAGCGGTAGAATTGACCGATTTAAACTTCGATCAACAATAGTGTTGATCGAAGGATTTCAATAAAATTGTTTAGAATTTTAGTAAAAATTTTTGGCTTGCGTAGTGTTTTGTATTTAATAATAATAATAATAATAATATGTCTTTATTGCACACCAACATGAAAGAAATACATGAAAGGATAAATTTATGATGACGTACATATGGGCGGCCTTATCGCCTTAAGCTTTATTTAATAAACAATAGCTCATATCACTTTCGATGCAGTATTCTCACCTCTTCCATAATAAAAATCATGAAAATCCGTCCCTCTAAACTGGAGTGAAGGCAGAACAAACAGACCAACTAACACATTATATGCTTTTATTTATAACTAGTGGGTGCTCGCGGCTTCGCTCGACTTAAGAAGTAAAACTTGCATCCCCTTTTTCACCCTTTTAAAAGTGGCATTTCCAAAAATCCTTTCTTAGCGGATGCCTACGTCATAACATCTATCTGCATGCCAAAATTCAGCCCGATCCGTTCAGTGGTTTGGGCTGTGCGTTGATAGGTCACTATGTCAGTAAGTCAGTCAGTCACCTTTGAGGTTTCTGAGTATCTTTTGTATCTATTTTTGATACTTTTGAAAGCTGAAATGGCTTAACTGATTTAAAAAAAAATTGGAAAAGAAGATATAAAATTACTTGCTACTTTTATTTCAATTTAAATAAAATTTAAAACTCTGTTAATTAAGTTATCTTTAAGGTAAGAAATAAATTCTAATTCTTAATTCTTTGATCTTCGAAGACGATTCGGTTACACCACTGAACGCTGTTACTAGCAAAATATAAATAGCAAAATGATAATATCTACTACTGAACCAAAAAACTTCGTAAATTGCCGACTCATCAAATGATCTATCTATAACGTGATATACTATCGACGAACCAATATTTTTATCTCTTGACATATACCAATAATGAACAAGCCTAAATTAACGATCTTGTAGTCCTACGAAAAATATGATATAGATTATTTATTTAAAATTATAAAACATAAAAACAAGAGAAACTAAATTTACTACTTCTAACTACAACATAAAAAGGGGCACTTAGAAAAACTTTAGAAAAGCCTAAAGATTGTCTAAGTGCTCCAGCCCACTACCAGAGGGCAGCGTGCCCAGCATACTGGCCGCATTACCACGCTGGATGGCAATGCTGATACGTTCAGCTGAAAAATATAATTTCAAACAAACTAAGAGCATTTATTACACTCATGCTTTGTTTAGTAGTGCTTAATTTTTTTGACATTCTATTATTTTTAGTGAATACCTATATAAACAAGACATTAAAATACGTGTTAAATAATTTTATTTTGGTACACATGATTGCAGGTACAAGATTTAGTATACAGTTAGGTACCCTAACCATGACCAAGTATTCAATAAATTAGTATCATAAAATGAACGTAAAGTTTTTCTGGGCCTCTGACAAACCTTAACGTCTGTGACAAACAACAGAAAGTAAATAAAATGCTTACAAATCCTGTTATTTGAAGTGTTATGTCAACACACAGACCGCAGGCGCGGGTGGGCCGGCGGCGGTCGCTAGAGTCATCTAGGTAATGGAGTAATAGCCTGATTGGACGCGCCTCGGGAGTTCTACACTTCGATGAATAGTGACGTACTGACGGACAGACTTAGGCTGGGTTTCACCATGCTACTTTAGCTTTAACAAACTTGTCAAAGTTACGGTTTGGTCAAATTTGAGTTGCACCATTTAACAATTGTTAAAATATACCATAACTGTAACCGGCCGTGGATGGCTGGTTAAAGTTATTGTTAAAGTCATATCTGTCATACTAGTCAAACACGACGTTTAAAACTGCAGATAATATTATTTATTTATTTTTACTTCTAGGGCTTACTTACTTTAATAATAATAATAATAAAAACGTTTATTTGACCTTATTAGAAAGAAACAGGTAAGTATAGCAGTAGTGAACATAAAATTTTACTATGAGATAGGGCTTATGACTATACAATAGTTGGTGAACCCTGGACATCGTTTAAAAATTAGCGAAGAAATTAGGATTTATATCAAAATTTGCGACTCTAAAATCCACACAATCTACGTATCGCACGTGTGAATCTACGTATGAAAAAGGTGTTTCGATAAATAGCTAAAAACTTTTTGTTTTTCATGCAGATTTGGCCGTGTCTTGGGTTTTCTTTTTTGGCCATAACTTTGTATTGTGCCCATGGAAGTAATATATAGGGAAATATTACTGCTAATCCAATATGAGCAGAGCGAGGCGAAGTATGACAGGCAGTTGTCTTTTTCTAACTAGGGTGACAATAAATTATATAATTAGGATATACCAATTCATCTTCTTACCAAATCTGGAGCAGTCTCTTTTGGGGTCCTATTTTACCTGCTTCTTGCCAGTCATGATGATCCCTAGCTCTATTGACGCGTTAAGTAACAAACACCAACAAACTTACAAATTAAAATGCGCTTTAGTTTGTAATTTATAATAGTATCGATTCGGTTAATTGACAGGGAGGCAATGTAATCAAAATCATAAATATTTTGCAGTAATTACAATATTTATTTACAAGTTCTCATTTGAATTGCATATAGGTAGTTGCCTATATCCTATATTTTTTTTACACTATCATTTTCCTTGTGTTTTATATTCTAACTGAAACGAGTGAATGCTTAAACTATGTACAACAATATAATCCTTTTCCTTGTGTTTCATATTCTAACTGAAACAAGTGATGGTTTAAACTATGTAGGTACACCAATATAATCCTTTTCCTTGTGTTTCATGTACTAACCTAAACGAGTAACGTGTTATATTTAAGTTCTTTTGCCATTTTATTTTGATGTATTCATTTTTAGGAAAACTGAAAAAACATCATATTGCAACAATTATTTCAAGCATGAGAAAATATGGTCACCTTAGTCCCAGTAATGTAATCTTACTTAAACTTTAGCATACCTGTAGAAAGATATATTGCAGCCACTATAAGATTCACTTCTGCATCCCGGAACACTACAAGTTCTTACCATTTTGTTATTTTTACAATAAAATACATATAAATTAGTAACAAATGAAATTATTTTTTTCCCGCCACCTTTTGTCATATAATGTCATCATAATTTAATGTTGCTTGTGTGAAAAATAATATAATATTAATTTGTTACTTATTTTATTTTGTGTTAATTTCACAAATTAATTCAGATTTCTTCGTGTCGAGTAAAATTTGTAATAAATAAAATTAAATAATATTATTTATTGCTAAATATTTTAAAACTTAAGTTGACAGTGACATTTATCACACATTATTTTTTAAACTGGCAAGCTGTTGAAGCAAGACAACAGCCTGCTCTATATGCCTTTCATTTTTGACCGATCTCACCCCCGATTTACCATTTATAGAAAATAAACTTTAAGTGTAAGAACATAAGGTTTCTATTCGTATAAAATCTATTTCACAAAACAAAAGAGAGAACAATCCAGAAGGAAAGAGAGGGATGATATAAAAAATCCTTGATTGTGCCAGTTCTCAAGTAAACACGGTTTTCATTTCAAATGTTGTCAGAAAATGACACTAACAGCAAGACATAATATGACTTAATGTAAAATAGTTTTGATTTTATCTATTGTATTGCCACGTTGAAAAATGTCCCTGAGGTCGCAATTGAGGTAAATAAGACATTATTTGACTTGCAACCCCGATAACTTTAACTATGGTACGAAAATCGCTGGTGCAACTCATTTCGCTGTCAACGTTAAAGTCAGTGTTACTGTTATTATTAAATTTGACGAAAACCATTTCCAACGCAAATATCTTCGTTTTGTTCATCTTTTGTTTTTTAAATCTTAGGTTTTAAGTCTTGAGATTATATAAGTAGGGCATATACAAAAGCACAATACATGTTTTTTTTTTCAAATACACAGCAATAAAAGGACACGAAAAGTCAGCGTAGATAAAAAAACGATGAGATAAATCATACTATTCGCACTTAAAAAGCTGACCCAAACACAATCCAGCTAAACCCCAATCCTGCAAACCGAATAAAACCCCCATCATGGCTTGTACTACCTATGTCATAAAGGGTTACAACTAACCATAAAATATCTTTTACGGTTTTGGCATTAGCAATTTTTTTTTTATAGCTTTAAAAATTTAACGAAAATGCTTTTCCAGACATAATTATATTTTACTTTATTAGTACCCACGACACAAGCGTTTGCTTGGAGTGGAGCTAGATGGCGCTGTGTGCAATGTCCCGGAATATTTTTTATTTTTTTGTTTTATGTTAAAAAGCCATATTTGTTTAAATATATTCGCACATTCTAGTAATTTTTTTCACGCTTAGTAACATTTACAGGTCACCTAAAATGCAACCTCAAGCAAAGACACTGTGGTAAAATGTAAAGCAAGCTTTTTCTTTTTTTAGAGTTGAAATCTGATCTCAAATAAGCCGAATTCAAGCCGACTTATTACAAAACGTGGTTTAAATATTATTTCATTACTTTGAAACTTCGACAATCTTTGAAATTAAAAAGTCGGGTCTTGTTGTTCAAATATGACATGTAAACAATGAAATGTCACCTTGAAATTGGGACGTTGATTTATCATTGGTAACATTTTGTCAGTATTATGACAGTAGACAGACAAATTTAGAAAAACAAAAATGGACTGCATATTATCAAAGTTCTGGACTAATAGTTGAACAATAAAAATATTAAAGCCACCTCTAAAAAATTAAGCCTTCATTAGCAATACCCCTGTATATCTGCTATCAGTAATCCATCTCGAGCGAGGCCATCTGTTATCGCCCCCATACTGACCGGATCATATGTTCTACATAGCTATATAGATCGTGGCTTAGTGGTGAATGCGTCCGCTTTACATTGTAACGTACACCGGTTCGATCCCCGGATCATATGTTGTATATACTTTTTTTTATCACGAAATAGGCTTACGTTTGACTACAGCTTGCCTGATGTTAAGCACCACTGTAGTATACCTATCTATAGCTACATATACACATGTACATATCTGTTGTCGTGGCTTGGTGGTAACTGCGTCTGCTTTACATCCTGATGCACACAGGTTCAATCTCAGTTCTATAAAATGGCTTGTTTTTATTTATGTAGTAGATTTGCACTCACTTAGCGGTGAAGGAAAACATTATGAAAATGCTGACGTATTTGAGAACCAAAAATTGGAGAGCTTCGTTTTTTTATGCTAAATACGCTTTACAACAATTCAGTTTATGCTAGCCAGTGTTTTGGTATTGCTTAGTATAAGTACTTTAGCTTGTATACAGGGAATGATTTTAGTACTTCAAAACAGCAATTTCTTTTATAAATAAAATAAATGGTCTTGATTTCGAGGCAACACAGCCCATAAATTTACACTTAAGATTCTTAATGTATTTTAAGGAAATTTGTTTGTTCTACGAATATTGCTATGAATTGACTTATAAAGTTATTATTTAAATGAACTGAATGAAAAACATTTTAATACTACGTTTACTAATAAATACAATATTGGATTGGCCAAAGAAAACAATTTAATTTTCTTTCTCATACAAGTGAAAAAAAGTCATTTTCTTTCTTTTCCTGGACTTCCGATTGGGAGTCTCGAGCTCTCTCTATTGACATATTCGAGCATAACCTCAAAGTACGGCCCGCTGGCTTTGAGGAGCCTCGCCGAGTAAGGTGCACGCTGAATCGAATAAGAACTGGAGTAGGGAACTGTGCCCACCTCTGGAATAAATGGAATTGGTGCGAATCACCAGCTTGCCGGTGTGGAGCTCCCGAGCAGACTGTCCAGCACGTAGTATTTGACTGTCCTCTAACCAAGTATGACGGACAAATGGAGGATTTTAAAACCTTAACTGCAGATGCGATTGCGTATTTAAAAACAATAAATTTATGAAGTAGAGATTAAAAAAATGCCATACGATAAATAAATAAATACAAGTGTAATTCTGTATTATCTTATCATGGCTTCTTTCTACGCATGATTCGATCTAGATTACATTTTCTTTCGAATTTTGCGTCTACTGACCGGAAAAACGGCGAACAATCCATCAAACATAGTCTTATTTTACAAGGTTACTGATAAGGAATAAATTGTTTTTTTGTGAATGAAAAAATAAAACCAAATAATTTATATGACTTATTTTTCTAAGTACAGAACAGGTTGTGTTATTCGTGACTAGTTTCGCTTCGTGAGAGCTTACGAACTAATTTACTTACTTCCTAATAAATTGATAAAATTAAATATATACCAAAAAGAAATAAATAGTACGTAATATACATGGATTTTTTTATACCTAATCTGAAACCTAAATTGGGTAACAAACCAACCAAATTCAAATCTACAGCTATTGATACCTTGTTTTTGCCACTTAAAAACCACATCTTAATAAATGTTTTTATATTTTTTCTCAGCCTAACTTTTTAAAATACATTTATTTAATTTCTTGTAACCTTGTAAGTCCTACATAGGCGCGATTCAGTCTGTAGTTTATCATCAGACCCGAAAGGACATGATTTCTCTCGTTTTTTGTCTGCAATGATATATGGTGGGATTCACTGCTTTCAGCAGAGGTTTCAGGAATGGAATTGGTGTTGTAATTGATTGATAATTGAGTTTTTTGCGAGTGAAAGGCTCTGGTGCTGAGTTTTAAATCAAACCTTGAATTTTGAATACTCTGATATCTTTAACATTGTTATACTTGATCGAAAATAGTTATTAATAGTTTGATTGATGACTAACAAGGGTTTTACTTGTTAAAGCTCTTTTAAGAAATAAATAGAATATAATGATTACCTCTTTTATATTCTCTTATTAATTAAAATCTGATCTTTGCACAATCATACATACATAAAACAATAAGAATCTGTTTGTTCCTCACTTACGCCCCAAAAGAGCTACAAATCACCGCGAATTTTGGTATGAAGATAGCATAAAATATGAGTGACGTTGTTATATTTTTATTTCAAGGTTTCTTCTTTCTTAGGTTACAATACGGTACGCTTCTACCTTTATTGTTCGTACCGCAAGGTTGTGGAACTCCCTGCCTGACTCTCTGTTTCCCACGCACTATAATCCAGTGATCTTCAAAGCGAGAGTGAATCGGTTCTTATCGGGTAAGCGCGCTCCATCTTAGGCCATAGCCTTTGCTTGCTATCAGGTAAACTATGGCCAAGTGAAAACCCGTTCAAGTTAAAAAAAAAGTAAATACTTTAAAATACTAAACAGCTATTTTACCTTGCAGTAAACACTGTCGTCTGTTTTAACTCCAGCTGATCTGTTTAACCTTGACACGGCTCTCGTATCGAGTGAACTGGTACTATACATTATTTACTTAGTGCGATAAGTGAACGGTAGACCTCTTGAACATTATCAGCTGTCGGCTGATACGATTACGATACGATTATATACGATTATCATACTTGTTAGTTAGTAGTTTGTCAGTCACATACGAACTTAAAAAAACCTATGTATAACTCATGTAGTATTAACAGTTTTAAATTTGAATCCGTCATTATTTAGAAATTTACAATAAAAAAAACATACAAAAACATGAAATATTTTCCTTGCACCTAATTTGTGATCACTAAAAACTTATGTCCTGTAATTTATTTACCTACATTTAATACATAAACAAAGACACCGTCAAATGAAAAACAATTTTATTAATTGTTGCAATGACGTTGTTTTTAGACTAATGTATACCTATAGTATATAGGTATAGGATATGTCTCGCGGGACCGGAGTCCGCTTGCATTCGACAGCCACTTTGCATATTGCTACCTAAGTATGTATATATGTAGATATAATGGGAGGATATGTTTTGAAACCGTTTGAGTTGTATTTGTTTTTTGTTTCCATATGAGAAATAGGTTTGCCGTTATAAAGATCAAAATTTAGCAAAAATTAAAACCTAAGTATTATTTTAACATTAAAAACTTACAAAACAATAAATTTACAATCAAACAAACTCCATCCAAAACTACGAACCCTTAATAGACCAAAAGGGGAGAAAAAAAACCATTTACGTTAACTGATTGCATAGAAATATCTTCATCAACTACCTAACTGCAGAAATCCCACACATCCACAAGTACAATTTCCAATACTCCGATACATTCGTGCATCCAGTCCCCATTACACACCCCGGCGGTCCTTATCGGGTGTTCGCAGCGAGACATAACCTCTCGTGGCACCGTCGTAGCACTCTCGTAGAGCTCTCGTAGCAAGCGTAGAGGTGCTACGAGGTTTGTGGCACGTTTAATTTTTAGTACCTACTTTGTTTCGTTGAATATACTCATGAAACTGAAAACATATCTCCTTTCATTGAATACAAATACCTTTAAATCTGACCTAATTACTATTAAGACTAGGCTCATAGGTTGGCAGCGAGACAACCTCTCGTAGCACTCTCGTAGCAAGCGTAGAGGTGCTACGAGTTTAGTCAGTGACGCGTCGAAGTTATCGCAGTACTCTTTGGTTAGATATTAGTTTTGGGACGATTTGTTTCTTTTAATATAGGGATAAAGAAATCTTCATAAATATTCAAGAAATTGTGTTGAATTTCTACGATATGACAAAAATATTATTATGAATATTCAACTCCTAGAATGGCATAACGACGCACGGTTTTTTCTGGATATTAGATCAATTTGCTTCGGATATGTTATTTTTGCAACATCTCAATCGTGACGAAATGTTAACCTTACAAATATTAATTCCTAATGATTCTACGATCAAATGCAATGTATTCTGTCTCGTAGACCCCTCGTAGCACCCTCGTAGCTATCTCGTAGCTTCGTAGCACCGCTACATCGTTTACTCGATGGCGCGTGGATGTTATCTGCTGTTAACGATGGTCTACATGTACAGGGTTCTTTGTAGCTAACGAATAACCTTTTGAGGGCAGCTTCTGTAGGTCTAATGCACCAATTTTTGTTCTACGACTTTTTGAAATAAGTACGCAAAAAAAAACATCTGTTTCATATGATACAAAAAGTTTATCGTCTCTTACTTCAGACAATTAAGAAATATTAAACAGAGTACTACGCTAACATATTTCATAGGACAATCTTGAAACCATTGTACACACCTTCATTTCTAAGATGAAATATGAGTAAGTTATTCAAGGTTTTGTCACAAAAACAAGTTTTTCGCTAATATCCCGGTTATTTTAAGTCTAACGATATTATGTGACTAATATTACTAAACTCATAGAACTAAATTAGAAAATAGACAAAATGTTTGATAAATCATATTTTTTTTACGAAGATTTGCAAAAGTTGTAAAATAAAGTTGTTGCTTTAGATCTACAGAAGCTGTGCCTTAGGTAAATAGCGCACAGCATTAGTAACCCTGTATATATACCTATGGTTGTATGGTGATACTAAAGTGTTTGCGGTTCATTGATAAATATAAGAGAATACTTTTAACAGATTTTATAATAAGAAAAGTGAATATTTGTGATTTTGTGAAGCTTCTGGTAAAAGCGTGGTGTTATTATAATTCTGGATTTTACATTGCTCAAAAGTTCGAGCATTAATGGAATTCTTTCTTAATTTCTTGGATGTTTGAGCTTTTTAGTTATGTTTTTAATGTTTAGCCTATAAATATATATTTTTTTAAATAAATATGATGGTGGTTATTTCATTTTCTTAAAAAGTCCTCGATTTGATGATTTGGACATTTGTTATAGCATTTTTTTTTCATATTGGACTTAGAACGTTTAAAAACATGTATAAAAAAAGTTTTTTTCTGTTTACCAGCTGTCTTTAATCTCCGTCAAATGCCCCTAGAGTGATTTTTTTTAACTTAAAATCGGTTCCTCTAGTCCAATAATAAATTAAATTATATCTGACCGCTTCCTCTTGAAACATGTCAGGTAATAGTACCAACTGATATAAACTTTGTACCAATAAATAGTTTGTGTATTTGCTTTGAAAACGTCAAGTTTGATCAAACCATTCCTCTGTTGCAGGTTCAAAGTTAAACCAGAGTTAAGTGATTGATAATCCACTCCTGTTTGTGAAGGCTCCAAAAATGCCTTTGTACAAAGTTTAGGTACATAAAGCTTGGGTTATTATTTTTAAGAAACTCAATTTAAGAATATACTTTTGCATAATTATACACGCAAATTCTAATTAAGACCTTTTAGAATTTATAATGACAAAGTTAAATGTATCTTACTTGTATAATCACTTGTAATATTACCATGTACATTAAGTTTTTTATATAAGAAAAAGTAGGACAAGTTACAAAGTACATTCAATAATTGAGACCACGAACCACGGTTATTAAATTAGAAAGTTATGTCACAAACGATATCTTTTGTTATATTTTTTCTTGAACAGTTTTCATTTCATCTGTAAGTCAAAGTATCTTATTCTATAAACACGAAAATGCACAACAAGCAATGCATATCCATCTGCAACCAATGCAGGCCTTAAGCTTAACACACATAATATAATTAATACACAATATGTACACAGTTCATTAAAATAATTACAAACTAAAATTAGTCGTCTGAATTTTTTTAACCATCTTTTTATGTGATGTTACGGTAAACAAAACACTCTTGCTTGCATAAATTTAGTTACGCAAACTGTAATTATATTTTTTACTGAAACCAGTAACAAAGCTATTGTTACTTATATGTCCTAAAATAAGATATTTAATTATTTATTGAACTTATGTATTGCCAAAAGTGATATTTAAAAACAAATGCGTCAGTAACGCAATGAGAGTTGTCCGTGTGTGAAGTCACCGCTAGAGGCGCTTGGGTAGCGTTAAGTCTAGAATAACAAATATTCTCACATTTAGCAAAAATCACCAATATACCACTAGAAATGCCAATTAAGCGTAATTTATTTATTTAATTATAATCAAAACGGCCGATGCAAATTACATTAAAGGTCATTTACCGTTTTAATTGCCAGTGTACCATAAAGTTCGAACTGTCAATTTGTTTATAAGTACCAATTAAAATGAAAGGTTAAAAAAACTCAGACTGGCCAAGAATATAATAAAAACATACATACATGTTTGACGTACTGATCAAAGTGCCTCACCGCGGTGCGGCCGAGAAGCAACGCATCCATCTCACTCTCTGGCAGCGGGACCACCGCTACCGTCGGCGCCGGACCACCTTTCATACCCACGTTCATTATGGGAAAATAAACTTTTACTCTTTGGAACACGTGTCAAAGTTGGTTGAATCAGTTCGGTCTTTACGCTCCTTTAGAACGTGATTATTGTTACTAACGTAGCTGCACTATTCCTCATGTCCATATTCATTTTCACAGATGTATAGACATTATTTCTGTAGTGAGATGAATCACAATCGTTTGAAATGGTTTTGGTTTTTACGCTCTTTTAGAACGGGACCACTGTCAGCGACACTTTTTACACTACTCTGAAAAATTTAATGCAGTTTAGGGTTTTTTGTTTGTTTTTTCCGTCGAATAAGAAAAACACAATTTCTCACTTAAGCCACTTTGTCTTACTGTCCTATATCGTTCCAATTTTGAAACCAGAATTTCGTATAATTACTTTATTGTCAATTAAACTGTAATAAAAATTGCAATTCCGGATTAACCAGGTGAATTAGCAAAATTCGAAAATCCAGTGTTTTCAGTTTAATGAACTTCATTCGGTCAAACAAAACTGTATTTTATTTTCATCAAGATATAGTTGTTATTGGAACGTTCAGTTTATCAAACTCAGTCCATGGGAAATTGCACCTTATAGTATTTATGTAAAGGGTTGTTTTGGCTTATCACACTTTCGTAGCCGTGTCACAGAATGATGTCCACTAATTAAATTATCTCTTGCTCACTATTTCACGACAAAAATTGTTACATTTGAATTTCTGCTTCTCACTAATTATTTTTACTTTTATTTTATTATTTGCTAGTCTTGATATGTCCACACAGTTATTATCACGTTTTAGCACTTGACCATTCACAATACAGTCAGTTTCTATTGTTACTATTATTTATATAACACTACTATTTTCTAACTGTTACTAGTATGCCTAATATTAATTACTAGTGGCTATTACAGATACTTGGTACTACTAATATTGATACTTTTATCACTGGATATATTTATGTAACGCTCGCGTGCTTTGATCCCTCGAATGTCAGTCGTAACTCCGCGCCTTGATTTATCACTATTGGTTCAGGATTTATTGTAAAAATATACTTTGGACCATTTGTTGGGAAGACTGGAAAAGACGAATACTGTGCTTTCGGTTTGTGGGGCTGAGATATTTATTGCAGGTGAAGTTAAGTACTTTATTTATTTGAGCAATAGTGCGCAAGAAGGTACTGCTACAAGTTACATTCAAGCCATTATTAATTTAAATAAATACAGAGAGAGTATAAACATTGTTTTGTACGGTAAATGTCAAACAAAATGTACATAGAATATAAAAGATGTAGTTTATAGGAGTGATAAATGAAATCTATACTAATATTATAAAGCTGAAGAGTTTGTTTGTTTGAACACTCTAAACTCAGAAACTACTGGTGCGAATTGAAAAATTATTTTTGTGTTGAATAGACCGTTTATCGGGGAAGGCTTTAGGCTATATAACATCACGCTGCAACGAAACAATGGAAAGTGTGGAAAAAACGGGGAAAATTATTCATCTTTGAGGGCTTCCGTTGCGTGCGCTGCGAAAACGGTTCAAGATATCAAAAAATATGTGTAAAAGAATTATTCCTCTTAAAATGATTTAACAAAATTTCTGCGACAGTATATGTCTATCTTTTAAGATTAACTCACTAGAACCGTTTTTATGGTAATAACTATTCCACGCGGACGAAGTCGCCCGCACCAGCTAGTACAAGATACCACTGCTACCTATTTACAACACTTTAAAACTGTAGATTTCATATCAAATAATATTACTAATACTATAGTTTTTTTTATTCGTTAACAACATATTAGCTACGGAGTGCATATAACAGTGATGCTCGTATTATACAAGACAAGCCACGCTACCCAAGTCTATACTGCCTCTTTTTGCATTCATTTATAAACATACTAGTATGTACGAGGACATAGTACATACAAGTATAGGTATGTACAGGTATCGCTGGACGTTTCGTTTCATTTGGCAGCGAGTTTAATTTGCGGAATGACACTTTTCTTTTATAGTTGTGTTTTTGTGGTCTGTTTGCAGATGAAAAGATTTTTTCCAATAACTGTGTTTTGGTGCTGACTGGTTGGTGTAGGTTGGATTGCGATTGCTATTGCAAATGTCTAGGTTTGCTATTTGTGCTGGTTAAATGGTATAAAATATGTTCATATCAAACCTATGTTATCTTCTTCTTATCGAATGAGAGTGGCCAACTCTGGTGTCAAGAGTTTTAAAAGCGAATGATTCTGTATTTATAAGTTATATTTGTCCTTAATTTCTTAAAAAAAACAGGTTGAAATAATACGTTGGTTGATATGCTAAAAATATGTGTAATTTTTACTATGTAATCAGTGAATAACAGAGCAAAGAGCCATCTTATTTTCTCATATAAATACCAATATAATGTCGTAATGATGATGCTGATGATGCTTTCCAAGCCGATTTCGGCTACGGCGAACATATTTCCTACGGGTAAGTTACTGATGCGTCCTCACATGACTAATATACTCTATTTTAGGGGTGAAAGTTCTAGAACAGTTGCTACATGTAAGGATGCCATTTACATAGTCAGTATATAATGTTCGAAGGCGCGATCAAGACGAGAAAAGGAATCATCTCAAAACTAAACCGCCTTCGAACATAATGTCGTATATGTATATTAAATAATATATAGGCCGTTTTTCCTGAATAGTTAAGAAAACATGTATTTGTATGCCTTCCTGTTCAAACAACATTAAAAGATGATTCCCAATTAATTCTTACGTTTTTATTTATTTCTAAATAATACGGGTACTAGGAGCACATAGCTTGGGAGTGGTAATTCATTCTGCCATTTATGGGTATTTTATGGTGCGTAAAAGTCTCGTCATAATGGAAGAGGTGTGGATAAACCTATGGGTAACGACCATGGTGGGAGATGGTGTATTTATTTATCTAGCAGGTTTATGACTGAATGGCTAAGTAGCTATCTATTTGGGGCTTTATTGGCATGGGAAGTCTTATGGGTTTTACCAAGTGCTAAATTTTGAATTGAAAAAATGTGCAAAAATAATCAATGCCAGCAGGATTCGATCCTGCGTTATCCTGATTACCCGTCAGAATATCGAAACCTTTTGGCCACGGTCGACTGACTTCCAGACTGACTGAATAATCTTCTTAATGCTCTCTTATGTTGTAAAAATACCAATAATAATATTAGTAGCCTTTCAAAAACATATACAACATTTTGTAAGTATTTCTTTTATGAAATAGATTATATACTCTCACACGTAGAACTATGACTACAAACCCTAGCAAGTACTATGCTTATGACAGAGAGCTACCTTCAAGTATGTAAGTATATACATAATATAATGTAGTACATGACATCAACGTTCATTATCCCACGAGTGAGCCTGCATGCGTGATGAACCGGGCCTAACTTGCTTCTGAAGGGCGAGAGGACGTATTATGTGTGTAATGATATAACATCCAATAGATATCTCATCAAAGCAAAAAGTTGCATGGCTTTTCGAATAGATTTGAACTATTTGATCTATAGGTTAGGTACATATAATAAAACTGAAGTGGGTCAAAATTGTAAACATTGAAGATATTTAAAAAAAATGTTTGAAGATACTTTGAATTGATAATAGAACACGTTCTTCACGTTTTGAATTTTTGTCTGTTTATCTGTTTGTCTGTGTCTCTGATTGTCTGTTTATTTTTACGCTCATCACGCAAAAACGGCTGAACGGATCATCGTGATTTTTGGTATGAGGTCTTAGATGTGTCATAGGCTACACTTTTTATCCTGAAACAATGCAAGCGAAGCCGCGGGCGTTCATTAGTTTCAAAATAAAATCAACATTTATAGGCAGGCCAAACGCAAGCCTATTTCGTGATAAAAAAAAAAATTTTTTTTTTAAGTAATCGTCTTTTGCAATTTAAAGAAGAAGCTAAGTGTCGTTGAAGTTAATTCGGAAGCTTTGTGTACAATTTATTTCATTCAGAGAGAGATTTCATAAATTATTTTGTTGGACAAAACAAATTTCACGTAAGATAGACGAGTTATTAGGAGTGTCTTTAATATTAACGCTCCGTACCTGTACTAGTACTGACTGCATATTAAACTGTGGACCGCACTTGGTAACACGTGTCTGTCCCTTTAGGGCTAAAAGCTTCAGTGGATAATACAAATTTTTATCACATTTGCTTACTCTTTGATAAAACAAGCCAACTAAAAAACCATACTGCCTAAATAAATATTTATTGGTCGTTTGTATGTATAATAAGTATGTATTTACAAAAGAAAAAGTATATAAGTATTATATCCGTTATCTAGTACCCACGACACAAGCGTTTGCTTAGTGTGGGGCTAGATGGCGCTGTGTGCAATGTCCCGGAATATTTATTTATTTATTTTATTTATTTGTTTTGTGCTATTCGTTCGTGATCACAAAAAGTATAGTTGGATGAGAAATTATACTAAAAAGAACGTGTAATTGTGTGTTCTTTTTGCGTGTTAGTGAGTGCTTCCGTAGTTTAGATATCATGTCATTTGTAAGTTACGAACAACTTATACAACGTAGAAGTCATCAAACCATCTTACAGAACCCAAGCGCAATTTAAAAAAGTTAGTTATAAAACTATATTTTTTTATTAACCTATACTGTCTCACTCCTGGGCAAAGGTCTCACCCAACTCCCTCCATGCGTCTCGGTCTCCACCTCCTCCCGCCAGGCACCCCGAAACCGGTCGAGATCCTGACACCAGCGGGTCTCGGGCCTTCCTCTACCACGTCGACCTCGAGGCTCCCACTGTGTCACGATCCCAACCCAGCGTTCGGGGCGCGTTTTTTCAAGTAGTTCATAGGAACTACGCGACCCGCCCAAAAATCAAATTTACCAAGTTATTATAAATCTCAGTATCTAGTAGTCTGAAGAACATATAAGGCATATCTAAGCATATAAGAAAACTCTTTCACCAGTTTTCGCTACTCTTATACAAACAGGCTTATTTTGATACCAAACAAGTACTATTATATATTCTGTGGCTTAGTTACGGCCTCAGAGGAGTAAGGGTTATTTGGTTATTTACACTTTTCATGACATGTATCAAGTTATTATGTACTTGATTTAGTATGTTAACTGGATTAGTTAAGATGTTGTTTGAAATACTTGTTCGTTAAGGTTAGTATTTACTATCTCTCTCTCTCTCTTGAGTCGTATTCCTCATGACCGAGGGTCGTGACTCCCCCGCAGAATTAATCGGCTAGGGGAGTTTTCTTGGGCAGATACATCGTGGTGGGCGCCCAGGTCCTTCCACGGAAGACACATGTCCTCGGATATTGTGGTCCTCAAACATGTCGGTTTCCTCACGATGTTTTCCTTCACCGTTAAGCGAGTGCAAATCCACACATAACTTGAAAATATAAGTCATTGGTGTAGGGTCGGATTCGAACCCGAGTGAGTATTTACTATATAGTAAATAAAATTAATTTATTTAGTTCCTTTTTAAATCATTGGTTTCATAAAACAATTTTTATAAAAAACTACTCATCATTTAATAGGTTTTGAGAACAAGATCGAGGATACTTTTTATGATACCGGTTAAACACCAAAAGAAAAACATTTTTGTCGAAAAACGAACCCCAGATTATTAAATTGAATCATATACTTACGGATTTTATCCGATAAAAATGTAAAATAACAAAAGCTAAATAAAATCAATCAGTAATAAACCAAATTGAAAACTTCCTTATTTGTTTTATTTAAGCCATTATTAAATATATATTTGCTCTTAGGTACTATAATATATAGGTATATAATGTATAATGCCTGTAGAGTATTTATTTTTTTGCATCTTTCAGTCAAAGAAATGTAAAAGTGTAAATGCTACAGAAACAAAACAAAAAATAATTTTATTAAAATGTTCCGAGGAACAGTCCTACCTACATCTTCGGCTCATAGAGCAAACTGAGCGAAATAAGCGTCTCTGCATCAAACAATCCAAGTTTAAAACAACGCGTGCTAAACTGCGGGCATCAACTTGTTACGGAAATAAAACAATAGTTTTTAGAAATTATAGACAAAAAATAGTTAATCTTAGTTCCATATTTTCTTGGGGCGATGAACTTTTTGTATCATGATTTCATTTTTTTTATTTGGTTGTTAATTTATTTATGGCCTATGTTATGTTCGCTCCTCAGTCACGGTATTCAACGGAACAACGGACAATTTTTTTCCAGATTAAATAGGTTTCTCCTAGGCAAACATGTAACATCTTAGACTACAGTGGTACTTAACATTAGGCAAGCTGTAGTAAACGTAGTAAGATAAGATAATATTGTATTCTGCTATACTGCGAACAAAGCCAAGGGGGTCTATTTGTTATTTGTTAGTGTTTTACAGTTACTATTAATTGTGGATTTAAATTCAAATGCCAACTATAAATGTCAAGCATAGTTCTACTTTTGTGAGTTCTACTATTCCCCTAACAAGTGTAGTGTATACCGTAGTTGCATACGATCTGCTCGCCAGATGGCGTTGCGAGATCTCATCTCATCGCACTATCAAATGTACACTAGTCTGCTTTTTCATTCCTTTTATGTTTTATGTTATTTCTTTTATTTAAAAAAAATTCGTTTCATATTTCCGCTGTAAAAAACGCAGCATGAATGAATTAACATTTTTTATTGATTTTTTTCCTTACAAGATTCTGCCGGCGCTTTCGCATGCGTTAAACCTTCCTTTGAATCACTCTATCTATAGAAAAAAACTGCATCAAAATATGTTGTGTTAGTGCAATCAATATGATTTTGAAACTGGTTTATCAACTTGTGTCTAAAAAAACATTTTCCAATATCCTGTTTCCCGAGTAATATCAATCGGTTCTTTTATAAACTGCGCAATTTTGCCTTCATAAAACAATGCCTATAATTCCAATCATAAGGCAATTTCCCAGAGCGCGGCTTTACAGTTTATTTCTATTCTTGCGATTTTTAAGGCAAGCGTACATAAGCGGAGAAAACCGCCGAAGATTTTAAGTTAAATAAAATATTGATCACTATATACATAGTATAAGGCAAAGTCGCTTCCTGTCTGTCCGTAAGTCTGTATATATGCTTAGATTTTAAAACCATACAACAGATTATGATGCAGTTTTTTTATAAATAGAGTGATTCTCGAGAATGGTTTATAAGCCGCAGCAAGAGCTAAATAATAACAAATGCAATGCATTTGATGTACCTTAATTTTTCCATTGGTATTGTGATAAATCACTACACAAAAACTGTGTGAATTTAAGCTTATTCAGAAGGTATTAAAACACAAAATAATAAAACATACACAACGGTTGCATGCGATACAAAAAAAATCTTAATCGTCTATGGTACTCTATGAAAACCTTATTTAAAAGAACCTCAGCAATTGTTTACTCCGTTGGGTCGCAAAAGACAACATACATCAACTAATAATCAAATTATATTAAAAAACTAACAAACCTTGCTTCTACGTCTTTGAACAATATTTCATTAAATTAAATTATTTTTCAAAAACATATTGCACCTGTTAATTATACTCAAGCCCTTACGAGTTCTCGGAACCCAAGTTAATTGTTTTAGCATAAGTTAGAGGTTGTTTGATTTCGTAGATGTAGGCTTTTTTGATTCATATTTTGTTTTTTCAGCCCTCGGAGTAGACCTTTCTTTATTGAATCACTACATAGCTTTTGATGCTTTTATTGCTGAAAGGTTTTATGATATTTTTTTTACTTAGGTACATATAACAGATCTAATTGTTGTTATAAAAATAGTTATAGAGGTTGATATAGTTAATTTATTAGTTAAGTTGTTTTTGTAAAACGGAAAGTAGAAAGTTGCTATAAAGGAAGTTTTTGTAGTGATTTAATTTATTAAAATTTACAAGCAGTTACTAATACTTAAATTGATTTATACAAAACTACAATATATTAAACATTTATCAATTTCCTTTTAGTCGTTTTTGGCTTCGGCGATCATTTTCTGCACATAATGCAACTATATTTTATCAGACAAATTAGTTATTTGATCGTAGCTGGCATGTTCTCTTATGATTTAAGTACATATATCGCCAGTTTTAGGCTACAGTATTTTGTATAAATCTAATGTCCCGGAATATTTATTTATTATTTATTTATTTAATTAAATATTAGCAACTGCTTGTATATATTTTGATGTTGGCTGTCAATTTGATTTCCCAGTTCCCAGCGAGAGCAGATAGCAGGTTTATCTCGGGCTATTTATATAAAGGCTACACCTACCAGCGTTTCCGTAGCCGATGAAAAATATAGACAGATAATACAACTTTATGAAAATAGTTCAAATACAATACTTTTTTTTTGTTCATTTAAAACAGCTAGTACTTATTACTTAAATAGGTACTAGGCAGCAAATAATTCAAATTAAACATCGAAAATAAATTATAAATGGTTTTCCACGTGCTTATCATGGTCGACAGCAAAGCGTATCAACCAGTAAGAATAAATTCAGCCTCGATTCGAAGGAGATAAATGTAATAAAATTTATCTAGATTTTCCTCTAAAATACTGCGAAATTAATTACTTTTATTTCAATGATAAGGTAACTAACACCACTGATAACTGAGACTTATCACAAAAAAATACTTACCAGTTGCGCCCTACGATTTTGCTCTCGTTACTAAGAATAAATAGTCAATGTACTTACGGTCTCATCTAAATTAATTGTCGAATTTATTTCAATTCGGTTAAACCATTATTTGTTAGTGCGTCTCTCTTTGAGCCGTATTTCCTCATGACTGAGGAACGTATTCCCTGCAGAATTAATTAATTATTAGAGCCTAAAGAGTCATGTTTATTATATGAGTGAGAAGTGAGATGGGTAAATAATTTGATTTATTATAAAATATATATTACTTGCTCTGTTTCTAACACGTCCCCGATCCAAACACGGTGTTCCCTCGGGAAGGAATAATTTAAGAGATTCATTACGCGCCTCGTTATAAGATAAGCTAAATGTTGCCTGTGTTGTTTTAACTGGCGGATCATTTGGAGTTAAGTAGCTGTGTTGTTAGTTTAAAAATAGGTGTTTTAATATTGTTAGTATGGAGATTTAAAAATTGTATTGTATATAGATATGTGTGTAATATAATTGTATCATTAGTTTCAAATTGGGTGATAACAATATGTGTTAGTACAGCAATCTAATAAAAAAAACATTATTAAACATTACTAAACATTAACGGCCGTATTTATAACCGTATTATAACAATTTGTTTAGTTAAAAGTGTTTTGTCACTCGTTTTTAATACTTTTGATGTGTGAGAGAGACATTTTTTTTTGTTTGAGTACCACCTGTCTGATTTGAAGCATTTCTGCAACCTAGGGTGTAACACGCTTACCTAGAAGATACCTATTAACTCTAGATTTATAACCCTTAACCATAACCCTTTTTAACTAAATAGATGTTAAAATACGTTTATAAATAAGACCGTAACAGTTTACGGCGTTGTGACAGAAAGTAGCAAAAACAAAGTTCAAAAAATCTGTACTACATCATAATCATTATTTAAAAGCGAAAGAGATTTTTTTTATTATAAGCCACTTTTTAACTTTTTGTAAGAATATTATTTATGACTTTTTAATTTGTTTGTTGGTTTATTTGATCTTTTTTGACACCGCTACTATAAGAAAGGAATATTCGTGGTTTTTAAATGGTTGTCTGATTTTCAGAGTGACAATAGCATTTTTTCTGAAACAATGTAAACAAAGCCGCTAACAATCACTAGATTAGCAATAAAGTTACATTTCTTTAAAAATTCAAACAAAATTTCAGCTCCAATTATACTAAAGTAGAAGTAATAAAAGTATAATCTGTCAGCTTGTTTCCATAATACTAATGTAGTGCTATAAACTAGAAAGTGTCGCGGAATTTACGACCCTATTTATATAAGTACATAAGATACATTGTTGAAAAACTAGTTTGAAGTTAGGTACCTACGTTAAGAGAATATTGCTATGAGCACTCCTCAATATTTGTTTATGTGATAAACTTGATAATACATATAAAAAGACAAAAGTACCCTTGAGAGTGGCCAACTCTAGTGTTCCGAGCTTTCAAAACACTTAAGGCTTCTAATGCTGTATCAAATATATCATATTAAGAATATAAACATTTTTATATTATGAAATTATACCATAAGCCCAATTAGAAAATAAGAGATACTAGAATACAAGTCCAAAAGGATCAAAGCTAATAACAGGCTTTAGATTTATTTATTTGCGTATTTTATAAAAAAAGTTAAATTACATCTCAAATCCTCGATCCTGATTTGATAACATTCGAGTCAAGGAAACGTCCACCACTTTAAAGACACCATAACCATCTCTTGAGCTTTTAACTAAACAAAGACTCAATCAATAAAAAAAAGCTACGATCGCTTAACATTTTCACCATAGATTTCCACTATTGAAAACGCCTAATTCCATACGTATCCATTCATACAATTACTCCATATAACGCTCTAACACGACGGTTGAAAGCCTAACAATATATCTATATATACATCCTATATACATACCTAGCAACGTAAATAGAGTCATGGCTGTTAGGTTCCGAAGGCTTTCGAACCTCTTAAGGCAAGAGTGCTTAAGGCTAACAAAGCCTGAGCCAAATTCTGAAATCCTATACTTTATTCTTAAGGCAAGGTTTTGAGATCTAAGTCAGAATGATAATCGTATTGCTATTGATAAGAATTTGCTTATCTATATAGTGATCTATCAACGCACAGCCTAAACCACTGGACGGATTGGGCTGAAATTTGGAATGAAGGTAGATGTTATGACGAAGGCATCCGCTAAGAAAGGATTTTTGGAAATGCCACTTTTAAAGGGATGAAATAGGGGATGCAATTATTACTTCTTAATGCGAGCGAAGCCGCGTGCACCCACTAGTATGTTTATAAAAGAAAAGTATTAATGGATCATTTTAAGCGATTTCCAAAAAAGGATTTCTATGTTCGACTGAATAGTTGTTTTTAACACTTTAATCTCATGTATTTGACCATTAAGTCAGCTTACGGAATACCCGCACAAACTACATTGTGGTTGAGATGAGGTTAAGATGCAAGGTATTTTTATATGTACTTGAATGTATGTGAGTGTATGTGTGTCCTAAAAAATTACCTAATATGTAGAACGCTCTGGATTGGAAATTAGTATTTATTTGAATCAAGCCCAGCCAAACGTTACTAAAATGCTTTACACACCATTTCTTTTCAATTTAATTATTAAATTGATCCTGATCTGTTTTGTTTATAAAAGCTACAAACTCACACAAGGGTAGAGATTTAGATTTAATCTAAATTAAATTTATTCCCACGCGTTAAAAATACTTCAATTTTTAAAACAATACCTAATCTGTCATGTAAATAATCAATTACACACAAGGGCGTAATACACATCATTATATCAAAATTATTACTAATGATGGACTATATGATAACAATTATTGTAAATACACTTGGGGTAACGAATCATCTAAGACGCAAGCAATCTTTCTTAGTGCAGTAGAACCGGTTTCTTACCGTAACCGGTACTTAAAAAATGTGAATAGTACTTAAGGAAAGGCTATAAAAAATTGTATATTTTGCAAATTTGAGTTAATAAATGATTTTCATTATTATTTTCTACTCTCAATACTCACAAAACGAAAGCACAGTATATACACTATCCTAGGGGTTGTAAAACGGGCTACAAAATGAAAAGTTCCTATAAAAAATATGTTCGAAAACTTTGTCGGCGAGCGAAGCGAGCGCGGAGCAAGCGAGCGGCCCGCGGCGCGGCGGGGGCGAGACTGAGGACTGAGATGTGGGATACAGGGTAAAGGGGAATATATGGGGAGATAATAATAATAGTATTAGTACTTTATACGTTTAGAGAAATATCTGTAATGTAACTTGAAATTAATTAATTTGAATTTTTGAATCTAATATGAAGACTAACGACATTAGTAATTCCGATCAATTCCGACTTGAGCGCGGCACGATTAAGAGAGACGACGTTTAGGTTGTATTATGTATTCCGTGGTTTAGGTACGGGAGACAAAAAATATGTTTACGTTAAGATTTAAATGTAACTTACATAGTAATTCTACGTCATTATTTAAATTATTTTTACAAATTCATTCCATTTATTGACATTAAAGTAGATTAAATAAAACACAGACTCAATATACAGTAGGTAAAATAACTCAACTAATTTATTTTGTTGTATTATTATGATTTGCGTGTAAATCTTCTAATTATTTTCCCTGATCTTTAGGCTATACAGAGATAATGTTACCTTTATCATAACTTTTTAGAAAAATCTAATTATTGTATCAATAGTTTATATCACCTTACAGCTTACGAGTTATATATGTATAGTAAAAATAATATAAAAATCTGAGTAACTACCCAAAATTATAGTAGATAGCATACTAATTATGCCGAAACAGCCGCAATTCAGCATAATACTAGTGATACCTTCATATGAGTACGAAGTACGGCATAACTCTCTTACGAGTAATTTTACCGCAAGAGAAAAGTTTTCACTCATTCTGACCACAGATTAAATAAGAGTGCAAACGTGGACAGAGTTACCACAACTCGTTCAAAAAGTAATTCGAATAAATGTTACAAACGACTAACTTTGCGAACATTCTTTGTTTTAATTGTTTGCTTTAAAATTTATGAGTCTAAATGGTTTGAATTATGAGATAAAATTTTGAGTTGTTATTGTCTGTGATAAAGTCGGTAGAGGTTAATGTAAGTCGATCATGTTTTTATTGTAAAAACCCTTTTTAATTTAGCATAAAATGGATTGAAAATTCAATTTACGTACATGGAATTGTTCGTTCCCATAAAAAGTAATATTTCTTTTTGTAACTATAGAACCATTTTTCAAACATTTTTATTTGGTTTCATTTTCAAATGGAATAATGGAAATGATGAGTCCTGCCATCTCTACAAAAACCTAATAACTAGCTAAAGAACGAAACACGTTAGAATTTTCAATCATATCATTTCCACGTCTGCAGCGCTCTCTAGCGGTGAGTAGCTGAACTATTTCATCATACTGCCTAACCAATCTAGTTCCAAAAGTTGACGTTAGATGTCACTAAATTTCAGAGCGATTTTAGCGCCTATTTCAGCTTGAGCGGTGAGTAGTGTAACTAAAATATTACATGTGTCTACCAATTTGAATATGCCCCAAAGGGATGTTTAAGATTGTGATTATACGCCTTTAGAGAGATAAGGTAATAATAACAATGTCGGTATTTTCCCAACATGCCGTACAAATACTAATTATGATATGAATCTAAGCATTACACATTATTTGTTTTGGAAATTGGAAAGATTAAGATTACGTTTAAAATGGCCATGAATTTGTGCGTAAGTATTATATTTTACGGCACGTGTTTACATCCCTAGGGGGAAAATATACATTACTTTTCTTTGTGTTGTTGTCAGAGATTTAATTATACAGGTAAAGAGAAAAAGATATGAGGGTGTTTATTTTTTCAATGCGTGTTTATAATTAAATTTAAATCAGAGAGATTAATACGTAATTTGATATGTTCATTGGTGGGTAAAGGAAAAGTTTGTATGTTGAAAATCGTTGTTACTTATTTGCATTGTCATGTTTTAATCAAATATGGACATTAGAGAGATAAATAACGTTTTAAATGCGAAGAAAAAAATCGTTTTGAAAAACCGAATGTGAATTCTATCCAATTTGTTACCCAAGAACAGCATTCATACTAGTTGATATGTTCTTTTTTAAAGGGAAGTGGTGACCGAAAAGTGGCATTACATTTTGGGGGCTTCCGTGGGTCAGTTGACACGTTAAATTGTAGGTCCCGGCTGTTTGTCTAGTACGGCAGTCGTAAAGCCATGTCAGAGGCCCTTAATAAAATGACGGCTTGATAAACTCTCAACACCAGAGTTGGCCACTCTCATTCGATAAGAAGAATAATAAAGGGAACTGGTTAGGTACGCTTGATTTAGGGATAAGTTAGCATTTAAAGTGTAATAAAAAATAAAATAACACTTACCTCAGCAGTATACCGTGAATTCCCCTTGCCTTTCCCATGGTCAGGCGAGTGTCGCAGCGTCTTCGAGTCGATTTGGACGTTGGTCTGCATTTTCTGACTTCTATTATAAACTATATATGCTTGAGCTAAATTAAGATAAAATGAAATCTGTTTTTATCAAACTTCAATATGTTATTTATACTTTTATTATGATTTGAGTCAAATAAACAAAATACAAAATTTACTCCCACATAAATTAAAATACTTTTTGGTTTAATTTTTTTCAGGTATTTGTTACTTGTGTAATAGTTAGTTATAAGTAGTTTGTGTAATACATTAGTTATTTATATGATAAATAGTTCACCGCATCCCAGATTCTAATGATGCGTTTTACATTAGAAGCTTTTGGCGTGCCTATTTTGGATTAATTCTGTATTAATTATGCTACAGCTCGATCCTCACTGGTTTCTGAAACAAGGAAAAAAGTAGCTTAGTAAAGATGTCATTTATATACCGGAAAATTATTTGGTTGGTTTTATATATTTAATTTCTTTTTTGCACCGATCAACAATCCTTAAGCTAAATTTATTAACAACAGATAAAGAAAAAAGTTTGAGTGCACTTATATGTGTATATTTTTTACTAATTCACGCTTAAATGACTGAGATGATTTTGATGAAACTTGTACAGTATTTTTTACAAGAGTTATATTTTGTACTAGAGTTGGCCACTCATATACCCTTAGGCCACAGCCTTTGTTTACCATCAGGCAAACTATGGCCAAATGCAAACCGGTATTAGATAAAAAGTAAGGACAGCGAGACTATGGAACTCTCTACCTGGAGCCCTGTTCCCAGAAAATTATAACCCAGGGGTCTTCAAATCTAGAGTAAATAGGTTTCTTCTAGGCAAGCGTGCTACATCTTAGACTATAGTGGTGCTTAACATCAGGCAGGCTATGGTCAAACGTAAGCCTATTTAATGTAAAAAAAAAAGCTTGAAAAGACGGTTTTTAAAGTTCGCAATAGGAATAACTTTTTTTTACAAGGAATGGGTTTGCACTTGACCATAATTCGCCTGATGGTAAGCAATCATTACGGTCTAGCATGGAGCGTGCTGCTCGCCCAGTAAGAACAGATTCACTCTCGTTTCGATCGCAAGATTATAGAATAAAATAACATTTTCATCAAAAGATATAAGCAGGTATCACCACCGGGTACTATTTATATCTATTTTCATACATATTAACAATGTAATGCAAAAATAAAACCATCCATATTAATTGAGCACTTCCTACTTGTTTTATCCGTGAAAAGGGATCCTACGTCGCAATCAAACCACCATTGTATCAAGACTGATTTATTCAATAATGTAGGTAGGCAATAAATAACAACTCAGAAGTAGAAGGTAGATAATTAGAAATATGACATCTGTCATTTCGATACACAACATCGTCCCCGCTCTGAATGATGCACACTGTCTTATTTAAAACTAATGACCCAACTAATTTTGAAATTGCATTCATACATTACTTTTTGGAAACAACTAAACTTAGCAGTAAACACTTCATAGAAACAACTATAACAATACCTACTAAATGCCTATAATAACACAATAATTACAAAAACTATAACCACTATGAACTATTTCATTCCATCAATTTTATTTATTTATTTATAATGGTACACAAAACAGAATGTGTTCCCAAATAAGCTAAGTATACTTTCAAAACTGGTTTTGATCCGGAACAAATTCCTAAGATAAGTGTACACAGCTTGAACAACATAAATGCGATTAATAATTTCAAAAACCTGAGTTAGACAGAGAATACAGTTAATTGTATACTACTTAGTACCACACATTATCATAAATCTACAACTACTTATGGCTATATACATCATTTTCACACAGTGTACCTAGATCTAGTCTGCACATACAATCTAAATTCCATCCCAAAAACTCTTACTTCAACAACGATTCCTTACAATATAATATATGTATATATGTTACGGCTAATACCCGAAGTGCGGCTACACCTAGTTTTAGCCGGTTAGAACTAGGTGTAGCCACTTACTCTTGGTTAAACCCCGAATCGAGACATGTTTTGAAAGAAGTTGGCTCCTCCTCCTCGCTTCGCTCGTCGTCGCATGTGCGTGGTAGAAAGCAACCTAACGAACCTAATCTACCTTCTGTCACAGACAAGTGACTTCGAGTCCAACACTTGTACTACAAAAGGACTTGAGACCTAGTTTTACCCGAAAACAATCGGTTCGTACTAGGTTTAACCAAGACTAAGTGGCTACACCTAGTTCTAACCGGCTAAAACTAGGTGTAGCCGCACTTCGGGTTTTAGCCGTGACATATACACAAAGGTCACATACAATTTTAAATACCATACACACATCTATTACTTATATGTCTGCTACTATATAATAACAAGGTTGCGATCCCTACTCAGGTAATATTGCACTCTCATGCACATAAAACTTTATAGCCACTTAATTATTGCCCAATGCAAATCTAGTATGAAGCCAACCTAACCATATCAAAACCAACTTATTATCATGACTGGCCTGTTAGCTTAGTTGGTAGTGGCTCTGCCTTCTAATCTAGAGGTCGCGGGTTCGATTCCCGCATGACACAAGTATTTATGTACATTAAAAAAAATTATAATTACTTGTGTTGAGTCTGGTCGTTTGTATGTATAATAAGTATGTATTTACAAAAGAAAAGTATATTAAGTATTATATCCGTTATCTAGTACCCACGACACAAGCGTTTGCTTAGTGTGGGGCTAGATGGCGCTGTGTGCAATGTCCCGGAATATTTATTTATTTATTTATTTATCATTCTCCTCTCTCTTCCCCTCTGTTTAATGACTTGTGCACCGACATAGTACATACATTACCAACAATTTCATAAAGCTCATGAATTGCACCCAGCTTACTGATATACAGTCACCCTAACTTGTTGGTTGCACTGTGTGCTCAACTCAAACCTGAATATCTTAGCCGCTCACTAAGTAACAAAAAAACTTATTTTTATACCATACCCCACAGGTTTACATGTTATCACTACACAACTTTAAAACATAACGCTATGTACATTTACATATCTATATTGCTTTATCAGTATTGAGTTGAGCACTTTATACAGTTAAGTATTACATTGATATACAGAACAAAATTTACAGTTAAACTGAATCTGCTTATGATTTAGTTTCAAATTACACATAAATATTCGGCTATTTTGAATCTGGCCTATAATACAGGTAGAAATACACTACAGGTGATATTTAACTGCCTAAATATATATTGCCGCTCACCACTAATTAGGTACAACAATTGTTGTTTGTAAACAAACATTCTCTTATGGATATAATGATTTACATTTTGAACTGAGGGGAATATAATGCCAAACGCACGCATCCAGTCACGACCCATTATTGATCTGCCGTACTCGCTATCAACAACTACCAAAGTTAATCCATTCACAGTCATATTGTTACACGTTGCATTACATTTGATCTCACCTAATGGGTTAATATTTTGACCATTATATGCTTTCAACTTATTTAAGCGTGGGATTAACTTGACTCGATTGAAATGTTCACGGTATACACGTTTGTTTATGATAGTGACACCTGAGCCGGTGTCGCCCTCCATCGTGACGGAGACGTCGTTGACTGCGACCGGCACCATCCAGCGCTCGTCTGCCTCCTCGCTCACCGCTGTAACCGTTGGATTCTGCATCCTTAGGTTTTTTCATTTTCTGGCTTAATGCGCAAGTCGTGCGATGCCAGAAAATGTAAAAAGTCAAACAATCCTAATGTCAGTTAGCTGTCATGGTCACCTTCTGGCCCAAGTCGATTCGGCATGGTCATTGCAACCACCAGCCGGCGGGGCTTCCAGTTCTTTCTTGGCTAATAAGATTCGCTGGAGACCAGTCGCTTGTCCTTCCTTACTCGTTTGACTCGCCGGGGAGACTGAACCCCAAGTGCTAATCGTAAAATTTACATATAGAAGTGCGCGATCTTTGAAACCCTCTGCCGGGTCTTTGTGTCGACGGTACCTTGTTCCAGCTGGCTGCTGAAAGCCTCTAATCTGCCTAGTCACATATTTTTATAACTACCTACGGAACTTCTGTAAAACCCCTTCTCGGGTAAGTAGCTTGTACCATAAACCTTCAATTAATCTATATTTCACCTGGAAAACTGTGATCAGTGATCTATTCCTTGCTCACAGGGTTTTTTTATACTACCTCTGAAACTCAAGCGAGGGTGCCTCCACCTTCGCCACACTACACTACACCCGACGGTCTGCTGGTCAGCTCCGCAGCCTGAGGGTTGCCTAAACAACCCCCTGCGCCGCTGCAGCAGCACCTGGCTCCGGGCCATCTGTATCTCAGGGTAACAGTGGGTAGGCCGAGCCTACCCACATTCAAAATTTTAATGTATTGTCCCTTAACAAATTAATTGATTTATGGTTGCAAAACTAGTATGTAGGCTCGAAACCCACCTTGAATAACATCTACTGCTGATCTAGCTGGCATTCTGTAACTAAGGCGCCCATTTATTGTTCTACCACCTAAATTCTGTAAGTCTAGTTAGCTCTTCAGGCACTGCGTTGATTCTATTATATATTAACTATCTTCTACAAGTATCATTAATAAATAACCTTATCATTCTCAGTCGCTTTCTTTCATTTACTATCTACCTACCTAAGAATATGTAGGTCTAGTTTTAAAAAGGTTACACTGGCGCCCAACGTGGGGCGTGGGTAGCTTATGAGAAGGTGGGCTTGGGTAAAACCCACCTCATCACCCACAAAATTGACACGGCCGACGCAAAACCCATCAAGCAGAGATATTATCCAATGTCTCCCGAAAAACTAAAGGAGTTGAATCGGGAGTTGGATAACATGCTTGCGCTTGATGTCGTCGAACCCAGTCGGAGCGAGTGGAACAACCCGACCTTGATGACCCCCAAAGCATCTGGCGAGCTACGCTTCTGTTTAGATAGCAGGAAGTTGAATGCGGTCTCTAAGCATGATGCGTACCCCCTCCCTTATATATCACAGATTCTAGACAGCCTTAAAAACGCTAAATACCTATCCTCAATTGACTTGAGCTCCGCATTCTGGCAAATTTTTTTGGACCCGGCTTCTCGCGAGAAAACTGCGTTCACAGTCCCAGGGAAAGGGCTGTTCCATTTCAAGCGAATGGCGTTCGGACTAACCGGAGCACCAGCAACGCAACAGAGACTAATGGACCTTCTCTTCGGGCCTGAGTTTGAGAACCGCGTGTTTGCGTATCTCGATGACATTGTGGTGACCCATGAAACCTTCGAAGGTCACCTTTCTCTTCTACAGAAGGTACTGGAGAAGTTGAGGCAAGCGGGCCTCACTATTAAGGCATCTAAGTGCCAATTCTTCCGGCGGGAGCTGAAGTACCTGGGCTACGTGGTGGACGAGAAAGGCCTACACACGGACCCAGCAAAAGTGCAGTCCATTGTGGAGTTTCCAACACCCAAAACCAGGAAGGAAGTTAAGATATTCTTGGGAACGGCGTCGTACTACCGGCGTTTTATTAAAAACTTTAGCCTGATCGCAGCACCCTTGAATAGGCTAACTAGTACTGGAAAAAAAACTCCACCTTTTACCTGGACTAATGAAGCTGAGAACGCATTTCAAACCCTCAAACAGGCTTTAGTTTCTGCTCCGGTTCTCGCTTGCCCAGATTTCTCCAAACCTTTCTCACTTCATTGTGACGCATCTGCATACGGGATCGCCGGGATGCTTGCACAGGACATTGACGGCATCGAACACCCTATTGCCTTCGCAAGCAAATCACTCTCAAAGTGTGAGATGAACTACTCCGCAACAGAGCGAGAAGCCCTGGCGGTTGTGTTCGCAGTTGAACATTTTAGGCCCTATTTGGAAGGTAGCAAACCTTTCAAGATTGTTACCGACCATGCGAGCCTAAAATGGTTCTTAAACCTGACGAACCCAACCGGCAGACTAGCACGCTGGGGTTGTCGGCTGTCTCCTTACAATTTTGAGATTGTGCACCGCGCTGGCAAAGATAATGTCGTTCCGGATGCGCTGTCCAGGGCCGTTCCATGTGTTGCAGCCATCACAACTACATCACGATTCACCCCTACCGGTGACCCGTGGTATGACAACTTGTTCAAAAAACTATCGAACAAGCCTCTATCTCGTCCAAATTTTATGGTGAAAGAAGGAAGACTCTTCCACTATACGAAGTCAACTAACGGACTGGTGAAGAATTTCCAATGGAAAGAAGTGATACCGCAGCCTCGCAGGAAAGCGATACTGGAGGAGCTTCACTGCTTGCCTACTTCCGCGCATCTGGGAATTCAGAAAACTTTTAAGAAGATCTCCCTGGCATACTATTGGCCAGGACTTATCAAGGATGTAGCTGACTTTGTTCGGAACTGCGACACTTGTCTGGCTCATAAAATTCCGGCTCGTACTACTCCAGGTCTTATGGGTTGCCCTAAACAATGCACAAGACCCTTCCAAACTCTAAGTTTGGACCTAGTCGGTCCTTTCCCGGTCTCTAGGAACCGCTTCAATCACTTACTCGTTGTGATGTGCTGCTTCTCCAAGTACGTCATGCTCTTTCCTTTACGACGGGCTACGGCGGCTAATATCATCAAACATCTGGAGAATGATGTATTTATGAAACATGGAATTCCGCAAACAATAATCTCTGATAATGGTACTCAGTTTACGGGACACGAGATTCAAGCGCTCTTTCAAAAATACAGCATCCCACAGATACATCTGACTCCACGATATTGCCCCCAGGTAAATCCTGTCGAGAGGCAAAATCGTACTATCGTAACTGCTATCTCTGCCCTTATTAAGGACGACCACAGAGAGTGGGACTTGTTCCTACCTCATATTGAATTCGCCATCAACACTTCTGTCAGCGACGCAACTGGGTTTACCCCTTTCCTGCTGGTGCACGGGCGCGAAGCTGTAGCGTCGGGCAGCCTTTACGACTCTGCTCCCCTGGATTTGACCGATCTGACTTTCCCGAATCGCGATGATCATGCGCGTAATTTAGGAGAGCTGACAGGTATATTCAGGAGAGTCCGCGAGGAATTGGTGAAGGCGCATGCCAAAAACACGCAATACTACAATGCTCGTCGTAGACACACCGAACTTACAGTGGGACAAACCGTTTGGAAGCGTCACTTTCCACTAAGTGTCAAAGATCGTTTCTTCTCCGCGAAGCTCGCACCGAAATATGTAAAGTGCACGGTGGCGGCGAAGAAATCACCTCTGGTATATGAGTTGGTGGATACGCAAGGTAGAGATGCAGGTACCTGGCACATTAAAGATCTTAAAACTATAAATTGAGACTTCTCATCTTTAACTTGGTCTCCTAAACAAAGGGTACTCTTAGTGACGTTAAGTCACGCACTTCTTAAGGCTTACCTATTGGAAGCATTTTTATTACCCAAACAAGTCACTGCACTTGCCCAGTTACTTGGATAACGGCTATAGATTGTTGTTATTTTAGTTCGAACTTTAACCCTTCCACGTCAAGAGACGTCGGCCTTAAACTTGTTTCACACAACCTACAGTTGTGGCTAGAAACATCTAGGAGCAATTTCTACCATTGCTACTTTTCGCTGTGCGACACTGATGTTGTTCCTTAGCGTTTCTAACGCTCAGAGGTCTATCTAGTTATTACCGTGGGTAATAAATTAGGTAGATACGTTGGATGCGCCCACGAGCTGCTCGAGCTATTGTGGTTTTGTCCCCTTTTTCCACTTCCTCAAAGAACCACAGTATCCAATTACCTCCTCTTCCTTCCACATAATCCACACATCCTAACCCAACTTAATAATTCCCCAACTTCTTATTTATTGCTATCATATATATACTATATCAATTCACTATTTTCATTGTTTCTTATCCTTCATTGCAAACATAACTTAGAGTCACTATAATTTTTGTAGCTGAGTAACTTCTTGTTTTTCCTCACTTCGGATCTTAAGATAAGATAAGATAAAGATAAAGATAACTTTATTTAGCAAAAATTTTTGGTACTTATACAACTTTGTTCCGTACACTCCACACTAGGATGTGATTTACCTGTGTTGTGGAGTGTAGGCTCTTCCTTAGGTTTAGACATAAGTACATTTTAATAGGCTGGTAGGTGCCAAGAAAGAAATGATGTCCTTGTGTTGCAAGGCAAAATAATTAAAGTTATTGCTGTGTGTAGCGCAGGCATTCCGCGTCTTACACTAGGCTAAGCCTGTGTTGTAAGACTCGGTCAGTCTGAGCCACAGCTGTGCTATGTGTAACTAATTGGTTTAATTATTGGCACCTCCCAACCAATTTTAAAATTAACAGTTTTTTATACATATATAAATGTTCTTAGCACTAATTTATATCCTAATTAAGTAAGATTACATATAAGTTATTCAGTACCTATGTTAAAATTAATAGTCTCTATGATACGCGGTGGTGTGTGAATGTCTGTGTATGTGATGTAGTGTGTGTTGTGACGTATTTGTGTATTTGAGCGGTAGGTATCAAATAGTATTTAGTAGTTAAGATACGAACTCTATTAATGATTCCGTGTCCAGGTAGTTCAATGTTAGTAGCCAGGTAGTAATCTTCTTTTTACAGACAAATCTAGTAGTATTTAGGAAATTATGTTCATGTTCGAATTGGGAGTATAAAGCAGGGCCTTTGTAATAGTATGCACGTTGTGCTAGTCGTGTGTTGGTAGCGGGGATGTTCCAGGTGTTGCGGCGCGATGTTGGTTTCGTAGTGAGAGCTGTGACTGGGGCAGTTTTATGGAACCGAAGGATAACGAAAAGTACGTATAATTGCCTAACCGTCAGACATTTTGTCTCTTGGTAGAGCTCGTGGGTCGGGTGTCTGAATGGCTTCTTATAGGCTACCTTTAACACTGCTCTTTGGGCAACTTCGACCTTTTTTAAGTGTTTTTTAGCGGCTGACCCCCAACATGTGATGCAGTAGCTGAGGACTGATTGACATAATGCCATGTACACGGTTCGCACAGTTTTTGGGTCAGCTACAGAACTCAATCTCTTAAAGACGTGTAGCATTTTGCGAAGACGGGTTTTTAGAGATAATATGTGTGAATCGAACTTGAGTGTTTGATCAAGGGTTATTCCAAGGTATTTAATCTTACTTACTCGTTCCAGTTTGGGACATGAGCAGCTTTCATTTGAATGAATTCCACAAGAATGAAGTGTTATATTTATGTTACTAGGCAACGTCTTGTTGGTTAATTGAAATGTCACAAATTTTGTTTTGTCAGTGTTGAGTGTAAGTAGGTTATTACTTAACCAGTCTGAAATTAGGGCAAGACCTTGTTGAGCTACGTTAATGACTGCTGGCCAATCTTTTCCTTGGAAAATTAGCGCAGTATCATCACAGAAGGTGAAGATATGACCTTGGTTGACCTTGACCGCGCATAGGTCATTCACGTAGGTCAAGAAGAGCGTCGGCCCGAGTACACTTCCCTGGGGAACGCCGAAGGATAGCGTTTCATACTCACTAAAACGGTCTGAGAGACGAACTCTTTGTTTTCTGTTAGTGAGATATGAACTAAACCAGTTCAAGGCAGACCCGCGCACTCCTAGGAATTCCAGCTTTTTAAGAAGGATTGGCCAAGATACTGTGTCGAATGCCTTGGCCAAGTCTAGAAACACCCCGAGGGTCTTTTTCCCGGTGTCCAAGTTAGATGAAATTTGGTTAACAAGTGATACCACCGCATCTTCCGTTGAAATATTCCTACGAAACCCAAACTGATTTGGAGAAAGTAAGTTATTATTTTCTAAGAACGATAATAGTCTCTGGTTAACCAGTTTTTCCAATATTTTAGACAACGCAGGCAACAGAGAGATGGGACGGTAATTGGACACAACTGTAGTAGAGCCAGATTTATGTATCGGGCATATGTCTGCCTTTTTGAAACAGTCGGGTACAGTGCCATGTAACATACTGAGATTACATATATGAGCTAATGGTGCTGATAACGTAGACACGGCTCGTTTCAACAACTCGTTGGTAATCCCATCGCAGCCAGGAGCAGAAGCAGATTTTAAATTTGCGATTATTTTGCTTATTTCGAACGGGTCCGTTGGCATAAGATATAAAGAGTGAGCAGGTGAGTTATCCAGTTTTACTTGATCAGCTAGTTGGTCTTCAGTAGTATTAAGGCGTCTAAGAGTATGTTGTGCAAGCTCTCTACCCACTGTCGAAAAGAAGTTGTTAGTGTGATTTAAGGAATCATATTCTGTAGGTTTGACTGAAAGGAGATCGTTAGATTTAGTTTTAGTACTTTTAAGGTTACAGATTTTATTTATGGTGTTCCAAAGTTTCCTCGGATTATTCTTGCTTGATTTAATTTGCTCAGAATCATGTTGATTCCTTAAATCACGAACAATGGAGTAGTAAAAGTTTCGGTATCTTTTGTATGAGATTTGCAGAGTGTTATTGTCTGGAAATTGTCTAGCTCGCAAATGTAACGAATCTTTATGCTTTGCACACCTTAGAAGACCTTTAGTCATCCATGGTTTTAAAATAACTTCAGTGTTCTTTACTTTTTTGAGGGTAGTATGCTTCTTTAAACCTAACTCAATTGTATCAATCAAGCATTGAGTGGCTCGGTTAACATCTGTTTCGTTAAACAATTTGTCCCAGTTAGTGTTTTTAAGGAATTCAGTAAGTCTTTCATAGTTTATTTTTGTGATGTCTTTTTGTGTCGTTTGTATTTTAGTGCCTATGCTATCAATTCCAGTAATTATCGAGAGATGATCCGTCGTATTCGAGTTGCAAACAACTATTCTTGCAGGTTTCTTCGTTTTTATAAGTGAGTGGTCTATACAAGAGTGCTCATGCGTAGGGAGAACATGGCCTGGTATGAATCCATAATGACTAGTTAATTCTAGGTATGAATTTGTTTTTTTGCTGTGCGAGGAAGGTTTGATGTTGATGTTGATGTCACCTGTGATAATACATGACTGAGATTTGATGGATTGAATAGTGTTCTCAAGTGACGTCAAAAATTTCTCAGTATTATCTGTTGACGGAGACCGATAAACTGCTATAATACTGAGTTCGGATCTGAGTTTTAACACAAGACAGTTCGCGTCATCAAATCGAGGTTCCTCTACGGTAATACCAAGACCTTTTTTTACAAAGACCACCAACCCATCGTTTTGGTTACGCAAGATTGTTGATGCGTAACAATCATAATTCTCCAAATCTATTTTTTTAAAACTGTCATCAATCCACGTCTCAGAAAGAATAATAACATCTGGACAGAAGTTGAGTCGGGCAAGAAAAACTAAAAAGCTGTCGAAGTTTTTACGTATGCTTCTAATGTTATGTGCAATTATTGTAATTTGATTAGCATGGTAACCTAATAAACCACGGCATTCCTCTGCCGAGCGAGCGAGCGAGTTTTCTATTAGAATCGAGTCGTCAATACAACGTAATAATTCCAAGTTATTCATTACTTAACTGCTATAGTAATGTTTGTAATAGTTACACAGGCATAAATAAACCTGTGTTAAATTTTTGTACAATAAACTAAATTTGTATTGACGACTTTTTTCTAATAGATGGCTCGTAGGTAAGTATTCAAAGGTAAATGGGTTTGTACACATGTAAGTATATGTATAACTATTTATTTGAGACAACGCCCTGATTTGCGGAACGAATTTAAGCAAAAGTAATATAGTCAGCAGGTAGAATAATACCACAGTTGTGGTGCAGGCGTAGCCGCGGGAACACGTGACATTGTCATATGGAACGGTGATGGGTTCATTAAAAAGATCGTGCGCGACATAAATATATGCTGATGTATTTATATAGTATCGATTAAGTGTTTTTAGTTGTTGTATGCTAGTTAATAAAGGAATGTTTGGTATTAAATTGTGTTTGTGTGAACTAAGGTTTGAGTGTAGTGTTTCATTTGTTTGTTGTGGTTTGGATAGTGATTGATGATTATGTAGCGTAATATAACGAACATTGAGTACGATGTTATTATGTAGTATTGTAGGTAATATATGAGATGAGGTGACACACGCGTAATAGTAGACGATTAGTACATGTTTTCCAGTAATACGAGACAAGGTAAGTCTGTGTATTATATGAACAAAATACAGAAGTTTACTAATTATTTTTAAGAGCTGACTTACATTTTTAGTTAGATTAGGAGCACAAAAGTAGTTGATCAGATTAGGAAATATTAAGCCTATGATTAATATAAGTAATATTTGTGTTAGCAAGGTTATTCGGTACAATTTGAAGTTGATTAGGTCGTCACAAAGAGAATCTAGTCATTTCGGTTCCAGCTTTTCCAGATCACTGACTTGGTTGATTCGTATTAGCGGGGAGCCTTCTTTCTCGCGAAGGAAAATACGACCGTAGGAAGACCAGCAATAGTCAAAACCCTGGCGTTTTGCAAAAACTCTCGCAAGATAAAATAGCTTGCGCTCGTTTTGAGTCAAATTTTCAGACATATAAACTGGTATGCTTGCCCCACCGATGTTCATGTGAGAAGTAGAAAGTCTATTCTCTTTTCTTTCCTTATTGAACAGTTTGTATGATTTCAGTATTTTTTCCTTCGTGATAGTTGAAGTAAAGTCAACGACTATTGGTTTATTGTCCGACTTATTATTGATACGACGCATGTCTTTTATATCGCAACGCTGGAGTGGCACGTTGAGGGTCTGGGCTGCCGTAAAAATAACCTTTTCTAAGTCCTCCTTAGTTTCTCTGGGTTGAACAGGAATATTTCTGATTTCCAAGCTCGTACTCCGGCTTTGGCGCTGCAGGATTTCGACCTGATTTTTTAACTGCTCAATTTCTTTTTTGTCGTGTTTACTTTCCTCTTCCAGGATGTGAATTCTATTATTGGCTTCTTCATATTTTTGGGCCATCACATCAACGGATGTTTTCATTTCCTGGATAGAGTCGACGATCAAATCAAATTTTTTATCTTGGCGGGCTTCTAGTGCAGCAAACATTTCTATTAAATCAGACTTTGAAATGTCTTCGCCACCGACTGTACAAACAGTATCTGGGTGTTTGCGTTTGGCCAATTTTCCTACTGTAAGTCTAGGTTTACGGCTAGGTTTAGGTTTCGTTTTATCAAGGTCAACAAACGAAGAGGCAGTACTTATTGCCATTTCTACCGTTTCCTTATTACTGCCAGTGTGATGGCCAGTAATTCCTTGAGGTGTAGAATAAGCCGTAGAAGGTAATGATGTTTCTGGAGGCGTACGATTCAGCGGCATTATATAGACAATCGGTTAACAAGGTTATGTTATGTTATGGGTAGCTGAGCAGGTATCGTGTGGGTAACGCAGGCTACCAGGCGCCCAGAGCAAGTGGAGAGGTGAGCGCGCTTAGTGCGAGCGAGAAGTCCGCTAAGACAGAAGCGAGAACATGTGCGCAGAGTGGAGCGCGGCGCGCGTGTACACCGCGTGCAGCGTGCCCCACTCGATGGGTTGGATGTGTGCGTGCAGGCTTACTTGTAATTCACGGTGTCCGGGCGCTCGGGTTCGTCGTGTGCGTGACTTGCTTGCGCGACCTCCTCGTCTAGTATGGTTTCCTATTATTCTGCTGGATTTTATATGCTTAAAATTCACTGGATTTTAAATTAAAATTTTTTGTACGACGGCGGGCACGTCTACTCGCGAACGAGGTCCGAGGGGAAGAGTCTTACCGAACCATTGGTTGCGCTATTGGCGTTATACCAGTTTTTTTCTTTTCTGTATATTCAGCACTTAAATATTTTTTTTTATAACTTTCTATATTTCAAACTTCAATGTAGTTACTTACATCACTAATTATTAACTTAAAGAAAATACAGATACGGAAGAGATATTATGTAACATTTGAATGTATAACATATATATAATAACATATTTGAGTTTAGTATATTACATCATTGGCAGTGCCATTAACTATTAAAAGAGCAGTAACGTGAACTCTTTTTAAAAATAAGTAAGCTAATAACACGCCTATAAATTCAGAGCAGCTCGCGGACTCTAGGAAAAATAAGCTCACTCGCAGACTAAAAAAGTGCAGTTTTGTGGACACTATAAATAAGCTAAAACACAATCTTAAAAAAGTGCAGTTTTGTGAACACTATAAATAAGCTATAAACACAATCTTTTAAGGCCCATTGCTACACATAAAGTGGTAATGGAGAACATATTTCGGGGATTAGTATATTAGTTTATCTTATAACATGTTGGAAGGGAGGAACTCAGAAATTTACATAGTACACTTGGTTTATCCAGTAGTTAACTGTAAAAATATGGTGGGTCTCTGTCTCTCTCAATAATGAATTTATTAGTTTATCTTATAACATGTTGGAAGGGAGGAACTCAGAAATTTACATAGTACACTTGCGTTATATCCAGTGGTTACCTATACAAATATGGTGGGTCTCTGTCTCTCCCAATAATGAATTAAGTATATGAAGATAGTTATCATTATGTATTAGTATTGTTACATGGGATTATATGGGAAACAACAATGAATAAACTCTTGCACATATCTTTTTTAAATATGTAGTATATGATAATAGTATTTGTATTGATTTGTCATCTATTCAGATGTCTATTTTTCGATTAGGTATGGTACCTATGGTATTTTTTTTAAAGTCGTCTCTTCCAAGTCTTGTAAACACATCTTGTCAAACAGAGAATGGTTTGTAGTCTGTTGTTATTTTTGTTTTTCTGCTGTTTTGTTTTCATGACCTGGTTTTCTCTGTAATATGCGGCTGGGGCAGCCGTGAATTCCCTAACGTGAATTCTTCCCTGGTTCGCGGGATACTGTAACCGTTGGATTCTGCATCCTTAGGTTTTTTCATTTTCTGGCTTAATGCGCAAGTCGTGCGATGCCAGAAAATGTAAAAAGTCAAACAATCCTAATGTCAGTTAGCTGTCATGGTCACCTTCTGGCCCAAGTCGATTCGGCATGGTCATTGCAACCACCAGCCGGCGGGGCTTCCAGTTCTTTCTTGGCTAATAAGATTCGCTGGAGACCAGTCGCTTGTCCTTCCTTACTCGTTTGACTCGCCGGGGAGACTGAACCCCAAGTGCTAATCGTAAAATTTACATATAGAAGTGCGCGATCTTTGAAACCCTCTGCCGGGTCTTTGTGTCGACGGTACCTTGTTCCAGCTGGCTGCTGAAAGCCTCTAATCTGCCTAGTCACATATTTTTATAACTACCTACGGAACTTCTGTAAAACCCCTTCTCGGGTAAGTAGCTTGTACCATAAACCTTCAATTAATCTATATTTCACCTGGAAAACTGTGATCAGTGATCTATTCCTTGCTCACAGGGTTTTTTTATACTACCTCTGAAACTCAAGCGAGGGTGCCTCCACCTTCGCCACACTACACTACACCCGACGGTCTGCTGGTCAGCTCCGCAGCCTGAGGGTTGCCTAAACAACCCCCTGCGCCGCTGCAGCAGCACCTGGCTCCGGGCCATCTGTATCTCAGGGTAACAGTGGGTAGGCCGAGCCTACCCACATTCAAAATTTTAATGTATTGTCCCTTAACAAATTAATTGATTTATGGTTGCAAAACTAGTATGTAGGCTCGAAACCCACCTTGAATAACATCTACTGCTGATCTAGCTGGCATTCTGTAACTAAGGCGCCCATTTATTGTTCTACCACCTAAATTCTGTAAGTCTAGTTAGCTCTTCAGGCACTGCGTTGATTCTATTATATATTAACTATCTTCTACAAGTATCATTAATAAATAACCTTATCATTCTCAGTCGCTTTCTTTCATTTACTATCTACCTACCTAAGAATATGTAGGTCTAGTTTTAAAAAGGTTACACCGCGTACACGTGATCGTCCTCCTCCTCTCCCCCACTCGACGTCACGGAACTCAGGTCATCACCTTCAACTTTTCGCACGTCGCCGTATCGCCGTTGCTTGCACATCTTCGCTATGTGTCCCGTGACCCCGCAGACGAAGCATACGACATTGATGTATGTGCGTCTGTGCGCTGCATGCGCCTGCCCGCACCGGAAGCAGGCGGCGTTCTGGTTGTAAGCGGGCGCGCCTCGGCCCGCGGCGCCGGCTCCGCTGCCATGCGCCTGCTGGTGGCCGGCCTCGCTGCCGCCACCGTACCTGCGGCTAGCTCTGCCGCCATACTCGCTGCTAATTTCGCCGCCGTATCCGCGGTGCCCGCGGCTCGCGCCGCCACGGTGCGTCCTCGCCGGGCGGCCGGCGCCGCTGCCGACCGTATGCACGTTATCTGCAGTCGCTGCGCCGCTGCTCCCGAAACTTGCTTCATGCGCGTCTCTGACCGCTGCTGCTTTGAGCGATAACGCTAGCTCGACTGCCCGATCAAACGATAAACTCATTACCATTAGCAAGTGTTGTCTGATTTTGTCACTTTGCAGACCATACACACATTGATCCCGTAGATTTTCTTTCAATATATCGAACGTCATGAACGCGCAAGTTTTACTCAAATTCTTCGACTGAGCAAGATATTCCGACACAGTCTGCGACTCGGTTTGCTTGCACGCCCTGAATATCATCCGTTCGGCGATAACGGAACGCTTCAGGGCCAAATGATCGTCTACCAACTAAACCAACGCCTCAAACTTCACATTCTCAGGCTTCTCCGGGAAACAGAAATCGATGATGAGGTCTAGCAGCTCTGTCCCGACCAAAGCCACAAGATACTTGGAGTACTCGCCGGGTTCCACGTCGTTGATTTCGAGCAGCGCCCGCACTCGAGTGACGTAGGTAGACCACCGGTCCACACTCAACCTGAACTCTGGAATCTGGTGGAGATTCATTATTCTCGAGTCTCAATACTTGATTGTACACGCACTTATTCACTTTTACTGGTTCGAAAACACCTCGTCGCCAATGTTTTATCCGCGAAAAGGGATCCTACGTCGCAATCAAACCACCATTGTATCAAGACTGATTTATTCAATAATGTAGGTAGGCAATAAATAACAACTCAGAAGTAGAAGGTAGATAATTAGAAATATGACATCTGTCATTTCGATACACAACACTACTATCTTCTTCCTCTTATCGAATGAGAGTGGCTAACTCTGGTGTCGAAAGTTCTAATCAAACCCACCTTTTATATCAGTTAAAAACGTTCAGACTTATTGTCGCCTCCAACTACTCAAATTCTCAATTCACTTGTTTACGTGATACAGTGGGACTAGGATGAGCAAAACAGTATAATTATAGTACAACAAGTATGAGTCAAACAGCAAACAGCGTTGTTCCGGAAGAATCGCGCAATAATGTCACAGGATATAGTCAGGAAGTAGGATAAAATTTGTAATGAAATCGGAAATATTTTCAAAAATAATGTAAGATAGTAGTGTGCCCTTTGATGTTATTAAAAAGATCTTGTTTATTGTTTTTCTATGTCAACGTATTGTATATGATTAGTAGAAAAACATACATTGCTTAATGCGTAGGGCCATCATTATTTAATAGAATTATATATGTCAAGTTTTAACTTATTTATTACTAATGGACTCCCGCAGCAAGGCTCACTTTATTTCGAAATAAAAATAACCTGAATTCAGGACCTCATACTACCTACATACCAAAAAGAATGGTGATCCCTTCAGCCGTTTTTGTGTGATATACACAAATAAACATAGAAATATTTTTTGTTCGTATGTCTTCTGTGTACAGACTTTTGACCCGCTTTAGCTTTATTATATGAATAGATATACATAGATAAGTACACACATATTTTTTATACATAAGATAGGCTCACGCTTGACTATAACTTGCCTGATGTAAAGCAACGTTGTAATCTACGACCTTGCGCGCTTACCTAGAAAAAACCGGTATTCATTTCGATAGATTTCTGTACTGAGGTAAGAAAATTTCAGTAAAAATACTTCTGTATCGTAAAACGGGCCCCGTTATCGTCAGGAGGCCCATAAAATGCAGCTTAGCGCAAATTTTCGCCGACTCATCAAATCCAAACATTTTATTGCCAATCAATAATGAGTAACTTTCCTCCCTGAAGATGTAAACAATAACATGTATAATAGACATCACCTTAAAACAAAGGCATTTAGAATTTACCTATTTTAGTGTTAAATTCATATCAAATGGTCAAATAAAAAAACATGACAAATATTTGTATACCACTTATAGTTGACTGGCCTGTTAGCTTAGTTGGTAGTGGCTCTGCTTTCTAATCTAGGGGTTGCGGGTTCGTTGTCCATTGAGGGTTGAGCTAAGCTCCCCGAGGCGGGGCCCGTTGCCGGGCCAGCATCACCAGGGCTGCGGATGTATGCATTGCACTCTCGTGGCCCTGGACCAACGATGCGGAGGTGGAACACCCCAGGTTTTTAGTGGAAATGCCGCCCTTTGGAGTGGGGCGGAGACTCCCGCATAACCATCCGCCCTCCCCGGGGTTGGGTGGTACCTGTAATAGGTTTTCCTGGGACAAAAAAAGGGGTTGCGGGTTCGATTCCTGCGTGACACAAGTATTTATACATTTTAAAATTTTTAATTACTTGTGTTGTCTGGTTGTTTGTGTATATAATAAGTATGTATTTACAAAATAAATGTATGTATATAAGTATTAAATCCGTTATCTAGTACCCACGACACAAGCGTTTGCTTAGGTTGGGGCTAGATGGCGCTGTGTGCAATGTTCCGGAATATTTATTTAGTCCACATTCAAGCGTAAGCCAATCAATTGTAAAAAAAACATCCTTTGCCAATATGACAAACAGATAATTAACAAATTATTAAAATAATAAGTAAAAATAAGGGCCAGGATCAGAGTGACTATATCTTAAATAGAAGGTTTTCATAACACCCCAAAAGCCTCTGAAATAGTTTGATCATTTCTTTGTCGTAAAAATGATAATAACTTTGTCTTCACAGATTCTTACAACTGCTACAATTTAAAAAGTAATGTTTTTGGTATACTGCACACCCATCTAAGAACTGATTGCAACAGCTGTTACTTAACTTTGATAATCACAAACGGATACCACAATCAATTGAGCCAGAGGCATCAGAAATCGCATTAGGAGTCTCTATTACCATCTAGAGTCGAAGTTTCGTCTCTGGCGGCTCCGCTGTGTTGTAAACAAGATCGTAAATACTAGGTAAACTACCCACATACAAGGTCAAATAATATATCTTTGTATAGAAATAAAACTTCTATTTCAGTATTTGGAATTATTTTGTTTAGTCTGAGAAAAGCTTAAGAACATTTTGATAGAAGTATAATTAACTAGGAATAAATAATTATTATGATACGAGAGAGTCTCTCTCTCTCTCTCTCTCTCTCTCTCTCTCTCTCTTTAGTCGTATTTCCTCGTGACTGAGGGTCGTGACTCCCCCGCAGATTTAATTCGTTAAGGGCCCAGCTCCTTTCACGGACAACATAATCATAAACGTAACTAAAATTGTAGTTCTCTTTTCATTAAAAAAAAAAACAAATTATATACCTAAACCATACTCGGTAAAATCCACGCCAACGTATAAAATCGGTCGCGTGACTCGAATGACGCCTTTATTTAATGAAATGATAATGTTTTCTTTTGCTTCGAGTTTGTTTTTCTTTGATATTTTCTTTATGGAAATTTAACAAATTCGATACGTATTTCCACTTCAGAAATATATCGTATTTGCTTTGACAAACATCTATAAATTTTTCAGTGTTTACTTTCCATTTAGGCGCTTCCGTGGGTAGGATGACACGTTGAATGGTAGGTTCCATCTGTTTATCTAGTACGAGAGTCATTATGCCATGTCAGAGGCCCATAAGGAGGCTAGATAATCTCTCGACACCAGAGTTGGCCACTCTCATTCGATAAGAAGACGAAGTGTTTACTTCGCTTGTTTATTTTATTTATATGTAATATTTTCTTAACATGATGTAGGCTTTCGTTTGACTATTTAGCCTGGTGTTAAGCACCACTCTTGTCTAATATGAATGATCAATAAATTTGTAATTAATAAATTCTTAATAATTGTGTAATCTTAATCATAATGAACTCAAATGCAGAATAAATCAGCAAATTATGCGAAGTGTTGAAATATTAACTAAATTATGGCACCTTTCATTGATATTGACGGAGTGGTCTATTACAGGTTATTTATGTAAAGAGCCTTATTTCCAGGCTTTTCTATAGGTTTCTGACACGCAACTATATTCTTTAGAATTTGTATGTGGCTGGTAGCAGCACTAATGCTTCGTAACGAACTTCTGATTAAAATTTGTTTGTTACCATTTTTATCCGTGTGCCGTTTTTATCCAATTTTGCGTGGACTTTGCTGTTCACATTTTCACGGAGAAGTCTATTTGTTGGCTTTTATATCAGTTTTTTACTAAGCTATTGCTTACCATCAGGCAAACTATGATCAAGTACAAACCTTTGTGAGTTAAAAAAAATACTAATATAATTCGAAGTGTTTAATAATTGAATGAAATACATATACATGTACTATCCTCAGTTCAATGTGCTTGGTACCTATGTATTTTAAAACATAAAAACTCGGAATCAAGAAACCAAAATAAAATTACTGTGGTAGCATCCAAATTCACTAATGTGATACAGATGACATAATACATGTCCTGATTAAACAAAAATATAATCATTAATTAGAATATTTTGTTTACGGTAATGTGTTATTGCATTATACCCATATAAAATTTAGTACCACCATGTCTACTTTTATGCTTGTAACGCCTGACTTTCAAGTGTAAAAAACCTCAACTCTCTTGACGCTACCCTAAATCACTAAACGACTTCAACTTTTGTGTATCTTGCAAATTGAGTATCGTCTCCTATCCATGGGTACTCATACCCGCATAAGTAGCCTGCCATCCTTTATAATCAACGACGTAATATAGAATAGATAGCTTATTAGCATTATAGTACAAAGAAGAAATTTCGACAAATATCGGTAGGTACAAAATGTAAAAAAAAAACTTTACTAAGCCGAAATTCAGACCAAGATTTAAGAGATTGCAGAAGCCATGTACTGTACATGGCTCTTGAGCCAAAATATCGAATTAATCATTTTTACTGTGTGATGTTACATCATAATGGTAAGTATATAAATTTTGTATATTAAAAAAATAAGTTTTATTTTGTTAATTTTTTTTTGTTATAAAAACTTAATGAAATATATCTTCTTAATTAATAATACCAGGTTGTTTACCGTTTTGTTAACCACGTAAATCCAGGATAAAAAGTAAGGCTCGAGGAGTCAATCTATGTAATAAAATCATGCCATTTATTATACATTTTTCACAATAAATGACATTCTACGCATGGCATCAAAACATGCTGTACTTATATAAAATATACAGAAATAGTTAGAAGTCTGTCTACATTGTCTATGTATAAATCCCCATCCTTGGGCCCCAAAATCTGCGCGCATCGTTTGAGCGTCCTTATCTTCGCTGCGAGAGCCCTCTAGTGGCACCTGCCCATTGAGCTATTGCTTACGTGATAAGACGCGAGTACCCTTGGGATAGAATAAGATACATATAGTAGTTGGATATGACACTGTATAAGGCATAAAGCGAGTTTGCCTCAGCGGTTCCAGTATCTGCTTTTCATCTAGACGCACCCTGGTTTGAATCCGGCTACACCAATGACTTGTATTTTCAAGTTAAGTGTGGATTTGCACTCGTTTAGCGTTGAAGGAAAACATCCTTAAATCAAAAAAACAATTTCGCCAAGGAAATCAAACTGTGCCACAAAAGCTTTTCCATCTTGACAGAGTGTGAAAAACACAGAATTTTGATTGACTTTATATAAAATCAGTATGAGATAAGTCTCACGAAAATAAGACACAAAGCATGCATCCATATTCAAACAAAACTCACCTTTGTATGTAAAAAAATTTTCGTTTGCGCGACTGCAAAACAATGTTTAGCCGTGTTAAAAAGTACTGGATCGTATGAAAGAAAAATTTAATGGGACCACCTCGGAAACTATTTTCATAGATTAAAAAAATAAAGTTTTAAAATCGGTTCATAAATAACGAAGTATTTGCGTAACATACCCACAAAAAAGAGAAAAAAAAACTTTCAAAAGACTTGATAACCTTTTATTTTGACGTTTGTTAAAAAAAGGGAAGATAACCACATCCCAATGTGTTATTAGTCCTCGTTAAATGGTCGTATCATCCCCCATGGATATTCTCACCGCAGTTCGTTACCAAAGCTAGCATATATATTATGGCTGACATACATATAAAGGTAACACATATAAAGGTAGATTAGGGGTATATTATTAATATCTGTGACCCACGATCTTTTTTATTGTTTAAGGATGTAAGAAGTGTCAGTTTCGAGACCAGTTTCTACCTCCACATCAATAGTCAAGACGATCTGTCGCTCCGTTGTGGCTTGAAGTACGAACAGCGACACAATGGTTTTTTTTTTTACAATAAATGTTTTTGCATTTGACCGTAATTCGCCTGATGGTAAGCAATCATTACGGTCTAGGATGGAACGTGCTTACCCAGTAAGAACCGATTCACTCTCGCTTTGAAGATCGCAAGGTTATATGGTAGTGTTCAAGGGCTTTATTAATAACATACCACTTTACTTAAATAAAGCGGTAAAACCTTACTTATTTATCATTAATAGATTTGAAAACTATTGAAAAGTAAAACGTTTTAACAACTAAACAACTATATGACAAGTTATATTTTTACACGAAATGCTACAGATGATTTTACGCTAAGCTTTAAACATAAATAAAATCAACCCACCCAAACCAATATACCTGAAAATTCCTCACTAAATTCCGGGACTACTGCTAAGTCTCGGAAATCAGGACTGGCCAAAAATTCCGGTAAATCCAGGATCTTATAAAGTACCGGACATCCTGCCAGGAACGGGTTAATGGATCTTGGCATTTTTGTTCCGACAGACGCTTTGTTCTATTTTTAGTGAGAATCTTTGGCTTTTGTTTGATTTTTACTTATTGAAAATCTTGACATATCTATCTGTGCCTGTCATTGCAGTGAGTCTGAAGTACTATTGCTTCTAAACTTAGAAAAGTTAAATATTTAAATTAGTAAAGTTAAATATTTAGAAATTCGATGAATGCTAGTGGAAAGGAGCGGATTTCTTACAGTTCCAGATTAAAGTGATTTGTGTTATTTATTTTAAGTTTTGTTACATATATATATTATAATTTTATTTTTATTTTATTTTTCTTTTCCTTTCATTTTTTTTTTTGCAGGCCCGTGGAGCTCATACGCAAGAAAACTTGTTCTGGACCTCGGGCGCCGTATGCGGGATAGATGGCAGGATCCTCGTCCCGGATCTTTCCTGGTACAGCGCGTTTCCATCGCAATTCAGCGAGAAAACGCGGCAAGTGTACCTACTAGGGACTTTCGGTTCCGAGCAAGGGAAATTGCGTTTGTTCCTTGGTCTGTTTGTGTGTGTATTTTATTTTTATTGTGCATAATTTTGACTTAATAACTAGGTAATTATACATAAATTTATCTATGGGTTAAGCCAGAAATAAATATATATTTTTTTTAAATCAATAAACTTGACAATTTTGAATGAATTATAAACATCTACAGCTGAAACGCAGTTACCTAAAGACTAATTTCATCCCATTATTCTCGAAATTTCCATTAGAAGACCAATTTTTGTGCCAATTCTGCGACTCGCCTCCATTATTATGGGTATAAATGTTCAAAACACAAAGGAAACGGTCCAAATGTAAGGAAAATATTCGTCGGTGAGTGCTCGGTGAGATGCGAACACTTTTTGCTCGATGATTCAGTGCGTGCGGATAGAGAGGATTTAATTTTATTGACTGGATTTAGTATTTTAATCGGCCTAAAAACCTGTTTGATTCGTATTTTATGTGATATTGTCGTAACGAGATACAATTAGTCGTTTCTGGAACATCCCCAATTTTTAAGGTCGATTAGTTTACGTGTGCGGTGTAAACAATTTATGAGCGTTGATTAAATACGAATAAATTTCCTGTTATTTTTATAGAGACAAAATCTGTTTTTACTGATATTTAAAATCGCGCCAAGGGTGAACTTATTTTAAGAAATTAGTAATTAATCTTAATAAAAAAACAGGACTGGCAACTTTCAAAACTCTATCGAGAAATCTTTAGTATATCAACTAAGGCATATTGTGTTCAACGACTTTTGCAATTACGTGCAATTATTGTGATATTTGTTCTATGGTCATGAAATCCCATGGGTATAATTAAGACCGCGGTAGATTTACAAGCTAAGCTCCCGCCCCGGTTTGGCCCGGGAATGGTGGTAATTAACTTTTTGCTCGCATTTTGCTTCGTTGAGATATATGCCTTTTTCTTATTTAACATCGCTTTATTTAATATACTAAGATGCCCAAAAGCTCTTTTGTGAAATGTTTCGGAACGAAAGATAATTCTTTATATTTATAACAAAGTTGGGGCATACTCTTTGTTTTAACAAACATCATATAAATCTACTTAGCCATTTTAGTGTGAAAAAGCAACTTACTCTTTTTTTAAGTGGGGTGGTTTCGTTTGATTTTAGCTTGCCCGTAGTTTTATATGAAAAAAAAAACCATTACAGTTTTCTTACTCTCATCAAATCAGAGTAGTCATTATACGTGAAATTTGTTTGAATAAAATAAATAATTATTCCGGGACATGACACAGCGCCATCTAGCCCCACACTAAGCAAACGCTTGTGTCGTGGGTACTAGGTAACTAATAATTATTATTCATATAATTATTCACTTTGTAATCACCTATCTTAGAACTGATTGTGTCTACATTTGCTAATCACATATGAATTTAGGTATCTGTTATGTTCTTGTTTTTACGCCACCAAGTTTTACTTGTTTCTTTACTATCAATCTTTATTAAGGTTGCTTGGAAGAGATCGCTCTACACGATAAGGCCGCCCAATGTACCTAAGCTAAGTAAATTGTTTTGAATTTTTTGAGTTTTCTGGTGCCCAATAATGCTACATTGATTGATTAAATTCTTTAGCTATAACAGAACTGTGTTACAGTCTTTTTACCTGTTTTGATTTGTCAGGAATAAAATCTCTTGAATAGTTTATCCCAACTTCTCTTTTTTTATATCTACACATATGTACTACATACGTTAAGGGAAAATCCGGCAGCGATGTACAAAAACCTCCAGTAATTTACAAGTTGGATCGTCGCCAACCGACTCCCGTTTATTGTGCGTACAGGGACACTTGCTTGATAGTAAGCGCGTGTATCATAAATATAGTGTAAGTATGTACTATGAATTATATTTAAACAATACAATAGTTGTGTGGGTTAGCCACTGTTGGGTTTTATACAAGCTTTTTTGTTTGTTTTTTGTATAAGAGTTTGGCTAGATTGGGAAAGCGTCCGCCTTACAATCTGACGATATCGGTTCAAATCCCCGCCCTACACTGATACTGGAGGGGAGTCACGGGCGGGGTATTGTATCCTCCGTAATGAGGAATACAACTAAAGAAGATGGATTATTCAGAGCGTATTTATATACAAAAAAGTAGTTTATAGGAAATAAGATATAATGTCATGTGTTAATAGACACTAGACGCATTACGATGTGGTGGAAATATTCTGTTCGCAAAGAGTTCTGAAGAAAATGCTTACAACAATTTAGTAACTAATTGAAATCAATAAATTAATCACTGCATAATTTGGCAATTATTACCTTTATGTATTTTTTTCAAAATGTGATCTTCTTTCTTTCTTCTTAATAAATATTTGACATAATGTTAAGTTACTAACTGAATTAGCATTCAACTTAACTTAATGTCTCTTACGGATATTGACTATATTTATAAGAAATTTGCTTAGAAAATAAATTGTTTTAGGTATTTATAATTACTTGTGTTGAGTCTGGTCGTTTGTATGTATAATAAGTATGTATTTACAAAATAAAAGTATATAAGTATTATATCCGTTATCTCGTACCCGTGACACAAGCGTTTGCTTAGTGTGGGGCTAGATGGCGCTGTGTGCAATGTCCCGGAATATTTATTTATTTATTTATTTATATTTATTTTCACATAACCCTGTTATAGGCTAAAGATCTGTCGGCATATAACATTGTTTACATCAATAGTCGAGGGTCGACGACTATTACACTATTGGACATAAGTTTTACACGCTCATCCAAAGGCATAGTAATTTATAGACATCGTATTATTCTTTGTATTTAAGAGCTACGCTCTTGTCAGTGAAACTGCTGCTACGACTATCGGTCTTCCGTTTTGTTTTTTCTTTCTTACTTTATTTTTTTTATCTTTTACCTTCTTTTTTTACATGTATTAGGCTCACGCTTGACTGATGAAACTTGCCTGATGTTAAGCAACGTTATAAAAGTAGTGCAGTGTAATTCAAACTGTACTAATGAAAATAAGTTATTTTTTCATCAGCAGCCTGTCGTTAGATTACAAGAAGGAAGAATAATAATAAAAAACATTTATAAAATAAAACATAAAATATATACAAATTTTAAAAAATAATTAAAAAGTTTGATAATATGTATTATCTGATTATGATATTACTTGATTTATTCACTCAGCCTATATTAAAATTGAGGAACTATTATGTTTCGGTAATAGTAATGTGTCTCTGAATTTTATCGTCTATGCGCACATCATATAATATACTGGTATTACCGGCCCAAAGGAATAAAGGATTTGTTTTGTTGTTTATTTATGGGTAGTCTGATTATGGGTGGTAGTAAATTTTGATGTAAAAATGTACTGTGAATTGGTATTTTACCGTTTTAGAGAAACGGTCTTTGACTGAACCGAGATATATTATTCCTTGTAGATAAATAAAGTTAACTGTACGTTATATTACTGTAAGTTCTATTACTTAACTAGGTATTCATCAATTTAGACACTCTCATGTGCTAAAAACTTTCAAATCGTTTTTTATTATACTCTCTTGTTTTCCCTTACACATAGTCTTTGTATGATTCACAATTAATTCGGCCAATTTTATTAATACACAATTCTCCCAATTACATCCCATGTAAATAAGTAAAGTGTGTGCGTCTTAGCTCCTTCTAATTAGAACACAAACTCCTTCATAAATCATATTAATTGTTCGAGGATTAATTACCTATTGTTACCGGCAGTAGCTACTGCTTTTGGGGACTGAAAGCGGTTAACTAAAAGATGAAAACTGGGTATCATATTAGCAAGCGATTAAATCAGTTATTTTATATTATTATGATAATTTTATATTTTAAAGCGTTCACCTAATATTTTTATTAGTATGTGTCTTTTACAGTATGTTTTGTAAAATAATTGAAGGAAAGAAATAAACTTATTTATTTTATGATTATAGTTAACAAAAGTTCTGTTTCAAAAAAAATAATTACACCTGTAAAAATGCAATTGAGTAGCAAAAATATTTTTTTTTAATTGGTATTATATTACAGATCTATCAGTTCATTTTTTAGGGTATCGCGTGTAATGATATGTGATAAGATGCCTTTAGTACCTATAATAAAAATGAAAAAGTCTAAAACCGGTTAAAACAGAGAAGAATGTACCGCTTTCAATCCCTAGCATTGCTTGTTAGTAGGTACCTACATTCTGGTAACAAGTCGAGTTATTAATTCTTGGCAGCTAATTTATTGTTCTCTCACCAACTCGGGACCATCGCACAAACATCGCGCTTGCGTGACGTCTCTATTTGTTGGTGACGTCACTATTAGTCAGTGACGTAATTATTGAACGTCACAAAATATTTTAAACATATTTTAGAAATGGCTGATAACTGTTATGAAATATGTATATTTTTATTAGGTACGTATAATTAATATTAATTAACATTAATTTTCGTTTTTAAGTCTCACTGTATAACTATACTCGTATATGATAAGTATAAGCCAACATGCGTGATAAGGACCCCAAAATTAAATTAATGTGTAATCTGTCCAAGTGAGAACTGCCCAATGAATTGATTCTGTGGGGGAGTCACGATCCCCAGAAATGCGAAATACGAAAAAAAATGTGTTTCATCATTATGAGGGGTCTAAACAGTTTCGTATCCGTTTCAGAAACTATACTAACGAGGTAAACTAGTCAATTAACTTCAAACAGAACTTTAGTCGACGATTATAGGGTTTGTAATTAATAACGGTTATAACTATGTGGATTTAGCTAACAGAAGGATAGATTAGTATTGTATGTATGTATACCTTATACAGCACTGTTTAGTACTCAAATTTACTGTTTACATCAACTATTAACTTTTTTTCTCAGATTTTATAAATAACTAACATGGCCATGATTCGATTTGGTCGTAAAATTATAAATCTGAGAAAAATGAATGTATTTTAAATTTGTGAGTGAGTGAGTGTGGATTTTTGCGTCTGGTAGTAGACCGTAGCCTAGTTGGTTAAGGTGTTCTGAACGGTGATCAGAAATACGCAGGTTCGAATCCTGCCGGTCGTGATTAATTTCGCTCATTTTTCAATAAAAGTTTAAGGTTAATTTATTAAAGACAAAAAGCATCACGCCAACAAACTACACTTTTACTTTTATGTTTTCCCTAGTATTTGTTAGAAAACTGTTAAAAGCAGTAGGTACATTTATTCCCTTTCTCTTGACTATAGGTTAACCGCAGCGTAATCAGTAGTCAAGCCAGGCCAGATTGTAGTTGCACTAACAACGGGTATACATGCTTAGAGTGACCAATGGGACTCTGGGTCATTCTTTCAGCTATACATGAGACTTAACCGTAGCCTAGCGGTTAGAACGATCTGACTGGTAAATAAGAAATACGCAGGTTTGAATCCCGCCGATCGTGATTATTTTCGCTCAAGTTATACATGAGAAAACTAATCACTATCTGAGGTATTTTAATGCAATTTATACCCGGTGTCTATTGGTAAAGTTTTTTTTTAATGTTTGCGAACAATTTTTTTTTATGCTACGATGCATAATGCCAATTTCGCTACGTAGTTTTTTCACTAGTGTACTTAAACAGGCAAACATATAAGCTAATAAAAATTCTAAAAACAGTTGCAGTTGATAAAATATACGCATACATTATTTTTCGATTGTTTTCTACTTACTGATAGTTTACCTTCGTTAGCTTTATTATATGTATGTAATATACAGATTATATAACACGTTAAATTGTAGGTCCCGGCTGTTTGTCAAGGGCGGCTTGATAAACTCTCGAAACCAGAGTTGGCCACTCTCATTCAATAAGAAGAAGAAGACATATATGTAGATTGTCACAAATACATACATTCATACACAAACTTTTATTAAAAGTTATCCTGCTGTATTACGCTGGTAAGGCTCAATGCACACCGAACAAACTAAACAAGCGGTGGAATGACTTCCTGACACACTGAGTCTCTCACTACGTGCAGGAGGGTACTATAAAACGTTAAACAGAAACATAACTCACTCGTGGTTTTGGTATTGCTTCTTCACTAGACATCTTGGTATTAGTTTTGTAGAATTTTGAAGCGATCTAATATGTGGATTACTATTCAAGGTCTGAAAATAAACTTATATGTAAGTACTATATTTTTAAATTATTCCTTTTATAAATAATCAGTGTTTGTTTAATATACTGATACTATAGTCATTGTTCTGCTGCTTCTTGGTGTGTGTATTATTATTATTCTCTGCTTCTTTATCTTTCTTCTTGGCTGATGCTTGCACTACAAATATAAGTCTAACATTGTATAAGTAAATTATCTTCAATGATTGTGAGTATAATCAATGCATCAAATACATTAGTCACGAACCATTAAAGTATTTGGATAAATATGGTACATCTTACTAACTCTTTATAGTTAAGATAATAATTTGTTTTATGTACTGTTCATTTTAATGTGTCGTCAATAAAGAGTTTATCTATCTATAGTACAATAAATCTGCATTTAATGATAATGATGCAAAGTAATATCAACTCCATCATGTTTACTCTCGTAGTAGGTTTCAGATTGTATAACCTGCACACACTTGAATTACCTAGCTAGTGTATACTCAGCTCAACTAAATCTACGTTATTTGCTAGCGTTGCTCTGCTCAGGATTCCATTTGTGGAGTTGGATTTATCGTGCCACGTGATTCATGTATATTTTAATTAGTTTATGTCATCTGAAACGTTGTACAGACATTTAAACTGTTTTAATTTTGTTGTTGTTTATAAAATGAACTTTAATGTTTTTTGAACTAATGATTCATTCAAATTTAAGAACAAATATCTCGTAGTTAGAGTAAATATATGTCTATATTCACGATTTACGGTCATTTCAAAGTGATAAATTTTGATTATAAGGACTACAATATCGGATAACTTGATCGTGGCATCCAAAGTAGTAAAGGTAGTACCTTAGGCACCCAGGACGGTGAATCTATCCAAATTCCAATGAATTTTGACAATTCTGCAGAGAATTCACGACCCTCAGTAAGGCGGAATATCTCTCAATATGAAGGAAAAAGAAGCATAAGTAAGTTTTTTTTTTCCACGCAATTCACTGTGGAATGCTTGAAAAAATATCCTTTTAAAATAAATAAAATACGAGTACGTACATACATACTATTATGTTTCAAAACATTTATTATTGTGTTTGTCGTGGTTAAGAAGGGTTACCTAGCTTTGATTGTCGAACAAACACACAAACAAGTCCGCAATAAGAGTAGACTTCCTGTGACGGGGTTGAGCTAGCAAACCCGCGATAGAAGGAAAGTTTTGTTAAGCCTTATTAGCCTTTGTTTTAATTTAACACTTCTTCTTATTGAATGAGAGTGGCCAACTCTGGTGTCGAGAGTTTATCAAGCCGCCCTAGGGCCTCTGACATAATTTAACACTATAAAGAACATTTAAGCTCAAAAAGGAGGTTTGTTTGAGATTGGTCAACTCTGGTTTCGAGAGTTTTCAAACCACAATAGGGGATATAGTTTAATGAATGCCGTACTATACTATGACAAGCAACTGTCCTACAATATGACGTGTCATCTGACCCACGCAAGCGCCCAAGGTGGAATATCACAATGGTCGAACTGATATATTCATATTTAAAACTTGTTGGAATTAAATAAAAGAGTTATGTCCTATATACTACATTATCATCATCATTTAAAGCTGGATTCAATCCACTACTGGGTATAGGCCTCTCTCTTAATATGACGTTAGCTTCGTTCTTGCGCCAGCCTCATCAGGCGACAGATGTAATGCAGTCGATCCGACGTTATGTTATGTAATCTTCTAAATATAAAAAACTCAAAGGTGACTGGCTGACTGACTGATATAGTGATCTATCAACGCACAGCCCAAATCACTGGATGGATCGGGCTGAAATTCAGCATGCAGGTAGATGTTATGACGTAAGCATCCGCTATGAAAGAATTTTTGGAAATACCACGAAGCCGATAGCACTCACTATTATTACATAAATAACAAAATCCAAGATGAAGTATCTTATTTTCTCACTCTCCGTACATAGCAAAATTATTTACATTCATTCTCATTCTCACTGTAAATTTAGTGGCCTCTGTAAAATCCATCAGTATTGCGAAGTGCTAGCAGTGCAAATATTGAGCGCTACGTGCCACGTCATAGACATCACTATCAATAGACATTACACTTGCGATAAAATTGCAACTTATTTCAAAATAGCAGCGGCCCACGATTTCACTTGTTAACTTCACTTGTTAATTCGAGGTAACTTGCAAAATTTTACATGGTAGGTACATAATAATAGCCCTAGCCTTTTGTATTGGTTTACACCTGTGTTGCTGAAAGGAAGGTGTTCCGGTGAAACTTTAGTTGTTTACAATTTTTACTCCATATAAATGTATATCTATATATAATAAAGCTGAATAAGGTCAAAAAGCTGAACATAGAAGATATCAGAAAGAAAATGGTTTGGATACACTTTAAATTGATAATAAAACACGTTTCAGCCGTTATTATATTTTTTGTATTTTTCTCTGTTTATTTACAATAGTATTTTATAAAATCACTTGAGGCTACATCAGATTACAATATTTATAATCATTTCACAAATTTATCTAGTTGTTGGCAACAGTAACGACAGTCTTTAATATTGATACCAAATTCTATCCAAATTGGTTCAGACATTAGAGTGTGAACGTTCTTTGACATTACCAATGTTAATTACAAATTGTTCAGTATTTCATACCAAATTTTACCAAAATTGGTTCAGACGGGTTCAATTGAGAGTGTATTAAGAAATTGCCTTTAAATTATCAGTTTATTAGGAGCATCTACAATATATCATCTCGTGACGTGACAACCGCATTCAATCACGCGGAGGTTTGACTTGTTACTGAACTATTCAAAACCACGATATGGATAGAGATAGATAGAGATTTATAGGTGAGTTTTGGATGCGGAAATAAAGTAAGTAGGTATAGTGAAAAAATAGATTTCTATTATTTCACTATACCTACTTACTTTATTTCCGCATCCGCATTCCGCGCAATCAGTAAAAATTTACTGATTCGGTGAATCTTTGAATCTGAAAAAGTAAAAAGTGTTAATTTTAATTAACATAGTTCAATTAAATGATATAGTAAATATTCCTATTTTTACCAATAAACTTTACTAACATAGCTTCGCTAGTTCATTTTCAGTCATTAGACTGAAAATTGTTACGTTGTATATAAAAGTGGTGTGTTTTTTTAATTAATATCATGGGGTACAATTAAAATCATGCAATAGAATTGAGAACTTCCTCCTTTCCTATAGTCGGTTAAAATGACTTCTACAAAAGTAACTTTACATTAGGTATTTCACTGTAAATTATCAAAATCTAATCTCAGTCAGTATAAATAAAGTGTCATACCAAATTGAACTAAGTTAGGATTAAATTGGTAAAGTTGTATAAGATATCCCAAGTTTAGAAGTTTAGGTCGAGGGCTCAAAGGGACAGTATTCATTTAAGAATTACTTCTTCTTCTTTTATTGCTATGTGCTGCATTTTACTTTATCTTTGCTCTTTTGAAACAATAATTGAAAAAATAAGAGGCTTCCGTGTTTATATGTACAGATTTTCTTAAATATTACATTTTTACTGATAAAACTAGGTAAAGCTGCTTATTATTTCCGAAAAAAATGAGAAACTTTTATAAGAAATAATATCTAGTGTCCAGAATTTTCTAGTCTAGCTTTAACGAACTTTCAATATTTTCTATAAGAGAAACGGTGTTAACGTTTAATCAAATTATGAACCGGGCTCATACATTTATTAAGTTACCAGCAACAGTACTGGTAGTGGTGGACTATGAACTTATCCATGTTTATTTATTACAAACTAGTGGGCGCTCGCGGCTTCGCTCGCATTAAGAAGTAAAACTTGCATCCCCTATTTCACCCCTTTAAAAGTGGCATTCCCAAAAATCCTTTCTTAGCGGATGCCTACGTCATAACATCTACCTTCATTCCAAATTTCAACCCGATCCGTCCAGTGGTTTGGGTTGTGCGTTGATAGATCACTATATCAGTCAGTCAGTCTCCTTTGAGTTTTATACATATATATAGATTTGTGCTTTTAAGTTTTTCTCCTGTTAAATACATTATTGTATCTTAACAAATCAATTAAACTTAACAAACTAATTTACTCTCTACTGTTTACAACACCATCTAATCCTTCAACCACCCGTCTCTGTAAATTATCTAAGCCTTATCAGAGCCTTATCAGTACGACCGTTTAATCAACTGTCAAAACGTCGCGATAATCTTTAATGACGTTATGGAAGAAGAGGGGGTGGTAAGGTTTTTGACTTTGATATTCTGATGAGTTTAATCTTTTACTTGCTTCTTGAGTTTTCTGGCCTTCTTTTTATTACAATAAATAAAATTTATAATAACAAGAAACACAAAAATCAATCTAAACATATAATAAGGCTAAAGAGGTCAAAACTATGTACATGGAAGATAATATTTGAAAAAAAAATATCATACCTATTTTTTTAACAATTAGCTAGTATCTAGCCTACCTAAGTTTCTTTATGTCTACATTTATTTATAAAACAGATTTGCGGTTTCTCACAGCACATACACAGTTCATTCAAATGTAAGAAAACATAGGTGTTTTCTCAGTGAGGTCACAGAAGTGGCAGTCCTCGTCTAGTCCTCACTGAGGCTTGACTCGCGTCAAAGGCTCTCGGGGACACTCTGTACTGGCTTGTTATTCTTTGTACTACTCTCTTATGGATGTTTAAATGGATTGTTTTATTTTATTTACATATATACAAATTTTCAATAATATATGTAGATAGGTAAGTATATCGAAATTCATAATTATATATTATAAGGAAATTAGCACACCATCAAATAACATGTTTTTTATTTAATCAGCATGGATGAATATATATAAACTATCGAATGTTACAAAAAGTTCAGTTTGCAGCTCAATATTATGAACATTTTTTGTAACAAAAAATATCGCCACCGATAGCAATAGTTCACTGCAGTAAAAAATACAAAATACAAAAAACATTTTTGCAACGACCACTAGTGATAGCTTTCATTCGCTACTTTTACAAAAAAGGAACAAAAAATGTAGCTGATACTCTGTAAAACCTTTGTGCTTGGCTAAAATCATAATAACGGCTTTCCCTAAATATGTACTACATAACAAATTACAAATATATCTTGCCTTCATTAATTACAAAGAGATTAAGCGACGTACGCCAAAGCCTCACATAATAATTAGAATCCGTAGTACATCAAAGAAACGCGGGCAATTTAACTTTGTCTTCGCCTCTACGATGTAGCGCTCGCGTAGAGCTGCTACGCGGATTTGTAGACCATCTACGTGGTTTTGTACCGTGGTGTGTTTGTGTGGTTTGTAATTTTTAAAGTTTGTTTCTGAAAACATTTTGGTTTTTAGTTAGAATACTCGAAAGGAGAAGGTGGGTTTGAAAAAGTTAACTGTCATTTATACATTTAAATAAATATTTATAACATGTGTTTTTATAAAACAAATAATACAATAAAACTTTATTTACAATAATAAAATATAAAAACAAGGGAAGAAAAACTAAACATACTACTTCTAACTACTACAAATAGGGGCACTTAGAAAATCTTTAGAAAAGCCTAAAGATAATCTAAGTGCTCCAGCCCACTACCAGAGGGCAGCGTGCCCAGCATACTGGCCGCATTACCACGCTGGATGGCAATGCTGATACGTTGAGCCAGAAAAAGGCCAGCATTTTGGTCAAATAATAAATAAATAAATAAATAATAATAAATAATAATAAATAAATCAATATAATCAGAACTAATTAGTTAATCGCCCGTGGCTCAATGACTCAATTGACTCGGTTTTCATTCTTCTATAACAAAGTTAAGCAACCGCTGTCACAATAGGTGTTATGATGGGTGACCGTATCAAAAAAAAAAACGACAGATAGTATATACATTATTTTTCTGTTAGAAAACGTAGATCTGGATCTACATTTCTAGGATTCATCGCAGCTACAAACTCTCTTTTACTACATTTTTATAGAGTAATATGTTGGCCTTCAATTTCCGTGCAAGCCTTATTTATGTTCTTTACTTGACCTTTACTAAGAGTTGAGGTTTAAACGTTAAAAGGTCATGGTTTACTTATTAATTATTACTTTGAATTACTTATTAAAAGTACAAAGTAATTAAGTTTTTATAAACATGGCCAACTCTAGTTTTTAAACAACTTCAGAAGTTTCTAACATATTTAAATGTGTAACGTAATATGACTGATAGCCGGGATCTACAATTTAACGTGTCATCTAACCCATAGAAGCACCCGGTATCTAAGTTACGGGTAGTTCGATAAAAAGTACTATTATACAAAATCTGAAGTAATTGTTGGTTATAATTATTATTTACATATTTCTGGCACAAATCCAGAGGATTCACAATATGTAATGGTGTATAATTATAACGTCAGTAAATATAATTTATATTATTACTCTTTCACATTGGAGCAATAGATCTGTAATTTTATAAAGATATAATAAATACCTTACCATATCTCATGATATTCAAAGAAAGTGACATAGACAAATTAATTTCAATACAACGCGAGAAAATCCACGGACATACACTAATCTATACTATATAATATTATAAAGCTGAAGAGTTTGTTTGTTTGTTTGAACGCGCTAATCTCAGGTACTACTGGTGCGAATTAAAAAAATCTTTTTGTGTTGAAGAGACCATTTACTGAGGAAGGCTTAAGGCTATATAACATCACACTGTAACTAATAGGAGCGAAGAAACAATGGAAAATGTGGAAAAAACGGGGAAAATTATTCATCTTTGAGGGCTTCCGTTGCGTGCGCTGCGAAAACGGTTCAAGTCGTGGGTAACAGCTATAATTTATGCTGCTAAGAGGTTGTTTGCAAAAATAAATATGATGCCCAAAATAACTATTCCACGCGGACGAAGTCGCGAGCACAGCTAGTCCGTAATAAAGATAACAAGGTAAGATTCTAATTTTCTTACTCTACGTCTGTTTTAGCTATATCTTTCTGATCTGATAGTCACGTCCTTCTCATAATATCTAATTGGGTCCAAGTAATAATACCTATCACTGATAATAAAACCTAACTGCCATCGGAAAACAATTGGTGAATATTCTGTGCCTAGGTTCCGAACTAATTTGTACTTCTGTTTATTGCTATCGTCTTTTTGAATTTGATTAAGAAATTTGGGAATTTTTTGTTAGGAATTTTTGTATAAAACCTAAATATAGATCTTACTTGTTCTCAATTGTCTAACTTTGTAAACTAAATTAAGTAATGCAGGTTTTTTGTGTATATTTTATCAATTTTATTTTTGTTTATTTATTATCTATTTCTGCTCGTTTTTCAAAAATGTGGTAAAAACACAAAGCTGATCAAGTCATAACTTATTAATTAGATTTATTAATTATTGCTTTTACAAACGTACCGTGTCGATGAAAAAAGTATGGCATTATACGTAATAAATTGCAAAAAAATCACAAATAAAGGGAGTATAAATATGGAAACCCTGGAAGGACGAATTGAATTTGAAAGCGTTTTATGTATACTTAATTTATTAAATACTTACTAATGTTACTTGACTTGAGATTTACTTAACTGCCACTTGGTTTATATTCAAAAATAGCTTTAAAATATTTCAAGTAAGTACATAATTCCTAAGTAGAATTTTAGCCTACGAGATTCTTGAAAGAAATTTTACTGCAGTAAAATTCAAGTTAAAATTAGCAATGGTAATGTGTTAATTTTTAAAGGACCCGACCCATTTCATTTGTGGATCATTATATACGCTAGTATTAGTGTTTACACGTGGCTTCGCACGCGTAATTAAACATTTATATTGTCCTTTTGAATCACTATATTTAAAAAAACTGCACCAAAATCCTTTGAGTTGTTTTTTAAAGATCTAAGCATATATGGGGATCAGCCGCCAAAACACACTTGCTCAAGTTAGAAATATCCCAACGAGCACTAGGTACTTAAAGTTATGCTATTTAAAAAAAGAAGGTTTCCGACTATCGACCTATACAAGGAATGCAAGGTACTTACGGTAAGACAATTATTCATTAAAGCAATAGTCAGCCGGCAGCATATAATGGGTACAAAGAGCGAACGACATAAATCCGCTACACGACGTCGAAAAGACCTCATTATGCAGACTACCAAATCACGGACAAAGGTTTGAATGCGAAGCGGAAATGAGAAAATATCTACTCACATTAGATTACAAAACTACAGAAAAACTAATTGAAAAGATTATTTAGACCGTAATCGACAATACACACACACAAACTCCTGAACACACTTAAATATAGGTACATGGAAAACACATTATTTATAAATCTTATTTAAATTGTATATGTATTACACATACACTCACACACACACGCAACAACATAACATACAACTTAGCACAATTATAAATACACCACAGTGATATTTCATAATACAAAGCTATTATTATATAATCCCGCTTTGGCAAACTATGCCATACTTCTTTTGTAAAATACACAAATTAACTAATAATGTTAAAAGAGAGAAAAAAAAAAAAGTTTACTCGACTAGGAAATTTGAAACACAATACTGGCAACTCTAAATAACCTAACATAATTGGTCAATACTCAATATTATGTATGTAAAATATTATCTTGACTTGAATATTACCTTGTAAATTGCATTATTTGTTGTTATCTTAATTACTCTTATTATAATGTAAACGTATGGTAAGTAAAAACTGTATGATTAAGATAAATAATATTATAGGTTAGTCAAGACTCGACGCCTTCAGAATTATTTTGAAAATTAATTGTCGTGTCTTTGTCTTTCTCAAAATATTCACTTTTTGTATTGTGTTTTAGTGTTTAAGTAGTAATATGTAAGTATAAAGTTTTGTGTAAGTATATGCAAAAGAGGCAGAAGTTTTGGCGCGGGGAAACTGTACATCATAATACAGAGTCGAAAGATATCTAGTATGATGTACAGAAAACCCTCAGCGTACAACACGTACAGCAATTCAAATATAAATAGTGTAAATACCTACAAATGTACGCACACCATAAATGGACCAATAAAGAAATTTTGAATTTGAATTTTTTGAATACAAACATAGGGACAGAAACGCAACTGATTTATACTTTGTAGTAAATAATGATTATAAGACTTATTAGTAAGCAATTTGAACAAAGAAAGAGTATTGTTTTATTTCATCGATACAAACAAATAATAGAAAAATATTTTTGCAGAGCACAACAAAAACTTTAATTTTTTAATTATAATATTCCACTCATCGATTGCCCTTAATAAGTTCTGAAGATCTCAACTGCGGAACTTTTGCTTCCGTTTTATCGCAGGACAAAGGTTGTCTTCAACAGACGGACTATGATCTACTAATGATGAACCAGCCATTGGTTTCGGGAATTAGCTTCCAATGTTTCACTAATTACTTCTTGTTATCGAATGAGAGTGGCCAACCCTGGTGACGAGAGTTTATCGAGCCGCCCTAAGGGCCTCTGATATGGCTTAACGACTGTTGTACTAGACAAACAGCTGGAACCTACAATTTATCGTGTCGTCCGATCCACAAAAGCGCCAAAAATGGAATGCCACTTTATGGTCACCCATCCAAGGACTGACAGCGTCGACATTTGCTTTAAATTAGTAATCGCATGCGATGGCCTCCACCAGCTGAGCTACGGGCGCTTCATAATAAGTTGTTAAGCCATGTCAGAGGCTCTTAGGGTGATTTGATAAACTCTCGTTACCAGAGTTGGCCACTCCCATTCGATAAGAAAAGAAGAAGGAGAAGAAAAAGCTTTATTATGTATACATAGATAATTATCTTATAATTAAGTTTATAATATAGTCTAAACTTTTGTGAATCTGCAATCCTCTATCTAAAATTAAAAAAACTTTTCTTACTTTACTTCCCTTCAACTTATCGGTATGATACACAGCTAAGATATATTTAGCATCATTACCCGCAACACCTGTTAACTCTGTGAGTTTGAGATGTCCCAAATCGTCGCGTGGTTTTGACACGGTTTCCGCCAATACCTACTGACACGTGCTAAGAGATAGATATTCTTTTACAAGGTTACTAGTATGTACATCTTCTAAATATATAAAACTCAAAGGTGACTGACTGACTGATATAGTGATCTATCAACGCACAGCCCAAACCACTGGACGGATTGCGCTGAAATTTGGAATGAAGGTAGATGTTGTAACGTAGGCATCCGCTAAGAAAGGATTTTTGTGAATACCACTTTTAAAAGGGTGAAATAGGGGATGCAAGTTTTACTTCTTAATGCGAGCAAAACCGTGAGCAGCCACTAGTTAAGTAAATTATTGTACTAATCTTATAAAGGCGAAAGATTATGTGTGAGTGTTTCTGTTATTGTGGAAAATTATGACGGGTATTTTTAATTTAACAAGTGATATTATTCCTATACTCAGACAGGAAAGATTTTTGACGTGACAACGTCTTATAAATTGGTTTGCCGGGTGACACTTCAAGAAACTGCGTTACGCTCCGCTCACGTTATGCGCTCACAATGAGAGCGAGTGAGAGGCACGCGTCCCTTCCACTCGGGCATGGTTAGCCCGCCTAAGAGCGAGAGAGACAGACATAAAAAGTGAAAGGCACGCGTCCCTTCCACTCGAGCACAGTTAGCCCGCCTAAGAGCGAGAGAGACAGAATAATAAATATAATATGAAATTCAGTGCGAGATTCTTTGTATAAATTAATGTTTTAAATATAATTCTTTGTATAAATAAATGTTTTAAATTGTTACTATTATTTCATCCTTCTTCCTACTATACGAATGAATATTCACATTAAAATTATTTTACCACTCAAAGTCGTTGTCACGTAAAACTTTCGCCCGTATACCGACTTTACAGGCAACAATTTTTTTTGCATATCACTTGTATACCAATATTTTTTTATACAGACTGTTGTTATTGAAGTGGGTAGTTCAGTAAGCATCGTTAAGTATGTTGGGACATAAAATGTCAGTTTCATACTGTTACTTATATATTCATGAAGCATAGTAGACTAGCTTAAAATAGTATTCTGATCTTGTAGAAAAGTCATTGGAAAATTCCTATTTTCCAATGATTTTGGTCACTGCTTGAAAGCAAAGCTAAATCAATCTCATCTGAAGTTCAAATAAAAACACATAGATCAATCCCGGGCAGATTTCACGCCCGTGCAAAGTAAAGTGTACGAGAAGTATACAGGATTTCTTGTAAATAAAGCCAAAGCTCTGTTATTCATCATCATCATCCTCATAAATTTAAGGGCAAGGCCCTTGTCTGTTGAGGCGCCATCCTTCCCGATCTTCTGTCAATTCCTTGACCTCCTTATACGACATGACACCCGCCTTTTCTTTTACTTGGTCCATGTATGACCTTCCTTCCTTCTTATGTTAGTCATCAATGATGAAAAAATATCTATCGCATTATTATGAGTCTATTTTCTCTTTCATTTGATCAAAATAACATTAATTCTCGGCTTTACTGTTAGATGTCGAAAGTTTATATGTTTATAATATTGTATGTTGTATTGAAAAATCAAGATTTTGACTGAAGACCCAATAAAGTGGCACATACGCCACAGACCAGAACCTGATTCTTAAATGAAGAAAATAACATATTATAAAATTACTTCTAGTTTATCTTAAATTTTATCTTATTTAGCTTTGAAAAATCTTCCCTAACCCTGTATAAAAGAACCGTCGGCACGTGATATTTGCGCTCGATATTAGCGTCGCCACTCCACATCATGCGGTCGATTGCTCGCCGACTGCACGAGTTGGAACATCTAAACAAGGTAGAGTAGTCATAGACAAATATTACTTCTTATCATAAAAGTAAGTCTCTCTCTTGACTCGAATTTCCTCATGGCTGAGGGTAGTGACTACCCCGCAGAATTGATTCGTTAAGGGAGTTCTGTTGGGCAGATAAATCGTGGTGTCATCTTTATCTTCCACTGAAGATGTCCTCGGATATTGTGATCCTCAAACATGTCGGTTTCTTCACCATGTTTTCCTTCACCGTTAAGCAAGTGCTAATCCACACTTGGTTTGAAAATACAAATCATTGGTAAAGGGCTACATTTGAACTACGTCAATATATATATTTTTATTTAGTTCATTTTCTATAATATTTCTCGCAGATGTTAAGGAGCCACATTATTGCAACGAGAATGAATAAAGTAAACTACTAAGCCGAATAAAACATTTGTACTATTCATTAATAAGTATGGTGTTCTTTGTAAAATTCCTTTCGACCACACTATTCAATATCTGTGGCAAATAGAAATAAGTCTCGAAGACGTTAAGGAGTCTCGTAGACCTCGTTATTGATAGACTGTACGTCTGAGAGACGTCAATTATTTGGGCCCGAGTCATGTCTCAGCTAATATTCCAACAAAGGAAAATGGATATTGGGTTTGGTTTGTGCTTGATTTTTCTAGAAAATAAGACACGTGTTCGTTTTTCTGGAAACAAAACGCTAAGGACTCCCGGAACGGATTTTTCCCGCGTCCGCCCGCGGAACCGCGTTTAATTTTCAAAACTCACGAAGCCGGATTTGTGTGCGGCGCCGCGCCGCGGCCGCCACGGCAGCGCTTATTGCCCGCAAACCTGGCGGTTGATTATCACAAGAAGGACCTTCGCCGGACTTTGATCGCTGAGCGCACGGGCGGGCGCAGCGGGAGCAGCGAACAATCGCAACCGCCGCGGGCGTAAACCGCGTCGTGATTATGTGCTTGAGCTTTTACATACATATCTGTATTTTACAAAGGCTGAGGGCCCGCCAACGCGGCGGGCGCGGGAAAAAACCGCTCCGTGAGTTCTTAGCGAAAGAAAGATTTTTGTACTACGAGTACATTGTTACTTGACATGACGTTACATACGTGCGTGTTAGGATATTACCGACATACAAAAAGGTGATTATGCGTTAGTTTTAATGTTTCATCATCATCATCAGCCTAATGAGACCCACTGCAGGGTATAGGCCTCTTCCCTCTTTCGCCAATACTCCCTGTCTTGAGCTGTTCTTGCCCAGATGTTTCCTTCTAACTTTCTAATATCATCCAGCCACCGTTGCACAGGTCTTCCTACACTTCGCTTGCCAAGACGTGGGTACCAAGTTATTGTTTTCCTCCATTTGCTGTATAATAAATTATTTAATTTAATTACTAACTAAACTTCGTTTCCATATAATTTATTATTTCCACATACGTTTGCAATTCCCAAAGTAAAATACTTTTTAAATCGTTACAAAATTATTTTTAGTATAATTACAAGGAATACTAGTCTAAAATAAACAGTAGAACATTTGATTGGTAAACATGTAAAAAAAGAAACATATTTGTGTAAGAACCCACAAATGTTCGGTCTCAGCTGTATGTCATTGGGCAACGGTAGTAAAACCATATCAAAGTTTTAATTAGCTTCAATAAAATCTAAAAACTAAATGTTAAGTATATTTATATATACCAAAATGATACTAGAAGTCAAGTGGCACTCTCGACATTAGACTTTTCCATTCCCATAAAAATGTACTTGCCACCCTTTCCCCTTTAATATACCAAACTCGTCAAAATTACTTCAAAGTCATAAACTCTCGACATCTCTCGTATTTATTTACCAACTCTTAATCTCTCTAAATTATACCCTTTACTATACCCAACTCGACAAACGGCGACATTCCACTGAATGGCATCATTAATTCATCACACAGCAACAGGTGGGCTTGCCTCGTAGCGCTCCTCCATTCTAGGTCGGTATGTCCCGGGGAACAATGTAAGGTATATAGGTAGATATGGTTGGTAGGTAATAATCACTGCGATAATTTGTTACTGTAAAATTAAGCAGATAACATACGACAATGATGGTGATTCCTTTAAACCCTTGTTTTAAATATTATGTTTATACAATTTTGCCATAACACACGCAACGATATATGTAAACACAGGATTGCAATACATGTTATGCTTCGACTTATACTTTGATTATGTCATGCATGGAAAATGTATATTATATAGATCCTGAAGTAGGAAAAATATGGCTAAATAATTGATCTTTTTTGGTGGTACTTTGGAGACACAAATAATTCATTAGTTAGCCTTATATCAGTGGAAATATATTTATATACCAGTCAACTTAAAACTTTTTGTATATTAGATTCTAAAAAAAAATATTGTGATAGTATAGTCCCCCAAAGAAATGTGTATTAAATTAAGTCAAACTATAACTTATTCCTACATGCCAATTATCTACCAATCCTGCCAACACATCCACCCATATTCATAATGATTGATGCCACTGGCCTCGTCCCATTTGACCCACCGCTCGTCCCATTTGTCCCACCACTCGGCCTACTTGTCCCATTGGTAGTAACATTTGTCGCGTTCATTCCATTAGGCCCGGACGCGACCGACTGTGACGGATCGGCGATTGATGGACTGTATTAGATTGAAAGAAACTAAGATTTTATATTTTAAAACCATGCATTGACAATAAAATAAGACCGATTTTTTATTACGGACGAGGGATGTCCTTTGGCCTACGTTAGTATATTTTTTCTTAGTAATGTTTCCTAATATGTTTTAACAATATCAATTTCAATTAGAAGAAAATATATTTATTACACACACTTAATTCCATAAAACCGCCGAAGAGATAGAACCAGGTGTTAATATCAGATTGATTTTTACCCGTAATAAATTCCATTTAAATCGGTTTAGCTGTTGGAGCGTTTTAGAAAATTATAACTACATTATAGGCTACGTTATTTTAAAATAATCATAAGTTTATATGGTATATGGATTTTAATTGTTTTATATTATTATATAAGTGAAATACTGGAATGATATAGCTTCATGCGCCAACAACAAACATAATTTTTATCAAGAAACTCAAACTCAATTGAAGTTGAAGTACTGGCAATAAATGTATACAGCCTCACATCATATTCTGTTGGACTGAGGCAGGGTGTCGCTTGTGTGGCCATAGTGATGACGTCATACACTACTAAACCCACAGAATTGACGACATACAGACCAACATAACATATAATATATACTATACCTACAAGTGTGGCTGCTAAACATTTGAAATAAAATTGTTTAATATGTATTTCACAAAGATGATCCAAATATTTTTTTGGGAATATATTTTCTCTCTTTGATTCGTATTTCTTCATGACTGAGGGTCGTGACTGCCCGCAGAATAAATTTGTTAGGGGACTCTTGGGCAGATTCACCGTGAATGTATTTTAATCCATGGCAAATTTTATAAATTTTGTGAAGATAAGATTTAAAGACTACTATTAAATGCATTTTTATACCGCAGCATTATTATTACATACATTTTACACTATTATTATTTGTTGCATTTTTTCATAATACTACTTCTATACAGTTATTTAATTAAATAGCACTAATTGTTTGCTTTAAAAAAAAATTAAGTTGACATACATAAGCTGGATTGTAAATGATTTCCTACTTTCGTTTTCAATTGACCAATATGATGCAGGAATTCAGAATAGAAACTCCTTTGGAAATGTATCATTATGCATATTTTTGCTAAGAACTTAATAAACACATTTTTCTCTCATATCTCTATAAATATTCGTCGTTTTATGTCTTTTCCTACGAACCTACAAAGCCAGTAATATAACTATATCATATTCCTAGTCTTTCAAAATCTAAACTCTTGTTTATCTTTCTTTAAGAAACCTCTCAAGCTGTTGGCAGTATCTTTATTTCCGTGGCTTTAGAAAGAAATCCCATTAACTGTATTTTAAGATACAACAAGCTTATTTAAATCCGTATTTAAATGGAATCTGCGGTACAGAGCATGGCTTTTGAGATAATAGGGTGGTAGGACCCAGTGGTTAGATTTAAAGATACTGACAGTATTTTCTACCATGCCATTATTAAAAAATGAAACAGAGTTTGATTATTTTCTTTTTTATATCACAAATAATCAAAATTGAGTATTTTTTTTTTGTTATTGTGGATATGTGGTAGGTTGTATAGGGTTCCGAAATTACCTAACATAAACTTTTTTTTTTATCCATCAACTTTGGCTTTTCAATACACCGAAAAAACCCCAAGGTTAACGAAGATCTTGGCAGATTACTTAAACAATTTCGTATTCTATAATCCACCCTTTGTTTTTTTAAACTTATATTCCTAAATGAACCCTTATGATTGAATGGCTATAATCGAAATAGATTTCAAGATTACCAAATTAAAATTTCAAGAAACAGAGACCTTGATTTACATTGACAATAGTATAGACACGTCATGTTCTAATTAATATTCTAGAAGCCTCTCTAAATGGCCATAATATCCTTCCACACCCTAACATGGAATGTTCCTCTATCTCTCTGACTACAGATCTCTGATTAAAACATCGGATGCGTAACTTTATGCAAATAAAGTAACCCCCTCTCCCGTCCTTACCCCCCTTTATCTTGTTCCTATGCTTGACAGTGGCGTTAAGTTTTCGGTTTCAACGTTATAATATATATGGTAATAATAGCAGTATAAGCCATGTCAGAGCCCCTAGGGTGGTTTAAAAACTCTATCACCAGAGTTGGCCACTTCCATACAAACTTTCTTTTTAAAGTTGTGCCTTAACTTGCCTTAACTATGTTTCAAAATAAAAATCGTTGCATTCATTAAAAATATGTTTCGTAAAATTTTCCTTTTTATCCTCATAAAAAACAGATAGAAAATACGTTATGTGAAAAAGATAAAGTTTCGATTTCTCCTCAAAAATATAGGTGGAGCCGCTGAAATTCACTAGTCTTACTTTATACTTTCAAGTATATTTTACCATTAGAAAGGAAATGAAAAAACCTTATTTTACACAACGAAATGATGATAAATGCTCTGAAAACATCGCGTGAAAATAATCAAGAACAGCGACTAAGCCCAAACTCTCAACTTTGGTTACAAAGCGCTCAACTTTTACACAAATTACTTCTGTGTATTTGTTAGAAAAGTTAATTTACCAAAAAATACTCATTTATATTCATTCTGTTTTAAGTAGATGTTAAAAATAATACCTACTGAGATAATGGAGTAAATGCTTACGAAACTATTTGGTTTGGTTGCTTTACACGAGTTTGGATATTTGAAACGCAAATTTAGAGCATTTTTGTAAGTAGCATTGATATGATATGATTTGTTAATTCAATTAAAGGTTTAAGCATATTAAACGGTTTAAATTGAATCAGAACTCAACTAATGAACATACTGGTTTTTCAATCAATACTAGTCCGATTAGTTAATGAAACATCTAAAAAAATTAATGTAATTTGTCAGAGTTCAAGATAAACTTTGTATCAGCACATTGGCTTCCATTTTGTCACAGTCTTAAAGAATCATTCCCACACACTCAAATTCTATCTTTAACACTCTGTATACTGTGTTTTAACTATAACTTACAACCAATTTGGTCCAACTATTCAAGACCACGAGGCGCTGATAGTTGAATATGACAAGAATTCTCTTGTTTTTTTAAAACACTATTCCTGTCGGGTCATCGGTGGATATTTCAGTATGGGGTAGGTTGCTACCCCATATCTAAATACAGTGTAAACTCTTTATAACGTTATCCTTTATAACGATAAACTCCCTATAACGTTGAAGTGAGCCCAACTTGGTTGGTTTGCGTTAAAACCCACATATTGAAACACTCTTTATAGCGATACGCCATTCTCTATTACGAAGAATTACGAAGAAATGTGTTCATATTTTTAGACAGTAAAAATGTATTATCGGTATTATTGTTTATGTTATGTTATCAGGTAACAAAAGACTTTGAAGCTCCGAAACATCCAAGGTCGGTCTAGCTTTTGTTATCTTTAATTGCCTTGAATACGTGCAGTATGACGCATTGTTTTCTCGGTTGTGATTTTCTTCGACCAAGCATACGGGTACCTATCGTATTATCAGTCGTAAACCTACTTTGAAACTGTTAACATGGCGTTTTTTTGTTCACTCCATTCAGTTCCTTGAGTTTCGTTATAAAGAGTTTACACTGTATATATAACACCAAGGTGACTCACTGACTGATATAGTGATCTATCAACGCACAGCCCAAACCACTGGAAGGATCGGGCTGAAATTCGGTGTGCTGGTAGATGCGGGCTATTTGACATGTATGTATGTAGATGTATATGTTGTACCGCCATTGTATGAATAAGGGAGTTACTCCCGGCATACATCTACCTACAAGTTACTCTCATATATACATGCATACATACATTCTATTCCATATTCTATACCAGAGCTATAGACGTCTCCTTATGCGAAATAGATATAGATATATAGATATAGAAATAGATATAGCGGAATACGCGTAGCCTAATCAAATTTACGAGATACAGAAAAAAATACACAGATATATAGGTATTTCTTATTTTCCACTTCATTAAATATTGAATGTTGTACATAGATTTAAGTATTTCATGTTTTTTTTTATTTATTTTTTTATTGATATCACAGTACAATTTTATTTTTCAGTCGGTTATAAGTCAACAACAAATAACATGAGTGAATCCTGGATTTGATGATTTCCTGTACGTCAAATAAGATGGTTTGGCTTTAAGACTTGGCTTTGTTTTAGTATGCCGAACTGTCAGGACTCTCAATTTTTTATTCCATTTACGACGTTTTCTTTCATTTTTTTTATCATTAATTACTACTCTTTATTCCACATGTATATACAAAAATTACTTAAACATGCAGAAAAAATGTAATAATAAATAATTTTTATTTGTTTTATTTATTTATAATGGTACACAAAACAGAATGTGTTCCCAAATAAGCTAAGTATACATTCAAACTGGTTTTGATCCAGAACAAATTCCTAAGATAAGTGTACACAGCTTGAACAACATAAATGCGATTAATAATTTCAAAAACCTGAGTTAGACAGAGAATACAGTAACTAACTGGTACTGTATTATCTGTCTAACAAACACACAAACAACAACGATAATCAAGGACAACATAATTACAGACTAAATTGTATCTTACAATTAGTGATCATACAGAGCTTTGCATTAAAATAGCTAGAACATTACGCTTGAATGTGGATAACACACAATTAAATACATCCAGTGACTGATGGTGGTTCGCTAGGAGACCATTGTATTGGCGACACATTCTAACTAATGGGTTGTATAAAGATGTATTATTTTTATAAGTACTGAGAGAGAATATATTTTGGGGTCTGCGAGAATTAGGGTTTATATTAATGTTGATGTTGATACAAGACAGGAGTGAGGGTGAGTCAATTTGGGCATGAATAATTTTAAATAAATTTATGTAATCGGAGTATTTGCGGCGATCTTCAAGAGACGTTAATTTAATTCGCTTTAATCTATTGACATAGGAACGGACTTGTCGATTCCAGCCTAGTCTGAAAAAGAGCATATTTAAACATTTAGACTGAACACGTTCAATGCGATTTATGTGCACCTTGTAACTAAATAAATAAATGTAATAATCTTTCTTTCATTATGTAATACCAAATACCACCTACTAATGTATGCTACCCGTTCTTATTTCAAAAGGTGTGAGTGCTTTATCGAATGTCAATATAAACATTTTATCACAGTTTAAATCTGCATATTGATTATTCCGTCCTCATAGACGCATGCTATAATTGTCTCGATACTTTTGCTTATAATTATCAAAAGAGAACTATGGCGGGTTGTATGGAGGACAAAATAATTAGTTAAGAGTCTGTAACGTATATCATCTGTGCATATAGCTATTGTATGGCTTATACTAGATAGTACAGAAGTTTGCGATGTTTTAAACAGAGTTTTGTTTCTCGGTCAGACAATAGAGAACTGTGTACAAAAGATGGTGATTTGCATGTCCTCAAGGAGATAATAAATAATAATAAATTTCGTTTATTGCTCCAAAAACATAATAAAACTAAACATAAATGCACTATAAACACCGCACTAGGCGAACCTGTGTCGCGGTGTGATTGCCTTCTCGTTCCAGACATTACTAGTAACAAGTTAAGTTAGTTAAGACAGTTGTTGGAATCTTATTTGTATGCACTTTACATGTATCACTTGTTTGTCTACTATTTGTTTGTTTGTTTACTTGTTTTTTTATTTTATTTTTTTATCTACTTTCAAGGTAATTTTACAATCCTAATAAGTCACTGGTCAATTATTACACATGTAATGTTTATGCGTGTGTGAATGTGTGTGTGTTTGTGTATGTGCGTGTGTGTGTGTGCGAGTCTACATATGCGTGTTTGTGTGTGTGCGTGCGCGAGTGTGGTTGTGCTCGTGTGATTTAAAGTTTCTTTCTGTGTATGCAAAAATGCATGAATGTTCCATAATAGATACCAAGATAATGTTTGATGTAACTTTATAGGTACTCGTATTTTGTAGGTATCTGGGTAAGTAGCTAAGATTTATACTGGGGGTGATTCAAATGGGATACTATAAAATTGGTACAAACTGGCAACAAACTTTTTCGCTAGTGGAAGTTAGCGGCTTTGTCCGCGATGTGTCGAAAAATTGTAAACTATGTCACTTTCGGACGAGACCCTACACTATCCCCATACAAATAATTATGATAACAAACTGGCCAACAAACGCATTTTTAGTGGATATTCATAGTTTTAACATAAGAACTCTGTGTTAAATTTAGTAGGTCATAGTTTGACCGCCACACATAAAAAACTTAACCCTCTTTCACAATCGGGTAAAAAAGGGATCACTATAATAATATATGTTTGTAGTGATGTAACTCCGAAACCCCCATACTAGTGCGGTACTAGGCCGGTTTATAGCAACTATGGTATAAGTTATGGGTTTTTCATGGCGTTGGGAAAAAACAAGGGCCTTTTTCGTATAAAAGTTTTTTTTTTACTGTGCGTGGCTTAGTTCACTGAATGGGTAGAAAACGGCTTTGGAGATATATTGTGTTACTATAATACTACCTATACAGAAAAAATATGATGATCTATCACTCCGTTGCAGCGTTCAACTAGAAACAAAAAAAACAACAATAACTTTCATTTTTAAATATATTTTTTTTAATCTAAATAACCGCCCCTTTTAAAAATAATAACAAAAACGACTTTTCTAATTAATATAATAGCCCACGGAAATAAAACTCCCAAAATAATTTCCTATCTATTACTGATAGGAAATGGCGGGATATTAAGCGAACAGTGCGAAGCCAGAATTGACCTAGATTTGCATACAACATTATAGATATAACTATATACTGTATAAACTAAACGTCAGACAATTCTATGGGGGTAGCACCTCTGCCAAACATCGATGTTCAAGATTATATACCGGTGATTATATTTTAGTCTTAATTGCAACCGAAACACAGTTATAAACTAGTTCGGATGCCTTTGGATTTTCATACAATGTTATGCCATAAGTATAATGCAAAATAAACAAATTTCATTTAAAAAAAAATAATTGTGCGTGTCCACACGCTTGCTGTTACGTAGATTTGCTTACAACATTATAAAGTAAATGCAAGATAATTCTGCATATGATACTGGCAATACCTCTGCAAAGCATTAATCCTCTAGATCATATGAAAATATCTTAGTTCCATTTTATCCACACGTCTGGACTAATTGTAAGTGGGTTACAGTGGACAGTACTTTGATAATGGGACAAAAGACTAGCTTGAAACTTTTATGGCGTAGCATGTTCAGTAATTCAGGATTCTCATAGCTTAGCTATTCTCATAAGCTTCCGTGGGTCGGATGACACCTTAAATTGTAGGTCCTGGTTACTTGTCATAGTACGACAGTCCAAAGTTGATCACTCCCAACACACTTACTTAGGTACTTTATAGTAAAATGTAATGTACTTGTTTGAAATTGGTCAACTACGGTGTCGACATTTTTCATAATAGCCGTGCCTAGAAGTTTTTAGTAAAAAGTTTGTAGTTACACAAATAATTATAACAAACAATCGCAACTTACAATAATTTTACACGTCTTCAATTTCACGGAAGATCCCAATGGGACAGAAATACAGCATTCAAAAAAGAAAAATTCGTCTTCTCTTGAAATGTTGGTTTGGTTAGATTTATTTAATCCACACTTTGAAGGTTATGCGTTTGTCACCACACAATATACATACTAATATTATAAAGCTGAAGAGTTTGTTTGTTTGTATGTTTGTTTGTTTGTTTGTTTGAACGCGCTAATCTCAGGAACTACTGGTCCGAATTGAAAAAATATTTTTGTGTTGAATAGACCATTTATCGAGGAAGGCTTTAGGCTATATAACATCACACTGCAACTAATAGGAGCGAAGAAACAATGGAAAATGTGTAAAAAACGGGGAAAATTATTCACCTTTGATGGTTTCCGTTGCGTGCGCTGCGAAAACGGTGCAAGACGTGGGTAACAGCTATAATTTATAAAGCTGAAGAGGTTGCTTGCAAAAATAAATATGATGCCCAAAATAACTATTCCACGCGGACGAAGTCGCGAGCACAGCTAGTAATTACATAAACTGAATGCAGAGGTTGTATTCCAAACTTCTCCCAGCATACTTATGATAGTACCAATTCGTATGTGTGTAGGTTTGTTAGTATTTATATCTCAGAAGCTGAGTCCGAAGGTTCATAGCAAATATTGAACTGGACCAAGTGACTTGCGAGCTTTGAACTTTGCAAATATACGCCAGCCTGGCTATTTGAGCTTTTAAAGTTTCACATTTTTTTTGCTATAGGTTCGATTCCGGCCATACACCAATGATTTATTAAAATAAATGTATTTTAAATACTCAATTTATTAATTACCGTAAAAGCTTATATTTTCATGTTTTTAATTAGGACTAAGATAGTCTTAATTAAAAACAAAAATTTAAGAGCATAACTTTTAACCTTATCTTTGCTAAGAAGACCCCAAAACAGTTCCAAAAGTCACATTTATATAACTTCCAAAAAGAAGTCAAAACATGCAAGTTAATTCAAAATTTGAATATTTTCTTAGCTTTTGTTCCAAACAAAAATAATACTAATTTCCTTGGGGAATAGAAAAGGAAGCAAACAAGGAATCTTGTTCTCACTTTGTTTCTTTAAATGATGTAAACCATTGGAGCAAATGTCGTACCAGCAATAGATTTTAATTTTACCTTTATTATTTTAGTAGTAATAACCCGCTAGCACTTACGTTACTAATTATGTCGAAAATTAGCTCGACATGTTTCGGAACACTGAGGTTTCTATTTATCATCAGGAGGACGAGTCAGCACGCGCGTTCCGGTTGGCCGCCTCGTCCAGTGCTAGCCGGTTATTACAACTACATTAAATCATGCCTTAAGGGAACTATAATACAGTAACCTTTATTTCCTTTATTATCTTAACAGATACATTTTTGTAGTTTTTATTCATCATACAGCAAATAAATTACAAAGTTAAAAGTAAAGAAAACATCTTATTCTCGTGCCAGATGATGTGATCTTTATCACTACATAAATTTTGCTCTCCAATTCTCAGAGTAAGCAGCACTCAATCAGCATTATGGTGAGATTTACATTTCAATCCATTACCCCTTCTCTACCCCTACCCTTTCTTGTGAGATATCACATATAAGAAGCCTACTACTACTGTACCCAATATATGCGTTCTTCTTCTTATCGAATGAGAGTAACAACTCTGGTGTCGAGAGTTTATCAAGCCACCTTAAGGGTCTCTGACATGGCTTGACGACTGCCGTACTAGACAAATAGCCGGGACATACAATACATGTCATCTGACCCACGGAAGAGCCCAAAATGGAATAATGATATACATTTCAAAATGGTAAACGCAGAATAAATACATATCATAATTATTTCATCGATCTTGAAGGAGAAACCCGATGATTGCTATATTTTATACGTGTATTATCCTAGATTTTTGTTTGAATACCTGCAATATATAGAAAGAAAGAAAGAAAGAAAGAAATATTTATTAAAATCATAAATATTACAAAACAAATAAATAATTATTATCATCATGTAACACTATGATTTCTTGTCATAATTGTTTTTACATACATTCTTATAAAAATATTTATGTAAGATTTAAAAGACATATTCTTTAAATTGTGCATTTTTTTATTAAACAGTAATTTTTAATTGCATCTTGCTGTAGAAGATGAAAACAATATTAATACCATCATGTATAACAATATATTTTCGCTTATCGCAAATTTTTAAAAGGTACAATCGTGAACCATACCGAAGCAATTAGTTTTAATTCATGTAAATGTGGCAATCTTTGGCAACACGTACAATGTACGCAAAATAAAGAGAATAAAAAATTTGCATATAACATAATATACATGTTGAAAGTTTTCTGTGAGTATGTTTGAAATATCGCCTTGAGAAGTCAAAGGCGGTTTATAATTCTTAAAATACTAAGGTCTCAATCTCAAACAGATTTAAAGGAAATTTAGTATTGAGGTAAATTAGGCCTTGAACATAACCTACTACTATTCCTGAAATAACACGAATTAAACCAAAAAACACTTTGAAAAAATAACAAAACGCAACAACAACACTATCCTTTCTCAACTCACGTTATATTATGTGAAAACTAAGTACATACATCCATAAGCAATAAGAAGTGCTGAATGGCTTTTTAAAGTGCAGCATGATGCAATAGTACTGTAACTTGTGGAAGCTGGAGGGATTTATAATGTACTAGTGTTTGCTTGCGGTTTTCACTGTGTTATCTATACATATAATAAAGATGAAGAGGCTCAAAAATCTGAACATTGAAGATAATAGAAAAAAAAATCTTTGCTCTAAATCTATAACAATTTGACTTGTTTGACTATATTACGATGATTATAATTAATTGATTATGTGTTTGTAGAATAAGTATTGTTTTAAATAATTAATGTAATTGGCTTCGGCCGTTTTGATTATTATTAAATAAATAACAGAACACGTTTCAGAAGTTTTTAGAATTATTGTCGGTATATCTGTTTGTCTGTTTATTTAAACGCCCATAACGCAAAAACGACTTTTTGTCTGAAAATAATGCGTACAAAGTCGAGGGCGTCCACTAGTTTAAGAATAAAAAAATAGCTAGACTCTTGATTAGGTCCCTTAAAAGTAAAAAGAAAAAGGTAAAAAGAGAAAAAAAAGGGACCTACTTAAAGGTCCCCATAAAGTAGGTCCCTTTATATGACTCCATATCAAAAATCACGATTTCTCGCACTAGTGTGGTGTAAAACATAAATAAATAGATGTACAAACCCACTAGATTAGCCAAAAATTAATGGCAAAAAATTAAGTCGCTCGCAGGACCTTTTATAAAAATCATCGTGAACCGTGGCTCTGTTTCAAGACACAACAGAAACAAACAGATTATCATGATTTTTGGTATGGTGGTACTTGATATATGTATACACATATTATATATACTCATTTACTCATAATATTAACACGTCAAATATCATATTTATCATGTATATATGTCACCGTTAGATTGTAAAGATCGTTAGATTACAATCTATCTAGCGAGATTGTAAACTATCGATAGATTGTGAACCGTATCATCTTCGAGTCCAACACTTGCACTACAACAGGACTTGGCTCCTCCTCGCTTCGCTCGTCGTCGCATGTGCGTGCCATGGTAGAAAGCAACCTACCGAACCTAATCTTACCTCCTGTCACAGACAAGTGACTTCGCAATACCTTAACATAGAGCGCGAGTTGCATTCCGTCCTACGCCGGTTCACAATTTGACGGCTTCACTTCGGTAGATTACAATATAGCGAAGAATAATGAGTCAAATTGCAATCATAATGATACGGTTCACAATCTATCGATAGTTTACAATCTCGCTAGATAGATTGTAATCTAACGATCTTTACAATCTAACGGTGATCTCTCTTGAGTCGTATTCCTCATGACTGAGGGTCGTGACTCCCCCGCAGAATTAATCCGCTAGGGGAGTTTTCTTGGGCAGGTACATTGTCTAACGGTGATATATACATATATATAAATATATGCATATGTGTACATCAGTTTATCTAGAAATTTCTATTTTTATTACGTTATATTTGATTAGGTATTTGTAAAATAAGTATTGTTTTCTTGTAAATAATTAATGTAATTGGCTTCGGCCGATTTGATATTATAAAATAAATAAATAAATAACTGTTGCTCAATAAATGAATACTTAATACAGTGAGCAAAAGCGCAGTAATCCAATAGTAAAAAATAAATGGCATTCTAAATGGTGATTACTCAAATAGTCAGGTAAGCGAGCATAACGTTTATTTAATGCTCTCATGGAATGTAATTTCACATTACAAAGTAACTTGGCTCTTGAGGTTTACGATCTCTTATATAGCCTCATATATAGCCTCAAGACGGGTCTAAGATTATGTTATATGGTAGACTTCATTGTTGTAATTTAAGCTAAATTTAAGCTTAAATTTAATATAAGAGTAACCTTGTCGTGTGCAAAAAAAAGATAAATAAAGGGCTAATAAACAATATTTATGAATTTTGACCAGATTATTATATAATCATTTAGTATATTATCAATAACTGATACTCGTATTTATTGACGTTATTTTCCTGTATCAAGTTAGACATGTTTCAACAGTTAAGAAATTATGCTCAATAAAGTTGATTAAGTTTTATCAAATCACTGCTTGAGTTAATTTTTGATTGTGATTATCTCAAAGTTAAATATTTAACAATAAAAAATATTTTATTTTTCACACAGGCACAACTATATTATTATATATTATTCCAAAAGATAATTTGATTTCAAATATATTTTAACTCTTTAACTTTATGTAGATTTGCGTGAATTTAGTTACGTATGTACTCGAAATTATTTTATTTCATTTATATAGTAACAAAGTAGTACATAACTAAGTTTATTGTGTTGGTGCGTGCTTCCCTCACGTTCGCTCGACTTTTCTCGCAACTAAGCAAAATAACTTGTGGATTGTACTTTAAACTTGTTCAAGTTAGTATAGTAGTATTTTATACTTGATATTAGGAAAACTACTAATGCTTTTATTCCTGAGTATAAAATATGCAATTTGAGTGTGTTTCTTTATAAACCTCTGTTGAATAAATCGCAATAGTGTTTATTTTTTAAATTTAACACATCCTAAACGAAACTACTTTTTAATACACATTAATATATATTTCAGGACATACCACACAGCGCCATCTAGCCCCACACTAAGCTAACGCTTGTATCATAGGTAGGAATTTTCATCATAGACATTTTCTTTCGTAAATACATATTTATTATACACTCGTAGACGCACGCGGCTTAGCTAGCATTATTTCAGGATAAAAAATCTCTGAGACTCCTTAGACCTCATACTACCAACATACAAAAAATCGTGGTGATCCTTTCAGTCGTGTTTGAGTTATGTTAAAAACAGCTGAAACTTTTTTTTTTTTCTAATATCTTCTCTGTTCAGATTTTTGAGCTACTTCAGCTTTATGTATAGATAAAAACGACCAGACACAACAAAAGTAGTTAATTACACAGTTTATTTAACGAATGAGAAATGTACTTAATCGCATTACTAATTTTGTTGTAAAGATATACTTAAAGTAAAGATATTAGTACACACAGTAATACAAATTCAATAATACCAAGTAATCCCAGATTTCAATATAAAGTTCGTTGCGTAATCTAGTTTAAAACTGTACAAAATCACAACAAAATAGTTTAACCGAATTGGAAACGATTCCCCACAAACAAGCCTTTATCTCTCCAATTGGGATAAACTGCAGAGATATAAAGTGCAATATATTTGGGAAAATATATTGTTACTGCGTTTCAGGAAATGCTAGCGACAGATAGCCCGGCGCTTACCATTGAGCGGTATAAATAACGGTTTTACCGAAACAACTGCTTTATAAAATATGGGCACCTCATTACAAAGTAAAAAATAACATTCATTATTCAATGTTATAATTAATTCTTGGGTAAGTTATAGTTTAATTTTATGTAAAACAGTAACTAGTCATTGTAATGTAATTATAATATTAACCCAGGGGTTTTCAAAACCAGGTACATAGGTTTCTTCTAGGCAAGCGTGCTACATCTTAGACTACAGTGGTGCTTAACATCAGGCAGGCTGTAGTCAAACGTAATCATATTCCGTGTTAAAAAAATACTACGAATAATGGAACTACAAATACATGATGTCAATTTTAACTGTAAAAGTTTTAATTACGCATATTAGGTTGTGACATGAAACTTCTATTGAACTCATATTTTTACTTAATTTATTATTTTGTACATGTTTTATGTTTTTTTGTGACAATAAAGGTATTTTATTCTGTTTTTTACAGCTAATTGAACCGTTTTGGGCATGATTAGACTGGATTCTGATTAGTTTCTTGAGAATTATATCTGTCAAAACGAAAAACAGTTAGTTAGTGTAAGTTAATGTTTTAGATTTTAGTATCATATTTTAGTTTTTATCACTTTAATTAATGTTCAAAAATGTGTAAACAAAAGAGGCGCGAGAGTATTTCGCGCGGGCGTAAACTGCCATCTCACGTCACAGGGTCCTCGATTCCTAGTGTGAGATGGCAGAGGATCCCAATGCACCAACATTATAGGTATGGCATGATTGTATATATAAATTAGTTTATAAGGGTGTAAGTTAAGTTTTTGAAAATAAAGTAATTTTGTATTTGTATTTTGTATTTTAGTTTATATACTTATTTTTTTACTGTTTTTCACACGCACAATTAAAAGTGACCTAAATCAAATTAAATGTGAGTCTACTAGTAATTGACCATCTCTAGATAATCTTTTCTACGCAACAAACTAACGGAATAACGGTGCTGCCGTTTAGCGACGGCTTTATGCGTTACGCACCGATACTCCCTGAGAGGAAATGTATGAAACGTTATAGTACTCGTAACTGTTGCTTGGATAAATAATGTTTTTTTTTTGTTAAAACTTAGAAATAACAGGACTCTACATAAATCTATTGGTAAAAAAAATACAAAAAAAGAAAGATGTTAAATTTAAAATCTCTTAAATAATCAATGTTTTAAAAAAATACATCAATTTTATTAAATTATATAAATATAAAACGGATATTTTTTTCACTCCTATTAAATCCTCTGATGAAGAATCATCGTGCTCAAATTTTGTCTAATATTAAGACTTTTATACGTTTAAGCGAGTGTGGCTTAGCGGTTCTAGTGTGTGCTTTTCATCTCGACACACCTTGGTTCGAATCCGGCCCTACACCAATGACTTGTATTTTCAACTTATATATGTGTGAATTTTCACTCGCTTAGTGGTGAAATTAAACATTGTGAGGAAACCGACATGTTTGAGGACTACAATATCCGAGGACATGTGTCTTCCGTGGAAGGACCTGGGCGCCCACCACGATGTATCTGCCCAAGAAAACTCCTCTAACGAATTAATCCAGCGGGGGAGTCACGACCATCAGTCATGAGGAATACGACACAAGAGAGAGAAAACGTTTATAAAAATGAAATGCTAAATTTATAATTCTCTATATAATGTATTAAGGAAAATCGACGCGTATAACAGTTAATAAGCCCGTTCTTAATTATTCTTAAAGAAAGAGTTTTATAGTTTTCGACTTCTTAACATATAACAATAAAAGAAAGGTGGGAAGTCATAAATCTAGGAAATAGTTGTAATTTACGAGTAAGATTGCAGTTTTTATGCCTTATTTATAGTAAGTACTTGACCTAGTCTGGTTCTTACAGGCTTTTGTGAGTCTAGATATCATTAGTCACACTTTTTGTGAAGTTGGTTACGTAAGGGTGTTTGTTTCGTACACAAAATAAATAAATTGCTTAAAACTACTTAGTTTTGAAGATTATAAAATCTGAGAACATATTGTGTCCTGCGGAAAGATGGCTTTGCCTTGATGTATTTGCCAAAATACCGTCTTTAAATAAATGATTCTACGATTATATATGTATATATATTAGTATGTACAACAACCATATTTATCTAGGCTGGCTCTTTATAATATATACTTGAGAGAGATATAAAGAGGTGAGTCAACACTATTGTTATCAAACTTCGAGCTTTTCCATGAAAAATAGAATCGTTCATAAGGCGCCGCGTAGGCGTCTACGAAGCTGCGTAGCAGTGCTACAGCGTAGAGGTGCTACGAAGCAACTTAGGCGTATAGGTTTTTTGATCTCTCTGTTTAAGATATAATCTCTCTGCTTTGAGCTGATTTGAAGATGAATGTACATATATATATATATTAAGTCATAAATGATCTCAGAAGATATGGTTTATTTTTTTGACGATAGAACAATTAACAAAATTATTGTATTTTCTTGTAACTTAAATTAATATTCAAGAACGAAAATTTACCAAGACGCCGACATATTTATGAATACTGATAATAATGAACACTTTTTTATATTAACAGTGCCTTTAACGAACAATAAGATGGAAAAAACGAAACATACTACTTCGAACTACTATAATAAAAAGTATATACTTTGCACATATCTACAAAAGCCTCAAGATAGTCTAAGTGCTCTAGCACGCTATATAGACGCCAGCATCCCCAGAATGCTGGCCGCATTACCACGTTCTTCTTTTTATCGAATGTGAGTGGCCATCTCTGTTGTCGACAGTTTATCAAGCCGCCCTGAGGGCCTCTGACATGGCTTAACGACTACCTTACTAGACAAATAGCTGGGACCTACAATTTAACGTATCATCCGACCCAAGTGCCCAAAATTACCAGCTTGGATGTCAATAATTAAATTTTCATAAAACATCGCATGAACTCAGATTCCTTTTCCCTCGCTTGGTCAAATACGTTGAAACGACCGCTTATTTGTATGCAAATAAGGTTTCTTCACAAATAGTTCTTATCGCGTCCTGATAAGGTTGGTATTAGAATGCAAGGCAGTAAGAACGTGCGTGTACTACGTGACGAAGAATAATGGACAGATTGGCTGTAGCACTGATAAAATGTATTGCAGCGATGATTCTGCAAGTGATTCTTAACAATTGCTATCACTGATTTGAAAAAATAACAAAAATAATATTAATTATCAGTTCTTTTTTTATACACATGAATAATAAAAAAATAAACATACCTGCAGTATATGTGCAATATACTGGAATATATACGAGTAGATACTTATACTTTTAACAATTTTAACGACTCATATGTTCAATCAAAATAAATAAATTAGGTAATATTCCTAACATTGTATGGTTTTTTTATGTTTACGAAACAATTCTGTTATCTATGCATTACAGAAGTAATAGTCCGTGTTTTTTTTCATTGATCAACTTAAAAATTGTAGTTTATTTGTCTCTTTTTTACGCTGAACGCAGCAACATACCGTCGTTTTTTTAAAATATATGATGTAAACTCCAGAAAATAACGAATATAATAAAAATAATAAATAATAATATTTTAAGATATTGAATCAGGCGTTACTTAGTGGAAATAACGTAAATAATTTTAAGATATTGAATCAGGCGTTACTTAGTGGAAATAACGTAAGTTATTTTAACATATTGAATCAGGCGTTACTTAGTGGAAATCCATTGGAAATGAAACTCTGGAGAAATATGTAGTGTTTTTCCGCTGCAACAAAAAACTACATATTTCTCCAGAGTTTAATTTAAAGTATTTTTTATGTCAAATAAAAGTAGGTATAGTCACGACTCTCCACAAGCAAATTCAGAATAAAACGAATATACCCCAAGAAGCATGATGGCGCGTGGTAAGACGTGAAAACCTGCAAGTTATGCAGAGGCCGTCTATTTATATGAATCGTCCGTCGCTCAGCTAGCTGAGGTATTTGTACGTGATTACCAAAGTTAAATAACCGTTTGCAGTCAATTGTTATATATTTGCTGGGGTACGTAGACTATCTTTAGGAATTTCTTATTCTTTTTATAGTTATGTAGTAGTTAGAAGTAGTTTGTTTGGATTTTTCTTGTTTTTTTATGTATTCTTATTGTTTATAATTGTTAGATTATTAACTACAATTTAGTGAAAATAATACATAAGTCCGTGAACTTATTCGGACGAGGCCGATCTTTTAGAATATATATATCAAATAACAGATAAAAACGAGTAAATGTGGGGCTAAAACAAACATTCGAGTTCTGAAATCTAAAATTTAATGTATTATCCGACCCAAGAAAACGCTCTACTTGGTAAATGTGTGCATTTAAATGTATTTAAATGCATGTAGTCTTACAGTGGTGTTTAACATCAAGCTTCAGAAAAATGAAAACTTATCTATACTAATATTATGAACGCGCTAATCTCAGGAACTGCTAGTGCGAATTGTTTTTTTTTTTTTGTGTTGAACAGACCATTTATCGAGGAAGGCTTTAGGCTATATAACATCATAGTCTAGTCAATAAAGCCCAAAACCCCCAACAAATTAGTTACTCGGCCAAACTTTGTGAATTTGTTCAGAAGGGTAAAATAAGTGACCGTGTGAGTTTGCACCCTTGTAGGGTGTACGGAAAGGGTTGAAAAGGGGTGAAAAATAGTGTTGCCACACGTAAAATCCAAGATGTTATCTCAATAAGTGGGTCAAGCTCCGGCTGGAACCTAAACATACGTTTTTTACCCTTCGGGGGAAAAACGTTGCTATTAAGGTGTCCGAGCCTTCGCTTGACCCACTTATTGAGAAGTGTTTATTTTCTGCTAGCGCTGCGCTTGCGGGACGTACTGTGCGGAAAAGAGCCAAGGGCGCTTAAATGCTGTGACGAACATTCCTGAATTAAACCTATAAAGTAATTTGGAATGATAGTAAGTGAACATAAACTTATGGGAATCATATCATATCTAACATAATAATACTTTAGCCATAGTCATATGTATGTATAGGTAAGAGTATATAATTGAGCCAAAAACAAATAATTGTTTTAAACAATCAAATCGTTACCAAAATAACAACTTCATACAGTTAGCACAATCTGCTTTTAAAATTAAAACTTAGGTGGAATTAGGTTATAACTACTTGAATACTGAAAGAGTCGGCTACTATTACTTAACATAAATGTAATTTTCAAATAATAGAGTTGATTTTATAAATTTATATACATGAATTTACATTGAATATAAATCATTAGTAGAAAAGTGATGTATTTATGAATAAATGAATATTTTGATTATGATTACTATGCTAGTTTTAGGACTATTAGTTTCTTTGAAGTAGAGTTTGAGAACGTATCTATACTATTCCAGATACATCAATTTAGGACTGAATCTAAATCAATGTTATTTACGCACGTCGCATTACGATGTTACACCAGCGGATCCAAAGTTACCAGGCAAGTCTCTTATACCAGCGTCTTTAATTAATGAGGATGTTTAATTAATGTATTCATCTAGACATAATTGCGTGATACTGGCTGTCAGATTGATTCTGCAAGATCTTTGTAATATCGATTTATTGTTTACAATTTAAATCCGGTGAACCCGGTTGGATTATAACTTTTCATTAGAGGCGAGTTTCTGTCTCGATTGACAATATATGAGACGGTCACACTGTCGGTTCTGGAACCGAATTTGGAGCGTATTGTTTGGAGCGTATTGTATATTTCAAGGACCTCTGTTTCGATGTCCAAGGCCGAGATTGTGCGTCAACCTTTTACCTTTCATATTTCAGACAATTAAATTGATGGCTTGCACCAAATGCTAAAGTTATTCCTATCACGACCAACCATGAGCTGGAAGGTATTTAAAATACTAGCGATATGGTACTCACGATACTGATTAATTCATTAAAGTAAAATACATTTTGCGAGTTTAGATGACATGTCGACTTTTCAACGTAGGTAATCTAAATCTAAACCAAAACCGACGTATATATCGGTATGAATTTTACCAACCAGCGTTATTTCAGCCAGTTACCTCTGCTCTATGATGAGATAAAGAAAACTATAAAGCATATTTTCGACAAATTGACATCTATTAGATTAATCATTTTGCCGTATTATATTTACGTTAAATTATTATTCTCACGCTATGCTCAAAGTCAAAAGGACCAATGCTTTTTTCTAACTTACTCTTTTCCTTTACAATAAATAGGTAGAGTCCTCTAATCATCTCTAGATGATGCAGGATGCAAGGAACTAGTTTTGGTGAAAGAAAATATCTAAACTATATTTTATTTAAGCACTAAACAGAATGCACAAGAATGCAAATTGCACTCGCAAAGTGGTCTATTGAAAGAGTCTCCAGTGTCAGAGACGTCATTCTCAATATTTGTCTTCTTTTAGTGGCAATTTTAGAAGCAATTAGGCTAAGGAAAAGCTATACCTATCGACTTGGAAAGTAGCGCGCTTATGAGCGCATTTGCTGATGTATTTGTAGGCTACCAAAGATAATGTAGATGACTATTTTGGTGTCTGATTATATTGTGACGTCTGGGTCATGATCGTTTTTATCTGTTTTCCAGGCCCATAATATATTACATATTCGAATATTTTTACCAACAGAGCCACAACTCAACAAGTTCTTGATTAAAACTGAGACTGTTGCATCTCTCATTTATACAGGGCTTTCCTGATAGCAAACGTTAGATTAGACTCAGGGCTTTCCTGAGAAGTCTAACTAGCACCATAATTCTAAGATAGGGCTTTCCTGTGCGTTAGAAGGTGCACCACGCATTTAGACAGGGATTTCCTGTGCGTTAAAAGGTGCAAAATGCGTTTATACAGGGCTTTCTTGCGCATTTAGAAGTGCATAATGCACTTTAACAGGGCTTTCCTGCTTTATTAAAAAAAATTAAAGGTTATTAAAACAATTAATGTTCACTTACATTTTCGTAGGAGTCACAGTAGTGTTAACACGTCAAAAATCCAAGACGTACTGAAGAAGCGAGTCCGCCCGGCGCTGCGCGAGCGTTGTGCGGGAGGGGGGAGCCGATCGATACCGAGTCGAGCCGATATGACTCGACGCATGGAAGGGGCGCCATAGAGCAAAATAGTGTTGCCACACGTAAAATCCAAGATGTTATTTCAATAAGTGGGTCAAGCGGAGGCTCGGACACCTAAATAAAAAAATCATGATATTCGCTGATAACAGGGATAAAAATATCTGTGAAGGGTTCAAACTTGGAGTAACTGTGCTAGACAAATTATATACAACGTGTTCTAAATTGTGAAAAAAAAAGAAACAAAACACGTTGTATATAATTTGTCAAGCACAGTTACTCCAAGTTTCAACCCTTCACAGATATTTTTATCCCTGTTATCAGCGAATATCATGATTTTTTTATTAATAAACAATGTTCCGTAAGTTGCAAAAGTGTGCAAATTTAATACATGCTAGAAAACCAAAGAAAGATCATAATTCCAAATTTGCAGCGAGTAACTAATTTTTTTCACTCGTGTTATTAACCATAATCAGTTTTTTTAATAATAAACAATGTTCCGTATTTTGCAAAAGTGTGCATATTTGATACATGTTAGAAAACGGTAACAAAAACTTAATTCCAAATTTGCACAAAGTAACTAATTTTTTTGGCAATGTTATTGATAAAAAACACTTTTCACCCCTTTTCAACCCTTTCCGTACACCCTACAAGGGTGCAAACTCACACAGTCACTTATTTTACCCTTCTGAACAAATTCACAAAGTTTGGCCGAGTAACTAATTTGTTGGGGGTTCTGGGCTTTATTGACTGGACTATCACGCTGCAACTTATAGGAGCGAAGAAACAATGGAATATATGGAAAAAACGGGGATAATTATTTATCTTTGAGGGCTTCCGTTGCGTGCGCTGCGAAAACGGTTCAAGATATCAAAAAAAAAAATGTATGAAAGAATTAAAAATTATTATTCAATCATTCTCTTAAAATGATCTAACAAAATGTTAGCGACAGTTTATGTCTATCTTTCAAGATTAACTCACTAGAACCGTTTTAATGGTAATAACTATTCCACGCGGACGAAGTCGCGCGCACCAGCTAGTAATATATATAATTAAGGTTTTTATTTTAAATTTACTAGTAGTTTTCTAACTTCAATATAACGACGCTATTATATTTTGAAGTTATGTTTCCACAGATAGTTATATATATAGATCTATGAAGCGGTTCGGTGACGTTTATTGTGCGGATAACTTTTTTTTTTATCATATTGCAAGATCACCCATCCAAAGCCCAACCGTGCCAGTAGTAACTCGTAATGCAGATTGACGTGACCTCGAGTGCTTACGTCTACACTTTAATTAAACTATTAAAGTACCGTGCGAAGGCTTTCACGCAAGTACTGAACAGGGTAACATAAACTTAAGGCTATATTTAGTGCCGTCTTAAGTCCCTATAATATTTTTTTTATCTAAGCAGTAAAATATTTATGATTTTTGTGTTTTACATGTTATTTTCTTCGATGTTTTTTAATGTGGTAGTTAGTAATAAAAATACATAATAATAAATTATTTTTGAGTATTATATTGTAAAAGGCCTTTAAGTGTTGGCTATGGCCCCACTGATGCCTTGAAAATACCGGGCGTAACACCCGTGATTTTGGAAGGATGAATAAAGAGAAACTAATTTATAATTAATAAAAAAAAAAAAACTTGAGTTTCCTTATATCATAAATTAAATAATTCTTAATATATTTATAGCTCGTAATTAAATCACTTTCTTGCATTGATTAAGAGAAAAATATATATATTACATGAAACCCACATGTAGTATATGCCTGATTTTATTTGTACATTAGTGAACCGAGCACGTCTTCATAGTAAAGTTATCGCATTTTACGACACATGTGTTTAGAGATCGTAAACTGAGACGCGGGTCTTTCAAACTTATTTACTAACTAGTGGACGCCCGCGGCTTCGCTCGCATTATTTCAGGATAAACAGTAACTTATGACACTAAGAATTCATACTCCCTACATACTAAAAATCATGATGATCTGTTCAGCCGTTTTTGTGTGGTTAGCGTCTAAATAAACTGACAGAGACAGATAAACAGATAACATTTCTAGAAATTGTTAGACCGTGTTCTGCTATCAATTCAAAGATCGCCAAATATATATTTTTTAAATATCTTCAATGTTCAGACTTTCAACCTTCTTCAGTTTTATCAAATGTTTAGATGGTGTAATAGTACTCTTATAAAATTTTGTCAAATCTAACTATAGGTTTTATAGTATCCTGTAATTATGTGAACCCATTTTCCAGTGGTATCAAGAAGATTGGGAATCGACCTTGGAATTTAAGAACATGTCAAAAAGAAAAGCAGAAAGAAGTGCTGTGTCAATTGTCCTGGATTATTTGTTTATATATTTTTAAAGGTTTTATTATTATAGCTTTCCAACATATATGTAACCAATTCAATAATGAAATAAGTGCTTCAACCAAAAAAACGTTTTCTTCAAATAAATAATAATAATAAATATTTCAGGACATATCACACAGCGCCATCTAGCCCCATACTAAGCTTAAATGCAAACATATCCATTAAAACAACTTATTTTTACTATTTAATTGCAGTTTTTCTGTCTCTATTTTTATTACAAGCCACCAATGTGTAAATAAATGAATTAATCTGAATTTAAATCAATTTATTCATAATTTGAGTTTAGAGCTTAAAGTTTGGTAATACCAAAATATAAATATCCTTCTCATCTTAATCTGCAAAATATTACCTCATCCATACTTGACATTACATTCCTGTGGGTTACTCCTTGATCTCAATCCCATCACGGGAGGTTGAGGCGAGGAATTAAAATGTCTTTGTCGATAAAAAGGCATACCGAGTTAATGGTAAGAAAAAGGCAGACTAAGTTACTTTAATAGCGATTCTTTTTGTGAATTTCGACAGTTGTTGAGCAAGAGTTGATGTTTTTTATTATTCACTTTTGTATAAACTAAAGCAGCCGCAATAAAATTATTACCTTATCAATAACATTAAAGAATTATTGTCAAAAATGCGGTTGGTAAAAACTTTAAAATAACAAAAGACGTTATAACCAAACCAGTAAATTTGCAATCGTTCAAAGAAATAAAATGTAGATAACTCATAAATCTTGCCGTTTTAAATTAATAACATTTTACACTAAATCGAATTTGATTAAAAGTTTGGTTTTATCACCACCAGAGGTCGCTAGAAATTAAAACGTCTCGGGAGGACTAAGGGCGGACGTCGTTGCCATGGACTATTGGGAATGTACCCGGGAAGAATATTTATGTACCTTCTCATTGGGATAAGATATTTTGCAGTATACAAAAGTGGATACATTTATTTTTCTAATTGAATTATTTTATTAACGCATGTATGTAATATAATAAAAATCAAACCGTCACAATTATGAAAACTAAAGTATATATGTTCCTTTCTTTATTCCTTAGATAGACTCATAATTGACATATTCCGGATCAATTCTAGTTGATGCTTGTGGCTTCATGCATACAAGTGATTTTCAGCGATAGGTACTATCTTCAGCACTCCAATATAAAAAGAAAACTATGTGTTAATCTAAGGTCTGATCCATTTCATCCAAGTCAATTGCTTATGGTTCAACAAATAGCGTAATTTTTTCTAAAAGTTACCTCTTGCACGAAACCACTGGATAGATAGGGTATAATTATGCAAACGTTAGATACATAGCTAAAGTATTTATAACGTATGTATTTTTTAAATAAAAAATATATAAATATAAAAAATATATAAAGATAAAAAAACACTTGTTATCGTGTAGCTTCTCGACAAATGTCATCCACTGAAGGTTGAGCCGCGATCGAATGTCCCGAATATCGGATAAACTTGTAATGACATTATTCCATCTGCCCCCGTTCAGGCAGGTATCTGAGAGAGATATATTTTCTGTAATATAATTTACAAGAGAGATCTCTCTGTGTTACTTACTGTATACTACATACAAGTCAGAGGCCCTAAGGGTAGATTTAAAAACTCTTACGCCAGAGTTGGCCAGTATCATATGAATTTAATGGTTGAACCTATTATTTACAGTAATAATCGCGTAAATCTGGGATTTATCTCTCATGTATTAATTCGCAACTTTTTCTCTCTCCATACAAAAAAATCATTCATATCGTTTCTTTCATTCGATCGTGAGAAAGAAACAAGCATCACTCACAAATCCACACTTTAAAGGTTTTTTTATAAAACGTAATTATAAAATTTGTGTGTGTACGAGTATGTTTGTTATTTCTTCGCAGTCAAATTTTGGGTGAAATCAAGTATGGAAGTACGAGTATTTTAGACTCATAAACACAAAGGCTAGTTTTTATCTCAGATTAACGTAAGACTGGCCTGTTAGCTTAGTTGGTAGTGGCTCTGCCTTCTAATCTAGGGGTTGCGGGTTCGATTCCCGCCTGACACAAGTATTTATGCATTTTAAAAAATGTATAATTTCTTGTGTTGAGTCTGGTTGTTTGTATGTATAATAAGTATGTATTTACAAAAGAAAAGTATATAAGTATTATATCCGTTATCCAGTACCCACGACACAAGCGTTTGCTTAGTGTGGGGCTACAGGTATCTTCAACAGGAGGATACTGGTAATATGATTGATTGTAGTTGACAATCCAGGGGTTTTCAAATCTAGAGTTAATAGGTATCTTCTAGGTAAACGTGTTACACCCTAGGCTGCAGCAATGCTTAACATCAGGCAGGCTGTAGTCAAACGTAAACATAACCCACGTAAAAAAAAAAAAAAAAAAAAGCTACTTGTATATTATATATCTGTGAGGTTACAAGGTAAATACGATATTTTTATGTTTTTCTAATATAAGCGTTTGTTGTTGTCTGCTGAAAGTATGTATATAATTTAATCTCGAACAAAAATAAGAGACGATAATCATTGAAATTATGCTCCGTTTCTTTTTTTTGTTTAAACTAATTATAATTCCTACTTTAATATGACATACAAAATCTGGTGTAAAACTTATTCTAACAATAGAAGCGTAACAATTAGTTAAATATTATAGTTTATGTATACCTATTACGTAACAAGATTTATACTTTATTATATACTTACCACTTTGTATAATACAATCACACAACTGAGTTATTATCACTTAACTGTTCTGACACTTTGCACTGTATATTTTTAGAAACACAATTTATAGACAGTTTAGCACTTATATCTTTGTAAACGCACAACTTATGTACTGAAGCTAGCAAAGAAATTGCTAAGTTAATATTAAGTTAGCTTTACGCTCCAACAAGTATCTTATTTCAACACGATACGTAAACAATAGTTATATACACTTTATTTATCTGTTTATCACTATATTTATTTAGAAAGTGACTATTTGTACGGGTACTGGATGAATAAATTATATCTATTTGTACGGGTACTGGATGATTAGCTTGTTTTTTAAGAATGAGTATATTCATACGGATATTATTATTTTTTTATTATTAAATTTATTACTAAGGATTTTTTTTTTACTAATAAATTTATTATATAAACGTGAGTATGATTGTTGTATGTTCTTAATGGAACGCACCCTATGGAATTATGATGTGATTGGTGGAATGTGTATTGTGATTGATGAACAAAAGGAGGTAATTATAATTTAAATACTCAATTTTTGTTTTGATAATATATATGATCAATTATGTTAAAATAAATCAATGAAATAAATTTCAATGGAAAAGATAAGCTATTAATCCTTTTTTTTTTCTTTTTTAATTAAAAATAATTATTTTTCTAAAAAAGTTTCATTTGTTTATATTTCTGTCATTCTGTCATAAAGTATTTATAATAAAATAATTCAATTTGAATTTATTTAGCTTGTATAAAATATCTTACAAAATGATATTATTATTATTTTTTTTATTATTTTTTCTTATTTTTTTTTATTAAAATAATAAATTGTTTGTCCAGTACCCGTATTAATAATTATAAATTATTCGTACGGTAACCGTATTAATAATTATAAATTGTTCGTACGGTAACTGTATTAATAATTATAAATTGTTCGTACAGTAACGCAAAATTATTATTTTTTTGCACTCTAATTGATAAAATTAAATTATTCTTATTTTTTATTTTTTCTTATATTTTTTTTCTTTTTTCTTTTTATTATTCTTTTTTTTTTTCTTTTTTCTTATTTTCTTTTAATTAAATAATAAATTGTTTGTCCAGTACCCGTATTAATAATTATAAATTATTCGTACGGTAACCGTATTAATAATTATAAATTGTTCGTACGGTACCTGTATTAATAGACTCACTCATTTATTTATGATACTTTTAAATTGAACACGGTATACGTTAAATTAAAATTAGGGGAAATGATTTTTTTGTTATTTCACTTGGTATTTAAAGCAAAAAATAATAAATAACTGAAAAACGAAACTATCTGTTGATCACAAAACTTTGATATTAAATCAACCTCCAAAGACATAAAATATTGTTTGATATACAAGCACTAAAATTTTGGCAAAAAACACTGTATCCAACTTTGCCACTAAATCATCAGAACTAACATCAGAACTAAAAAAACAACAAAAACAACATTTTATTTTACCACGAAAAACATTCAGTACTATTTTATCCTCCAACACATTTACAGCGTTACATTATTACACATTATCACTAAAACACAAACACTTTTTTATTTTTGAAAACACAACAAATCCAATCCAAATTATTACAATTTTGTCACTGAAACTCAAATCAAGAACACATCGTAAGTATATTTACGACGATCTATCTTTATTTCTTCTCTATTTATCTTTCCAACTCGCTTTTCTATATTTTTTGAGAACACAACAAATCCAATCCGAATCACAAAAAAAAGCGTCACTCGAAACTCAAACCAACAGCACTTCGTAAATTTATTAGTTCATCGGAAGTTAGTAGTATTTACAACGATCTTCTGTTTATCTATCTTCCCTTAGCCATATTTCACATAAAATTACGTCACTCAAAATTCAAAACAAAGACACATCGTCAGTATATTTACGTCAATCTTTCGACTTGTCGTATCATAGAGTGTATTCGTAAGTTCAAATCGTATAGTGTACGTAAGTAGCGCGGCGGGAGCGCGGCGCGGCGGTCCGGGTGAGACTGGCGCCATGACGCCCGACATACCCCCATGGATGGAGTCTGAGAGCGCCCCATGGAATCCGTAAGCAACCTATACAATTGTAGCAATGTTGATACTTGTCTAGATTTTTTCTTGAATGAAATATTTTCTTATATCAGCGCAAAACAGAAATAATTTGCAGGGTGCTCTGATAAGCTGATGATGAATCAATTAAAAAACTGTCTGCAATGAGTTAGCACAATAAACAGCACTTTAGTTTATTTCAAATTCTTCGATTTTCATAATTATTTAGTTTTAAATAAATTTAAATACCGGCTTTTATTTACGTAACATTATAAGTAAACATTTATGAAAATTTTAGCTTTCTAGCTATCACGGTTTATGAGATACAGCCTGGAGACAGACAGACAGACAGACAGACAGACAGACAGACAGCGGAGGCTTAGTAATAGGGTCCTGTTTTACCCTTTGGGTACGGAACTCTAAAAAAGAACATGCTACAAACATACTTGACATGATACTACGGGCTACATTTTCAGAAAGACAAGTTGGCCATGGAATTAATATAAAGAGAGAAATGAAAATCCTTGGTCCCGGTTGGCCACTTCGTCTTAACAGTATAGTGACTCTTTTGTTTTGGTATAAGTTTTTTTTTTACATGAGTTAGGCTCACGCTTGACTACAACTTGCCTGATGTTAAGCAACGTTGTAATCTACGATCTAGCGCGCTTGCCTAGAAGAAACCGGTTTACTCTCGACTTGAAGACCGACAAATTATAATTCAAGGGGAATAGAGATTCGGGCAAGGAGTTCCACAGTAATAAGTATATCGAACATCTATCCTTGTCTATTTTATAGGCACTGAATTAGGATATACATATTTTTCTTATCGAGCGAGTTAAATAGGATCCATTCTTCTTCTTGAGTGGCCAACTCTGGTGCCAAGAGTTTATCTAGCCGCCATAAGGGCCTTTGACATGGCTTATTAAGATTATACATTTAGACAATGACACAACAATATATATAATAAAATTATTTCCATCACCACGTCTCCCCTGGTTATTATTATCGCCCCCGTGTGCTCGGTATCAGAAGAAGACAGTAAAAAGTTTGTTCCATCACTAACGACACTCGGCCGAATTGTTCGCTCGATTTATTGCTCAATGCGAGCTTTCCGGGGACCTACTACCACCTCTTGACCAGTTTATCTCATAGGAAAAGAAAGAAAGAAATTATTATATGGTAACAAAGAGCAAACTTCTGAACCTGAATCGAATTTAAATGCTAAATTTAATCAGTAAATATTTTTTTAATTTCAATAAATCATTTATGTATGAATAGTCAATGTAAAACACTGGAAAAACCCTGTCTACTGCAACACAGGGAATCCTAAAGCAGTAGAAACTTTGTTGATGTGAACTCCTGTAATAATACAGAAGCATAGTTTTCTGTAAGTAGGCTAAGTTATGACAAATAAACATATTTGATTTGGTTTGAGTAGACAGGACCCCTATTTTAAATGTTCTTAAATTAATAGTTCCTATTTGTTAATAAATTTATATTATAATCTAGATACTTTTGTAACTGTGAAAATAACATCATGTTTTAGTGCAAATAAACAGTTGTATCTATTATCTATATATTATTATAAATAATATTTTGGTGTTTATAAATAAAGAATCAATGTAGAACAGTTTCACAGTTTAGGCTCGTGCAAATTCAGATGATTAAACCGTCTTCATTACTTTATCACCATCATACCATACTTTTTGCAGTTAAAACTTTTAGCCGGTCGAATTACAACATACTTTGCAGTCCAAATGAATAGGTCAGTTGTAGATGCGGTAAGAAGAACTGCAGGCCTACAATACAGGATCTGACTGGATACCTAGTGTAGGTTTTGCAAATTCTGAAACTGTACATAGATTTAAGTATTCCATGAATATTTTTTTTTTATTTTTTTTTATTTTTTTAATGACTTTATAGCAAAGATTTAGTCAAAATTATTACGAACTATAGCAGATACTATATGTACTGAAGCGGTTTTTACAGTAGACAGTTAGACGTATATTCGCCAGGTTGCTTGATGCGACGTCGATGTTGATGACGGATAGTGTAGTAGTCAAACGTGCTCGTAAAACTATGTCGTGTTAAAAATAAATATCGCTATTTACGAAATAGAGAAAACAGTGGAAGTGCCCTTATAACTACTTAGTACGGGTACCGGTGTCGCCAAACTCACACATAAGTAAAACAAAATATACATCTCCATTTGATAAATTATTCGTCCTGCTTTCATTTTGACACGTAATAAATGCACAACAAGGCATGAATTATTTTTAAACAAGTTTTTTGTGCGAGTGCGGAACGTCTTGCTAGCTCACGTTATAGCTAAGCACGACTAATCATGGCCGCCGCGAATGTTGCGATATTCTGCTTAATTGTGGCACAGGCAGGAGATACGAGCACCACTTCCATTGTTTTCTCTCTTCTGTGGTATTAACACACCATTCCGGAAGCGGAACAAAAAGTCAGATGAAGTTAATAGTAAGGTTCTAACCCGCGTAGGCTGTACCGGAGGCTGTATCGGCAGGTTTTATGACGCTTTCTTTCTCTGAAGATAATTTGTCTCGTCGACTTTGATGGCCGGATCCAAGCACTATAAATATTAAAGCTTAACGAGCTTTCGGATGCTTTTGTTACATTTACTACCGATTACGAGATATGTAACAGATTTCCGTAGCATTTAAAAATAACAGTTACGATACTCTTTTTTGCATTGTTTTTCTAATTACTGAGGTATTTCCATAAATTCGGTATATTTTATGACAAATAGGACAATATTAGTTGGCTAATCTCTATTCGATTAGAAGAATTTGTATTGTCAGTAACGTAAAAAGGCCTTATTACAAAACGAGGTTTAACTATTAGTCCAGAACGTTGAAAATATTATGCAGTTTGTTCTTGTTGTTTAAAATGTATCTGTCTCTAGGATTTTCATTTCATCCCTCTCTTTCTCTATGGTCTGTCTACTGTCATAATAATCAAACTGTCAAAATGTAACCAATGATAAATCAACGTCCCAATTTGGAGACATTTGATTGTTTATATTCTATGTTTTTTTTTTATTCCTAAGTCCTGGACTAATATTTAAACTGCGTTTTGTAATAAGACAGAAAGTGTGTAAAATCTGTAGGATATACTGTTTCTTGTTCTGATTGTATGTCCAAGTAAATTAAATTATATTCTGTGACACCTCCACAGTCTTATCAAAGAACAATAAAATATCATTGTAAGTATTTATAATTACTTGAAGAAAATAAAGCCAAGTCAAGTAACAATCAAGGTAGTGTTTATTACGTGACTTATATAATTATCATTACATATGAGTAAGTATGCCTTTTTAATTACACGTGTATCTTATAATTTATTATCATTACCACCAATAATATACATAGGTAAAATATATCTTAAAACCTCCACCAATAACTCTTTTCTTTCCCTAATCGTATCTATTCACTTGAAATGTCGACGCACGGACTTCCGCCGGAAACCATTATTTATGGTGATTTGATGTAATATATTGCCAAGCTAATAACCTACTTACATATTAAAGTACATAATATATTTGTGGCTTAGAATGAACATTCATATGATATTCCATACAATTTTACAACCCTTTATTTACTGTGTTAGACATAGGTACATAGATTTTCTAATTGGTGCTCATTTACGCTAAAATATATATAGAATCTCTTTGAAGAATTTCCAATTTCAATAAAAATTTCAAAACTGTAATGTCTATGTTATATTTATACAACTGTGTATAAATAAATTAAAACAACACAACATGTAAAACTTGATAAAAACTACGAAAAGACTGCTTAAATTTTATCTGGTGTAAAAGTGCATATTTAGTATTTAGCTATACGTAGCTGTATTTGTAGGTATTTGTTTAGCTATAGCTACATTATTTTCGAAATAAAATTTTACATATTATAAGAAACACCATGTTTAATAGTATTCACTTGCCTAAAATACGCAAAGACTCTAAATATATCGGTGCATTTTCGTTAACGAATACCTTTCCTAAAATATCTGAGAAAAATCCATAAATACCTGTTTGTCCCTTCTTAAGAGGGAAAAAGGTGTGGGACTAAATTCACCCTCCATGAAAAAGGGATAAATGCAAATAAGTTGTGATGCTATTTATGCCTAGCCGGTATATTAAGTAAACATAGAATATACTTTGAGAAAACTTTGATATAGGTTTAATTTGTCGTCTTACAATTTATTATTTTGCTATGAATAAAATGTGAAATAACCTACTCCAACATTTGTCCAAGCAGCAACATCTTACGCATGCTGGTGTTTGACCAAGTGTTGCCCAAATTTATCTGTATATCTTAAGTATGGTGTTATTTTTAATCAATTATCTAAGTACTGTCAGCCAATGCTGTCTCCAAGTGTTGCTGCTTCTCTAAGACTCCCAACATCTTCTAGTGTTATAAGTCCAATCAGACAACATCCTGTGATAGCACTGGTCGCACAAATGCTATAGCTTAGGTCTGTTTATTTATCTTAAGCATATGCTATTGATACCTTAACCATATGCTAATAATTGCCAAAGTGACTGACGATCAATGCTGTTTCCACATTGTACGTCGTCTTCAAAGATCTTGCCAACATCATCTTCCAATCTTCCGCCAATATTTGGTCCAAGTTAAGTACTTATGCTCCAATCTTCCCCAATTATCTACCAACATTTGTCCAAAGTTATTATGCATGCTGGTGTTTGGTCAAGTGCTGGTCTCGCAGCTGCCTCGCCAGCCAGGCCACTCCGTCCTGCAGCCCAGCACCTGTGATAGCACTGGTCGCGCAGATGTGCCACGGCTTGTCTGTGATACGCTCTAGGCATAGTGCTGGAACCAAATATTATATCATATATCATCCCTCATAGTGCGTTTCATTCTTCTATTGGTTAAAGACCGATATATCACTATGGTTATAGGCTAATAGGTTTTAGGCAAGTTACAGTTGAGCATGAGCTCATCTAGCACAAAAAAGCCTCGATCTTGTATGAGCTTCTTTCAGAGGGCTTATCATGCGCAACATGAGATAAGTTTCTCGCAGTTTTTGTCGACAAAATATGAGATGTAAACATGCACATACAAATGTTTTTTATTATATGTGGCGCGTATTTTGACAGTTGGAGTTGCCATATTACTCAGCGGTCGTTTCGATGCGAGATGAGCTCGACGTTGCGCATTATATGCCTGCAGGTTCGACTTCCGATAGAAATAACGTTACGTGTACCCATCTTGTTGACGATCTGTCCATCACCACCAAAATAGTTGATGTAATTTTACTTCATTTGAAGTATTTTCTTACCAGCAGCGAGGTGGTTGGGCGCCAGTGCATGTGGTCGGTCAGCTTTATTAGCCAGCACCAGCAGTGGTACGCGCCGCGCACACATGTCGGGGTGGGCCACCACCAGCTCCAACTCTTCACGGGCCACCACTGGAAGAATGATAATAATGATTTAGATAAAATTGACGGGTGCCGTTCCTCGTCCCGTAGACCAGTAAAATTAAGACAAGGAACAACTCAACACAATAGCCGAAATTAATACAATGTCTGAAATAGTTATTTTTATACCCTCACATCCACTCTCTGTATTTATTTACTTATTTTAAGTATAGTATTGTAAAAGGCATCTCAATGTTGGCTACGGCCCCACTGATGCTTTAAAAATACCGGGTATAAGACCCGTGAATCTGTAAAGATAAAGAAAATTTAGACAAAATAATCTACTACACGCGTATAGTTACACGGAAAAATAGAAGGTACATGATAAACTCGTACGGTGTTGAATACAAGAATCACTTACTCATACCTATAGTTAGTAAAAACAATATTCTGGGATGCAACGAGCTGGTAAGCACACTGACCTAAGCGTAGCATCAGCAGCACAAGCCGCAAAGATGACAGCGTCAGTGTGTCTAGTGTCTCTCCCACAGTGCATGGTACCTAGTATGTATATGTTATGTTGCTTGTTCTTTTTTGTCAGGTTGCTCGTTATTTTCTGTAGGCGTTATTGATTTACTGACCATATAAACCTATAATAATCTAAGAAGTACACTGACCTAAGCGCAGGGCATCAGCAGCATCCACTACAAAGATAACAGCGTCAGCATGTCGATAGTGTCTCTCCCACAGCGCGCGGTGTCGCGCGGCGCCGCATACATCCCATGCTGTGAAGGATACGCCGTTACCTGGAAGACAAAAAACCATAATATTATGTATGAAAATCAACTAATACAGTTACATAGAACGAGTTAACGTAACGAATAGAGTTGGCCACTCTTATACGAACTTACTTACATACAGTTACGTAAAGAACAAAAAAAACGAAGATGAACATTACTTTATGGTAACATATACATACATATGTATATGGAGGAGAACGTTTACTGTGCGAACTGCCAAGTTGTGGTACTAGAACTAGAAAAAAATTTTTTTGTATTTCTGGCTGCAACGGAGCATCGAGAATCTACGTGTAGTTGAAACACGCTGAAAAATTTTTTTACCAATGGAATACTGTTTTTTTAAGCACAATGTATATGCCCAAGAAATCTCCCCTAGCAAATTAATTCTGCGTGGGAGCCACGACCCTCAGTCATGAGGAAATACAACTCAAGAGAGAGAGAGAGAGAGGGTGTACAGGAAGATGACTTACTCATAATCAAAAACGACTACATTAAAGATTAAAACAAGTCGTTTGTGTGGGATTAAGATCGAACCGGCGCGCGTCACAACGTAAAACAGGCATATTTACCACCGAGCCACACTCGCTTGATAACTTGACTATGTACTCGCTATGTATACTGTTATGAACTTTGATGTTTACATTAAGACAATATAAACTTTGATGTTCACATGGATTATGTCTGACGTGTTTCAACAAGATGTCGAGATGTCAAGTTATTAATCCTCGCGTTATGTTAGAACTAGCAAAACCCCGCGGCTTCAGTCGCTTTAATTTAGTATAAAAAGAAACCTGTGAGTATTAATGTGTGTTAATCTATAAGATGTATATGTATGCACCTATACAATATTTCATTCAACTCATTAATAAATTAAGTTAAAGTAGAGTAAGATTATTGTGGGGCTAGGTGGTGCTGTGTGATATGTCCTGAAATATTTATTTATCCTATTTATGTTTTATTTGTTTTAGAAAATATTATTAATAATGTAGATTTTTTTACGTGGGATAGGTTTACGTTTGACTACAACTTGCCTGATGTTAAGCATTGCTGCCGCCTAGGGTGTAACACGCTTACCTAGAAGATACCTATTAACTCTTGATTTGAAAACCCCTGGATTGTAGTTCGAATAGAATAATAGAATAGTGTAAATGACAGCACTGAGTCAATATTTCATTTTGTATGAAAGAGGAAAGAACTCAAGCAGTGACAAAAATCCAGTTATTGGTGTAGATGATGATCACACAAAGAGATACAAATATAAATAATCTGTTTTAATTACTTCCCCGTAGAATCCATTACTCATAATTATGACTCTTTGGGCAAGATACACAAAGACAATCACATTTCTATTATTAGTGACATGTCATTTGATATTAAGAAGAGTGGGTTCAACGTATAGGTACGAATATGGATGGATTACCAAAATGCCGCGCATTCCTGTCATATCTGTAATTGTCCTTACATATTCATTATAAGGTATCCGTAGAGTTATCTGTGTCTCTATTTGTCTGTTTATTTAACGCTCATCACGCAAAACCGGCTGAACGGATTATGATTTTTGGTTTGTAGGTAGTATGAGGTCTGGAGTGTCACAGTCATAGATAGATAGATAGATAGATTAATGATCTATTGGAAACTCACATAAAAAAAACATAAAACAAAAAAGAGAAAAAAAACTATCTAATGCCACAAATGGTGGCCTTATCGGTGAAAGCGATCTCTTCCAGGCACCCGTAGGATGGAGAGGAAATCATAAAGGACTAGACGGCGTGTACATACAATAATGAGTACACAATAATAAATAATAATGAACATAGGCTACTTTTTATCCTTAAAAAATGCGAGCCAAGCCGCGGGCGTCCACTAGTTACACATAAACTGATTCAATTCTTCATAATTCGATGTACAAAATGATGATGATGAAAAGATGTAAATTCGATCTTCAAAATGTGCAGTGTCAGACATCGAACCATGGTGCAACTGAATTTAAAAAAGACATGTTCATCATACAGCAATATTAGCTTACCTTTACTAACGTTGAATTAATATGTATATAATTTTGATTATTAATTAATTATACCAGTCAATAAAACTAGTGTTCTATGCGTGTAAGTGACTACATGTTCATATAAGCTTGTTGTCAGATCTCGCTAACGATGTCGTTTGTGTCACGCCGACACGCCGCGGAAGCTTTGTCGGTTACATTCTCTTGTATTGTGCCTATTGGGTCTGATCTACGAGTATACTTTGCTGTAGTATATTTTCTTGATTGAATCGACTTCTGTTCAAATGAATAAAATATAAATAAAATTAATAACTATTCCTGCACATAGCACAAGCTTAGCAAAAGCTTGTGTCATAAATACTACATAACGAATATAATAGGTACTTATATCCTTTTATTTCATTTATCTTAAGGAAGAGCCTGCACTTCACAACACAGGTTATCCTAGTGTGGAGTGCAGTGAACATGTAATAGTTCATGGGTTATATAAATAAATAATTTGAATTTGAATTTGAATTTGAATTTGAATTTGAATTTTATGTAAATACAAACAATCTATGTAAATATTATGATGTAGAGAGAACCAGACTCAATACAAAAAATTGCATATTGAATATGCACAAATATTTGTGTTGCGCGTGAATCTAATCTGCACTGTAAGCAGACAATCTACCAACTAAGCAAGCAGGCCAGTCAAAGCCCCAATAAATAAAATTATGATAAAAAAAAAGAAGTAGTCAAATCAGTTTTTAACTAACGGGTCATCATGATGCTCAGCATTGAGTTATCGCCTAAAGAAGGAGGGACCATAGTACAGAGAGCAACAAGCTCTTTTTAAAACGGATGATGATGATGATGATATATTATATCCTATGGAAATTAGTATACAATCCCCCATTGTATGTGATCTCAGCAAACATGAGGCGTCGTGTCTCTGGGGTGTCAAGGGGAGACTCTATTACATTATTGACGTAAAACTGTAAAAGACAAGCCCTAGTTGTGTTCCTCCTTAATGAGGGTCATGACTTCACTGTAGAATAAATTCAACCAGATTTATTAGGGAAGCGTCTTGGGCAGATACATCGTGGTGGGCGCCCAAATCCTTCCATGGAAGACATGTCTTCGGATATTGTAGTCCTCATACATGTCGGTTTCCTTTCGATGTTTTCTATCGCCGTAAAGCGTGTGCGCCGTAAAGCGCCCGCAGCTCAGCTAGCAGAGGCAATGTGTCAATACAAATATTTTTTTATTTGTGCTTAGATTTTCCACATTTTGTTACGTTAAAGTGGGATACATTTTTTAAACCTGTAATTAAAAATAAAAGTATGGTTTTTTTTCTGCGACTTTGTGGCATTCCATTTTGGGTGCTTCCGTGGGCCGGATGACACGTTAAGTTGTAGGTCTGGCTGTTTGTCATTGTACGGCAGTTGTTAAGGCCATGTCAGAGTTAGGGCGGCTTGATAAACTCTCGACACCAGAATTGGCCACTCTCATTTGTTAAGAAGAAGAAGTGTCTGCATATCTACACATAACTTAATTAAGATGTTATTGATAGACTTCATTGAACCGGGGTGCCCCTGAATCTAAAGCGGACGCATTCAACACCAAGCCACACTCGCTTTTAACACACAGTAATACACAGGCCTTTTTGTTTCACAGAAAAAAACACAGATTAGTACTAATGGAAAACTGGCACTTATGTTGCAAACTTGATATGATATTAGTACAAAAATAAAGTGCATTTACAAAATGCTGGGCTTACAACCAATCCACTACTGATCTATGTCCATGGATTGTATTACATTACATTTTCCTTATTCCAATAATGTGCGAACATAAAAAACCCGAGATACGTTACATGTACAGAAACATGCTGAAAAACATAAAAAAATATTCTTCATAAGATTCTTTTATTACTATTTAAAACGGGTTTTCACTTGACCATAATACGCTTGGTAATAAGCAATAACTATAATCTAAAATGTGATAACTTATTAAAACTAATTAGAACCAGTTATACCTCGCTTTGAAGATCGCTAGATTTCTTTGTCATGAACAAGGATTTTATTATAGAAATCACAATAGACTAATATAGAATAGGTATCTTCTAGGTAAACGTGTTACACCCTAGGCTGCAGTAATGCTTAACATCAGGCAGGCTGTAGTCAAACGTAAACCTATCCCACGTAAAAAAAGACTCTTCTAAGCTTAAGCTCTCAGAAAAACAAAGTAACTTTATCATCACCATTTCTTGAGAAATTTCAAAAATTACGATTAATTTCCCTAAAGTAACCCAAGATGCTGTTAATCTAAAATTCTTTGCATTTTCCTTTAAATAAGGATGTTAGATATTATTTCAAGAATTTACTGACTTTGTCAACAGATACGGTTGATGTTTTCAGCGCTTATTTAATTAATTATTATGGAATTTGAATAGAATTATTTGCATTTTGCTGGTGTTTTTTTTAAGAGATTCCTAACTGTTTCTTGATTTTTTATATACTTATGGTCACATAAGCGAGTGTGGCTCAGCGGTTCCAGTGTCTGCTTTTCATCCAGACGCACCCTGGTTCGAATCCGGTCCTACACCAATGACTTGTATTTTCAAGTTAAGTGTAGATTTGCACTCGCTCAACGGTGAAGGAAAACATTGTGAGGAAGCCGACATGACACAAAATCTGAGGCGCGTGTCTTCCGTGGAAGGACCTGGGCACCCACCAAACTAAACCAAACCAAACTCCCCTAACGAATTAATTCTGCGGGGGAGTCACGACCCTCAGTCTTGAGGAAATACGACTCAAAAGAGATAGTCACGTCACATATATTTTTTTAATTGTAATTTTATTATTATTGATTGATATATCGTTTAGAAGATTTGAAGAAAAAGTTTACAACTTGCTGTTTATAGCTGTGCGTATATATGTTTTTATATACACATAGGTACATAAGGCTTTCCAAGATTTCATTGTTTTCTTTACGTTCCATAAAAGCATAGAGGATCCTCTTCTAGAATATTTTACAGGGATCTAAACAATAATAGCCAAGCGGGAAGAAAATATTAAACTCGGAATACATCATGTGAAGGATAAACTGAGAATATAATATTGTCATCATATCACACAAATATTTTGAACTCATGAGTTTGTGTGTTTGTTTCTTTTGTTCCTCGTTCATGCTCAACCAATCGGGATGTAATATACATCTAAACATATATAATATAAAGCTGAATCTATACATATATACTAATATTATAAAGCTGAAGAGTTTGTTTGTTTGTTTGAACGCGCTAATCTCAGGAACTACTGGTGCGAATTGAAAAATTATTTTTGTGTTGAATAGACCGTTTATTGACGAAGGCTTTAGGCTATATAACATCGCGTTGCAACTACTAGGAGCGAAGAAACAATGGAATATGTGGAAAAAAAAAACGGGGAAAATTATTCATCTTTGAGGGCTTCCGTTGCTTGCGCTGCGAAAACGGTTCAAGATATTAAAAAAATATGTATGAAAGAATTATTCCTCTTGAAATAATCTAGCAAAATTTCTGCAACAGTATATGTCTATCTTTTACGATTAGAACTATTAGAACTCACTAGCACCGTTTTTATGATAATAACTATTCCACGCGGACGAAGTCGCTGGCACAGCTAGTATATAATAAAGCTAAAGAGGGTCGAAAGTCTGAACGTTGAAGATATTAAAAAAAAATGTTTGGAGATACTTCGAATTGATTGCGGAATACGTTTCAACAATTTTTAGACATTTTGTCTGTTTATCTGTTTATTTAAGCGCTCATCACACAAAAACAGCTGAACGGTTCATCATATTTTTTGGAATAATGTAGATAGTATGAGGTCTTAGGAGTGTCATAGGCTACTTTTTATCCTGAAATAATGCGAGCGAAACCGCGTGCGTCCACTAGTACAGAATAAAGACATACCTTATTCCTTATTGAGATGTATTCCCTCATAACCATGACTGAGGGTTGTGACTCCACACAAAATCGATAGGGGAGTTCTCTTGGGCAGATACATCGTGGTGGGCGCCCAGGTCCTTCCACGGATGACAAATGTCCTCGGATAGGTATTGTGTTCCTCAAATTTGTCGATTACCTCACGATGTTTTCTTTTCTAATCTTTATTGCTTTAAATTAAGACCGTGTAGTACAGCTAATGTGTATATATTTAACTAGTGGGTGCTCGCGGATTCTTGCATCCCCTATTTCACCAGTGGCATTTCCAAAAATCCTTTCTTAGCGGATGCCTACGTCATAACATCAACCTACATGCCAAATTTTAGCCCGATGCGTCCAGAGGCTTGGGTTGTGCGTTGATAGATCACTGTGTCAGTAAGTCAGTCAGTCATCTTTGAGTTTTATATATTTCGATAAGAAATTGTACCCCAGTACTGGCATACTCCATCATTATCAAAGTTCGAATTTAGAAGGCTTGAAGCTTATTTCTTCAATTCCGACTCTGACCCTGGCGGATGATCTCCAATGGGAAGCCACAGGTTACTATACAGTTAGCGATGGATAATATTACCCACTTTGTATTCCGGTGGCCTTCTGGTTTATGTCAAGTAAGATACAGTGTGACTGCGATCACTATGGAAACACAATTCAAGAATTAAATAAGATTGGTAGCTTCTTAGCTAGTGTTTTATAGCAATAATATTTCTGTGGCTATGATACAGTATCAACTATACAGCATTAGAAGTGATAGCTTATTTTAAAGTTAAAAAAAATAGTCCCATAATAGGTAAATAAATCTTTTCAAAAACTTAATAAAAAAATTACAACCCATCGTTAAAACTTATAAGGCCCTTTGTTTTGTGTGAGGTTTATAAAAATAACTCTTTTGCTTTAATCTTAAAACAATAAACAAATTAACTCTAAAAACAATACATCATTGTATTGTTGTTGTATACAATTTTATTTTTGGAATGTAAACGATATAAACATGGACACTAACTTAAAGTTTTTGTATATTTCTCTTCTCGTGTTACCGTTTCTATCTATCTATCAAACACAATAACCACTTATCCTGGTTCCACTATAAAGGGCGGAACAAAGGAATTTTCCTTATCTCGATGAAGCGTTCGTCGCGAGATTTACAACTACTTCCACAGATATAATGGCCAGCATTTGTCTAAAAACTCCCCGAAAATCGGGTAAAACTCGAGTCAGGGCGTGCCAGCGGCTCTATTACATCTACCAATGACCCTTTTGAGACCTTTTAAGAATTGAAAAAGATTTCTGTTGTAATAAAGTTGATTGGCAAGGTCAATGCCAATTTATATACAGTTATCTGTGTTAGCTGTCAAATGAAAGTATGAAAAGCGAGTGTACATATCTCGGTGGCAAAGCGTTTGCTTGATTCGTTTATCAAGTTATTTGTAGATTTACGCTTACAAAGAAAACATCGAGAGGAAAAAAAAACATTGTGCTTAGTGTGGGGCTAGATGGCGCTGTATGCAATGTCACGGAATATTTATTATAATCAACATATCTGAGTGTAGTGCTTTACAAAACCTGAAGATATGTGTCATTCGTGAAAGAACTTCGGCGTCCACCACATTCATAAGTACTGTCACCTTAGAGCAAGTGACCAGGGCAAGCAGACTGTGTAAATATTATTCAGTTATGACTGAATCTTAGAGTACTCTACTCTGCTCTAGCATTAATATATGCAATACAAGGTATTTTAAAGTATGGCCTTCAAAAATGTGGTTATACTAAACATACACATACACATGAGACTTACTGGTAAACTGGTGTCACAGTATCGCAACACAGGCAATGCAAACATTTTTTTAAGGAGAAAAGAGGGACTATTAATGTCGTAACTCGCTATTGCTTACTACGAGTAGTAGACAAGAGTGTATGACAAGCTTACTGGTAAACTGGTCCCTCTGTGCAGCAACAGTGGGAGCAACAGGCGCCGGTTGCGTCTGTTTCGGAGCTCGCGGGCCTGCGGCACGGAGCGCGTTCAGAGTGCTGCTCTTGCCACTGTTGACATTGTTGTCTATTCCCAACACTAGTACTGTTACCTGCTTCTACCTAGCTATCAGAGTATTTTGGTGTGAACTAGTAACCAAGGCAATCAGCCGAGTCTTGGAGTATTCTACTTTACTCAAGCATCAACATAGGCAATGTAAGGTATTTTTAGGTATGACAATTGAGGGGGGTATAAACTAATAATACTTATAACTTACTATTAAACTGGTCTTTCTGTGCAGCAACAGTGGGAGCAACAGGCACCGGTTGAGTTTGTTTCGGAGCCCGCGGGTCTGCGGCACGGAGCGCGTTCAGAGTGCTGCTCTTGCCACTGTTGTCTAATCCCAGAACAAGTACCGTCACCTGCTTCTGACCAGCGCCCAGCCAAAGCTGCAGCTTTTCTAGAAGACCCATACTGAAAAAACATATAAGCAAAGTTACTAATAATAATAATAAGGGCTTCTTTCACCATCTCTGAGTAAAGTGTTGATTTACTACTTGCCAGTTAGCGCTACTCGGCAAGTAAAAGTTCCAAGTATCTTTTTCGAATTTCACCAACGTATATGAAGCGCCCTATAACTACTTACCAGATAAGTGGCGATTAACAGAACGAATGTACGAAATGATTGAATTTTAGTTCATATGTCACTGTCATTACTGTCACAAATGTCAGACGTCACAAGATATTTCACCATTAAAAGTGCGCGATAGTCCGGCGATAGGTACCTTTCAAGTCGTGTTATTTTCTATATTCCTCGTTTCGTTCCAAACTGCGTGTGTGTATATATTTTCACAATACAAGTTTTTAAAATGGCCAAGAACAACAATCAAGATATTTTCTTTGTGAAGAGGGAACGGAGTGCAAATTTCACATTTGAAGAACGAGACATTTTAATAACTTTGATTACCAAATACAAAGAAGTTCTCGAAAATAAACAAAGTGATTCGACGAATTAAAAGCCTCATTACTTTGAGTGCTGAAGGGATGGCCAGTAATTTTGACTCGGATGCCTTACCCCAAAGTCAAAACAGTCATGGTAATTTTTTATAAATGTATGGTATGTAAATTGAGTTTAGTATGGAATTTTTAATTAAACTTAATACAATTTATTTTCAGATGGTCTTGGAGATATGATAATGGAAGAATTTATGGTTATACCTAGTAATTTAAAACAAATCGAACCAAAAATAAATGAAAGTTGCAGCATTTTAGAAGGTAAAGTTCTTTGATTTCATTTTGAGTTTCATGTTTGATTGGTGTATAATAAAATTGTTATATATTGTATGTATGAACAATATGTTCTAAATTAATAGATATCAGTAGAACATCACTGATGGCCTACAGACTAAGTCACAGGTAATATATAGGTGTTTTTCACCCAAATCTAGAGATCAAGAGAAACTGAAGCAAAGTCCCATGTTACGAGATATTTTCATTGCTTATTACAAGTTATTGTATAGAATATGCCTTAAATAATTCTAAGCTTGTTTTACAGAAGCCGATGAAAGTAAGGAAGCAGATATGAAAATATGGCCTTCTACTTCTGTATTCGAGGAAGTTTTGCTACCAGCAGTAGAAGCACAGCCAATGCCATCTACATCTCATCAAAATGTAGACAAAGCTTCATCTAGTGTTGTCCACGGTGTGTATTCTGTATATATATATCACATGCAATTGATACACATACATATTTTAACATGAACTGAGTTATCTACATATTTGTTACAGATAATTATGGTGATACTACACCAAAAACAAAAAAAAATATAACTTCCACTCCATTTTTAAAGTGGGATGTTTCCAGCAGAAGAAATTTGAAAAGCAGGAAGCATCTTGCATTACAAGGTAACATGTCTTTACATTTTTGTATAACAGCTTTGGCTTGACCATTGTATATTTTATTTAAGTAGGTTTTTCAAATTTGATGTTAAAACTGACAATTTATTTACTGACTGTTACCATGTAGTTACATTGTATTGTAATTGTTATTATATTGTATTCAATTTATTTTAGTATTGTGGCTAAGAAGATAATTTTTATTTTATTTATAATTCTAATTGAATTTGATTTTATAATCTGGAAGTATTTTTATAGTATGCCTTTGGCAACATTTGTTATGAATTAGATTTTGACATTAATAAGTGTACAAAACTAGGTTTAGTTTTTACCTAAATGAAGAAATAAATAAATGAAAATGAAATGACCACACCTCACCAACATATTATATGGTGTAACCCTGTGGCTCGGTAGTTATAGGGTGTGGCATTTTAAACATAATTTATGTAACTGAAACTAAAATAGTAACTATGTTTATATAAGCTTGAATTTTTACTTATCAGAGACTGAAGTACATAATAAATGTACTTATTAATTTACAGGTACCTCAACAATCAACAATGTGGATGGTTTAACTAAATTGAAAATGGAGCTAGTAGAAGTACAAATAAAATTAGCTCAAGCAGAACTTGAAGCTAAAAGAAAATTAGCTCAAGCAGAACTTGAAGCTAAAAGAAAAGCAACTGCATTACAAGAAGTGCAACACGAGTGGCTGGCAGAAGAACATAAATTAAAAATGCTAATCTTAAAAAAACAATTAGATGGATAAATTGATTATTGCATGAACATGGATTATTCCAGTGATTTAGTTTGATACCTGTATTAATAATAATTATTCAATACCAATAAAACAATATGTTAAGCTATTGAAGTGGTTTATTTATTCCTTGAATATTATAAAGGTAATATAATGGTTAAATGTTTACATTGTTACTTAGTTAATGTAGGTACTAAATTATAGGTATGTAACAAAGGCGAAAGTATGTTTGTATGTAAGTATGTATGTCCATTAGGTCGGACTGATGAACCAGATAAACTCAATGGCAACTTTATGATTGATGATGATTTAGCAAAGGCAAGAAGTATTGTTGTATCAATGTGTTCCTAGTATCATTATTACCCAAACTTAACGTTTGTACGACTGCTTCTTGGTGGACTGTAGTGTCATGGTCATCTCCAAAATGTGCATCATTGCTGTCTATGGCAATGTTATGTAGTACAAAACATGCCACGATGATAGCTTGAGTGCGCATTAAACTCAGTGTTATTTGGCGCCTTAACACAGGGAATCTATTTTTACAAACTCCGAAACATCGCTCTATAGTGTTTCTAGTTCTAATGTGTGCTTCATTATATAGATTTTCTTCAAGAGTCCTGGGATTTAAAATTGGTGTTAATAGGTATCTTTTGGACTCATATCCACTATCACCAAGAACCAGGCCGTTGCCAAATTGTCCACTTTCCAATTTTTGCTTTAATGCTGAGTTATTAAATATAGTTTGGTCATGGACTGATCCTGGCCACCTTGCGACAATGTTTAAACATCTTAATTGACTGTCGCATGCGACTTGCACGTTCATAGAAAAATATGATTTCCTGTTACGGAAAGTTTCTGCAGAGACGCCTCCAGGTGATTTAATTGAAACATGTGTGCAGTCAATGGCAGCTACCACTCGGGGAAATCTTGCAATTTTATAAAATCCCTCTTGTAGCACACTCAAGTTTGCTGGAAATTTTATTATATCTTGGTTCAACTGGGCAATCGCTTCTGCGGTTTTTTTAATTATACGGCTTGCTGTTGGAGAACTAACCCCAGAGAAATCGGCTGCTGTTCTCAGGTACGACCCGGTAGCCAAATATCTTAATGTTAATAACAGACGTATTTGCGAAGGTACTGCGTGATTCCTGGAATGATAAAAAATACCTGCCTTCAGAAATATTAACTATAGGATCTTACCTAGATTGCAATATACATATCTCATAATAAGCAAAAATAATTCAATAAATTATTAAAAAAAGTCAATATTTCCTAGGAACATTTACTTTGTAATATATTTTATGTACCTATGTATATCTTATAATATTTACTTACCTTGGCGTTTTCGTTCTTATTTTGTTTTTAATGAGTTCATGCACATAGTTTGCAGCTCTTTTTGACAATCGAAATCTATTGAAAAATTCAATCTCATCCAGGTCGGTGAAATAATTAACACGGATTTTAAAAACTCGAATTCTCGGAAGCCTTCCATACGAAACATTATTTATATCTTCGAGTTGTTCTTCAATAAACTCTACTAGATCCATTTTTTCGTAAACAAATAGATACGCGCAAAATCAACAGATTGAGACAGAATACGTAATGGCTGCCTACTTGCCGAGTAACTAGGATACTGGGCAGATGATGCGGCAAGTAAGTTACGGGCTAGTTTACGTGGCGGTTAGCGTTACTCAGACATGGTGAAATCCGTTCGCGCGGTACTTGCCACTTTAATCGGCAAGTAGCTTACTTGGGACTTTACTTGAAGATGGTGAAAGAGGCCCTAAGACCTGTAAATATGTACAAGGAAATATAATATATCCAAAGGTGACTGACTGATTGACTGACTGACTGACTGATATAGTGATCTATCAACGCACAGCCCAAACCACTGGACGGATTGGGCTGAAATTTGGAATGAAGGTAGATGTTATGACGTAGGCATACGCTAAGAAAGAATTTTTGGATATGCCACTTTGAAAGGGGTGAAATAAGGGATGCAAGTTTTACTTCTTAATGCGAGCGTAGCCGCGAGCACCCACTAGTATAATATAAGAAGTTTGTGGCAGGAGCAAAAGGCGACATCTTATGAGAATATGATTATCTTTTATTTATTTACTGATAAAATAGTTTTCTTTGGCGAGAGTTTTAACTATTTAGTTTACTACTACAGAGGCCCTAACTTTTTTTCACGTGAGATAGTCTCACGCTTGACTACAACTCGCCTGATATTAAGCAATGTTATAATCAACGATCTAGAGCGCTTGCCTAGAAGAAACCGGTTTACTCTCGACTGATGACTTATTTATCATTATATATTAATACGCGTGAGTAAACAAACAGCTTCGCTGCAAATGACTGTGAAATACGATTACCCATTTTTGTCCGTTTAGAAAATTACAAGTAAAAGTAAAGTACATTTATAAATCAGGAGTTATCAGACAGTACATTTCAGTAATATCAACAGCAAATTGCCTCTTCGTCTGCTAATAATCTCAACTCAACATAGCTTTCAAAAAACAAATACTCAAGCCTTTCCCCAATATATATCAAATAACCTGTTGAAAATGAACTCTAACGCGTAGTCTTAGAGGTCAAGTATGTGAGGAACTGTGAAGGAATTTACTAACGTTTTCAGTAAGCATTTAAAAGTGATTTATATCTTCAGATGTTGGACGTGGCCAACAAATATTGTGACAAACAATGCAACAATGTAAACAGAAAATCACCAACAACCACACAAAGGTAGGTATTTTTTTATACATCATAATATATGTATATACAAAAAACTTTGCTATACGATTTTTAGTAATTCACGAAAAAACTTTAAGAAGCTACTCAAAGTTTTCGCTGTCCGTTCAGGGGGTTAAAATTTTGCTATTTATAATAATATCTGCTACTACAACTGAATTTTGGATCAACAGATAGCTCCAATCCTACATGATTGTGTTTGTTATTTTCTATTCTATTGTATGTGTCAAACACGTTTATTATCTGTGGATATAACAAAGCTCCCGCCAGCTTCGCTCCGGGTAATAAGCGAGCTTTGAGGCGTGAAACGAGCGACATTGCGCCCCTACGCGCACCCGGCTACAGCCGCGACACAGGCGGAATAAATGAGAAACTACTAACTGTTATTATTATATAAGTAATTACTTATTGGGGCATCACATTCTTAAAATGTATATAAGTTTAAGTTTGTGTGTGTCTCAATAAATATATTTCTTACTTTCTTTCTTTTTCTTTCTTTGCCGGTGCAGTGACCCAAAGTGAGTCGTGGCCTCCGAAATAAGAGATCAAATTATTGTCTCTCTCTTTAGTCGTAATTCCTCATGACTGAGGGTCGTGACTCCTCTCCAGAATTAATTCGTTCTCTTGGGCAGATACATCGTGGTGGGCGCCCAAGTCCTTTCACGGAAAACATATGTCCTCGGATATTGTGGTCCTCAAACATGTCGGTTTCCTCACGATGTTTTCCTTCACGGCTAAGCGAGCAAATCAAATCAAAAGCAAATCCACACATAACTTGAAATACAAGTCCATTGGTAGGGCTGGATTCGAACCAGGGTTCGTCTGGACGAAAAGCAGACACCGGAATCGCTGAGCCACACTCGCTTCTCGCTCGCTTTTAAATTATTATAGTTTCAAACAAAACGAGTTACTACAATTATGTATCTTAGTGCATGAATCTCGTTTTAAAACTATCGTGTCAAAATTATTTATGTACTTTGATAGGAGTATCTTTTCTTTACCCTTTATATGCGTGGCTGCTCGTACCGTACCATATTAGTCTTTCTATAGTAACTGTAATCAATTAACATTTTGAATTTTATATTAAACTTGTGTGACTCTAGATGCTTCGCTGAATCAAAGTACTTAATTCCTGTGTTTGATGTCATTAAATATTATCTCGTAGCATTGAGCAAGCACTTTTTTTTTTTTAGTTCGGTACAGTCACAGACAGTAGTTATAAATGCATATACTAAAGACTTTTAAGAATAACATAAAACTGAAGGTCCAATTACGACTATACACAGCGTTTTTAAATGATAATAAACCACTTAGTAATATTTAGTATATAGGTATAAACACTTGATTTCATTAAAATCAGTTGAGCCTTTTGTACATAGAAGGTGGCAAGCATACTATATTAATTATTCTCAAACTGCCTTTATAATATAAGTGTAATTTGTGGGCTAAAACATGTAATGACTAACTTTATTTTGCACTAAAGAGATGTCTGTTATTGTTAGACTGTGGTCCGTATTATACGACGACACACGCAATTTTACGCTGTAGTATATAGGCCTATCTTCCGAGCACAACACACTCAATATATTTACTTACCACGGTACTAACTGTAATAAAACCACTGTTAGCGAAAAATCCTGATATTATGCTACTAGTGTAGGTATGCATAATACTAAATTATTAGTAGTTATTAAGCATTATTGGTAAATAAGATATAAATTTGTAAATAAATATTCCGGGACGCAGCGCCATCTAGCCCGATACTATACTAAGCAAACGCTTGTATCGAAGGTACTTTATTAATCAATATAAATTTTCATATATGAACATTTCATAAATCATATTCATTATCATATATTATAAAAGTTACGTTCAATTATAGGTGCTGTTTGTCTAGTTCAGCAGTCGTTAAGACATATCAGAGGCTCTTAGGACAGTTCAAAAACTCGACACCGGAGTTGGCCACTCCCATATCAAATAGAAGAATCATATTTATAAAAGTCTAAAAGAGTTAAAAGTAAAAAACGTCTTTGACCTAGCTTCAAAATTCAGCTTGAGTCACACAGATTTAAAAAAACCTCTGGCTAATCTGAAGAATTACTTTGACCATCAATGTAATTCGTGTCTTAAACCTAGTCTATAATACGGGTCAAAATAATAGGGTTCTTGTATGCGTGATATCGTCACTCAAATAGCGGGTCCTCTGGCATCCTGACCACATACTAGAGGGTTCTACCTTCACATACCAGCCCGAAATATTTCTACTACAGGTGGCGGTATTGTCGCAAGATATGGAAATGATAGAAGTGTGAAACTGGTGTGATTTTTAGTTTCGTGTTTTTGCCGTGTGAGTCGTTTACGTGGAAAGGTATTTACAGGGTATCTAAAGCCAAACTTTTAAAAAGTAACTATTAATGTTTTATGACCACACAAAATTGTAATATGAATTTTGGAGGGGTCATCAAATTAAGAGTAAATAGGTTTGTCCTAGGCAAACGAGAAACATCTTAGACTACAGTGATGTTTACATCAGACAGGCTGTAGTGAAACGTAAGCCTATTCGGTGTTAAAAAAAAATAACAGTTTCAATAAAAAAACGCTTTTTTGGTCATTTAGACACCCTTTGGACAACTCTACTAAATGTATTGCGAATGAGTAATTACAAAATTATAAAACAAGCATTGCCAGATTAGTAACACTGTAAACCATACCTACCTGTCCTTCTGGAAATTATCCGACATTTTGTTCCGTGCCCATTTCCGCAATGAGAGCCTAAAGTTTTACGTCAGGTTTAATTTAACCGGTAACAAGGTTTACATTTGCAAAAGCCATAACACAAAAAAAAGGTTTACATTTAAATAGTATACATTTGCAGTTTACATACGTTCTAGTGTATTAAATAATATATTTAAATTTTACTTATTATATGGTTAGTTACAAAACTCCCTGTTTTTCGCTAACTACAATTTAGCGATCTTCAAAGCGAGAGTGAATTGGTTCTTACTGGGTAAGGGTAATTTAATGATTGCTTATCATCAGGCAAATTATGGTAAAGTGTAAAATCACTTCTATTGAAAAAATGTAATGAAAATAATTGGTATTTGCCATGTATTTTCAATTAAGTACTTACATACTTAATAAATTTCGTGTGAGAGGGTGTGTGTTGTATTGATAATATTAAACCACCACAAGGGAAAAAATATATTATAATTTAAAAACAAGTGTGATTCTACCTTCATAGTAAGGACAGCGAGACTATGGAACTCTCTACCTGGAGCCCTGTTCCCAGAAAATTATAACCCAGGGGTCTTCAAATCTAGAGTAAATAGGTTTCTTCTAGGCAAGCGTGCTACATCTTAGACTATAGTGGTGCTTAACATCAAGCAGGCCAAATGTAAGCCTATTTAATGTAAAAAAAAAAAGTGTTTCAAAATTACTTGCGTAATAAATTAACTGTAATAGGCCCGGCTACCTGCTATACTTGTATTTATTATGATACTTCGGTGATTCCTCCGTCGAAGCCTCAATCTAAACATTTTGGATTTTTGAAATATGTTTCAAAATTTTTCATAGTGCCCAAGTAGATAAATTAGTCATAATTAGGGATAGCATATTCAAATAGAGATTTAGATGGCCATTTGTAGAATTTACTATACATTTAGCTTACCTTGAACAAATGCAGACAGTTAGAAAATTCTTGTATGCAGTTTTGCACCGTTCAAGTCAACATACATAATTTATAGCACTCTCACAATAACTACAATATCAATTAAAATATTTACATGGTTCAATCGTAAAGGAAATCTGCACAAAATGTTATGTGTTATGCAATGATTAAATTTATTTTAATGAAATCTTTTTGGTTTATAAAGCGATGTTGCGCCGATTCGATGTTGTTTGAAAAACGTTGCCATGGTTACCGTTACTTTCTTTAGCAAGGAGTTATTGTGTAAAATAATATTATAATTGAACGATTCGATACCGTTCCAAAAGTTACGCAAGATTCTTTTGTTTTTTGAGACTTGCTTTATTGATTTCTTTGTTACTTTTTTGTGGTAATTTAACTAATATTAATATGGTTAAAGTTGAATAACTATAAAATGTTGGCTAACAAAATAAAATAGTTAGATAAAAACTATATGTATAATTATTGATTAGCTTCTTAATTCCATTAAAGGTTAAAAAATAAAATATTTAATTTAATGTAAAGTATCACAGTTTTGTAAACGAATCTTCATTCACTTCTAAAGTATTTAGTTTTACATCACTTCTTAAATCACCAAGTTGATTTGTTCTTTCATTAGAGGTAGGTTGATCAATATTATTTTGTTTGTATTCACTTGAACTATCTTTCACTCTATCACTAACGACTGTCTTCACTTCTTTAGTTCGTATTTTATCTCTTACAACATTATTGAAACCACTATTTACACTATCATCATATTCTTTTTCTCTGTCTTCATTATTTTTTTCAAGTGCATTATTCTTTTCAGTCACTGGAACAATAATTTGTACTAAAACTCCCTTACTTTCATTTTTTGGTAGTTCATTTAGCATATGAATATTAGGGAAATTGATTTCCTTTATAAAATCAGCTTCAGCTTCGATATATTTTTCCTTCTTATCAGAGAATGTAGTGCGATTTACATCATCAGGTTTTTTGTCCTTGGTACCTGATAGATATTCTTTTTGAGTAACATCTATTTTAGCTGCTGTTTCTGCATGTTTCTCTTTTTTAGAGATGTGCACAGTATCTATATCATCCACAGTTCTATCTTTGTTATTAGATTTGTCAATCTCTGTAATATGTCTTTTATCAGCAGTTTCTTCATTACTTTTATTCTTTCCAGGATATAAAGTATCGTATATTTGATCCACAGTCTTATCCTTGGTCTCAGGTACATATATGATAACAAAGCCAGTATAAAAAAGCGTCAATCCAGCGGCGATTGCTAGTGTGGAAGGCAAGCCTGTGAAACGGGCTAGTGCGGGGAAAATCAAAGTCTCGGCAGCGTTCGCAGCACTAGCTGCTCCCATCACTAGCAACACGGCACAACCACGATACTGAAACGACACAAAGGTAAATATTAGAGAGGGTTTCAGTTTGAAGAAGTTTAGAAAATATGCTACAAGCTTCTATGTTCGCTTTACAACGATCGCGACAGCTTTTAACCATAAGTCAAGTTTTACAATTTAACATAAGAGTGCCTAGAGACACATTTTATTACGCAGAAAAGAAAGATGACAACCTCAACCGAAAAATACCCGCTCTAAGGATCAAGTTGACAGTATTTTTGCTTATCACATAGGTTCTCTGTCCATGTGTCTGACCATAATTTATTTATTTATTTACAGACACAAAAACAACTTACAAACTAAAACTTATAATAAAATACAAACTTGACCTTATATATGATTTTTTTTTTAATTTATAAGTCTAACTATTGTGTACAACTTTCTTTACAATATAATGTTATACTCATAAAGTTTGTAGAAAACGTCACTATTATAACCGGTCATATTACATTTATTAAGTAGATTTTTGAATTTAGTATAATGGTCCCTTAACAACAACTCAGTCAGTCTCCGATTGGGGCGATGCCAATCTGGTCAAGTTTAATGCCTCAAAAACACAAGCGTGTCTTTTCTCTGCGAAGAGGAGGCCATTTGTAATGGCGCCTTCTTTCCGTAATGAAACCGTGCCCATCACCGACCATCTAGAGTTGCATAGGTGTGACTTTGACTCCGACCCTCAACTTTGGCTCCTATATTGAGTCTAAAGCTCAACTCGCAGCCAAGAAGCTGGGTATCCTCTCCAAGGTGCGACGATACTTCACTCCGGAACAGCTGCTGACCTTGTATCAAGCGCAAGTTCGGTCGTGTATGGAGTATTGTTCGCACCTTTGGGATGGTTCTGCCAAGTACCAGCTTGAGGCGTTGGAGTTAATTGAGAAACGGGCAAAAAAGCTCATCGCGAAAGACTCACTCTGTAGCTCAAAATTACAAAGCCTTGAGCACCGCCGTAAGGTGGCCAGTCTTTCGGTTTTTTACAGGTTGCATTTCGGGGAGTGTGCGGAGGAATTGTATAATTTAATTCCTGCAGCCCCATTTCACCATCGTACGAGTAGGGGTACGGCAAGGAGGCACCGTTATACAGTTGAGGTTCCAAAGACTCGCACCAAGCGCTTTGCGTCGACTTTCATCGTGCGAACAGCCCAACTGTGGAACTCCTTGCCCGAATCTCTATTCCCCTTGAACTATAATTTGTCGGTCTTCAAGTCGAGAGTAAACCGGTTTCTTCTAGGCAAGCGCGCTACATCGTAGACTATAACGTTGCTTACCATCAGGCAAGTTGTAGTCAAGCGTAAGCCAATATCATGTAAAAAAAAAAAAACTAAGTATTTAATGCTTGCGATTGGTGGTTTAAAGTCTTTCTTACCTGGGGCTGAAACATGTCATAAAGCAATGCATATGGTGCTGGCTGTAGTCCCAGCGCATCAGCCGCCACAGCGGCGCACAACGCTACCACTGCTGCTGTCCTGTTCCAACTTGCCGTTGTTCCATCTAACACTGTCTCGCTCCCACCCAGATCTACAGTCTTATTCCAACCATTCGTCAAATCTTGGTCAGTTATTATGTCGTTCGCACCCACGGCCACTGCTGTAGCCCCCGCTGCTAAACAAATGCCTGCTGCGCCCGCACACCATACCAGCAACGGCTGTAATGTGAAAAATAAGATAAACTTTATCCTCTTTTTTCCTATGTAAAAGTGGTATATAAGTGTACTTAAGGGCAGTAAGGTTCGGTGCCCAATAATAGATCTTTGGGCTGACTGCTAATATTATAATGAGGAAGATTTGTATGTAAATATGTTTGTAACGAATAAGCTCAATACTTATTGGACCTATTTGGATGTAATTTGGTATGGAGGTAGATTAAACTCCGGATTAACACATGACTTTTTTTGTGCAAGTGCTAGTGATGCATGTTTAAAATAAAATAAAAAAGCCTTTATTTGCCTTGACTTAAATATACATATAGATAAAAATTAACTGAATTTAAAATTTTTAAACAGTCTTTTGTTTTGATGCATGTTTATAATAAGTAAATCTTACCCGTCTCGGCACCCGTTCAAGTAGAATAAGAGGAATAGCAGCTGCTATAAATTGGACTGCTCCAAGTAGCAGTGCTGTGTGAGCTGCTTCTTTTTCCACTCCTACTGCTATTTTCTCTCCGCCAGCCAATAAGAAGACGCGTTCAGCGAATTGTAGCAGCGAGAGTAAGCCGCATGCTTCCTGCCCAGCAACTGCTACTAGCGCTATGACGAATTGTAACAACCCACTACCTATCTCTCTATATATCTCTATTTTTTTTTGAAACTATATCTAACTTATAACTATAAATTGTAATTATGACTAATTAATAACTAACATACCGCTGATATACGTCTGATCATTGTATCTACTTTAACGAACCCTATTAGATAAGTATATGTGATGTCTTTAGTACAGCTGACCTAATTTTGTCGTCTTCTTGTTAATTAATCTTACAACTTACTTCTTCCCAATTGATATTATACTAATGTTTTACCGTGTACTCTTTCATTACCTCAAACCCATTGCTTAATTCCTATTTCTAACAATCTAGTGTTTAGAACTCTTATATAATAAATCACGTTAGTACAAACATAGAATCATACTGATAGATGTTTAATTATAATCTCTCTCACTAAACCCTGTTTATCAATGAGGTCAACAAAACTATATAGAGATTTACTTCATCCGTTCATAGATTAATAATGTTAATTGCTATCTTTATAAATGTTTATTATTTAGGCTCGCTTTTGCGTACCAGTCAGTCAAGAATTTAACTGAAAAGCACAGAAAATGCTCCATTCCAACGCATTTTCCCATGGTAAACATATAATTTCCACGAGATCTAAACCCCTGACAAAAGCGGCCTTTCCTATCAATGATAACTCAATCTTTTTCTAGCTGAATGTATTTACTTTTATTTTTATTCATTTGTTTGATTATGACCTACCTAACAAAACCTCGCTCGAACTTTTGACATGATTCCCTACGAAATGTGATCGTCTAGTTAGTTAGAACGCCTAGGTCATACGTAGCAACCCTAATTCTTTAAAGATGAACAGAAAGGAACCATAACCTAAATGGAGTCTACACTTCAAAGAAAACTATCGTAAATATAAAGGTCAGATTAATCCTAACAAGGTTATGACGAAGAAAAGTTAAATACATTTAGACATTCTAGGTAATAATTCCTGATCTTGGCTGAGTGTGTAGTTACTCATAAGTAGTAGAAAAACAACAATAATGTTACGTCATCTCTATTATTCACTTTCCAACAGCTGGGTTCCTGGTTGGTGATAATTTTGCCAACGTACGAAACCCTAGAAAACACTTCTGAATTCTACCGTATAACAAAGTGACCGAGATTAGATAACTTATCTGTAAATAATTAGTTATTAATCTAATCAGCCAAAAATAGGAACCATACCATAAAGGTCTTCAGTGTTATATCACGAAGTAAGGTAATATTCTCATAAATAAACAATTAGGTTATATTCCCTATTTATTTTGTAAAGGTAATTGTTTTCAAAATGATATTTATAAACCATATACAACTGTAGTAATTTTATCATATTTTTAAATTTATTATTTTGTCAATAAATATACTCCCAACACAACTTCTGCCTTTAAGCAAGTGTAGCTTAGTTTACTTTAATTTAAATCGCTCCAACATTTCCATCAGGCGCTATCTTGCGAAATAGAATAACTTACTTTTGTATTTAAAAGAGTCATAGTTTATATTTCTAGAATTGATATTCATTCAATAAATAGTCTCTCAACTTTATTACTGTCATTTAAGCATGCGTAGCTTTGGTTAGATTTTAATTGATAATTTGCTATGATGTTTTCAATAGGCAATAAAAGAACTTCGTTTAAATAACACATGTTCCAGATAGCAGCTCCCGCTGTTTATTTCAATTAATTATCCGACTTGTATTCATTATAGCGTGTATTTATTTAATGTGAACTTGTAACCGTTCATAATCATAATTTCCAATTTTAGATGAATGTTCCCTAACTACCGCAACTTCTACGTTTTATTTGATATTACAAACTTTCTTCCAAAACTTAATTATTCGGTTCACCCTTAAATTACGCCCTATAATTTAAACGCAGTTGGTTTTATTAATTCCGCTAATAGCTCCGCGCTATTTTACGTCCCCGTCCTACTTCGTAAATCATACACAAACTTTCGTCTTATACCAAATTTCAAATAATTATCTACCTCCCTATAACCTATCATCCTAATCTAATGCAAATCTCTTCTCTAAATTATTCCTTACTTCTTACTTACCTGTTTCTCCCTACGCTAATCCCTCAACTAAAACCTACTTATCAGAATGAACCCTAGCTTCTCCTATCCCTATCCCTGCCTACTCAAAATAATATATCAGGATACTAGCCGCCGAATAACCTAGGACGACCAGTGGAACTAGGGGGGAGGAATTTAGGATGCGGAATGATTTTCCCAGATTCCCCTAATCCAGACTCAGATTAGAGAGGGTTTCTACTAACCCATGGCCAAAGGTAGTCGCGGCCGAATCGGGAGGAAATGAAGGTAGACATACAACATTTATCCAGCGGACAGCCAGAATAATGCCGGGTATAATAACAATCAAGGGCTTTAAACCACGAGAGTTTAAAGGTATCTAATCTACTTTAGCAAAGCAGTAATTAGTCACTCAAATACTAATTACAACATGCAATTACTAGCTCAAGCGGGATCCCAGATTTAAACTTTACGGGTAAATTAACGCGTTCACTGGGTAATTTGGATCTATTATTAAACCTTATATCACATTGCCTTCGACTTTGGACGACTACTTGGTGAGCCTGACAGGAGCAGGATATGCTTCAATCTTCCCAAATCCGAACGTCAAATGTGATATTTATACCATGACTGACAATTAACTCTGGCGACCACATCGTAACACTGATTGGATCAGCTTCCTTCGGAACACCCAAGCCAAAAGTCCGTCAAGATACCAGGTATATGCACTTAAATTGGCATACTTTCAAAACTAAATTTGTGACTTAATGATTTTATCAGGAAAGGAAAAGCTACCAATATTTAAATTTAATAATTTTAAAATAAATACCCTATTTTCCATTACCTTCGACTTTGGGCGACTACTTGGTGAGCCTGACAGGAGCAGGATATGCTTCAATCTTCCCAAATCCGAACGTTAAATGGAAAACTTATACCCTGACTGACAATTAACTCTGGCGACCACATCGTAACACTGATTGGATCAGCTTCCTTCGGAACACCCAAGCCAAAAGTCCGTCAAGATACCAGGTATATGCACTTAAATTGGCATACTTTCAAAACTAAATTTGTAGCTTAAAGGTCAAAGGAACACTCCAAAGTTAATCAAGGAAAGGTAGCTCAAATGTTATGGATGAAAGATGAGATTTTGCTTACTCAGGGATTGGACACTTCCGTCCTCCTCGGCGACCCAGCGATGAAAGAGGGCGAACTCGCGCCCCTTCCCCCTTTTATGCCAAAGTATAACAAAGGCTTCGCTATCTCTTTCTTTCGCTTCCTATCCCGTTTCCCCTAATCCTCTCCGGTGTGGTCCCATGTGACTATTCCCCAAAATTCGGTACATCTACCTAAATAAATCATCATTGATTTCCAAATAAGTAACTAATACAATAATTTATTATGAACTCCTATTATAAAATCCTAATGGTTTTTTAGCCTTTTGATATTTATTTTAACAATCTCTTTTTTTTTTTTTTTATTATTATAAATTAATTCAAAACAAATACTTCAATAACTTTATGTGTAATTGGATTTAAAATATTATTATGTAATTACTTTAATGTAAACATACAAACTATGTGATATCATTTTTGATTTAATAACCTCTGTTTATAAATAACTTACTATGAACTATAACACAAATTCCTGTGAATAGTTTTACTAATAAAATTATGTTCTAACATTTCCAAATTGTACAAAGTAATTCGACCAAACCCGGTTAGTACTCGTAATGTACCGTACCCTCTATCCACAACTGGCAACCCTTTAAATATCATGCGACTTTTAATGACTATTCTTGGAAATTTGGCCTACGTGACTTTCAACACGCTAACATATTTCTTGGAACACGAAGCCTTCGCGCACACAAAAAAAACCTTCATTATTGCGCTTCCGTTCAAATCCGTCCTTAATCATGCAATGCATTTGTAACCGAAGTAATTACCCAATATCTAATATTGACAAACAACTTAATATTACTGAATATTATTTACAAGACTCTTGAAACAAATATCCTACGAAATCTCATGTCATAATAGATCAATTTTGACTAACAATTACTACTCAAACCGATGCGTCGTTCAAGATTACAACTGTCTTCCATATTACCAACCGTCGAGTAAATGGAACAATACGGCTATTTCCGTTCAAAATATTATCTTATTATGTGAAAAACAGTTCTAATTGTCTATAATTCTTCTAATGATACTCATACAAGACTTCTTTAACATAGAAGATAATTAATGCCGATATATTTAATACCAAACTTATGTTTAACAATTAGTTCTACCTTTTTTGTACATCAATTGACCTCAACCTTCTTTCAATGTTGAGATGAAACCTCTCTCGTCGAATGTAGGTATAAAACCTTCTTTGTTAATTTTAACATAAACTCCTTCGTTGAATTTTTGCATAAAACCTTCTTTGTAGAATGCGAATATTGGGAAAATAGATTAGTATTTAGTTTTTACATGTGTATTTTTGAGATATATCCATATTTGTTATGTTTATATATTTTTATTTAATCGATTGCAGAAAATGAGAGGTATGCTCATTTTTGGTTCGTTACACTCGCCCCCGAAAAGAGGATTTAATAGCGGCTAAACCTAAATAGTTGACAGACGAAATAAAAGACTCTTTTCTTGTTTAATAAAATATATTTTATTATAAGTTTTACCTGTTTACTGGTTACCTTTGAAAAACATTACCATTACCTTCTATAAAACAATATCATTACCTCACTTGGAATCGTCTCAAATTTTAAAAGAACCAATTTAAACTTCGTTAATCTTTTCATTTCCAAATCTAAACTTTACAGAATGTAATGTGGCCCTAAGTGTGTGGTGTGTTATTTAAACCTAATGAATAAATAAAAATAAGCTCCCGTTTCGTATCTATAGAATAGCCTGAGAATCATTGACGCAAAATTGTCCTTTCCCCTCGAAATAACCAAAGTACCCAAAGGAATGAGTTGTGAATTCACCAACCGCTAGTCAGTATAGTTCTGACGATCCATCAACCCAAACCTGATTTATCCGCTTGACCTGGGATCGACCGAACCACCCTCAAATACTTTAGTTAAGTGTTTCTGGTTCAAAACAATAGATTGCCAGAAATAAACAGGCCTCTTACAGTACAAATCGTAAGCATATCCCAATTAATCACAAGGAGTTATGTGTAGTGTTCGATGATGCCTATTCTAGCATATTATGGTAGCTTCATGTGTAGTTAAGTCTACAAAAAAAAGTAGTAAACCTACTGTAAAACACTAACCTAACTTCACTCTCCTTTTTTGTAGACCATTGTAAGTGTACGAGTTCAATTTTGGAAATGAATTGACCTATTCAGAAATCAGAAATTCTGGTTTTGTCAAAACGCCACTGCACTCACACTGATACATCATTCAGAACCTACTTTCGTGGTCATTCATTCCACGCTTTGACAAACCCGTGAACCATCAATTTCCGAACTAGAAGATTTGGTTCAAAATTAAGTTTAAATTTGACAAAACCAAGCTACTATTTACCTTGCTTTACCTTTACCAAAAAGTTTATCTTACCTTTATTTTTACTATTGCGGCGCCTGATAAAATCAAGGCTAATAAAAAATCCTCTTCTTTGTTCTATCTCATTTTCTGATAAAATAAACTAACACGTATTATGTAACACAGTTGATCAATATATGAAATTCTATTCATTTCTAAACCCCTGATGAAATTTAACTAACAATCTCTTTCTCATCTCCCTTCTCTCAATAGGCAAGTATCTATAAACTCTTAACTATTGGCGTACTTATACATCAAACATTTAGCGTAGGTATTCTCAATGTTCATTATAAATAAAATGGGTTCATTAATCGACAAGGCCTTTCTACAGCCGCAATAGTGTGCAATTATCATTTTATTAATTTTAGACAATAGTTGCTTTATATAAACTTCAAATATAAACAAGACCCGTTTACAGTCGCTACAATAATATGTCCTAATTCTGAAATAATGTGAATAAGCTACCAATTCTAGTTTTAATTTTTACCATGTGTATGGCAATCTTAATTATGTAACATTATCTGTGAAGCGCGATGGCGCGGTAAATTTAAATTTAAAATTCTCGTTCCGCACTCTGTGGCTAACTTTATGCAATTGTAACAACCTCAAACACATTGTAGTTTTAATCTTGATAATTACTATCAATAAATCTTCTTCTCTAATATATATTTAATAATATAGCACAAATAGTATATTTAAAAATGTAAAGTTGATTCTACCTAGAAATAAAATAAAGACGAGTCTGTTTTGAAATTAAGTATTACTTGGTTATGTATAACTGTGATATATTATAACATTATGGACAATAAAGGAATTCTATTCTATTCGGGATTCGGATCTATTCATTGCTTAAATAAAAATGTACTTTACACATATTTTCTAATATTATATTATAGGCTAATATTGTATATTTTAAAATGTTGTTTGTGTCAATAAATGATTTATTTAATATTTATTTATTTATTTATTATCTATTCTATTCTATTCTTAAAACACAAAGGTACATGAAATTATTCTAAATACAAAACATCACTGTTTTTTTTTTTTATGAACCATATCTATTGGAAACTGTTTTATAAACCTACAAATGTTTAATTCAGCGCCCCCTGAGTTCCGTAACACATGACCATATATGAAATCAAACCCAAACCACGTCACCGAAAAACGCAACAAATAAATTTGAACTGATAATCAAATTTATCAGAAAACTACGAACGCTAATTTCAACCAAAATTTATCTTACCCTAAACCATGTCTATATTAAATACATCTATGCCATTGTTTTTTTTTTTTTTAATATAAATCTATTTTATTATTATTATTTATTATTATTATTTATTATTATTATTTATTATTATTATTTATTATTTATTATTATTATTTATTATTTATTATTATTATTTATTATTATTATTTATTATTATTATTTATTATTATTATTTATTATTATTTATTATTATTTATTATTATTATTTATTATTTATTATTATTTTTTATTATTTATTATTATTTATTATTATTTATTATTATTTATTATTATTTATTATTATTTTTTATTATTTATTATTATTTTTTATTATTTATTATTATTTATTATTAATATTTATTATTAGTAACTCACTTTTATGTCTAGAATACAGATTTTTTTTTTTCTATTGCAACATACCTAATTATTGTTAATAACTTTCCTAACCAACCTATATTCTTCTGCAACTGTTTCAACTAAATAAGCATCTTTGTTTAAATTACATCAAAGTCCTTATTAAACTTGATTTTATTTATTACTAATTCTAACCCATTCTCTCATAGGGCTACTCCGCTCCGTTAATACTACTCCTAATCCGTTAATACACTCCGTTAATGCTACTCCGTTAATAGGCTTTACTTACTCCAAAACAATATAACGGAAGAGCTGCAGACTAATTGTGAATAGTTATACTATCTGTTAGTTCGTATGGCTAAAAAATTAAGTTACAACCACCAACCAATCCTTTTATTATAATTTGTTAAACTTCAAGGAATATGTAACTGTTATATTAATATCCTTTTATTTGTCATTATTACTATTTGTACTATTTTGGTGTCTATCCTATAGTTACCGTATAATAAATTTAATATTATTTTTATTTTCCCTCATGAATATAATAATAAATACTCTTACAACACACCGTTTCGATCTAAACTTCACAAATTACATTTGAGAATAGGCCTGCTTAAAATAGATATTTTCATTTATAAAATATCCGAATTGTTTTATCTACATAAAATTCCAAAGCACAAAAATAGTTTGATTAAAAATATTTGTCAATCTAGAATTCACAATACAAAACATTTCGATACTTACAACAGGTACAAACTACCTCACTACTATTTTCTTTTGCCCGCTCTCGATGAATAGGCCGCGTCATACCTACGCTGCGCTCGGGCCGAGCGCGGCGGTCGTGCGCGCCGTACTCGTCCGTATTACCGCGGGTATCGGGTGGAAACGGCGTGCGCGACCGAACGTGTCTCGGTTTGAATGTGGCCGGGTGCGTGCCACTTTATGCTACCTACGTTCTTGTTGTTTACCGGACAATCGGAGCGTTAAAATTGTCATCTACCCCCGAATTGGCTTGCCACTGTTTTTGTTACGATAACCGTGTTGTCAAATGTAATGCAATCTAAAATAGGCTTACATACACCTAAATTATCAAGTTACTCTCATATATCAATAGTGTCTAATAGTATAAATACGAAAAATTTAATTTACATTTATATAAATTCTTTTATGAGCATACCTACTTAAATAATACACCATATGATTGCAATGTACTACTAGGATTTTATAATATACACTTGTAATTATACATTAGAATAAGAATTTATGCAAATAAAGATAATTTGAAAACTAAAACTTCTCATTTTTTTTTTTTATTAATCTTTTATTATTATTAATATTATTATTAACATTATCATTCGAGGATAAAACTACACAATATTTATTTCCGTAAACCTAAACGCGCGTTAATCCAAAACGTTCTTATCAAAAAGGTTTAATTAGATTATGTGTGCAACCTCTTGATTAGCCTAACATATCCGAAAAAGTTTACCTACGTAAAGTAAAACCTCTTTGGTAGCATTTTTTCCTGCTTCTAATTCTTCAAATTAAATCTCTTCCTATAAAGTTTTAGTATGCACAGTATTCTAACAAACGCAAAGATTTTATCAACATGTGTACAAACGTTTATTCTCATATACAGTAATACACTCTTGGTCTAGATCATACCTAACAAAAATTAGCTATCTATCCAATACTGACAATTGATACTGGAAAGAAAAACCCCAAGGATTTCGGATAGATTACAATTTATTAAACTTGTAATATCACAATTTAATGCCGCTTAATCAATTCCTAATCTTCATATATAAATATTGCTCTTACTGAATAAACTTCGTATTACTCACAAAATGATACCTACGAATGCATAAATAAATTTACTCAAACCAAACCATAACCAAAACTTTTAAAACCCAACTCTGGTGAAACTAATTTGTTGAATATTATAAAACCTCTAATCTGCCACTTCATTTATCATTTTTCTTTCATTTCATTTCTAATACCTAGCTATATCTAATATTTCCGCATTTTATAATTACTTTAAGTTAATAATCACTTATCCCTACCGATGACAACTAACAACCGTTTTTACTATTATAACTCATTATTTAACTCATTCAATAAGATTTTTAATTGTAATCTAATAACGATTTAACCAACGCGTGATGTTATTAGAACGCTAATTCTCTCCGTACTACCGTTAATCTACTATACAAATCAACATATCAACCTATGTTTGTTGAAGACCAATATTAACTCTTTCTATTTTTAATTTTAAGCATACTAAATTTAATTTCGCGTATAACTACATATGCTTATTGTAATAACTATCTAACAATTTATGCACAATGAAACCTCCTTCGTTTTCAAATAACCTATTTTGCGTTCCCAAAAAGGTTTGCGTTTCATGCAAACTCTCTAGTGATTTTCCCGCGCAAAACCCACAATTATGTTATCTGTGCCTATAAAATTATTTCTTCTCTCGTTTTCCGCGCACGCCCACATAAATTAAATATATTCAATTCATTTAAAGAAATAATCAAACACAATGGACCCCATTTTAGCTAATTTAACCGCCCAATTTCCCATTCTTTTCGATCCTTCCGATACTAATTTCAATAATCAAGACTTACGCAAACAATCTATGAACAATTTATTAACAAAATATAATTTAACTTCTCCCACATCAATTTCTATATCGCAATTAAGACGAAAATACAAAGAACACATCCGTATAATCCAAGATACAACACACCCTAATACGGTAAGTTCCTTTTTTTTTTTATATGAATTCTTTTTTGTTCTCTCAAGTACTTCTGAACTTATATCTTGTTCCCTTTAATTCCTTCCAGAATCCTATCCCACTAAGCTCCCCGATTCCGTCCGCTCCAGCCAGTGAATGGATGATCGTCTGCCTGCCTGGCTTGTCTTCCTTGCCCCCAGCAGAAAGAGAAGCCGCCAGAGCGAACATTCATTCACTGGTGGCCCTACAGCAACTATACCCGCCTTCGACGATAGTTATAACTCACCGAACAACTGAAACGGTAATAAACCTTTATCTATTTATGTATATGTATAGACGCAAAATATGTACTCCTTTTAGAAAACGACTCTACTTTAACCTACTACTTTTCTCCCTTTCCAGATTCCTACAAACTCAGCGGATCCCCCCTTGCCACCATTCCCTCTTTCTATCAATACCCGACGCGCTTATGACCCAATTTTATCAGTACGTATTTACTCATCTAAGTATTATTATTATGTCTCCATTCTACCATTTTCTCATTATTCAAGCCCCATACATAATGTGTACTTTCGATTACAGGCTCATCCATTTGTACCCACTATCTCCGATCTACCCCCGCCTACTCTGGTAAGTCTCTCCTGTCCCTGGCTACATAAAATATATAATAGCACTCACACAGTTAATAATTGACTACACCATCGCCTTTCTTTTACAGACCGATTATACGTCTCCGGAAATGGAATCTCTATTCGAAGATCTTTTCTAGAACTAATTCATTATAAATTATATAATATATTATATATATTATTATATACTAAGTTCTCCCTCTTTTATTTCCTATGTTTTCTATCTGTAACCGGTTTTATCTCTTATTTTCACCTAAAATGTTCACTAATCTAATTCAAATTTTCGCGGGTTCCAACTGTTGGTTAACTATACTATAATAACAATAGAATTTTTTTTGACTTGACTATCAAATAAATAAGTTTCCTAATGACTTTTTATAATAATAAAACTTATCAAACATTTCCCTCATACAACACAATAAAATTATTATATTTTGCTCATAACTAAATTTTCCTATCAGTCGCGTAAAACGAAACGCCTATGAAATGAAACGACCAATCGTCCAATCAGAGCTCGCGACGTCACGTTCAATATCCAACATGTCCCGTCAAACATTATTTAGTGTTGTGGTAAAATTGAACAAACAACAATTTGAACTTAATCGAATGAAAACACAAAGCTAATATTCTATATTTCATCCTTTAATTTACAAAGATGTACTGTCTCTTTGTAGTAAATGTTTATTCACTATTTTAATGTAGAATTAGTTTTTTTTTCTTTTTTCTGAATAATAAAATATATAAATATTAACAAAAATATCAATCTCAAAAAAAAAAGAAAACATAATTTAACATTTGAATAATTATTCTTCTTCTTGTAAATACAATAAAAATGTGATTGTAATGCAATTAATTAACTACGCACAAAAATCTCAACGCAATAAATCTTATAGACATGTTTTGTTTTCCCTAACTTCCAAGTACTAGCTATTAGAAATTCCTAAATTATCCAATTCTACTCAAATATCAATTGTAAATTATAATATTATCTAAGACATTTTGTTATATTTTTTTTTTATAAAGCGTGAAAATACAATATTCAAACATACACAATATATTGTTTCTTGCAAAATAATCGAATCCATTCAAACACCTAGCCCCATTTTTTTCGATTAATTAGATAACGTTCCCATCACTAAACTCAACCAGTTGAACGATGAGTTCACAAGATGTCGCCACTTCCGCCTGCTCTCAAATTTTATGTGAACGACCGGCAATGTTTGTGATGAAAAAAAAATCTCTAATTCTGTATATTCCAGCACAATACAGTGTAATTATAGATAATCTAACGCTTTTCGTGTACAAACAAAAACTACCTAGTGCCACCTGCGCCCAACTACCATTTCAAACCCCAAAACAATGCAAAAAGTAGATAAACTTTACCTACAAAATTTGTCGTCACAATTCTACAGCAAACTACTCCCATGGTTTCAAAAGGTAAGCATACAATTCCCAACCAACTATGTTCAGTGATAATAAGTGTCAGATCATTTTCTATTACCTATCTATTGCTCACTATGTCAACAATATAACCCCATCCAATCTCAACATTAATACATGAAACCAACCCAATAAACTATCCATTTTATAATACACTTGAAAAAGAAAGTGACCCTATGGTCTTGCACAAAACTTCCCACTTCTAATCATGTCAACAAACCCAATGAAATTCCTAACAATATTGTCCCTATAATCCTTTTTATGTGTTGATAATTACCAGACCTTGCACGACTTGATATAACAATATTATATTTTTTTTTCATGCTTAGACACATAACATTAACGCCCTTACTTAGATAAAGACATAAAAATCAGTCAAAAGGTAGCCAGTCTAACTTAAATTTCATGTCCCTGAATAACCTAATTCATGCCTATTGTACAATGTGTTACAAAAGATATTCCCAAATAAATAAGTACTATCACACTACCTATTTTGTAATTATTCATAAATGAACAATAGAGCTAGACACCTTTCTTTAATTTTAACATCTTATCTGATCTTTCATTGTAAGAACTTTGATATTGGTTTTGACTATGAAAATTGTGCCTTTGCTAGTTGTATAATTAACCCTTTTACCTGATATTCCTAAAATATTTTACTATTAATTTTAGTTACACCCTAATTCTCCTCTTAATAGCTTAATTTGTATAATTTTGACATTTATTCTATGAAGAAATTGATAATTGGTATGGAAACTCTCAGAAAACGCCCATATAGACTGCCCTATCTTGTTCCAATAATTATTGTTCTATAATATACCACTAATTCAAACTCTACCCAGAATATAATAAAATAATCATCAAATTACATTACTACAACCTACTAAAATAATAACTAAACCTTCTCCTTTTCTTTTTTTTCAGGAATAAACACTAATGCACAATGGATGATCCCAAACACCCACCCCTTAATTTGAATACCATCAACACAAGTAAGTAATTAATGCCAACTAAATTAATTTGATTTTTTTTTTTTAGAATTCTGTACACTATATGATAATTTTAATAAAGTCATAACGAACCCCAAAACCGCCCTAAGTTCCTCTAACATGGTTTTGTTATATCTTTTTCTATACAAAACAGCCGAGTCCTACAATTCAACGCGACATCCGTCCCACAAAAATGCTCATTCTGAAAACCCGCTAATGCTATTCTCAACTATTTGTTTGTGTGTTTACTTGTTTGTTCGTTCAAATTGCCACAAAACTCTAAATATAAAACCAGATTCTTCTTTGAATAATTTCTCTACTTAACTACATTCTGACAGAACTTACTTTAAGCAATAAGGCCGCCATTTAGACTGTTACAAGCTCAAAAACTATCTAAAGTAATTCTATATTAACACCAACTATTTGTTTTCAAATATGTGAACGGTGGCCCTTAATGTCAATCTAATTTAACCAATTCAATGTTCAAAGATAAAACCCTATATTTTTCCTTCTTTCACCTAAGCATCTTAAACATGAATTTATAATAAGGTAACAACTACTCAAGTCTATTATGTTTGATCTATACTTTACTTTATAGAAATAGATTACTACATAAAGAATAAAATATTAAAATAAAACTAAAATTATTATAAAAAGGAAACAATTATATTTAAGAAAACAAAAAGCTTAGATACATATTATAATGATTAACTTAAACAACCTTTCTTAACCAGATATTACATATGTGCCCAATTTTATTTAATTTCATACCATCAAATATTAATGTTTTAATGAACTTTATTTTTCAGATGCTGAATTATTCCACAAGCTGACATTTAGAATTGATGAAAATTGGAGACCCCAGCCCATTTGTATTTGTTACTTGTTTATTCAAAGGTAAAATTTATCCAAATTTTAATATTCATACTTACATATTTATATGATAGTGGATTATCAATTTTTGTGATATATGAGTCTACACTTGCTTCTAAATTTATTTAAATAATGTTTATATATAAAAGACTATAAGTATGACTAAATCCTACTCTATATTAATAATTCTTAAATATTTTTACTAAATTATACTAAATTCAGAAACATTTTTTTTTTTATATATATATATATTCACATACATATTTATATACAACCTACAACTTTCTACAAAAGACTTCAACGTATGTGCTAATTTATTCTATTTATTATGGCTATATTTACAACAATAGTTTGTACAAATGTCTAACATTACTATTTTTATCTTTCAGGAAAAACCAACTCTTCAATAGCAGAAAGTACCAGCCTATGAAAACTAACGACTCGCCCCCAGACGTTTTAGTTTTAAACTAGCCTAATATAATATCTTATTCTAAACGTGTCCCTCTCTGTTATCCCTCCATTTCAAACAGCAACAAATGTAGCCAGACCGCTAGGTCTGACTATTTATGATGGCCAAAATCATGTCAAATATATTCCTATTTGTAGATACTTATAACTTAAAATTACAATCCTAAAATCAATTAAATTTTAAATCCTGTCACGGCCACCCAAATGTAACAACCCACTACCTATCTCTCTATATATCTCTATTTTTTTTTGAAACTATATCTAACTTATAACTATAAATTGTAATTATGACTAATTAATAACTAACATACCGCTGATATACGTCTGATCATTGTATCTACTTTAACGAACCCTATTAGATAAGTATATGTGATGTCTTTAGTACAGCTGACCTAATTTTGTCGTCTTCTTGTTAATTAATCTTACAACTTACTTCTTCCCAATTGATATTATACTAATGTTTTACCGTGTACTCTTTCATTACCTCAAACCCATTGCTTAATTCCTATTTCTAACAATCTAGTGTTTAGAACTCTTATATAATAAATCACGTTAGTACAAACATAGAATCATACTGATAGATGTTTAATTATAATCTCTCTCACTAAACCCTGTTTATCAATGAGGTCAACAAAACTATATAGAGATTTACTTCATCCGTTCATAGATTAATAATGTTAATTGCTATCTTTATAAATGTTTATTATTTAGGCTCGCTTTTGCGTACCAGTCAGTCAAGAATTTAACTGAAAAGCACAGAAAATGCTCCATTCCAACGCATTTTCCCATGGTAAACATATAATTTCCACGAGATCTAAACCCCTGACAAAAGCGGCCTTTCCTATCAATGATAACTCAATCTTTTTCTAGCTGAATGTATTTACTTTTATTTTTATTCATTTGTTTGATTATGACCTACCTAACAAAACCTCGCTCGAACTTTTGACATGATTCCCTACGAAATGTGATCGTCTAGTTAGTTAGAACGCCTAGGTCATACGTAGCAACCCTAATTCTTTAAAGATGAACAGAAAGGAACCATAACCTAAATGGAGTCTACACTTCAAAGAAAACTATCGTAAATATAAAGGTCAGATTAATCCTAACAAGGTTATGACGAAGAAAAGTTAAATACATTTAGACATTCTAGGTAATAATTCCTGATCTTGGCTGAGTGTGTAGTTACTCATAAGTAGTAGAAAAACAACAATAATGTTACGTCATCTCTATTATTCACTTTCCAACAGCTGGGTTCCTGGTTGGTGATAATTTTGCCAACGTACGAAACCCTAGAAAACACTTCTGAATTCTACCGTATAACAAAGTGACCGAGATTAGATAACTTATCTGTAAATAATTAGTTATTAATCTAATCAGCCAAAAATAGGAACCATACCATAAAGGTCTTCAGTGTTATATCACGAAGTAAGGTAATATTCTCATAAATAAACAATTAGGTTATATTCCCTATTTATTTTGTAAAGGTAATTGTTTTCAAAATGATATTTATAAACCATATACAACTGTAGTAATTTTATCATATTTTTAAATTTATTATTTTGTCAATAAATATACTCCCAACACAACTTCTGCCTTTAAGCAAGTGTAGCTTAGTTTACTTTAATTTAAATCGCTCCAACATTTCCATCAGGCGCTATCTTGCGAAATAGAATAACTTACTTTTGTATTTAAAAGAGTCATAGTTTATATTTCTAGAATTGATATTCATTCAATAAATAGTCTCTCAACTTTATTACTGTCATTTAAGCATGCGTAGCTTTGGTTAGATTTTAATTGATAATTTGCTATGATGTTTTCAATAGGCAATAAAAGAACTTCGTTTAAATAACACATGTTCCAGATAGCAGCTCCCGCTGTTTATTTCAATTAATTATCCGACTTGTATTCATTATAGCGTGTATTTATTTAATGTGAACTTGTAACCGTTCATAATCATAATTTCCAATTTTAGATGAATGTTCCCTAACTACCGCAACTTCTACGTTTTATTTGATATTACAAACTTTCTTCCAAAACTTAATTATTCGGTTCACCCTTAAATTACGCCCTATAATTTAAACGCAGTTGGTTTTATTAATTCCGCTAATAGCTCCGCGCTATTTTACGTCCCCGTCCTACTTCGTAAATCATACACAAACTTTCGTCTTATACCAAATTTCAAATAATTATCTACCTCCCTATAACCTATCATCCTAATCTAATGCAAATCTCTTCTCTAAATTATTCCTTACTTCTTACTTACCTGTTTCTCCCTACGCTAATCCCTCAACTAAAACCTACTTATCAGAATGAACCCTAGCTTCTCCTATCCCTATCCCTGCCTACTCAAAATAATATATCAGGATACTAGCCGCCGAATAACCTAGGACGACCAGTGGAACTAGGGGGGAGGAATTTAGGATGCGGAATGATTTTCCCAGATTCCCCTAATCCAGACTCAGATTAGAGAGGGTTTCTACTAACCCATGGCCAAAGGTAGTCGCGGCCGAATCGGGAGGAAATGAAGGTAGACATACAACATTTATCCAGCGGACAGCCAGAATAATGCCGGGTATAATAACAATCAAGGGCTTTAAACCACGAGAGTTTAAAGGTATCTAATCTACTTTAGCAAAGCAGTAATTAGTCACTCAAATACTAATTACAACATGCAATTACTAGCTCAAGCGGGATCCCAGATTTAAACTTTACGGGTAAATTAACGCGTTCACTGGGTAATTTGGATCTATTATTAAACCTTATATCACATTGCCTTCGACTTTGGACGACTACTTGGTGAGCCTGACAGGAGCAGGATATGCTTCAATCTTCCCAAATCCGAACGTCAAATGTGATATTTATACCATGACTGACAATTAACTCTGGCGACCACATCGTAACACTGATTGGATCAGCTTCCTTCGGAACACCCAAGCCAAAAGTCCGTCAAGATACCAGGTATATGCACTTAAATTGGCATACTTTCAAAACTAAATTTGTGACTTAATGATTTTATCAGGAAAGGAAAAGCTACCAATATTTAAATTTAATAATTTTAAAATAAATACCCTATTTTCCATTACCTTCGACTTTGGGCGACTACTTGGTGAGCCTGACAGGAGCAGGATATGCTTCAATCTTCCCAAATCCGAACGTTAAATGGAAAACTTATACCCTGACTGACAATTAACTCTGGCGACCACATCGTAACACTGATTGGATCAGCTTCCTTCGGAACACCCAAGCCAAAAGTCCGTCAAGATACCAGGTATATGCACTTAAATTGGCATACTTTCAAAACTAAATTTGTAGCTTAAAGGTCAAAGGAACACTCCAAAGTTAATCAAGGAAAGGTAGCTCAAATGTTATGGATGAAAGATGAGATTTTGCTTACTCAGGGATTGGACACTTCCGTCCTCCTCGGCGACCCAGCGATGAAAGAGGGCGAACTCGCGCCCCTTCCCCCTTTTATGCCAAAGTATAACAAAGGCTTCGCTATCTCTTTCTTTCGCTTCCTATCCCGTTTCCCCTAATCCTCTCCGGTGTGGTCCCATGTGACTATTCCCCAAAATTCGGTACATCTACCTAAATAAATCATCATTGATTTCCAAATAAGTAACTAATACAATAATTTATTATGAACTCCTATTATAAAATCCTAATGGTTTTTTAGCCTTTTGATATTTATTTTAACAATCTCTTTTTTTTTTTTTTTATTATTATAAATTAATTCAAAACAAATACTTCAATAACTTTATGTGTAATTGGATTTAAAATATTATTATGTAATTACTTTAATGTAAACATACAAACTATGTGATATCATTTTTGATTTAATAACCTCTGTTTATAAATAACTTACTATGAACTATAACACAAATTCCTGTGAATAGTTTTACTAATAAAATTATGTTCTAACATTTCCAAATTGTACAAAGTAATTCGACCAAACCCGGTTAGTACTCGTAATGTACCGTACCCTCTATCCACAACTGGCAACCCTTTAAATATCATGCGACTTTTAATGACTATTCTTGGAAATTTGGCCTACGTGACTTTCAACACGCTAACATATTTCTTGGAACACGAAGCCTTCGCGCACACAAAAAAAACCTTCATTATTGCGCTTCCGTTCAAATCCGTCCTTAATCATGCAATGCATTTGTAACCGAAGTAATTACCCAATATCTAATATTGACAAACAACTTAATATTACTGAATATTATTTACAAGACTCTTGAAACAAATATCCTACGAAATCTCATGTCATAATAGATCAATTTTGACTAACAATTACTACTCAAACCGATGCGTCGTTCAAGATTACAACTGTCTTCCATATTACCAACCGTCGAGTAAATGGAACAATACGGCTATTTCCGTTCAAAATATTATCTTATTATGTGAAAAACAGTTCTAATTGTCTATAATTCTTCTAATGATACTCATACAAGACTTCTTTAACATAGAAGATAATTAATGCCGATATATTTAATACCAAACTTATGTTTAACAATTAGTTCTACCTTTTTTGTACATCAATTGACCTCAACCTTCTTTCAATGTTGAGATGAAACCTCTCTCGTCGAATGTAGGTATAAAACCTTCTTTGTTAATTTTAACATAAACTCCTTCGTTGAATTTTTGCATAAAACCTTCTTTGTAGAATGCGAATATTGGGAAAATAGATTAGTATTTAGTTTTTACATGTGTATTTTTGAGATATATCCATATTTGTTATGTTTATATATTTTTATTTAATCGATTGCAGAAAATGAGAGGTATGCTCATTTTTGGTTCGTTACAGAATGCTCGACGTCTTGCTCCGTCATTTACTATAAAAAAAGAGATAGATGTTTTGGTTGTGCTGAGTCTAAAAAAAACAGGTTTCATCGTATAAGGAAGTCAAGGAAATTGCACGAAACCGAAAAGAATGGCGCATACTTCACCGATAAGAGCCGAGTTCTTGAATTTTGAATGAATGAGTCTACACTACATATCTTTTTGTATTAGAGATTATAGTTTGTGGGAATCAAGGAGTCAGGCAGTACGGTTACTTACGTAAATCCTTAGTTTGTGCCCAGAGCCCCGTGGGCGGTGGGTGTTCTGCTACATCTGATGAACACGCAAGCTCTGGTGTCAGTAACGCCACCACGCAGTGTAATACTGATAGTGCTAGACAGCTCCATACCACCGTGCTAAAATATATAGAATAATCGTTTAGAAAACACGTCTCTTGGTTACTTATCAAACTACTGATATTATTGTCTGTGATGCTACACAAGTACAGCTGAAATGATTATGCGCCTTAACATGGTAAAACAAGGTACTCGTATGAGGTATGTAGGTACAGACTTTGTCTATATTGTTATATTATTTAAATCTATATTCTTACAGGGCAATCTTGACTGGGCTACTATCGTGATTCTACAATTATTCCGTACCAAAGGTCGCGACGATCCGTCACTCTGAGGCGGTGTGAAAAAGAAGCAAATAAAATAACTATGCACGTTTTCTTTTCTATATACTCTAATTGTATAAAAATATTATGATGAGGTAATAACCTGTGATCTGGACGCAGGTACCCGGCAAGGTACATGAGCAGCATACCACCAGCATGTGCCAGCACTGGTGCTGCTGCAGCTGCGGCCGGGAACAGCTGACATGCCTGGAAATACAACAACACGTACTTTTGGTGTTTTTGATCTTGTAGTAGTTAGAAGTAGTAAGTTTATTTCTTTTTTCTTCTTCTTTGTCTTTGATTAAGGGTGTGAAATAGTACATTGTTACCCTAGGGGTGAAAGTAACTTTTTTAGTCCCGAGACGGGGTTTGGCACCCGAACGCAGTGAGGGCGCCAATAGTTCGAGGGACTAAATAAGTCTTTAACCCGAGGTAAACACTGTGCTTTTCATTACAAATACGAGGAAAGTAAAAATAAAAACATGAATTAGCTAAAGAAAATATGAGTAAATTTTATTTTACCACCCAAGTCAAAACAAAGATACCTCAAATCGTATGATGATTTTCCACTACCGCTTTAGCCTCTTCTTTTATAAAATCAGGCGTTAAATTTATATTAAAATCAGATGAACTCATTTTATAGGTACAAAATCTCTGCTATACGTATTGTGACGTAGAACCTCTTTGGATGTAGGTGTAAGAACTATTTGGTTAAATGTAGGTATAAGAGCTCTTTTGTTGAATGTAGGTATAGGAACTCTTTTGTTTTTGTAAAGAAGTTAGTAGAGTTCAAGATAACTCTGCGCGCGGATAAAATTGGAACTAAAATGTTCTGATTGCAATTTGCATCAGAGGCCAATTCTTGGCACGGGGTTTAGGCGGCAGCACTTAGCTGCCGCCTAAACCCCGTCTCGGGACTAAATAAGTTACTTTCACCCCTAGGGTAACAATGTACTATTGTTAAAAGCCTACTGGAATTATCAACGTTAACAGAATAACCAAAAAAATTCCAGCAAACTCGCAGAACTTGTAGCTAATTACAACAACGTAATAACTAGCTCTAAAACAACGTATCTATTTGATTGTGTTTTTAGAATGTTTTTGGCAATTCACATCATTGGATTATCATCATAATTAGTATACTGTTTTGTAGGATCTGGTACCATCTGTCACATATTCATCTTCATAATTTAATATGTTACAAGTACATTTAAACTATTGTATTGAACTGACCTCCGGGCCTAGCACAGGAGCGAGTGTCCAAGCCAGCGCGCCAGCCACTCCCGCGCAGACCCGACCCGCTACCAACCACCAACCACCGCACCACGTCAACGCCCAGCATATCTGTAATATAAAAACTTTAAATATATAATATATCAAGTGATAGGTCAGGGTGCTATTGTCGATTGGACTGTCGTCATGGATGCGTCATAGATCTGAATTCTAATTCGTGCCGTGCATCATTGGTGACTTTCCAAAAAATATAGCAAAATTAATATGTTGGTTTTGATACGTATACATTAAGCCACCCTTAAAATTTGCGTTATCGTTACGTTAGTCTTGTCCTGTACATTATATTAATAAATAATGTTAATATCATATAAGTAAGAACAGATTACATACAGTACCATACAACAGCGAAAGAGTATTTTTTGTTGTAGATTTTCCCACAACACTTCTTCGATCGAATCTTTTAGGGAAATATGCAACATTGTATAGGTTGCTTTGTCGCATTGCATAACATTTAACATCAAGAAACTAGTAGTGATAGTTAGAGATTTCTTGAAATTAAATTCTAGGAATCTGTAACACTGCTATTTTTTAACTACTTACAGCAAAAGCAGCAGACGTAGCAGCGAGCACATACCGGCGCGGCTGCCGCAGCGCGTGCGCAGCTAGCGGCACAGCTAACAGACCGGCAGCACAAGTGGCCGCCGCGCCCGCCACCACGGCGCCTTCGTTCTCGTCTGTTCCTGTACTACCACTGGCTAGAGATACCCAACCTAGGGCTAGCCCGAATGATAATGTGGGGATGTTTACTGGAACAATACAAAAAAAAACTTTCAGAAGACTTGATAACCACCTTTTTTTTAAAGTCGGTTAAAAAAGAGGTTAAATTATAGGGTTGTTTAGGTACTTGAAAAATATCAAGAGATCATCAAAACATTTGAAAAATACAAAAAAAGAAATTTCATCATAGAGGCTTACTTGGATATGCTATTATCCTGTTATTCTATCGCTTGGTTTTTAGATCGACTGACGACCAACTGAATTGTCCCATCAAATACCTACACTTTTGCGCGTTGTCATTGGCAAAAAATTTAAACTAAAACCAACAGCGGAAGCAGTATTTTTAAAATCTTTAAAACTGCTTTTAATATTTTTAATGCTGTAAGGAATAGTCGTTATAAATGGAAATTTACCTTGAGCCGAAGAACAAAACGTACATTAGGTATAATAACGTATTTTTCCTATGCTTAGTGGTTATAACTTGGTAGTGACTGGTAACATAGTATTCTTTTTTTTATGTTATTTCCCCTAGGGTTTTCCACTTTGCGTGATCTTCGATGCACAAAAACTGCTTTAACGCATCTGCGGTTTTAATCTTACCATTTCAACAATATAGCGTGACGCAAGAATTATTGACTCTATAGAAACATAACTGAGCAAAAAATCTCGATGGTCTTTTTTTGCGTTAGATAGGTTTGCGTTTCACTACATCCTGCCTGATGTTAAGCATTGCTGTAGCCTAGAGTGTAACAAGCTTACCTAGAAGATACCTATTAGCTCTAGATTTGAAGACCCCTGGATTGTAGTTCGCAGGGAACACAGCTTCCAGTAAAGTGTTGCAAAGCTTTGGTGGGTGAGACTTAACTCTTTACCTTCTTTACGTTATAATATGAATCCAGGTCTTAAAAAATAAAAAGTCGGGTCTTGTTGTTCATTTAAACATTATATTATAAACAATGAAATGTCAACTTCAAATTGGGACGTTGATTTATCATTGGTAACATTTTGACAATTTGATTATTATGACAGAAGAAAACTAATTTTGAACAACAAGAACGGACTGCGTAAATTTCCAAGTTCTCGACTATACCTATATAATAGTTAAGCCAATTTTTGTAGTAAGTGTTTTCTTCTGTCATAATAATCAAACTATTACCAATGACATTCAACGTTCCAATTTGAAGTTGTAATTTTGATTGTTGGTACGAGTATGTGATGTTTGAACAACAAGAACCTTCTAGACTAATATTTAAACCACGTTTTGTAATAAGACCCTTACAGACTAACTGTGACTAAGCATTCTTCTATTCCCGGCGTCGCGTGGTAACCAATCAACGAGCATCTTTGTGTGCGAGTCATGTCTAGGAGAGAGATAATAGAATATGTGAAAGCATTTTCTACGTGACATTTTGTATCAAGTTACTATTCAGTAAAATCAAATTATTCTTACGGTGTGACGTAAGAATCTCCATGTAAACAAATCAAAACCTCAAAGAGGTACTTGTGTGCCAGTGACCGCTAATGTGAGGTTTTTTAGAGTTTTTTTCCGAAGTTATTAATAGCTATGGGGATTTCTAATAGACGAATTGAGATTTGTACCTATCAGTTAATTATAGTTTACGTCTTATAGTATTAGGTATCGCAAGTTTTAAACTATATAAGTGATTTTATTATAGTTTACGTCTTATAGTATTAGGTATCGTAAGTTTTAAACTATATAAGTGTTTTTTTTGGTCTGATTTGACACTAAGCCATTTTCTTCACACATAAACTATTTAAAATACATTAGATTTTTAAATTCATCATGAGTATTGGGTATAGATTGCATAAAGGCCAAAAAAATTATGTGACCTGTGAATTTATTTTCGCAAATTTTCAAAAATTGTACACAATAATCGCGTTGTTATTGGATAAAAAGTAGCCTATGTTACACTCATGACCGTATACTATCACTATACCAAAAATCACGATAACCCGTCGCTCCGGGCGTGAAAGTGGAACAAACAGACAAACAAACGTACTTTCGCATTTATATAGACAATAGTGAAGTATGATTAATGTACCTAACTTAAGCCGTCTTTAATTGTTTATGGTATCAGGTAAACCTGTTTATGTAGGTATAAAACATGGCGATTAATTTCAACTTGCGGTCAGATTGTTGTGTTTTCCTAGTCTTTCGTAAGATTCGGTATCTCTATATTGACCTAATACAGACCTATACATATCTAGATTTTATACCTATCTTTAAAAAACTTTCCGAAGACTTGATAACCTCCTTTTTTGAAGTCGGTTAAAAATAGTGTAGCTGTTTATTGTTATAGATGTCATTTACACGATTACTGTAGACGCGGTCGGTCCTTGGATGGGTGACCAATAAGTGACTTTCTATTTTGGGCGCCTCTGTGGGTCGTATGACACGTAGAATTGTAGGTTCCTGCTGTTTGTCTGTCATGGTAAAGCAGTCGTTAAGTAATGTCAGAGGTCATAAAAAAAAGCAAAGTCGTTTTCCGCGTCTGTCTGCATGTATGCTTAAATCTTTAAAACTATACATACAACAGATTTTAATGCAGTTTTTTTAAAAGATGAAGTGATGCAAGATGAAGGTTTATACTCGTATGTATAAAAACGAGTGTGAAGCCGCGGGCACATGCTTGTACATTATTGAAAGATGTAATACTTTATAAAGTCGGTTAAAAGTATATTATGACTACACTTACCTGAAAGTAGCATCAAAGCCTGAACGAAATAAGCTTTCAGCGTTTCTGTTGCTGGAAGTACGACCGTCATCTTGTCGCTATATTAAATACCTTCTTTTGTAATTCTATTCTATTCTAATCTTGGTTGTGGCCTCTGCGGTATGGCCGCAATTTTGCCATTCTTTTGTAATTGTTATTAATTATTTAGTGTTATGTTTTTCACTTTTTATAATATTGTCATTGTCAGTACAAGACTTGCCATATTCATACATTACAAAAATTATAATGGTCGGTTTTTTTCTTTAAAAAAAAACAATATTTTTGGGTGTAAGTATTAATATTACAGAAAAAAATACGTTATATTATTATTACACCATAAAGTCTGTTTAATATTTTATATATTGATGGTAGCACCATAAAACTGTAGTAAACAATCTTTTGTCCATAGACAACTATAATTTTTAAAATTTTCTTCAAAAAAAATTTGTTTCTCGCTAATTACACAGAATACAAAATACAACTAATTATAAACAAATTTAGGTACTCCACTATATTATATATTTATTGTGTTCATATCACTCAACACTTTTCTCTATTTCATTTTCTTCTTGTTTTTATATAAACTAACGAGCGAGCGGCTCTAGTGTCAGAAATTAAAACAGTTTATAATTTATATATACAGACTCTATCTTCGGTCACTGACTCACTGATTCATCCATACACTTCCTTATGACGCGATAAATTTTATGCTTAAATTTTTAACTGATGTGTTTTCGTTTTTTGTGAGGTTGAACCGAAATTGATACCTTTTTGGATGTTCGTGTTTTTTTAACAAGAAAAGGGTTTGCACATGACCGTAATAAAATGTGTTTTATTACTATTGATGTGTGGTTTATACACTTATTCAGAGTTACTTGTTAGCTGTGAGCAGTATTTGAAATAAGGAGCTTTAACAGGTATGAATATGAAAACCTCACGTTTTGAAAGGTAAGAGTAGAAAAAAACTCTTGACACGCAAAAAACGACAAGAAGTTTTAAAATGTGTGTTATATTTTTTTAATGTTTTTATGACTACAATCGTTGTTGGTATGCAATTTTTTTACACAACACAGTTAAGACTTGTCGATACATGCAGCACTGACTGAAAAAATTAATTACACTGTCAAGTAATTAACTATTATTAATTATTAACTGTAGAAAATTTGTTGATTCTATTATGTAAATCAAGCAACCAGAACTTAAGCAAAAATGTTGATTTTATTATGTAAATTACACCGTTCACGTTTTAGCAATTAAATTATAATTATTATGACTGAACGCACTAATTACTAGTTACTCTGTATAACTATGAACGTATAGATCGCGCCTAAGTTTGCACGGTACTGCGCGCGCGCCGGATTTCTGCCGCTAATATAAGGATATGCGATAAACAAAAAAAAACCCCAGTGCCTAAACATCTCTCTCTCTCTCTCTCTCTTTGAGTCGTATTTCCTCATGACTGAGGGTCGTGACTCCCCCACAGAATTAATTTGTCAGGGGAGTTCTCTTGGGCAGATACACCGTGGTGGGCGCTCAGGTCCTTCCACGGAAGACGCATGTCCTCGGATATTGTGGTCCTCAAACATGTCGGTTTCCTCACGATGTTTTCCTTCACCGTTAAGCGAGTGCAAATCCACACATAACTTGAAAATACAAGTCATTGGTGTAGGGCCGGATTCGAACTAGGGTACGTCTGGTTGAAAAGCAGACACTGAAACCGCTGAGCCACACTCGCATTTAAACATACACTATTGAAAATACACATCTCTGTATAAAGTACTTTCCTAACTTTAGTAGTAATAATTAATTATCTCTGTTAAATTACTAGAAGAAATTTATAGCTTTTAGCGATAAAGTCGCAAATTAGGACACCAAACACTGTAGGTAGGATTTTTATGAGTAATTCTCAATGTTTCTTTTATTATTGTTGTTTAAATATTTACTTATATTTGTATTGATCCTATGACAATAGAATAAGTTTAAGTTTTTATTGTTGTGGTCACTTTTTAATTATTTAGTTACTTTATGTTTTACTAAATCTAAATAAAAAACCGGCCAAGTGCGAGTCGGACTCGCGCACGAAGGGTTCCGTACTATCATCTATTTTATGTATTAGTTTAGGTATTTATTTTTATAGTTAACATATTTCTAAATATTATATTTACTCAAAAATATTCAATTTTCTACTTGTTTATTAAGATCGAGTACAAATTGCTTAAAAATTACGTTTGTTGTATGGGAGCCCCCCCTCTAATATTTACTTTATTGTTTTATAAATATTTATTTTGAAAGGTAATATGCAAGTAAATATTATGTGTAAATTTGAAGCGTCTACCTGTAACCGTTTTTAATATTGTGCAAAAAAAATTGGAAAAAAAACACGCTTATTATATAGGGACCCCCCTTAATATATATATTTTTTAAGTTTTAGTATTTGTTGTTATAGCGGCAACGGAAATACATCATTTGTGAAAATTTCAGCTTTCTAGCTATCACGGCTTATGAGATACAGCCTGGAGACAGACAGACAGACAGCGGAGGCTTAGTAATAGGGTCCCGTTTTACCTTTTGGGTACGGACCCCTAAAAACAAATAAAAATATACATTAGTATTTTATCCTAACATACAATAGATCCTGAGGTTAAAAGGGGCTTATTTGAATTCACTTGTGATTATCACAGAGCAATTGCTGTTGAGGTCAGTCGTTGGAAGGGTGACCAAGCATAAACGAAAAAAGAAAATTTTAATTCAGCAGCTGTTTACTCCACCTTGTCTAAGGCGATTTTAAAACTCTCAACACGAGGGTTCGTCACTCTCAAATACAATGACAATATATTATTAGGCGACTTCGCCAATAAATTGAGCATTCATTATTAATGAATCTGCTGGAAGCGATTTGAATTTTTATTACAATTATAAGTAAACATCTAAACGGTGTGGACCAAAGTCAAATACCTACCTACTTATTATTACAACTGTTACGTAGATATACCTATGGAAATATGTAATTACTAGTGGGCGCCCGCGGCTTCGCTCGCAATATTTCAGGATGAAAGGTAGCCTATGACACTTCTATGACCTTATACTACCTACAAACCAAAAATCACGATGATCCTTGCAACCGTTTCTGCGTTATGAGCGTTAAAATAAACAGAGATTCAGATAAACGGAGAAACAGACAAAATTTCTAGAAATTAATGGAACGTGCTCTGCTATCAATTCTAATCTCCAAACTTTTTTTTTCAATTACTTCATTGTTCAGACTTTGAAACCTCTTTAGCTTTATTATATCGCACACCTAGATCTAAAGAGGTATTAACTCAAAAAAGTGCTTTGCGAGAAATAAGGAAAAACTGATTTCATTTCATTGTCATGCACTCCTGAGATACTCGTATTTTGAATAGAATCATGCTTTTGTTATGCAGCTAGGATAATTATGTTATACGAATTTTAAGATTATGTTATGCATTGGGGCAGAAAATTGGATTTTCAGAGCTATTTCCATTTAGCTAGGTATATATTGTTTGCATATTTATTTTGTTATTTTGACTTGAACCTATGTTGGTGAGTCAATTTGTTATTTAACTCCCTTTTGTAGAATAACGAGAACTTTAAAATCCAACATAATTTTGTATTATTTTATTTGCAGTTAGTTTGCTTGATAGATTAGTCTATAACAAGTAGTATGGGTTCAAATAGATTAAAAATTTGCAAAAAAACACAAGTAGTAATGGAATCAATCACTATTATCTAATAAAATGTCTTTTTATATATCAATATAGACAGTATCTTGTGAAGCTTATCTATACATAATATAATGAAGCTGTAACCGGTCGGTGTCTGTACATTGAAGATAATTTAAAAAAAATATAGTTGAGTGGTCTTCATTAATACAAAAGAACACAAAAATCATGTTTAAAAAAATTATGTTTGTCTGTCGGTATGTTTGTTCGTTATAGACTCGAAAACGGCAGAACCGATTTGTCTACGGTTTTCACTACGGTTTTGGTACATTTTTAACTAAACGTTTAGTGTTTATTTAATTTCAATCGGTTCGTAAATAAAAAAGTTATGTTCATTTTAAACATCATCGATTACACCATACAGCCATTTTAAAGATTCGTGTTTGTCGACGTATGAAGTAGATGGCGCAGTAATTACTTTTTATCTCAAAATAATGCGAGCGAAGCCGCTGGCGTCCACTATTCATTATTATATCTTAATTAATCATAAGTAACATTTTTTAACAAAGCAAATAATAATAACTCCTTTTCGAAAAATAAAATTGAAAGAATGCGTATAAAAAAACACATATTATAGTTATTATATTGATTGCTAGTTAGCAATATTAAGCATAAGAATAAACTAGGAATAAGGAATTTTATGCTAAATGTTTTGCAGTGTAACAAAGCTAATATTATAATAGTATTCGTATTACTAATTTTCCGTTAAACTGCAAAACATTCAGCATAAAATTACACATACGTAACAAAAAATCACATGACATAAATGAATAAAAATAAGCATAGAGTTAAATTTAAATATGAATAATGTCACTTTGAGATCACCTTGAAACAAAATTATCATAACTACCGACATAAAAATATTCTTAATCAATGGACAGAATGTTTTAAAGTAAATATCATAGTAAGACTTCGGAATAACGTTTTTGTCGACCAATTCTTTTACTCGTATGTCTTTCCTTTTCGCTTCCTACAGTTAAATTTTTTCGTTGTATGCTTGTGTCAAACCAGTTGAATACAACGGTTCATCTACGATTGTACCGGTTGCTCTTGTACGAAGAATCATCTTTCGCACAAAAGCTCTCCTGTAAGCTTCTTCGAAGTTTTGTAGAAAAAATCTGTGGGGTGTTATTTTTCAACCCTGAGAATCTTAATGTCATGCCACTTGATTTGGTTTTTCTCCTCATCTGTATTGAAATTGGTACCCCACGATTCTTGTAATGCTCTAACGTCATAAAAAATATTACATTTCTTCAACTTTGTAAGGTTTACCAGTTTTTTTTTTGCTGTAACAATAAAAGTTTTATATTGTTCTGGTATGTAGATGGGACCCGAATGCAAATATCTTTTAATTTGTTTCTCTATGACGCTATATGGACGTTATCACCTTCATTTTGAGAGTGACAACGTATAAGAAACTTATGCGTGATTGACTTAACGCGGGGTGCTATGTGAAATCGACTGTTCATAAAAATCAAATAAAATAGAAATAAACAAGATAGAGCTAATTTTTTTTTCAGTTTATATAATTTTAATTTTAATTCAGTGTTAAGACAATAAAAAACGCCAAAACACGATTACGTATACTTTGCTCGATAGTTTTATTTTTTGAAAAATAGTTGTTTTGAAATATTTTTCACCTTTTTTTCCAAAAGTAGTACAGAAATTTAAACCAATTTAATTATATCTAAAAGATAATGTTATTATTTAGAGGAGTAAAAAGCCATAAATCGAATATTCTGAATTGCTGATTTTATATGAATTTATTTCGTCAAAAACGTCTGCAAACCTGCTCAAATTGTGCAAAATTGTTTGCGTGTGGACAAGACTCTACGGCCGGAGCTATGCGCGCGATGCTCGCCCTTGCTCTCATGCGCCGTGGAATTGCATGCGAAAAAGCAACTGTAGGCATTTTCCCAAGCGCAAAGCGTTTTCGGGTGAAATATGGTGGCCGAGTAGGCATATGCAGAAATTTATTTTTTTGCTGTCTGTCGCAGTTATCTGAGTAGAAAATGATGTCAATTTTACTATTAAGATTTTGATCGACCTGAGATTGAATGTAGTTTAGTATGCAGCTACCGATTTCAACAGGTCCTCGTTTTACTTCTGTTTCATCTCAAAAGTAGCATACGACATCATTTGCTTTTAAATCAATTCAATTTCAATTTCAAAATATCTTTATTTTTGGAGTGGCGTGTAAATAGCCTGACTCCAGCGCGGGAATACCACAATGGGTGCAAGGAAAAATAAGAATAAAAAAACAGACCGCTCAAGTATGTCCCTATGGTACAAACCTCTGAGCCGGCGCACAGCACACGGCAATGAATTCCTGGAGTCCTCCTGGCGTCCAACGAATGACCTGGGTGAGGGTCCAGGTTCTGCAGAGGCCACACTGATGCATAGATAATAGTCAGCACCTATCTGAAGTTCTGCACTTTAAAGATTTTTATAGTTCACCATCACGGTTTGTTATTATAGTTATATTCACTTTGTAGGATGCGTGTCACCGGGGTCGCGAAACTATCTTGACCACACCGATGGAAACGCCGAAAGACGAATGCGGTGTGAACATTGATCTCCATCAGTACAAGTACGCGTACTTGTACTGATGGAGATCAATGGGTGTGAGTATTTATTTGCCAATGGCAAGAGCGAACCAATCATGCAGTCCGCAAGTTAGCGTCATTTGTGGACTACTAGCGCCATCTAGTTGCGCGCATACAAATGAACCGTACTCGTTGATCCATACCATTAGGAATACAGGAAGCGGTCCATTTGAAAGGTGATATTAAGAAATGAGGATAAAATGCGTAGGAAATATAAATAATAGAATATGAAGAATATAATATTAATCTAAATCATTGATTGTCTTCACCAATTTCAAATATAATTTACAAGGTATCTAAAATAGTGTACTTACCTACATAATATGTATTCCTTGTAAAGATTAATTATTTTACGAGCTTTACACAATCTCGTATTAAAATTTATAGCACTGAATTTTAAACGCTTCTAAGGTTATACATTGAACAATTTTTATACAATCAGGAAACATAGTTATGTTAGCTTTAGGAGGTAGCTGTAAATTTTAGGTATAATGTGATTGAAAACAAAGTGTTAGGTACTGGAATTCGAAATGACTCGATGATGTTGCACGCTCATTAGTTTGGACGTAGCAGAAATTTCCAGTGACGGGTTGACGAGTAAGCAGCAAGACATGTAGGTATTCCCTTCCGGGTGCCCGGCCGCGGCAGCGTGTGCGCAGCGCGCATGCCGATCCGACCCGATACTAACTTGTAAAACGGGTGAGATTGGCATACTCGCGGGCTGCGCCCGCGCGACCGGGGGGGTTTTAGTGGGTAATATAAGTCCCACATAACCGGACTTCACCCATTTGTGGTGGAAGATTTCCCTCTCGTCAGCAAATAAAGGTAACTTAGTATAGTTGTTTTCTAAAGCGTGGTGCCTTAACACTATTTCGGACTTGACCACGACGTCTGGGTAATGCCACAGAATACAGAATGTAATGCTAGGTCTACCCGGGTTAACGAAGTTTACAACTACTCCTAGCTTACCTGTGACATACTTACTTTTAATATTATTTTACCACTATAACGTACGTAATAGGTACCTACAACCTGGTACGGTTTGCTTAAATTAAACCGTAACGAAAAAAAATCGCAACGCTCTTTAGAAGACTATAATATTATAATATAATATATGTTCTTATCTATTGTGAGACAAATATGTCAGGATTTCTTCATTATTTTTTTAGCTAAAATAAAATTTGGACACGAATGTCTTTTTATAAGAATAAAAATCATGTGCCAGGACATTTTTACGCATTAATTAGCGAAAAGCGAAGATAATTAAAAAAGAAATACCTTCGGCTCTGGCATGCAGAAGCCGTAACTGATTTATAGATCTTGCGTCTTGTGGTATTACTTTAAGTAAAGTAAGTAGTATATATTACAGATTAAGTAGTAAGATTAAGTAAAAGTAAGTAGTATAAGACAGAACCAAAAGCAGGTTGTAAAATTATACTCTCTCCCGTGTCAGTAAAATTATCAGGAGTCACTTTTAAGAGTGTTAGGTCGTGAACCCGTCTGCCCGACGCCAGAAGTAGTATACAAGATAATCTACGAGACGCCTCAAAAAGAGTTTCCCTAGCTACCGGGTTATTTTCTAACCAAGCAACCAAGGTGGAAGGGTCCCAAATCGGGGGTTTTTCTGCTCTTGGATTCTGAAGAGAAATTGCTTTTAAAATTTGCCTGACGAGGAAATGAGAACATAAATGTTGTACTGGCCTTCCAAAAGTTAGCACCACTGATTTGTGAAGAAGTATTATTGGGTAAGCCAATTTCTTTTCAAGATGCAAGTATGCCAGAAATTTTGGTAAGCTTATATCATCAGGTATTTTGTGGTTGAAATTATTTCTTTTACACCATTCAACCCATCGAGACCATGCCGGTGTATATGTTCGTAAGGTAGAATGTCTCCAACTTGACCTCAATAGATTTCTCTCTGCTTGAGACCAGGTTCTTGTGCTTTCTTCCCACCCCCAATCTTCCAAACGTAAAGTTCCATATCCTGAATCTGTGGTGGCGGAAGCCCTGTTGACTGATCCACTAGCAATAGGTGAAGGTTCTCGATCTTCATAGGCTCGTATAAGGCTCGCAGACGAAGGTCCGGCAACCAAAAAGCCTTCTTCCACATTGGAGCCACTACCAAGTAGTTTCCCTGAGCCGAATTCAAGTGGTGTAGGACTCGTGGGATGAGGCTCGGCGGAGGGAATACCCATGCTAGCCTGAAATTCCATTGACGGCTGAAGGCATTGCAAAATTTCGCCTGATGATCCCGACAATCTCTTGTCACATAACTCCGTACTACCCTCGCGTTCTTGCTGGCGAACAAGTCTATCTGGGGCACCCCGAACTTGCTGAACACCGTCTCTAACGCAGAGTCTAGCAGCGTCCATTCTGCTGATCGTTTTCCTCGGGATAACCGGTCCGCGATATCGTTGAATCTTCCTGGTAGGTACACCGCTGTTAGTTGTATCTTCCACTTGTCTAACAGATCTCTGGATCTGTTAGACAAGTGGAGGGACTATCACCTTCTGAGGTGATAGGTTACATTTAGGAGGCCTGTCGATCGTGTTCCGCCCTCCTTCTTTATATATGCAACAACTGTTTTGTTGTCTGTCTGAAGCACTAGACGGCACTTCTGTAGTTGTTTCTTGAAATGGTTCACTGCCGCTATAATGGCAAACATCTCCTTGAGGTTGCAATGCCATCTTCTCTGATCGGGTGCCCATCTGCCCGAAATCATCCTGTCGTCTAGTTTTGCTCCCCATCCGAAATCTGCTGCATCCGTAGTTATGAAGTGTTGAACATTTTCCTGGTGTAATCTGCTGGCTACTAATGGATCCTCCAATGTCTCTATCCACCACTTCAAATCTTTTAATACATGTGGAGATACTTTTATCTTTGGCTGTGTGACTGTCCCCACTCTGTCCAGCTTCTGCAAATGAAGTTGTAGCTGTCTGCAATGCAGTCTTCCCCTGGGAATCACAAAGTTGGCAAAGTTTAAGGTGCCTAGCATGACCTGCACCTCTCGGAGTGTCATCTTTTTCTCTCGAACTACTCTCCTGGATATCGACATTATTGTACTGACTTTCTTTCGTGGTAGTGTCTTGACATTCCGCACAGTGTCCCATACTATCCCCAAAAACTCTAATCTCTGTATTGGCTGGAGTACTGATTTTTGGTAGTTGATTGTCCAGCACAAGGATTCCAGTAGGTCTATCGCGTTTCTCACTTGTGACACTAGTACAGTTTGTGACTGGTTTGCCAACAGGAAATCGTCTAAATATACAATTATTCTTATACCTTTGTTGCGCAGGTACTCGGCCACCCAATTCGTTATTGAGGCAAAATTATTCGGGGTGCAAGATAGCCCGAAAGGGAGGCACGTCATCTGGAGAATCTGGTTCTCGTATACCATGCGCAGAAAGCGACGATGGCAGGTCCTTATACTGACATGGAAGTAAGCTGATGAGAGGTCCAGCTTGACCATCCAGTCTTTTCTTTGCAAAAAGTTCGGTACATGAAGGTGAGAGATTAATCTGAACGGTTTTGGGATTACATTCAGATTTAGACGCTTCAGGTTGAAGATAGGTCGATTCGAACCATCGCCCTTCTTTAATAAAACATCTTGGAGAAAAATAAAGCCCCCAGTTGTTGTTGGTCTGGGACTTCTAGGACCTTCTGCTCTCGAAGTTTTTTGATTTCCTTGGACATCTGGACTGAATATGGTGTCTCGAAGCGACGTAGGGTTTCTGGAGTAGGTTGGACCAGTAAAGGTTTTGAGGTAAATGGCAAGCGCATTCCCGTAATCATCTCGAGAAGGGCCTCCGGAGCCCGAACCACTTGCCACTGCCTCCGATACGCTCGAAGGCAGCCTCCGTAAAACCTTGTCCGAACCGTCTGCGTCGGTAAGTCATTTTTCGGTAATAGCTCTAAGCTGCGTGAAATTTTTCTTTTCCTTGCTCTGATTGTTGTATCTAGAGTTGTTTTTGTTGTTCCTGTCACGAGTTCTGTTCTGGTATTTCTGATTACCTTTCTTCTGGGTGTAACCACGAAAAGGCTGATCGTATGATCCAGTTTTAGCACCGCTCTCGGGCTTCCTTACCGACTTCTGAGCTTTTTCATTAGTGTACCACAGGCGAATCCACTTGTCCAAACCGCCCGTATTACGGATGTAGTCGCGGAGCTGAGATTCCATGAAAAGGTGCTCGGAACTTGGGGGAATCTTCCGCAGACCCTCCCGTAAGTTCTTATTCTGAACTCCGGCTAGGATGCGGTCCCGGCGGAGTTCAATGTATTCGGCGCGCTTTTCGCAAACCATTTGCATAACCTCTTCGCTAACCTTATGAAACTCTGATGAAGGTTGAAGAATTTCAACAATCTTATCGAAGACTAGCTTTTGCCCGCGGCTTCACTCGCGTTAAGAAGTATTCTTATTAATTAGGTAAAAAATTAGGTTGATGGATCACTATATCAGTCAGTCAGTCAATCAGTCACCTTTGAATTTTATATATTTAGATATATACTAATGGATCCTCCAATGTCTCTATCCACCACTTCAAATCTTTTAATACATGTGGAGATACTTTTATCTTTGGCTGTGTGACTGTCCCCACTCTGTCCAGCTTCTGCAAATGAAGTTGTAGCTGTCTGCAATGCAGTCTTCCCCTGGGAATCACAAAGTTGGCAAAGTTTAAGGTGCCTAGCATGACCTGCACCTCTCGGAGTGTCATCTTTTTCTCTCGAACTACTCTCCTGGATATCGACATTATTGTACTGACTTTCTTTCGTGGTAGTGTCTTGACATTCCGCACAGTGTCCCATACTATCCCCAAAAACTCTAATCTCTGTATTGGCTGGAGTACTGATTTTTGGTAGTTGATTGTCCAGCACAAGGATTCCAGTAGGTCTATCGCGTTTCTCACTTGTGACACTAGTACAGTTTGTGACTGGTTTGCCAACAGGAAATCGTCTAAATATACAATTATTCTTATACCTTTGTTGCGCAGGTACTCGGCCACCCAATTCGTTATTGAGGCAAAATTATTCGGGGTGCAAGATAGCCCGAAAGGGAGGCACGTCATCTGGAGAATCTGGTTCTCGTATACCATGCGCAGAAAGCGACGATGGCAGGTCCTTATACTGACATGGAAGTAAGCTGATGAGAGGTCCAGCTTGACCATCCAGTCTTATCGAAGACTAGCTTTTGCCCGCGGCTTCACTCGCGTTAAGAAGTATTCTTATTAATTAGGTAAAAAATTAGGTTGATGGATCACTATATCAGTCAGTCAGTCAATCAGTCACCTTTGAATTTTATATATTTAGATATATATTTATTTACCAAAATCTTTTCATAGCGAGCGCCTACATCATAGTAGCTTTATGCATGCAAAGTCTCAGCCCGATCGGTTTAAAATTGACAAAGTTTCATACAAACTTTCATCCCCTATTTTATCCCCTTAGGGGTGGAATACATCAAAATCCTTTCTTAGCGGATGCCTACGTCATAACATCTACCTGCATGCCAAATTTCAGCCCGATCCGTCGAGTGGTTTGGGCTGTGCCTTGATAGATCACTATATCAGTCAGTCAGTCAATCAGTCACCTTTGAGTATTATATATAGGTATTTAGATTTATCAAAATCTTTTCATAGCGAGCGCCTACGTCATAGTAGCTTTATGCATGCAAAGTCTCAGCCCGATCGGTTTAAAATTGACAAAGTTTCATACAAATTTTCATCCCCTATTTTAGCCCTTTAGGAGTAGAATTTATCAAAATCTTTTCATAGCGAGCGCCTACGTCATAGTAGCTTTATGCATGCAAAGTCTCAGCCCGATCGGTTAAAAATTGACAAAGTTTCATATTAATTTTCATCCCCTATTTTATCCCTTTAGGGGTAGAATTTATCAAAACCTTTTCATAGCGAGCGCCTACGTCATAGTAGCTTTATGCATGCAAAGTCTCAGCCCGATCGGTTTAAAATTGACAAAGTTTCATACAAACTTTCATCCCCTATTTTATCCCCTTAAGGGTGGAATTCATCAAAATCCTTTCTTAACGGATGCCTACGTCATAACATCTACCTGCATACCAAATTTCAACCCGATCCGTCGAGTGGTTTGGGCTGTGCGTTGATAGATCACTATATCAGTCAGTCAGTCAATCAGTCACCTTTGAGTTTTATATATTTAGAAGATTGTATCTGGATTTAAAACAGTTCCAGGAGCCGCAGTCCAATTGACTTAGTCCTGGAGACTACTGTTTAAGGCCTCACGTTGAGTAAGAAAGCCGTTACAGATCGCCGCTATGATTTGTTCAGAGTTACATGTATAGTCTTTGCCTTTTTGAAATGCTTTGAGTTCATTATGAACTTCTAATTCCACGAACCCCGGTGTCGAATTATGGACCTTAAGAGCCTCCTTATTATGCACATCTCTCCAAGCCGAATCGCCGAATTTTTGTAGCATTTCAAGCCGTCTCAAGCGTTCAGGGTTGGTTTTGGGAACTCTTGGGGCTTTTAACGATGTATTCATTTGACCTGGATTCAGGATGCGCAGAGCAGTTGACACGGGACGGTTCAATGAAGGCGTTACATTAGAGGCGAAAGCAGGTTCAGTCCGATTGATATTCTGCCTTGCTACTACACTCTGGGGCTACTACACTCGGTGAATTATTTTTACAATTAGTCTGATTCGAATGCAGACTTTGGAAAAAATCTGTCAAAACGTTCACTTGGGATATCAAGTTCTGAATAATTAGATCGGACTCACCTTATCGCTTCCTCTTAGCCTCAAAACGTGATCCATCTGAGGTTGATGATGATGAATCCGACTGTCCATGGATAGACGACTGCGGGCGCTTGGCGCCGCGCCGCAGATCCGCCATGGATCTGGGCGAAGCAGTGTGCTCACTGCCCTGTTCCTTAGCTGATAAGGCCCGATTATCGGTTGAACAACCGGGCACCGCGTAATCACTCATGGTCCGTAAGCTATTTTCGAATATTTCACTCAATCACTCACTAAGACTGTCCATATGGTTCTCCGAGAACACTGTTGTATTTAAATTTAAAAATTCTCCAAAATTCATCGCGCACTAAAAATCACCATGTTAGGTCTTTCCGAAAGACATCTAGAAAGATTGTTCGGATAACAACCGATAAAGATTCTTTAAAACTTGAAAATTAAATAGCAATTGCTCGAAACACGTTAATTCGAAAAACGTGCGTTCAGTTTGAGAAGTAACGACGCTATGACGGAAAGTGATCCACCACCCTCTCTGCCTCTGGCGACCAAAGAGAAAAGTTGGTGACAGGTGTTCTGATTGGACGACAAGGTAACCTGCGATTGGCGGAGACTTAGGAAGGCGCTGATTGGACGAAAGTAACGGGAAGTATACTACGCATCTCTCATTGTTTATACTGGACATCGTCACATGCCTAATAATAAATATTTGTTAACTTCGATATCAACAGCAGCCAAAACTAAATAAAAAAACGAATTGACACTCTTGTTTCAGTGTCAATGTCAAAACATGCATGTCAAAATTCAACAGGTGGTTTTTTAGCCATTAAAGTCACATCATGGAATGTAGGTAGCAATGAAAGAAAGAGATGTAAATACCACATTTTTTTAAAAGGGTAATAGTCTAATAGTATTCTTTCCTCGAGCATCAATCAACGGAGTTGACAAGTAATGAGCGAGTGGGACAACTATATCAAGAAAACCTAAGAGCGAAAGAGACAGGAATCGGATTTTGTCTTTGTCTAAATTTCACTTTTTGTTTCGTTGGTCATTACTCGGTAGCGCCCAACATGGCAGTTGCGTGAAAAATATTTTTGCTTTTATATGGTGATTACGAGTGCTAAGTGTGAAAAAACTTGATTTACATAGTGAATTATTGAAGAAAATTTCATAGAACATGGTGATTTGCTATGTAAAAGGCTGTAAAAGCCGTAGTGAACGGAAAGATGAAAATATATCCTTTCATACGTAAGTACGATACTTTTACGACAATGTGACTTGATTATGACTAATTTAGGAGCAATGAGAGCCCTGCTTTATTGAAACGCTATTTATATGGATTATAAATAGTAAAATAAGACTAAAAACATGAATTGTTTTTATGAGATTACTCGGCTAAATTTAAAGTATAGTAAACTGTTTTACTCGCAAAGCGTTTGTCAAACATAGTTGTCATTTTGCAGTATTTTGAATTTGATCGGGTTAAACGGTTTTTGGTGATACCAGTTTCGTTTTGGCAATTTACCCAAGAAATTAAGGCAAAATATTTTTTTATAAAGATGATTTGAGTCGAAATAGGCATAGCAACATATAGGCATATCACTCTGCAAAGAAGCACTACAATAATGACAAAAAAAAACATTTAGAATTTTTAATTATATACCACATATATATTTATTTTTATTTATATAGATTTCCGATGGATCCAAGCGTTCGTGAAATTTGGATTAATGCAACAGGGCGACATAACTGGGACCCTCCAAAACATGCACGCATGTGTTCTAGACATTTCGACCAAAACTGTTTGAGAAAAACTCCAAATAATAGATTTTTTTGAAAAATATTCTGCTGTACCCACACTGTATATTAATGAAAATGTGACAAAGGTAATAAATATATTTTTTATTAATTAAAAATGAAGTTGAAGTGATCTATACTTACTAATAATTTAATTTTCTACTCGTAATAATCTAGGCTGCGCTGAAATATGATGTTGCTCCAATGGAGACGTGTACGTCTCCCGTTAGGATGAATGTCCCGTCCACGTCCAGACAATTGACTCCATTGATTAAATTTGTTAGTTTTAAAATAAATATATTATGATATTATTGATGAAGATTCTATTCTATTCTAATCTTGGTTGTGGCCTCTGCGGTATGGCCGCAATTTTGCCAATGTCGCGTGATAAGTTGAAGACAAACGCTGAATGGATTGGCCGGTGTCAAAATAAAGTGCTGTGTGCTATTTTATTTTTTGATTTTACGAATGTTTTAGTATTCCCACACATATATCTGAATCCCACACGTAAGTATTGATGAAGATATTCGGCATTCGGCATTTAACTTTTTCGTTACAGAAAGAAAATGACAATAAAGAAATGACACCTCGAAAAAAAAATTATTAAAAAAATTAAAGCACCAAACATTTTTGGCAGAGTCGCGGAAAAAGAAATTGGCCATTGTGAGATCCAGATGTAGAAGGATTGAAAAGAAAAATGCAGATCTTTCTGCTATTATTGATAAATTGCATTCTAAAAATCTTATTAATCAGGAAACAGCAGATTTATTATCTTCCGTGGACTCACAAAAAGACTTTTTACATAGCAGAAAATCAAAGTTTTCGTTTTTTCAATGTAAATAGTTTTCCTTGAAATAAATATACATATAGTTATTTTGTTTACAAATCCTACTTAGTATAATTTATTCCTGCTTAAAATTTTATCGACATACTGTGTGTGTCATTTTTATATGAGTCCCTTTTTCAGGTGATAATAATGATTACGTACAACTTTTATACGTGTGTGTATGTGTGTAAGTATGAACAAAAGTAGGGGAATTTTTATGACTCTGGCAGCCCTGAGATTCTACGTCATTTGTCGTCGTCCCTTTCGGGTATACGCGCTTTTTCTGGTCCACAGGATTGATTGTCAAGGTATTCTTTGCTACATCTCTTTCTTACACTAAGATTCCACATGACATGACATGATCCACTCAAAGAGCAAGTTCAAAGAACTCCGACACAGGAAGTAATTAATTGAACAACATTTTACATTGTATTGTATATCGTACTTTTATCACTGATTTGTGATTATAATCGAAATAAAGACTGATACAAATCTATACTAAGTGGCTCGTGAGCTTGCCACGTTATAAATAATAAAGAAAAGAAAAGAGTTTAGTAGTGTCGTGACTTTCTTTGATGTGATGTGGCTGGTCTAAAACCTAAATTCTCAAGATGTGGTCACGATACGTGATGTCTCAAGTGAAGCATAATGGATACTTCGTAGCTGGTATGCTAGCTGGGCTGTGGCTGGCATTGGCAGTTATTCCCCTTGAAGAAGAAGCTGCATTGGTTTGCCCCGCGCCTGTGGCTGCGGCTCGGACGGCGGATGCAGAAAATTTTGAACCACACCGACAAGAGCGTCCGCTGGGACCGGGTGGAGCGCCGCCTGCTGGCCGCTCCGTGCAACGGCCTCGATATTACTCTACTGAACTTGGGATGAGAGGTATTAAACCATGTACTGTTTGACCGAATAACTTCCTTGATTCTTCGACCTGAGCCTATGCAATGCATATGCTTGGCCAACATGATAAACAGCCTACTCTAGTTAAAACAAGAAAGTGGATGATACATCAAAATAATGCCCTATCCACTGTTTTGATGATGGTCATGTGTTCATCAAGCATACACAAAATTTTCTTTCTGTTTTGCTGTAAAAGTACCTTTAATATTTTCTTTGTTATAGGTACATTGATAATGGATTAGATAAGAAATATTTCCATAAGTTTAAGATACATATGTGACACTTCTTGTTATCGAATGAGAGTGGTGTCGAGTGTCTATCAAGGGCCTCTGACATGGCTTAATGACATGACAGATGTATGTGACACTATGTGCTTGTGTTTACATAGGTTTACATAAATAAAATAAAATAAATAAATAAATATTCCGAGACATTGCACACAGCGCCATCTAGCCCCACACTAAGCAAACGCTTGTGTCGTGGGTACTAGATAACGGATAATATATACGAATGATAACTGAAATTTTTATACAATACATTTTAATTTTTGTTAAGTTTACTATTGTAAACAACACATGTACATGTATCTACTTCTGACTTGTAACTATGGAGTTATGAATAAATAATTTGTATTTGTATTGTATATAATAGATCGACTATTTAAAATAGAAGAGGGAAGATGGTTGCCCACCTTATACAACATGACGAATTTATGAAAAATATTATTGAAGGAAAATTGGAAGCCGGAAGAGGAAGGCCGAGAACCAAGTAAAAGAAAAGGCTGGTGTCATGTCGTATAAGGAGGTCAAGGAATTGGCAGAAGATCGGGAAGGATGTCGTAAGCTCCACAGACAAGGGCCTTGCTCTTAAATTTGTGATGATGATTTGTATTGTATTTGTATTTGTTTGCAGGATCTCTACTAACAGGAGTGCTGTCCTCGGAGGAAGCCCTGAAGGTGCAGATCCCAGCCCTGAACCGCACGCTGTCTCGCCTGCAGCCAGCACTGAAGTTCTTCATCACTGCTAGCACCATGAGCACTGTGCCGGGACTGGCTAATGTTGTTGGTGAGCAACAAACAACTAATACTGATAAAAAATAATAATAGTCATATTATTGCTTCTGACTTCTTATTGTAGCATATCATGTTAGTTTGTTTGTTAAATGTGTCAATTAACTTACATTTTTTTTTACATTTACTATTTCATTTAGTTCAGCAGTCTAGGTTTGTATAGTTGTTAACCATTGTGGTTTTATGTGTGACACTTAAAGATATTTGTAGTTAACTGGTCATAATATATAAATATGATACAAATGAAATACTTGTTCTGAAATCAAATCAAGTGTGCCTTTATAATACTAACTTGCTACTGTGAATTATATATAACTTATACTGGTTTTAATTTAATTAATAAATAAAAATTAATTTCTTGACCTCCTTACACAACCTATAAAAAAGCAAGGTGTAATTATGTTTCAGGTTTCACCGACACACGCGAGGTGCTGAAGCCATTCCATGCCCTGAAGTACCTGGCAGACAACTACCTCGAGGAGTATGATTTCTTCTTCCTCATCACTGATACTGCCTTCGTTCATGCAAGAAGACTCACTGAGCTGGTCTCCAAATTGAGTGTTAGCCAGGTAATACATTCCAGTACTTTTTCATTTATGCAATCATTTTATAATATTTTGAGTCAACTTTACAAGACTCTAGTTTGTTATATATGTAAAAGATAAGATGTATTTTGTTGACATGTTTTTGATCACACACACCACACAAACTCCCGGAAAACTGCTACATAAATGTGTCAAGCAGTACCATAATATATGCTACGGTAGGTAATTATAAAAATTTTGAGCTTTAATTAGCCTATTTTTTAGTATGGGGTTAGATAGCGCTATATAAATTATTCCTAAACCAGCCAGCCCCAACGGAAGACCAGCGCTGATTACTTCCAGTAATCAGCATTATGCTGAGTTGGGGCTGTGTTGAGGCAGACTTATTTATTTATTTATTGTATAATATGTGTGTGTGTATGTTTTGAAGTCTGTCTTAATAAAAGATTTTCTATTTCTATTTCTAAAGATTTAGTTATGTCTGTATATGTTTGTAATATCTTTGACATTGTAGAAAATCATAAGCAAGACATAGTAATAGTACTCATGAAGATAAAAGAGATTTTAAAGTGTATTATTTAAATATTTCATTTATTCAACAAAACAGTATGTAACTTAATCTAGTTCATTTTACCTTCCAGGATGTATACATGGGTGAACCAGTAGCAGAATCAGAGTACTGTTCCCTCGAAGCAGGAGTGTTACTGTCCAACTCAGTCCTCCGCGCCGTCCACAATGAGTTGGAGTGGTGTGTGCGCAACTCATACTCACCCCGACATCATGAGAACCTTGGTCGATGCGTGCGACACGCCGCGCACGTCGCTTGCACGTCCACTGTGCAGGTATGTACGTGTTTATAATCAACTCGTGTATGTACGTGTTTCTAGTCAACTTAGTCATGTTTGTACGTGTTTCTGATCAACTGAATCAGGTATGTTCTATTTACTCTCCAACTCAGTCCTCTGCGCCGTGCACAATGAGTTGGAGTGGTGTGTCCGCAACTCGTACAAACCACGTCATCATGAGAACCTGGGTCGCTGCGTGCGTCACGCCGCGCACGTTGCCTGCACGTCCACTGTACAGGTATGTACGTTTTAATGATAAACTTATGTACGTGTACGTGATCAACTCAGACCAGTATGTACGTGTTTCTGATCAACTGAGTCAGGTATGTACTATTAACCCGTTTTAACCGACTTTGAAAAAAGGAATAGATTAAAAAAAATAAGTCGTTTTTTTTTATTAGTTTTATTGCCTCAATATATTGCTGTCAGGCTTGCCCAGATGCAATCGCAATGAAAGAGGAAGAGCCCTCTATGACAAGATTTCAATTTAATATCAAAGTTCTTTTTGTGTATTTGCAGGGTGAAACCTTCCAATCGCTAGTAGTGGAGAGAGAAGACGCGGGCGACGCCCTCGGCGCGAGCCTGGCGCGGGCCGTGTCGGCGCGGCCGGCGGGGGCGCGGGCACTCGCCGCCTTGCATGCAGCCGCGGCAAGATCTGCATTGACTGCTGGGGCTAGTGAGGTGTGTGTTTGGTTTGTGTAATGAATGGCATGTTTGGCGACTGTTTTTTACATTATTATTTTTATGGTATGAGAGTGGCTAACTCTAAGCTACTGTAAGCTCCTGTTTCGAAAGCCAAGACTCACATCGGGTCGCTGCGCCAAAGGAGTAAGAAAAAATAAATGAATGGATGTATTTATTGTCCGAAAACTAGGTATAGTACAGATCTTAAATAATATTTTACATTTAGCACGCTAGTTTTTACCTTGTTAGTTTACAGACATAAGATATCTAAATAAAGAAATAAAAAGGGGTATAGAGCGGTTTGAAAACTCACGATATTAGTACCTGATGTATGTTTTGGTCGCTGTCAGTGTTGGACTAAACTCCTTTTAATAAATATAGATAAATAAGTCTTGTTGGCCAAAACATGGGAATGCCATCTTTGCTTAAATTTGCAGATCTCGCTTGTCAGCATCTGTCATGTTATATCTGTCGCTATGGCCACTTGGATTCCCAACTCTAGACGCCCCTGACAAATATAAATTCTTAATTATCATTAAGTACATTAATTATGTTTTTTTTATTTGCAACAGTATCAATAAATAATATAACCTATGTCATTCCAGGTATTAAAACTAGCCGGAGCCCTGCGTCGTGGCGTACAGCGGCACCCCGTTGGCTACAGGAATTACACCTGGCCGGCTGGCCTGCGCGCCGACCCGGGTCTACAACCACCACCACCAGAGAATAGATTCTCACATCTAAGATGGACTCTGTTCAATGCCTCACATGCCTTCATGCCGGATGAACTAAGGACTGTTGGAAAGCATGATGCTGCCCATTTAGCTGCGCTTGATGTAAGTCAATACTGGAGTAGTTTAGAAGGAAATATAATAACTCTCTTGCTGTAAATGATGTAGGTAACTGAACAAAAAACCATGGAATAGATTCTCACATCTACGGTGGACTCTGTTTAATGTCTCACAAGCCTTCATGCCGGATGAACTACGGACTGTTGGAAAGCATGATGCTGCCCATTTAGCTGCGCTTGATGTAAGTAAAACATATTGAAATAATATAGACACGAGATTTATACTTCCTGCTCGACACAGTAAACATTGCAGGCAAACAAACAAAGTGCGACAGAGCAGAGTACTTATCATTGAAAAAGACAACATCACAGTAACAATACAATGGCCTTAGCTATTTCTTCCGTTATCAAGACTTAAACAAAAAAGTCTCAAATTTTTTAATTATGTTTTTACATGATATAGGCTCACGCTTGACTACAACTTGCCTGATGTTAAGCAACGTTATAATCTACGATCTATCACGCTTGCCTAGAAGAAACCAGTTTACTCTCGACTTGAAGACCGACAAATTATAGTTCAAGGGGAATAGAGATTCGGACAAGTTACACAGTTGTCTGTTCGACCGATGAAAGTCGAAGCAAAACGCTTGGTGCGAGTCTTTGGAACTCAACTCATAAAACTTACAAAAAAGGCCATTTCTAATTAGGTGGTCAAGATTATAGCATCTAGTTTAACCAGCCAATATATGATCCATTTTCCATTACAGTTAGTAATGGAGCACGCGCGCGCGTGGTGTGCCCGCGTGTGGGGCGCGCGAGACATCACCCTCGTGGAGGGAGCGCGGCGCTGGGACCCGCCCACTGCGCTGCTGTACAGGCTGCTGCTGAGACTGCGCGCTGACGACAACGGGGCTGAGAAGTACACGTATAAACAAATTGAGGTATATTACAGTGCGAAGTGTCGGTAAAAGAGTGCGAAGTATCGGTAGTAAAAAAGAGTGCCTTATACAGGTGAAAAGTGTCCTTATAAAGGTTGCGAAATTACTTCAATAGTATATCGGTATAATCGGTATAAGAGTATAGATAAATAGAGTCCGAAACTTGCTGGTAGAATTGGAAGCTTGGCTGGTAAAGGGTAAAGTTTTGTTTATACTACTACGAAGTTTAAATTGCAACTTTTATTCCAGGTATCCCGGCCGCTAGGCGGCGCGCGCCTCGTCCCGGTGCGCTACGTGACAGAGTCAGCCCGTGTCACGCTAGTACTGGCGGTGCCGCCGCAGCACGCGAGCGACGCGGCCGCCTTCTTGACGCGGTACGAGCGCACCGCGATACAGCAGGACAAGAACACACAGCTGGTGTTGGTGAGTGTAACAACAACACACAGTGTCGGTGAGTGCGTGACAGAGTCAGCGCGTGTCACGCTAGTACTGGCGCCGAAACTCTTCTGTTTCCCCATTGAGAAGGATCATGAGGATCGTAACTCCACCGCTAAATTTATTAAAACTTTCGCTTTCACAGTCTCTCTCTCTATGTGTTCTGATATTTTTTTTGACGAGCGATCAGACCATCTCATTGATTATCTCTCTCTCTATCTTACTAATTTGCTAACGTATTGCCTTATCCAAAATGCAGTTTCAGCACTTCAACTTTCTCACTCAGTGTCCTAGCGGATGTGTAGGAATAAATTCGGAAAGGGTAACTTAAACAACTGTATACGTAACCTTGAGCTGGCTTTATAAAATATACTTCTCAATTGTTACGACCGTTTGCGCGAGTTAACTTAGACACTAGCTCCATCTAGTTTGTATATGCGTAACTAAAGTTATCAACATTACTACTAACTCGAACACTTAAAAACACTATCAAAGAGACGATACATTGTAAAGATTCATACTATTTTCTTCGGTAAAACCACTATTGAAATTAACTCACTCCAACAATTCCCAGGTATGGGTAGACTCCAACAACTCCACAGTAGACGCCGCCCTCTCCCGCGCGGTCTCAGCCCTCTCCGCCCGGCACCCTGCTGCCAGCATCAGCACGCTGTCGGCACATGCTGGCGCGGACCTGGCAGTGCTGGGGGAGCCGGCGCGGCTGGCGGGGGCTGCTCGGGCCGCGCTCCGAGTGCTGAAAGCGCCGCCTGATACGCTGCTGCTGTTTGTGCCACCGCATCTGGAGTTTAATCAAGATTTTCTTAACCGGGTGAGTGCTGACACATTTTAAAATACAATACATACTTTTTGTACGGAGATACTGGTAATTTCCGTGGAAGGATCTGGGCGCCCACCACGATGTATCTGCCCAAGAAAACTCCCCTAACGGATTAATTCTGCGGGGGAGTCACGTCCCTCCGTCATGAGTAAATACGACTCAAATAAAGAGACTGGTAATTAACGCACAACCTTCAGTACGTCAAATAAACACCATTGTTCCAGACAAAAAAAATATCTGTACCGAGCTCGTGAATTTTCAAAAATTTTAAAATAAAAGTTCATGCTTCAGTGACTATAAAACAATATTGTACGATAAAACCCTACGATACCCTAGCGATCTTAGCACCAAATTGATTAAATTTGCTAATTATAAAAACTTTAAACTTGTTTTTTTTAATTTATTTTCATGACGTAGTTGTGTTGCATGATGGTAGGTGATATAAAATCAAATATTAGTATCATACATCTCAACCATGACTGGTGTGCACATTAGACATAATATTAAAAGTAAAGCTACTCTAGTGCCTCTATCGCAATAGATCAACACTCACTAGCCTACATTACTAATGATTTTATGTTCTTATTCCCAGGCCCGAATGAACAGTATCCCGGGCGTGTCCTGGTTCCTCCCGGTGCCGTTCTCCCGCCACTCGCAGTTCTCGCACCCCGCGTTCCACGCCTCCACCGGCACGGGGCGCTTCGCCCCCCTGCCTCGGGCTCCGCTGCTCGCTGTCTACAAGCAGGATCTGGACCAAGGTATGTGATTAAGGTGCTTTTGAGAGCGTTAGGGCGGTTCGAAAACACTTGATACTAGAGTACGTCACTACTTTTTTGTTACTGTTGTACTTAGTGTAAAAATCGGTTTAGAGACCCTAAGAGTGCTTTGAAAACTCTTGACACTAGAGTATGCCACTACCACTAAGCATCAACTATTTAGTACTTGTGATCATAGTTCTGTCTGCATCATAATTATTATTATGATTATATATTTTTTTCTTTATTTCTTCCAGCACTAGCCTCGTGGCGCGGCCCCGCCCACTCACTGGAAGAGGCGCTCGCAGCGAGCTCTATCCGCTGTATGCGCGCCCCCGAGCCGGGCGCCGTGCTGCAGCCCCGCCCGGCGCCCTGCAGTGTGCGCACGCCGCCCCTCGTGGCGGAGTGTCTCCGCGCGCATCAGGAGGAGGAGTTCGCGCGCATTGATCTGGGAGCGAGGAACTTACTGGCGCAGTTACTGTTAGAGACTGCAGCAGCTGCTAGTGCATGATTTATTTGTGTTTTTGTCTAAATAATGTACTTATTTTTTTATTCTGATGATTTATAAAGAACTTCTTACCTCGATGGAGAAGAACTTCACGTTTTTAAATGTCTTTTGCGGAATTGACATTATAATTATTTATTTGCATATATACAAAATTTACAAAGAAATATACAGTTACATAAATATTCAATAATAAACAATATATGTACACTAAACTTAAAAGAGTATGTACATTTAATCTAAATTTAAAACATCCATATGCGGTATGGAGCCAAGAGCGCTGGCTGCATTTCCACGCTGGATTGCTATTGAAATCCTTGCGTTCTTGATGAAATGAAAGAGCAATATTCACTGTGACAAATACGAGACCAATATTGACAAATGAAACTATAAATGTATGTATGATAATTTAAAAAAAGTAGTAGTTTTTGCTATAAATTGCTGCTTTATTACTCCTTTTTATCACAGACAATAGGTTTTTCAATTACTATAATAACACTGCACTGCGCTATATTTGCATACTAAGTATTGTTTCCCGTTCTAACCGAAGCTGCCTTATATTGGGGATGTTACGGAGGTGGCTTTATCGGCACCGAAGTCGGAGTCGGAGTTTATAAATTTGGTTTATCGGAGTCGGAACCGGAGTCGGAATCGGAAACAGAGTCGGAGTTAAGAGAGATATGTGTTAAGAATGTTAAGGGCAAGTCTAATAATAAAATACAAAATATTAATCAGTCTCTTAACTTTTAGTTACAAAGAATTCACCGCGAACATAGGTAGGCTTTGGAAATTAAAATAATCAAATTTTCATAAATCTTAAATAATATTATATGTAATAGTTATAAATTAAATCAAATGAAGTGACTCCAACAATAGCAAATTGTATTTTATAAACCAAAGCTTTGCAGCTTTATCTCCATCCAATCTATTTCTCAAGGGGTCATAGATTAGACCGAGCACCACTAAAAAGCTGTTCGCTTGCTACTGAGCTTGGCGGACAAAACAGATATTGGCGAGCAATCGAGTTCAGGGGTTCAAATTTATTATTCACTTTCCACCATAAAAAGGTATCGTCGCGGATAGGAATTCGTTTTTCTCTATTATATTCATTGAGTTCCTCTTAAATAAAATAAAATAAAAAGCACGAGGGAGAGGCTCCCCGCGCGATAAGTTTAAACATATTCGTACGCGCTGACCGCGGTCGCCGCTACCTCCGATCGACCTCCGATTGAATAGTGTCGGGGCCGAAGTCGGTAATATCAATCGGAAGTTCCGACTTTTCGGAACCGGAGTCGAACCTCCGTAACATCCCTACTTTATATGAATATTATGTAGTTAATAGTATGAATGAAATGCATTTATTATTAGTAGTAAGTAATACAGAACAATTCATGAATAAATATTACGTATGTAATTGTGTTTGTATCGATTTAATGCCTAAAAATTTGTTAGAACTTATTTCTTTTGATCAACTAAGTACAAAATTTAGTTTGTTTTTAAAATTGTAAAGTTTTTTTGTAATGGATAATAAAACTAAATAAGTACAAGTGGCGCCCTCATTATTTTCAACAATATTTGCCTATATTTTTATTTTTTGTTTAGGTATACGTTTGACTACAACCCTTCCGATGTTAAGTTGCGTTGTAATCTAAGATGTAACACGCTTGCCTAGAAGAATCCTATTAATATAACAAACGAGGTTTCTGCAATAAAAATACTTGATTTAAAGAATTTAAAAAAATACGTCATTGCCAACATAACACTTAAAAAAGTACACAAAATAAAACGAACGATATAAATACCAAATGCAATTTATTTAGTTTTACAACATAAATAATAATACTAGTGACGACGTGCGTCTTCACATGGCTTCCTTAGGAATTAACTAACTGTTAAAATTAGTATAAAATTAAAACTTTTTGTATATTTTTTATCCATTACTTACTACCCATACCTTGCGGCCAGAGCCGGGAACTAACACTAGTGTCTTCATATTTGTACAGATATACACTTTCATCGAAAACAATAAACCATTAATTTCTAAACGATTAGTTTAATTCTCCAATCATATCAATTTCTAAGCACTGGTTTATGGGTGAACATTTTTACAATGTACCAATGATAGCGCGTAGAAATTGATTTAGAATTCGAATTCATTGAATTTATGGTAGAGTTAATTAAACTCATTGTCGTTCTAGACACTTATTATTTTATTCACTTGCAAAACCCTTAAACACATTTAGGTAATTTTGTCGCAAAAATATATTTAAGACCGTTACGCAAGTGGAAGTATTTATACTATAACGGAACGTCGCGTAGTTTAAAAACGCTTGAGAAAAAAAAATGCACATTTAAATGCTTTTAAAATCGATGAGAGTATACAACTGACAGTTTCTTTACATCTCACAACATACAGTGCATTGTCACTGTGAAAACTTATCACTGGGTAAAGGATCAGCCAATCACAGGGGCCCAACATGACGCCATCAACCAATGATGTGATGGGTTTCTCTGATTGGCGGATTTTTTTAAGCAATAAGTTTTCGCCGTGATGAAAACATGGCTGGACGGGGATAAGTCCGCGCAAGATAACTAGATGGCGCTGTGTGAAATATTTCGGAATATTTATTTATAAATCGCTCGACTGCGCGGCAGCACTTTCTGCTTTCAAGATCATATCTAGAACAGAACTTTTAGTTCCAAATCCATCCGCACGTAGTTATCTTGCACGCTCTCTAGTATAGGGTACTAGCCAACCAACATCACATAAATTCGAACTATAACTGATACAAATACATATAAAATGCATATAAATTTACTCGTACATATACAAATCATTTTGTATGGGTGCTCTCTATAAAAATATTTAACGACTGCCCTATATCTTAAAAGCTGATCTAAAATTTATTTAAAAACATTTAGAATTTTTATAATACATAATGTCTACAAGCGATTTTGTACTATATTTATTGCACACTAAAGTCTAAATTTAGATATTCATTTGTGACCGAAAAAATGAAAAAGACACAAGTATAGTACAGATTAAAAAAATATATTGATTTACTCAATTGGTCATAAGTTATAGCCACTTCGCTTTAGCAAAGCTAAAAAAAATGGCGACAAGATTTTCGCTAAAATAAATTCGTCACAGCATATTTATAAATAGCCACAGAAACTGATTTTCAACATAATATAACATAATATATCAATACAATATATCACGTTATTGTTAAAAAGTTCTGACTTTAAATTCTAATACATTTTACATGCATATTTTGTGACACAAATTAATTCATTGCTTTTAAAAAGTACATTATTTTAGTCATTAGGCAGTCGTATAGATCTCATGTTCGCTTTAACGTGTAATATCCCGAACGTAATTTTCATACAGCTGTTGTAAGTATAGAATAACCTAAAAAAAACAACATTTAAAAGAATAATCTGTTTTTTTGAAGTTTAAAAAACGAATGAGTTACACATGATAGCATTTAGTCATATCAACTGTAAAATTATTATAACTCAAATAAATGTTTTCATTGTTGAGATTCCCTCATCGATTGAATGCCTACATTTCCACTTATAAACAAAATTGATTACTCAAGCATTTTTAGTTTATGAGTAATCATATAAATATTTTTATGAAATTGCGTTCGGGCTACAACACTTTAAAATGCTTTCAGTATTACCAGCATGTGCTAGCATATATACAATAATTATTCTAGCGGCAGTAATCTAATACATGAGGCAACAAGGCGCCGGGAATGTATATTATATTATAAAATAGTTATATTTCTTTATTCCAAAGATTTCTCTAAACCGTTCGGAGATCGTTCCCCGGATCCTTTCTCCTTCAAAATACCGTCTTTTGGGCCGTTTTCTTTCAGAATATCTTTCTCTGGTCCATTTTCTTTGCAAGATCCGTTTTCTGTTGAAACTGGGGTAGTTGGCAAACTCAGCGGTTCAGCGAGTTGCGTCCATTCACCGTCTGGTTCGTACAAACATTCCACGCACGATAGGAACTCTTTGCCGTCAAATCCTCCGGCCGCGTATAGAGCTGGTCCTAGAGCTGCTAAAGCCAGGGAAGCTCTGGCGCGGCGTAATGCTGGACCGGTGCGCCAAGATTCTTCACCGGCCTCTAATCGCTCTGTTCGTCGCAACGACGCGGCTCCGTCCGAACCACCCACTACATGTAGAGCGCCTCTCCACACAGCAGCGCCCACTGATCTCCTAGCTGTTGGCAATGCTGGTCCCGGGACCCAGGCAGCAGCACCAGCTGGCAGTCTCTCAGTAGTGGCCAAACAGTGCCACGCATCACAACCACCTAAAGCCCATAACGACCCAGACCAAAGCGCCGCGCCGCATTGCGCTCGCCCGGCGGATAAAGCTGGGGCTTCACCCCAAGAATCTTCAGCGGGGCGGTAGCGCAGCACCCGACGTAATGTCGCTCCGCCGGCCCAACCACCAACTACATATAAAGCTCCGCCTTCCTCATCAGCTGCTGCAGCCGCGTGTGACAGCGCTAATGGCAGTTTCGTGCGAGCGACCCACCCACGTCCCGCCTCGTAAGCGTCCACTGAATCTAGCTCATTATGTCCGTCAGACCCTCCGACCGCCCAAACAGTATCCCCTAGCCTCGCTGCGGAGAATCTCGCTCTAGGTCCGCGGAGGTCTTCTACCGCGCTCCAAGCGTTAGTCACTGGGTCGTATGCTTCTGCTGAGCGGAGTACTCGGGCTCTGTCGTATCCTCCACAGACGAGTAAAATGCCTGAGAGAGCCGCGGCGCCGTGCGCAGCGCGCGGCTCGGCCATACGCGCGCGTCTTTCGCCCGCTTCCGAACCACCTAGAACCCCCCCTCGAGCCAATCCCCCACCGCCAGCCGCCACATCACTCCACGCTACTCTAGCAGCCGCTAACCTCCCATCTAGAGCCAATAGCGCACGAGTACATCCACGCGCAGTACGTCGTGCCGCCAAAACAGCGGGTTGTCCTCGAGGCGGCGCGCGCGCACCCAACTCGTGATCAGGCGGCGCGCGCGGTGCAATAACTTCCACTGGCGGTTGTTTACGCCTAGCTTGGGCTTCGCGGCGATACAATTGCAACTCCGGTGCGTCTCCTCTAGCTGCGGGCAGTTCTCCGCAATCTTGCAGCTGTCCGTGAGCGTCTACGTATAGTAGATGTGGTCTAGCGCACAGTTCGTCGAGCCCCGCGGTGCGTGATTGGAGCCACTCGAGGGCTGCGTCCGCGATGGCGGCTGCTGCCTCGCCGCCGCCGGTCGAGCTCGACTCACGCATCATTTGGATTTCGATCTGTGGCAGCGTGTTCAGAGCGCCGCTCTCGCAGACTTCCTCGAACTGAAATAGAACATAGATATAGGAATAAATATTATAAATAGTCATTAAAAAACAAATACAACTCAATGTGAATGTGAAGTCATTCGGAACTACAAACAAACTTCAAAGGTCGAGTGTGATATCGTTACAGAAACAAAGTTCTTGAATGTCGGTACAATATTTATTATAGGTACCTACAACTACATACATACAGATGTATACATTTAAAACTTTTTTTTTGTTTACTCAAGATAGTATACATAGATCACGAAAGGATTTAATTTTGGTTAAATTCAGTAGGCACTAATACTTACTGTTGAATGTAGATTTTCCTAAATCTTTGGCATCTAGTATCTAATCTATAGACCTCTAGCGAGAATATTGTGATATGTACTCACATTATCAGCCAGATATTTATCTAGCGCGGCCACATGCTGCGCCTCCAAGTCCGGCAGCGCCCTCGCAGCGAGCGCGTCAGGCGCACGCGGTCTCTTCAACAGCCGCGCCGCAAGCTGCGCGCGCGCCGGTTCCACGCGCAGACGCCACGCAGCAGCATACAACGCTCTAGCCGCGGCTGCATCTCTCGCTTCCAATCTCCCAGTGTACATGTAATCTACTAGGGCTCGTAAAGCGGGTGCTGCGACGCCTTCTACGCGGTAAGGTGCTGCGGCCCCGGCTGCAGGCAAGCGCTCCAGCAGGTAGGGGCTAGCGGCTGCTAAGACTGCGCGGTGGGCTGCCACCTGGGATAAAAAGGAAGTGAATTAGGTACCTACATTTTAATTTTTTCTTGTTTGTAAAGACACATACAAGAAATAAAAATAAATTAAAAGTATTTTTTTAATATCAGAATACTAGCGCAGCGAGCGCATATCTCATCATTTGAATCTATGATATATGAGATAGTTGTGTTGTGTATGAATATGGCGACACTATCTTGTAAGGTAAGGTGAGGCATAAATGCACATTCTCATGGGTAAGGTTAATGTGTTTAGTTTAGAAGGACAAAATGGTCCTTAGAGCCGGATGAGAATTGATTTATTTGGGCATAAGGATTTGGGTTTATTGGGGATATTGGGACATTTGGGTTTATTGTATTTTGCTCATGTGGAAGAAGTCATATCATATCATCAAAGCAATAGGTTTGAAATACTAACCGTACCCTACAGGAGTGTCTTCCTAAGGATACCATTTTCAATAGAAATACTACTACTGTTCATATAGGAAAACCACAAAATGGCCCTTAGAGCCGGATGAGCCTTGATGTCTCGTCAGTATAATTTGCTGCTTTTGTTCATGGATCTTTTTTATTATATCTTATTTTATATAGTTACCTCAGCCCCACCCGCCACGAGCACGACATCTTAGTGCTGCCTGGACTTGCGCAGCGCGTTGAGTGCGGTGAGCGCGCGTGCGGGCTTGCCGGGGTCTTCTATGTAGGCTAGTAGCATTATCCCAGCAATAGGTTTGAAATACTAACCATACCCTACAGAAGTATCTTGCTAAGGGTACCATTGCCATTAGAAAAGCTAATATTCATATAGTAAAACCACTAAATAGTCCTTAGAGCCGGATGAGCCTTCAAGTCTCGTCAGTATAATTTGCTGCTTTTATTCTTGGATCTTTTTTTTATAATTTCCTATTTTATATAGTTACCTCGGCCCCACCCGCCACGAGCACGACATCGTAGTGCTGCATGGACTTGCGCAGCGCGTTGAGTGCAGTGAGCGCGCGCGCGGGCGCGCCGGGGTCTTCTATGTAGACTAGTAGCATTATCCAAGCAATAGGTTTGAAATACTAACCATACCCTACAGAAGTATCTTGCTAAGGGTACCATTTTAAGTTATTGAATCAGGCGTTACTTTGCGGAAATCCATTGTAACTGCTTTCCCAGAGTCCTGCTTTTATTCTTGGATCTTTTTTTTTATAATTTCCTATTTTATATAGTTACCTCGGCCCCACCCGCCACGAGCACGACATCGTAGTGCTGCCTGGACTTGCGCAGCGCGTTGAGTGCGGTGAGTGCGCGCGCGGGCGCGCCGGGGTCTTCTATGGACAGTTCCTCGGCCGCCTCCTCGTCTGAACTGGCACTGGAGCGCCCGCCCTCTGCAAATAATATACAATATAAAATATACATGTGTGTGTAAAATAATAATAAAAAACAAGTGTGTATATAAATATAGAAGTAGGTAAGAGGAGTGCGTCTCTTTGTGTCGGAGGCCAGGATCGACTTTGGGTCGCAGCGCCACATTAGTAAGTAAGTGTATATAAATATGTATGTATAAAACAACAGAACATATTACCTAAGTTTATAGTATGATGTTCTGTTGTTTTATGTAGTTATCGTTACGCCACATTAGAGGTCCCTAGGGCGGTTTGAAAACTATCGATACCAGAGTTGGCCACTCTCATACGAACTTGCTTTTATAATAGATATATGTAATGTACATGTAGCACTAAAACTGTCTTATTCAGCCACAAATGGGCCCTGAATATAACTGTATTATTAATATGAATGTCACTTTTGCAATTAACTAGCTATGTAAATATGCAAAAGTAATATTATTGATAAATGACTTTGATAATAACAAAAGGTACTCAAAAATGACTTTGATAATAACAAAAGGTACTCATAACTTATCTATAGGTTTAACTTTAAATCGCATATGACTGTTGAGCAACAGATGTTTCAATCATCTTCCAGCCAGATTATTATTATTATTGTTATCCCTGCCAGATTGGTTGCCTGGAAGAGATCGCTTTTAGCGATAAGGCCGCCAGTTAAGACACTAGGCTTAAGTTTTAATATTTTTATGTAAATTTCTGTATTGTGCTGGTGTTTTTAATAAAGTGTATATCTATCTATCTTCTTCCTAAATAAAGCCTGCCTCATGCTTTTTAAGCTAATATTTGAAAATTGCCTAATTAAAACTTTTTTTTTACGTGGGATAGGTTTACGTTTGACTACAGCCTGCCTGTTGTTAAGCATAGCTGCAGCCTAGGGTGTAACACGCTTACCTAGAAGATATCTATGAACTCTAGATTTGAAGACCCCTGGATTGTAGTTCACAGGAAACACAGCTTCTGGTAAAGTGTTCCATAGATTTGCCGTCCGTACAATAAACATAGAGGCAAACAACATGTGTTACACCCTAGGCTGCAGTAATGCTTAACATCAGGCAGGCTGTAGTCAAACGTAAACCTATCCCAAGTAAAAAAAAACTTATCTGTAGGTATAACTTTGACAATCTCGTATGACAGTTGGGAAGGAAACGCCTCAATAGTCATATAGAATTACCACAGCACCACAGAATACTTGTTACACTCCGCTTCCTAGAAGCGACAGTGATACAGGCGGCGACCGAGGCCACGGCCTTAACAGATCCACTGATTCAATTATTGTAATACTGTCTGGACAGTGAATAGTTTTACAATATTTATGAATATTCAATAGCTAATAGCCACATCTTGTGATATAAAATTTTTAAATTAAATAGTAATTTCTGAATTTATCATCATCATCCACAGTCCATTTTGTCTTTCTCCTTATATGCCAGCGATTTCGATTTTGTGCCATCTTATCTAGGTTTGATTTGCAATAAATAGCTACTGTTGCCTACCCATCTTGCTGCTGTATGTCTAACTCTCCTGAATTAGTAAATTTATTTATTTGCTTAATTAAAATGGTAACAACCTATTAGGTAAGTGTATTAATTAAGAAATGAATTATATTATTATTATTATTATTGTGATTGTAAGGTATTTGAGTATGAAATAATTAATGTAATTGGTTTTGACCGTTTTAATTATTATTAAGTAAAATAAAATAAAAAAAATAGTCAAGATTAAGTAACTAAATAAATAAAAAAGAAAAAATATTTTAGGACATATCACACAGCGCCATCTGGCCCCATACTAAGCTTACACTTTATCATGAAATAACATTTAATTCAGAAATTACTAACTAACTACTCCTCTTATAATAGTGTCATTTTCCTCATCAGTCAAGATTGTGATGCTCCCGCAGAATTAATTAAAATCACTTAGCTACTTACTAGTTTTAAGGAAAATGGAAATTAATAATGAGCTACTCATATCAAAGAGAGAGAATTTTCCAAATTGGTCCATAAAACAGTATAAAAAGTTACACTGAAAATATTTTACAAATGTCAAACCTACAGACCTACTTACATAAATAATGAGAAATATATTTTAATACCTAATTAATTTTATGTACCTAGGACGTAGGTATACAATTACGATATCCATTTATTCATAAAACCGATAACAAACATGAGTATAACTTAATTGTTTAACAGTTTTCTGGATTACATTGTGTTAAGGTACCAGTAGGTCCAGGTAAATCAATGTTACTAAATTTATAAGTTTGTGCTTCTATGTGTCTATATTTTACCCCAAAACAATGAGTTATAAAGATGTGTTCAGCCTAAAAAGATAAATTGAATATAAGTGTACTGTCAACCATTATAGATATCAAGATATATTTCAGTAGGCAACAGAAAAGACTGGTTTAGATTGAATAGATTGGTATCACAACCAATTAAGGAGGGGCATAGTCAGGCAGATGGTTGATACTAGAATCAGATATATCATTATTTATGGTTGCTATGGGTGATAGAACATTTTTAGCTTCCTAAACTGTGGTATTTATAGACTATTACGATTATTACATATTATTATATAAAATCAAAGTTATGTTTATTGTATTGTCTGTTCCCTTTTCAAGCCACAACTAGACTGACAGATCATCATGATTTTTGTTTTTGTGTTCCGAGAGCAAGGATTTTCATTTCATCCCTCTCTTAGGTACCTATTATATATTAGTTCCATGTCCGAGAGTGACAGGCTACTAAATAATTAATTCTGAATGATTTTGATGAAACTTGGATTGCTTTATTTATTTTTTTCTATTGTTTTCTAATTTGGAACATAGCTGATTCATAACAAAAAGGATTATTTTGATGCCATACCTAGTCTTTCAGTAAATCATGGACATATGTACATAATATATATGTTCATATTTCCTCTCAAACAAGCTATATAGAGGATTTTCACATTAGTTATGTAGTGAGGATGTATCTGCCCAAGAAAACTCCCCTAGGCAATTAATTCTGCGGGGAAGTCATGACCCTCAGTAATGAGTTAATACAACTCAAAGAGAGAGAGAGTATAAAAATTTTGTGAGCACATGTCACATGCTGATGTTTGAATCAGTATGATCTCATTAATGCAAGTACATTGTCAGGACATAGCTTCTTGATACGCATACAAGGTTAGTAGTAATAAACACATAGCCTTTTATAGGTGGCTAGCTGTGGTAACTCTATATTCCCTGCAGAAGTCCCAGAGCCTCCAAAACAAAGCACAAGAGATGGGTTAGAGGGAGTTTTAGTGAGTAAGAATCTCACATACCCAGACCATGTTCCCATTCATGGTCGGAATCTATGAAGATTTCCCCCTGGCAAAAAAAAAAGCTGTGGTAACTTCCCAAGTGGTATGTCCATGTAGGACTCATCACCCTCACTTAGAACTTATTTGCTTACTTAAGAATAAGGGTAGCGATTGGCTACATTCTGTTAGGGTGGATGAAGTTTAGGTATGAAACAAATGTTTAAAGTTGTTACATTCATAAGCCACCAATACCTACTTAATTAAATTATTTAAACTTAATTTTTAGACATGAGCGAGATATGATCTTGTTAAGTAAGTAATGTGGGAAATTTATTTTGTATCCTTACATGAGATCTAGAGACCTTTTTCTAGGTTTTTCTGAATTATAATGTAAGTATACTAAGTATTAGATTTTCAAAAGGTTTTATATTTTTTGTTAGTTATCAGCAACCCTGTATAGTAGGCAAGTTCCTGACTGATCATTGTTCCCATTATCCAATAACAAGGCTTGTAACAGGTAACAACCAATTACATTAATGATAAAAATACATTTTATGCAGGTACATTTTTAGTACTGATAATTAAAAAAAATACTTATCTTAGTACATACTTTGTCACATTTTAAAACATATTAGCTAACTTGTAAAATAAAAAGCATCTTTACTTACGTCTACACTCTATTCTACAATAAACATTATTTATCAAACTAAATTATTACCTTGTATATTATCAGATAAAGGCAGCTCTTCGTTACTTAATTACTGAAAGAATTACATGAGAATAGATTTATGTGTTTTCAAGATTAGTGTGAACAAACAAACTCTATTTATAAGAAAACATTAACAATCTTTATAATCATAAAAGTTCTATATCTGCTTTGTTTTATAGTGGTGTGTTCTTCCACAGGACAATTTATTACTTATTCTTGTGATTTTTTATGTCTAGAGAATGTTTATATATTGAAAGCATGCTCAAGCTCTCAATTTAAGAGATGATTTTTCCAACTATACTGAAACTATACATAATTCTATGCATAGAAGAAGTAGGTAAATAGGCAAGAAGTATAATATATTTATAGACTTGAGAGCTAGTCTTAACATAGGATTGTTAAGACATTTGCAAAAACAATGTCCGAGGCCCCTAGGGTAGTTTAAAAACTACCACCAGAGTAAATCACAATAAAACATTAGTTACAAACCATAACAACTTCTAAGATTTCTATTGTAATAGCCTTGTTGTATTGTACCAATTACTTTCAAGGGCAAAGTAGAGCAAAAAGTCTGCAGTCAGTAATTGAGGCACGAAAAAACCAGATCGAATCGGATGCTAGCTCTCGGTACCGGTTTGCGATGAGTACAACACTAGCCCAACACTACAAGGGCCTGCAAGGAGGTTTGCATATAAGTTTAATGTAAGGAGGTGCTATGCTATACTGCAGAGGCTTACCGTCGCGGTCGCGGGCCGGGTCCATGGCACGGCTGCTGCTGAATGCGGCCGCACGTGGCCTGTCACATGCCTCCACCTGATGCGCGCTAATCGCGTTACCGGCACGGACCTTCACGATCCTTCCACTACCCCTAACTAAGCACTTCTAGCTGCAAGTCTCACACATTTAGCACTTCCAGTCCACCCCAGCAGACCTGCCCACTTCTACAAGCAACAGAACGATCGCACACACAACACGAGCGTCAAACAACCAATAACTCCATCAAATGAATTCAACTTTGAATCGACAAGGACACGTCTGCATTCGGATTCGGAAAAAAACACCCGCACCATTGATCTATTATAATATGTAATTATGCGAGTGTTGAACACTTCAGCATTAATTTTTTTGTGCAATAGTAATAATATTAGTAACGAAATAAATTTTATTTTCTTTTTACACTTTTCTAAGAATTTTTGTGAATTTTAGCCGAGCGTTATGTATGAAAAATGTATATATTTCGCATATTAACCACAAGTATTTATTCCTATTTATGTATGTGACGATAATACGGTCACATTAGTTGATGGGTTTTACTAGGCTTACTAATTTTCTAATATGCGCGTGTAACAAAGCTCATCCGGGTGAGATTTGCACATTCTCAAACATTTATCACTTACTCTCAGATGACAAAAAACATTGAACTGAATAGACAAGTGACAGTGACAGCTAATGTTCCACATCTTTTATAAACTTTTCAGCATGGAAACAATTAAGGGGAGATTTGCTTGCAGTAGTTACCCAAATACTCAAACAGAAAAGAGGGCTATTTCGAGATTATAAGTATGTAATTTTTTTATAAGAGTGTGGCTTGCTGGGAAAGTTTAGTTCTCTCATACGAGAGTGGCCAACTCTGGTGTCGAGAATTTTCAAAACGGTCCATACCTAAGCAGCCAAATGGAATACTTATCTACCACTTTTTGGACTCCAACCAAAGTCTGACCGATTTGGTACTTAATTGAACCCGAAGACTTTCGCTAAGCTACGGGCGCTACGTCAACGCCGATTGGTTTATTTTTCAAGTAATATGTGTATTTGGACATGGCATAGGAAAACATTTTGAGGGAACGAACCCAGGCCCACCACGACATAGGTACCTACTTACTTATCTGGCGATCAAATATATTTTTATCTTTTATCTTAAAATAACAAAGCAGGAAAATATCGGTAGGTTCCAATTAAATCCATGCCTGATAATAAATAAATCACATAATTTATAAAGTGACATCTAGCGGATAAATTTATCACCATATTAATAGTTTTCCTTCATTCTTACGAGCTGTAGGTAGTTCGCAAACATACCAGTAAAAGTAGGTAGGTATCCTAAAACGAAGGTTTTTGAAAATTTATTATCTATACAAAAGCTTAGGAAGCTCTAAACTGATGAGTTAAGTTAAATAAGAATAAAAAAGCAGTATTATGTCACTCTCAGGAACCAATACTATTTAATGTAGGTACCAAAAATCGCGATGATCCATCGCTCCGTTGCGGTATGACTTCAACTGTACCGAGGTACCTAATTAATTATTCTATACTTGATAATATTATTTGAGTACTTATTAGGTACTTATATTAAATTTATCAACCATAGGTATATTTATCAAGTTAAAACTAGCAGTATTTTAATTAATAAGTATAGCTTTATAACTAAACAAACTCAGTCTAGGCTAGTATCTAGTAAGATCGGATTAGTAATGTAGGTACACGTTACACATTAGTAACAAAGTGTGGTGTGTGTGTGTGTGTGTGTGGTGGTGTGTGACGTCAGGCC